>CM019709.1:34062125-34662125 GCA_009760885.1 Achatina immaculata
TGACAATCTAATGGCGTTTTGTATGGAAAATGAGCTAATGATCGCTAACACACTTTTTAAACAACATCCAAGAAGACTTTACACATGGACATCACCTGATGGGAAAACCAGGAATCAAATAGATTACATTTTAGTGCAGAGAAGGTGGAGGTCAAGCATAACATCAGCAAAAACTTTACCAAGTGCTTATTGTGACACGGACCATGAGTTATTAATAGCAGACATGAAGATAAAGATAAAAAAGATAGTTATGGGATCAAGACCACTCCGCTTTGACCTTACAAATATACCAGAACAATACGGTATAGAAGTGAAGAACCGTTTCGAAATCCTGATGGCTGTACAGGAAGAGATGACACCAGATGAACTGGCTACGCAGGCCAAAGATATCTTAGTAACAACAGCTAAAGACATGGTTCCAGTAAAGAAAACACAAAAGAATAGATGGATCACAGCAGGTACACTAGAACTGATAAAACAATGTAGAGAAATGAAGACGCAATGGAGAGTGACAAACAACAACAAAGATAAATATAAACTTTAACAAAAGAAGTACGAAGAAACATAAGAAAAGACAAAAAACAATACATACAAGATTGTTGTGAAAGAATAGAAGAACATCAGAGGTGTGGAAGAGATAGTGAAATGTTTAAAGAAATGAAGACATTGACGAGAAATGTCACACCTAAGCTAAATGTAATTTGTGATGAGATGGGGAATACCCTGACAGAGACAGAGGAAATTCTGGAAAGATGGAAGGAATATTGCAAAAGAATGTATGAAACAACCGACTGTGGAAGCAGAAATCAACAGTGTGAATTATTATTGGAGGAGAAAGAACCCGAGCCGACAATGGAAGAAGTTTTATGGGCAATAAAGAGTCTGAAAAATGGTAAATCACCAGGATGTGATGAGATAACCGCTGAATTTATTAAAGCAGGAGGAAAGGAGTGTGCAACAATCTATCATGCACTATGTAAAAAGATATGGCATTCAGGTATTTGGCCAAAAGAATGGAAAAGAACTGTATTCATACACTGCCAAAAAAGGGTAACCTGAAATTATGCACCAACTACAGAACTGTTGCCTGATTAGTCATGCCAGTAAAATTCTGTTAAAAATCATAATGGGTAGACTTCGAAAGAAAATAGAAGAAGAAGTCAATATGGTCCAAGCTGGCTTCAGGCAAGGAAGAGGATCAAGAGATCATATATTCAATCTAAGATTAATAATAGAGAAATGCAGGGAGTTTAATGTGAATCTATATTTATCCTTTATAGACTACTCAAAGGCATTTGATTGTGTACAACACCAGAAACTTTGGGAAATAATGGAAAAAATGGGATTTCCAACACATTTGATACAATTAACATCACTGCTGTATTTAGACCAACAAGCAGCAGTAAGAATAAATGGTGAAACAACAACTTGGTTTGACATAAAACAAGGGGTCCGTCAGGGGTGCATATTGTCACCCTACTTTTAACTTGTATACTGAAAATATAATGAGGAATGTTAGAGAAGATGTAGACAAAGAATATTACGATGCCATAACAGTTGGAGGTTATGAAATACCAGAGATTAGATATGCTGATGACACAGTATTGCTGTCCACAACACAAGAAGGAATGGAAAAACTAATTATGTCAGTCCGCAAGAACAGCGAAGAGCAGAACCTCTATCTTAATGCAAAGAAAACTAAAGTGATGACAACTGACAAAACAAACAAGGCAACTGAAATATGTATCAATGAGGAAAAACTGGAAGAAGTGGAGAGTTTTGAATATCTTGGATCACTACTAACTAATAATGGAGATACAATGAGGGAAATTAAAAGGAGGACATCTATTGCTCTTCAGAAAGTAAAACAAATAAAGAATCTGTGGAGAGGAGCAGACAGAACCACAAAAATAAGATTTTTAAGGGCATGCATCTTTCCCATCGCAACATATGCCTGTGAGACCTGGACACTTAACAAAACAGCTGAGAAACACATAAATGCCTTTGAATGTAAATGCTATAGAAGAGTTCTCCAAATATCGTGGACACAAAAAAGAACAAATATATCTATACTACAAGAGCTTAATATTGAAGAAGGCTGGCTAGTAAAGAGGATTAAAGAGAGAAAACTTAAATATTTTGGCCACATTAAACGTCATGATAATTTAGAGAAGACCGTATTGGAAGGATACATAATGGGAAAAAGAAAAAGAGGAAGACCGAAACGAAGATGGCTGCAAGACATCGTTGATGATCTGGAAATGGATGCAGCAGCAGCAGGCCATCTTGCTCACAACCGAGAGGCCTACAGGAGTGCTGTTTGGGAGGCAAAGTTCCGCAAGGGACATGCAAAGGAATGAATGAATGAACCGTACTATTCTCAATTAATGTTCATGGGGTCTATTGTACAACTGTTGAAGGGGAACAACTGATTTTTTTTTCTATGTTCTGGTTTGTGTAGTGCCAGCTCAGTAAAGCCAGTGGTCCTGGAGCGTTCAGTATCATTCTTCGGAGGCGATAGGAAATTTGGGAGGGGGGAAAAGAAAGCGTAAATGTGTGTGGGTGGGGGGGGGGGGGAACCTGCATCAAAAGCAATTGATGAAAAAGAAAAGTTTCGAGTGTTTCAGCGAAGCGTCCTTGTTGTGGCAGTCAGAGAATCATAGTTAACATGCTGATCTCAGGGTTGGTGAATCATAGTTAACATGCTGATCTCAGGGTTGGTGAATCATAGCTGAAATGCTGATCTCAGGGTTGGTGAATCATAGTTGAAATGCTGATCTCAGGGTTGGTGAATCATAGTTGAAATGCTGATCTCAGGGTTGGTGAATCATAGTTAATATGCTGATCTCAGGGTTGGTGAATCATAGTTGAAATGCTGATCTCAGGGTTGGTGAATCATAGTTGAAATGCTGACCTCAGGGTTGGTGAATCATAGTTGAAATGCTGACCTCAGGGTTGGTGAACCATAGTTGACATTTTGACATCAGTGTTGGTGAACCATAGTTAAATGAGATGGTCAGTCAGTGCTCCATAACTGAATGAGAAATTGGTCGGTCAGTGCTCCATAAGTGAATGAGAAATTGGTCAGTCAGTGCTCCATAAGTGAATGAGAAATTGGTCAGTCAGTGCTCCATAAGTGAATGAGAAATTGTTCAGTCAGTGCTTCATAAGTGAATGAGAAATTGGTCAGTCAGTGCTCCATAAGTGAATGAGAAATTGGTCAGTCAGTGCTCCATAAGTGAATGAGAAATTGGTCAGTCAGTGCTCCATAAGTGAATGAGAAATTGGTCAGTCAGTGCTCCATAAGTGAATGAGAAATTTGTTAGTCAGGGTCCCATAACTGAATGAGAAATTGGTCGGTCAGTGTCCCATAAGTGAATGAGAAATTGGTTGGTCAGTGCTCCAGAACTGAATAAGAAATTGGTCGGTCAGTGCTCCGGAACTGAAAGAGAAATTGGTCGGTTAGTGCTCTTTAACTGAATGAGATATTGACCAACAGACCCGGAAGATAAGTCCTTGCTATTCTATGATTAAATCTGTCTGTCTGTGTGTGTGTGTTTTTTTTTATACTTGTATGCCTGGCACAATTTCAGGTCTTGGATTGACCTAATTTGTCTGGCGAGCAAAAAGCGGCTCCTTTTCGCTGTAAAATTTCTCATTTGGAAGTAAAAAATGAAGGCACCCTTAGCAAGCGGACTTGACACTTGACTCTCGACGTTTTCTCTGCCTAAAGCGGATTTGAAACAGTGTATTTCTATCAAGTTCAATTCATGATTGTTTCCTCCCGTTTTTGGTTGTCTCCCTTGTATTCTGAATTATCTTTCCCTGGTTGTTTGTCAGAATTTACTACAACCTTTTCCCCCCTCACTTCGCCTTCCTCCTCCTCCTTCCTCCTCCTCCTCCTCTTCCTCCCATTTCCCAGTGATCTTGGTGGCGTGGATTCAGTGCGGGGATTTGTCTCGGCGTACAGCCTGCTCTGACTAAGCCTGTTATCGGCATCGTCGTGCTGAAAGTTCACCGTCTACTGTCTAGCCGGGTCAAACTTCTTCAGGACGTCGCTCGAAGGGACAAACAGGAGTTCTGGTTCGATGGTTCTCATCGTGTAGCGAAACTGCGGACCCAAGAGTCGAACCGAATTTTACAAAAAAAAAAACAACTATATTTTGAGCATAAAATGTGCGTTGTGTGATATACGAACGCAAGAACCTCATCCGTTGTGACTGTGCAGCGACGATTTCGAGTGGAATTCCAGAAGGCAGCACCTGTTTTCAACAGTATCAAGAAGTGGTATGCGAAATTCCGGAATGAAGGCGGGGGGCTTCGCTGGTAAGCTTCTCTAACACGATTCGGTTTCTTCGCTTGGTCCTGGACGTCCCTGTCCTGCCGAGGAGCCAGTGCACAAACAGCTCTGATACTGGTAACAGGGGCTGAAAGATAAGTTTATTTGTCATGCCAAGATCTTCTTCTTGTTCCGAGTTCGATATTTTGCCACTACCAGACGAGATAACATCATCAACATCTGTTAAAATGGCCAGTCAGAATCAGTGTTCCTTCTGAGGGTCTGTAGTTGTTGCGCAAAATCTATACCCGTGAGCAAATGTATTCAAAAGAAGGAAAGAAAGAAAGAAAGAAAGAACGAAAGAAAGAAATTTTTGCGCGCAACTGTGCGTCGTTACATCAAAATACAAAAATATAGTTTACAGTTCTCATAGGAAAAAAATACTAAAATCAGAAAAAGAAGAAAAAATCCACGAAAACAAACTCATTTATCACTATCATATTTGTCTTAAGCGCCGCTGTACCACTGGAGAAAAAAAATACAATTATTTTATTTTATTGGACAGCATTTAAAATGTGTGCGCGCCGTGACTTTTTAGTGTGCGCGTGATCAAAACTTTGAGAACAGTGATAAAAAACTTTGGGAACATTGATAAAGAAAACATTGCGAACATTGATCAAATCCTTGGGAAACACTGATCAAAACTTTGGGAAACGTTGATCCAAAAGAAAAAAACGTTTGGAAGCTATGAGTCTACTCTATTTCATCTTTTCCAAAATTAACAGTGATGGGTCCGCCTGCTCTAAAACTCTTACTATCTGCACGGGGGAGTCTAAAAGTTTAGACCAACATCACAGTCTTTGATTTCTACTCTGATTACCACGACCCCGCCAGTTACTGTTACATTTACATCTCTTCCCCATTTTCGGTAATTTTATCAGGGCCGCTAGGCTTCAAGCTCGTGAAAGGTAAAGAAAATGTAAAAGCAACTGTTTTCTAAGTCCTGTTGTGATATAAGACGAAAGCTTGGACTTGTGGATCTGTAGATATTATACATGTATTGTCCAAATAAGAAGCTGTGGAGAAAAAAAAGACAGAACTATAAAAATAAGATTTTTAAAGGCATACGTCTTTCCCATCGCAATAAATGCATGTGAGACCTGGACACTTAACAAAACAGCCGAGAAACACATAAATGCCTTTGAATGTAAATGCTACAGAAGAGTTCTTTAAATATCATGGACACAACTCCCCCCCCCCCTCAAATAGATCCATACTACAAGAACTTAATATTGAAGAAGGTTGGCTAGTAAAGAGGATTAAACAGAAAAAAAAACTTAAATATTTTGGACACATTTAAACATCATGATAAGTTAGAGAAGACCGTCTTTGAAGGTACATAATGGGAAAAAGAGAGGAAGACCAAGGCAAAGATAGCTGCAAGACATCGTTGATAATCTGTAACTGGATGCATCGGCAGCACTGCATCTTGCTTACAGCCGAGAGGCCTACAGGAGAGCTGTTAGGGAAGCAAAGTTAGGCAAGGGACATGCAAATGACTGATCCAAATAATGGAAAATAAATGGCCCGAATTGAATTTGCTAAGAGAGTTTGAGTTTGAGGTTCAGAGATGTAGGCAAATATTAAAGTCAGAAATGGCTGGACACCGTCGAAAGAAAAGTGTGCCCCTGAAGTCCTGTAGGTTTAGAACCACTGGCGGTCGGATTTCCTTCTTCCTCGGCCTGCTCCCGGTAGCTAGACTGCTCGATTTGTGGATTCTGTGTGGTATTTTTCATTTCTCAGGTTTGAAGGAAGATGTGGTTTGTGAAGTCGTACTCGCTCTTGCTCACACACTCTTGTAATCCTCATCCAGAGAAGGTCAGACAGAAGTTTTCTTAACTGCTCCAAGAGATTTTGAGAGGGGGGGGGGGGGGGAGGGAGAATGAGAGGGTGTGTAAGAGAGAGTGAGAGAAAGAATGAGAAAGAGTGAGAAAAGAAAAAAAGTAAAGAGCGAGATAGTGAGAGAACGGAAATGAGAATGAGAGAGAGAGAGAGAGAATGAGAAGGAGAGAGAGAGAATAAGAAGGAGAGGGAGAGAGAGAATGAGAGAGAGAGAATGAGAAGGAGAGAGAGAGAATGAGAAGGAGAGAGAGAGAGAATGAGAAGAAGAGAGAGAGTGAGAAAAGAGTTAGAGAAAAAGTAAGAAACAGAGAGAGTGAAAGATCTAGAAAGTGAAAGATTAAGGGAGGGAGGGAGGGAGAGAGAGAGTGAGAAAGACAGAGTGAGGAAATGAGAGAGAGAAAGAGTTAGAGAGAGATAGTTAGAGAGTAAGAGTGAGAGAGAAATAATGTTAGAGAGTAAGAGTGAGAAAGAGAGAGAGAGAGAGAGAGAGAACGCGCGGAGAAGGACACAGAGAGAGAGAGAGAGAGAGAGAGAAAGAATTTCCCTAGTGACTTTTATCGACTTTCTCACATTTTGTAGATGTTACTGTTTCCATCTTTTCCCCCATTCTTCTATTGTTACATTATCTGTCTTAGAATGTACACAATTTTACTAAAATATAAAGCTACAAAATAGCTCTAAGTAGACCAAGGGCAGCTAGTTTCTTGACAAGGTCCACCATGCGATAAAAGCATACACGCCGTGCTGGTAAGCGTTGGAGATCACGCATCTCATTTCTGCGCATGCCCCGATCTTTCTAGGACATTTGATTACGTCCCTTTTCTGTCCCTATGGCTGTACATACAAATGCTCTTCGACTAACGCTGGTTCGACTTACGAGCGATACGTTACGTATTCATTAGAAACCGTACTTCGAAACTGATTCATATTAGAGAATGAGAAGGAGAGAGAGAGAGAGAGAGGGAGAGAGAGAGAAAGAAAAGGAGAGAGGATGAAAGACTTAGAAAGTGAAAGATTGAGAGAGTGAGAGAGAAAGGGAGGGAGGGAGAGAGAGTGAGAAAGACAGAGTGAGGAAGAGAGGGGGGGGGGGAGAAAGAGTGAGAGAGATAGAGAGTGATAGTTAGAGAGTAAGTGTCTCACTCAGGGGAGTGGGGATCGGGGTCACTGTCTGAAATGGGAGTCAGCGATCCCGATATGCTAGCATCAGGGCTATCTAACCATAGCCGACCAAGACCGTGTTCCACCTCTCCGTTGGTCGTAACAGAATAACATTCTGTACAGATTGTTTTGTGTGTAACCCTGTGGTTGTGGTCTACCAGACCACAACTCATCACTGTATGCCAAGCACGGAGAAAATATCTCGTGTTTCGAGAGAATTCTGTGTCACGTGGTTTAGGTTAGGCGGGGGGTGTGAATGAGTTGAGAGAGGAGTTTGTCGTCTGAATGTTGTAGCGAGAGGTTGTGTGTTTGATTCTAGGAAGGAATAGAGATTCTGTAGTTAAATTGTTGTAGTTGATGGATTGTTTTTCTTAAGACAAATTGTTGTAGTAGTCATGTAGATTTGTGTGTCGATTTGTCCATGTTTTTTGGACAAAGGTTGAATGTCTGACCTAGTCCCATGGTGATGTTAGTCGCCCGGACTTATGTTTTTTTTTTTTTTTTGGATGATCATTTGTAATTGTATCCATCAAGTTTTACACTCTACACCGTTACAACACTCATCCTACAAATGGGATCTCATCATTAAACATATAAAGTGTGTCTGATGAGTCCTGTGATATTTGGATTCATGTTAAGTGTTAACTGTGGTGTAGAGTTGTTGATTTACATGTAACTGGTCATGTCGTGTATGGATGAGTAGTGGAGTCAGTGTTACATGGGTTGTCCTGTTACAGAGTGAATATCATTGTAACATATGTTGGGTGTCTCTGAGCCTAATGCTCATTGTCAGAATGTAATAGTCACGGTACATAACACTATATGTACAAACACGTTTATTGCTCAGTAATATAGACAAGTCACATCACACAGCAAGAAATGACTCCCTGTGTAGAAGAGATTATATTTTAGTAGTGCAGTGAATTCTGTTTTATTGGTGCCCCCACCCCCCACCCCCCAGTAACAGACCTAGCCTGACTAACGGGACAGGGATCAATGTAGTTCCCACCCCTCACCCCCTACGGCGGCGGAGTCTGCTAAAGACATTCTCGAGTTTCATGTACTGGCTCTAGCTCAAAGGAAGTATATGGCTCTATACGCTCTATAAGGGCGTCGGAGTAGGGAAGTGGTTAGTGTACTAGCCTCTCATGGCGGAGTTCGGGGAGGGGAGGGGGTTCGAATCCGGCCGAAGGCGCAGGCCACCCCCCCCCCCCTCCGTAGAAATGGGTACCCGACTTATTCTGGTGTTGAGGAAGGAAAGGCGGCCAGGCGTGATACTGACCACATCACCTTCTAGCGTGCTGACAGGTCAAGGAGAATATGGGCATGCAGTAACGCCGTATCATTATGTGCCTCTAAGTCACGACAGGGTTACCTTAGCAGTGGTACCGTTAACTGACAGTTACCCGTAAATTGCCCATTAAAAACGAGACACACCGTAACTTTTGGAGTTCGTCCGTTACCGTAACCGGTTTATAGTATCAGAACAAGCCTAGTAAAAAAAAAGCGACCAGCGAAATCTACTGAAGGATAATCGGGGCCAGTAGAGTGATGAAGTAAGGGTAGACCATAGAGGACATGGAGAAGAACAACAGAGAGGATGTTGAGCAATAGAGGGCTCACCTGGGCAAGAGCAGAAAAAAAAGGCGAAGGACAGGCATTTGTGGAAAACCCTTGCGGGAAGCCCCATATGCCTTGGGCACTTAATGTTCAAAGAGAAAGAGAGAGAGTGCGTGAGTGAGTGAGAAAGAGAGAGAGAGACGACAGACAGAGAGAGAGACAGAGAGAGAGACAGCGAGAGAGAGAGACAGACAGACAGACAGATAGAGAGAGACAGAGAGAGAGACAGACAGAGACAGACAGAGACAGAGAGACAGACAGATAAAGAGAGACACAGAGACAGAGAGAGAGACAGACAGACAGACAGAGAGAGACAGAGAGAGAGAGGGTGATGATACTCAGTTTGCTTGAAGGAGAGTCAGCCAGTTTTGACTTCGGTTCAGCATGTCAGCATTTTGTCAAGATTAAATCTTGCTCTAATAATCAAATAAGAATCTAATAAGAGAAAAAAAAGATGTTCACACGAGAATTTAGTTTTACACCTTAAAAGAAAGTATAAGGGTACCGAAAACTGGTATTTCGAGAGAACCAGTATTCCGAAAGAACCGGTATTTCAAGTGAGCCGGTATTTCGAGAGAAAAGGTATTTCGAGAGAATCGGTATTTCAAGTGAGCCGGTATTTCGAGAGAACCGGTATTTCGAGAGAACCGGTATTTCAAGTGAGCCGGTATTTCGAGAGAACCGGTATTTGAAGTGAGCCGGTATTTCGAGAGAACCGGTATTTGAAGTGAGCCGGTATTTCGAGAGAACCGGTATTTCGAGAGAACCGGTATTTCGGAAAGTTCTTCAAGCAAACGCGAAGACAGGTACCAGTTTCAAAGAAAATGCTAGCTTGATCACTGGATCAGTTCTTCGTGTTTCGCTCTGCAGGATATTCTAGAAAAAAAATATTGTTGAAACCGTATGGCCAGGCAAACCAACGTAATAGAGGAGGTGTTATTGTACCTAAACCTGGAATACTGGACTTGGGGTGGGGGTTGGGGGTGGGGCGGGTATTTGCAGCCAGAGTTGTTCTGAAGGTCGTGAACCGCCGGCAGTAAGTCAGGCCAGGAAATCAGGACATGAGCTAACCTTCTTCTTCTTCTTCTCTTCTTCTCCTCCTTCTTCTTCTTCCTCTCCTCCTCCTCCTTCTTCTTCTTCTTCTTCATCTCCTTCTTCTTCTTCATCTCCTTCTTCTTCTTCTCCTCCTTCTTCTTCTTCTTCTTCTCCTACTTCTTCTTCTTCTTCTTCATCTCCTCCTCCTTCTTGTCCTTCTTCTTCTTCTTTTTCTTCTTCTTCGCCTCCTCCTTCTTTTTCTTTTTCGTTTCCTCCTCCTCTTTCTTCTTTGTCGTCTTCGTTTCGTTTTCTTCCTCCTTCTTTTTCTTCTTCGTCTCCTCCTCCTCCTTCTTCTTCTTCTTTCGTCTCCTCCTTCTTCTTCGTTTCCTCCTCCTCCTTCTTCTTCGTTTCCTCCTCCTCCTCCTTCTTCTTCTTCTTTCGTCTCCTCCTCCTTCTTCTTCTTCTTTTTCTTCTTCGTTTCCTCCTCCTCTCCTCCTCATCCTCCTCCTTCTTCTTCCTCTTCTTATCTTTCTTCTTTCGTCTCCTCCTCCTTCTCCTTCTTCTTCTTCTTCTTTTTCCTCCTCTTCCTCCTTCTTCTTCCTCTTCTTCTTCATTTCCTCCTCCTCTTTTTTCTTCTTCTTCTTCTTCATTTCCTCCTCCTCTTTTTTCTTCTTCTTCTTCTTCGTCTTCTCCCCCTTCTCCTTTTTTCTTCTTCTTTCTTCTCCAGCCCCCCCCCCCATCCCCTGGAACTACGGGATGGGCTCTTTTCAACCGATGCGGTGAAGGTATTGAGGCGCAGCAGTGTGTCGGATTGGGAGCGAGGCGTGGCAGCTATTTTTTTCCGGTCTGTATGTGGAGATAAATAAAAGCAGAGCGTGTGCAGAACTTCTTTAGAAGGATCCACCACCATGGGGGACTATGGCTGGGCCTGTTACACCGGGTATCGACAGAGAGGTGGGACAGGGTCTTGACCAGCTGTGGCTGGCGAGCCGTGACGAGAGCATGTCAGTTACAAGTCGCTGACACCCCCCCCCCCCCCAGTTTTAGGAGAGCAAAGTCTTCGGGACCTGGTACATGCAAAACATTGTCGAGGCAAACCTATCAAACAATAACCCATATCACACGAACGTTTTTTGTAACAAATGTTTTACCCCCCCAAAACACCTGTCTATTTTTAGCGATTTCGACAGTTTAAAATTATTAACCCTCGGCTACAGAACAAACCCAAGTGAGTGTAGTTCGTTTTTTGTTTCTGTTTTTGTTTTGTTTTGTTTTTTATTTTATAAAGCCGTTGAAACGGGACACATTATTTTAATAGCTGAGTTTTACGCTGTGGACGTTTCCTGTATTTGATATATACACGCATTAAAACATTGAATTAGTTTTCTTTTATAGATTTCTTACAAGAAAAAAAAACATAATACATTTTTGTTCAACTGAAAATTCAATGTCCACAAGTGCTTGGAGTTTTGTAAGAGTTTGGGAATAACGGCGAAAGAGAGAGAGAGAGAGAGAGAGAGAGAGAGAGAGAGAGAGAATTAACGTTATCTATAATGACAGTCTTACATTATTCTCTGCTTTTGGCTTGCGAGGAGAAACAGCGAGGGACTTTTCTCGGCCGGCAGTGCACGAGGCCATTGAGGGGAGGGGGGGTGGTGGGGTGGGTGGGTGGGTGAGAGAAGCCATGCTGGAAACGTAGAGCAGCAGTGGTAGGGGTAATGTGCAGAAGTGCAGAGAGGGGGGGAGCATATAACATAGCTCAGCCATAATCACGATGGATATAGCAGAGGATACATTGCACAAGAAGGAGGTAGGTTTTTCGCGTTGTCTGTCTGTCTGTCTGTCTCTCTCTCCTCCTTCCCCCCCCCTCCCCCCCCCAATCTACATCGAATTTCCGTTGCCTGTGTTATTTTTCACGAACACTGATGAGTTTTCATGCATGTTTTGCCACTGAATATTGTGCGGATTTTCATGGCTTCAAGTTATATATTGCGATGTGACACGGGGGAATACTGTTTTCGCTGCGTTTGTGTTTACCTGCGAGATGTGAGTAGCCACTGTTAGGTTTGCTTACACGGTGTAAGTAGTTTGGGTGAAGTTTATGTAGGCAAGATGTAGGTAGTCAGTGTTAATTTCATTTATCATTTAAATAAGATGCAAATAGCTCAAGTTAAGTTCAGTTATTATTTAAATAAGACGCAAATGGCTCAAGTTAAGTTCATTTACTATTTAAATAAGATGCAAATAGCTCAAGTTAAGTTCAGTTATTATTTAAATAAGATGCAAATAGCTCAGGTTAAGTTCAGTTATTATTTAAATAAGACGCAAATGGCTCAAGTTAAGTTCAGTTATTATTTAAGTAAGACGCAAATGGCACAAGTTAAGTTCATTTATTATTTAAATAAGACGTAAATGGTTCGTGTTAAGTTCACTAATAAATAACACTAAGATGGAGAACAGAAGTAAGGGTAGACCAAAGGAGACATGGAGAAGAACAACAGAAAGGATGTTGAGCAATAGAGGGCTCACCTGGGCAAGAGCGGAAAAAAAGGCATAGGACAGGCATTTGTGGAAAACCCTTGCGGAAGCCCCATGTGCCCTGGGCACTTAAGGTTCAGCGAGAGAGAGAGAGAGAGAGAGAGAGGGAGAGAGAGAGAAATGGCTCGTGTTAAGTTCACTTATAATTTAAACAAGACGTAAATGGCTCGTGTTAAGTTCACTTATCATTTAAACAAGGCGTAAGTCGCTCCTGTTAAGCTATTTGAACAAGACGTAAATTGCTTATGTTAAGCTCACTTATCATTTAAACAAGACGTAAATGGCTCGTGTTAAGCTCACTTATCATTTAAACAAGACGTAAATGGCTCCTGTTAAGTTCACTTATCGTTTAAAAGGTTTGGAATCGCTCCTTTAAAAACGTTATAGAAGTTTCACACAAGATACCTACACCAATTTTTAACAGATAATTACGTCAAATATTGGCTTCCTTCATTGTATGTAAAAGGTAAGTGAACTTAACACGGGGGATTTACGTCTTGTTTAAATGATAGATGAGCTTAACACGAGTCATTTACGTCTTTTTTAACATTCAAGGACCGCTTTTCCAACTACATTTAAATTGCGGATCCCTGCTTATAAAACAATATTGCACCACCGTAAACCGTAAGTTGTAGCAGATAGCACTTAAATGCCAAATTTATAGCACGGCCATGTACAACCCTGATATTGCGGCTCCACCATAGGCTGCGAACCGCCTTTGAAAATAGCTGCACTGAGCAGTTTTGCCTATTAAACATTGATATAACTAGCTGGAGCTGGTTTGATTGCTGTTGGTGTAAGCAACAAATGCTAAGATTGCTTACCATTGTAAGCATCGATGTAATGAAGCGTAGGTTAAGTTTAAAACACTGCTGTGACACGCTTCGTGGAGGTCTTGCTGACAGAAATGCAGATGAAGCCGCTGACAGAGGTTATTGAGGAAAGACGCTGGCGATAGTTGGGACATGTGCCCTGGAAGACTGACGATTCACTACAAATGGAACTTATATGGACACCACGGGGGGGGGGGGGGGGAACAACAGTAAGGTTAGACCAAAGGAGACATGGAGAGGATGTTGAGCAATAGAGGGCTCACTTGCGCAAGAGCCGGGAAAAAAAGAAAAACAAAAATAAGGGACAGGCGTTTGTGGAAATCTCTTGCAGGAGCCCTATGTGCCTTGGGCACTTAAGGTTCAGAGAAAGAGAGAGAGAGAGAGAGAGAGAGAGAGAGAGAGAGAGTTATAGAGGTCTGAAGAGTAAATTGTTACAGTGTAGCATACATGGTTAGTTTTCGAAAACTAGTAGACAAAGCTATTTGTCCAAAAAAAAAAAAAAACATAAACTGTACACGCTAAGTTCTCACTGTCCCAAGTTCAGACCTTGTTTCGTGCTTTAGAACGTTAAGTTCCTTTGAGCTTTTAGACACAGTAAGCGTATATATATATATATATATATATTCATTCATTCATTCATTCATTTGCATGTCCCTTGAGGAACTTTGCCTCCCAAACAGCACTCCTGTAGGCCTCTCGGTTGTGAGCAAGATGGCCTGCTGCTGTTGCATCCATTTCCAGATCGTCAACGATGTCTTGCAGCCATCTTCGTCTTGGTCTTCCTCTTTTTCTTTTTCCCATTATGTATCCTTCCAATACGGTCTTCTCTAAATTATCATGACGTTTAATGTGTCCAAAATATTTCAGTTTTCTCTCTTTAATCCTCTTCACTAGCCAGCATTCTTCAATATTAAGCTCTTGTAGTATAGATATATTTGTTCTTTTTTGTGTCCACGATATTTGGAGAACTCTTCTGTAGCATTTACATTCAAAGGCATTTATGTGTTTCTCAGCTGTTTTGTTAAGTGTCCAGGTCTCACAGGCATATGTTGCTATGGGAAAGATATATATACAGTACGTGAAATGAACATAAAAATCAGTATTTCAAAATACGTGAAGTGAACATGGCAGTATCTACACAAAGAGTTTTCCGTACTCTTAAACCGTGAAACAGTAAAATCATCGTAACTTAACCACGGAAATACCGAAAGATTATACATTTTACAGAGACCCTGTTATGTTTCGTTTACGCCCCAAAACCAGTTTGAAAACCTCCGATTTTGTGCACATGGCACTAAAAATAAAAGAGTTAATTCTCATTCTTTACTCACCCTACACTAAAACAATATTTAGATGTGTCATATTTTACTCCGTGAACTCCAAAAGCATGAATAAATCTCGTTATTTACTCACTTATAACATCAGAATACCACTCAGTCTAATATTTTAGTGGCTGTACAGCAAAACTATTAAATCTCGTATTTTACTCGTTTATAAACCAAGGTACTGTTAACTCTCGATTTGAAAAAAAAAAGTTGCTGAGCACCAAAAAACACTATTAAATCTAATATTTTACTAACTTATAACACCAAAATACTATTAGATTTGGTATTTTACTCGCATATAACATCAAAACACCATTAAACCTCGTATTTTTCCCCACCTGTAAAACACCAAAGCACCATGAAAACTCGCGTTTTACTAACTTATAACGTCAGAATAATATTAAATCTCGTACATTTCTCATTTGTACAATCAAAACACTTTTGAATCTCGTATTTTACTCATGTATGGCACCAAAACACTTTTAAATCTCGTATTCTCACCTCCGTAGCAGGAAATACTTTTACATCTCGTGATTCTGTCACTTACAGCACCGAACACTATTAAACTTTAAATCTCACTTCTACTCACGGAATATATAAAAGGAAAAAAAAAAAGGTTTATAAAAGCCTCAAATTTTTAAATTAACTGAACAGTTAAACTACTGAATTTTGAAAAGTCGTTTTTTTAAAGTCTTTTTTTTTTTGTCGTTTTTTTTCTTCGGGGAGAAAAGTTCATGCCTTAAAATAAATTTAGATATTGTTTATGTTTTGATGCATCTGTTTTATAGGCTGTTTAGACCACTTGCTGCCGAAGCATCTCTCTTTCTCTCTTTCTCTCTCTCTCTCTTTCTTCATTACGGCTTTATAAAATAAAAAAAAAACAAACAAAAAAAAACTAATGAAGAATGTTTAAGAAGAACTGGAGATAGAAAAAAAATCTTGTCAAAATAGAGAGAGAGAGAATGTACTTTCATAGGACGTGCAATGAGAAGGGGGGGGGGCATTGAAAATATTATAACAACAGGAAAAATGGAGGGAAGAAGAGCCAGGGGAAGACCAAGAGAAATGATACTGGACAGTCTGACGGGATGGTGTGAGAGGAGATCACCAACTGAGCTGATGGCCTGCTTGAAGGATCGTGTACTCTGGAGGAGCATAATAGCCAACGCCAGTCGGCACGGCACCTGATGATGATGATGTATTGTATTATATATATGTGTGTGTATATATATATATATATATATAAAGTTATTAAAAGTGCATAGATAAGATGGAAAGGTAAATGTTCTGTTCTATTTTTGGCAGGTTAATCAATTATGTTGGTTATACGGGCAGCCTATTTGTAGAATGTCCGGAACAGAGTGAAAGTTGTGTGATAAAGGTCAGAATGTCAGACGGGCCTGCGTGCCCAATTCATAGCACTTTGGAAATAAAGATCAATCAGTCAGTCACTTAATAAATCAATCAGTCAATCAATCAATCAGTCAGTCTCTTCTCTCCCTCCTCTACCCTCTCCCCAAGCCCTGTTTAATATGAAATCATGTAAGAGGGAAAAAAATGTGACCTTGATAAGACCTGACTGGAGGTATGTAGAATTAATGTGTTCGATTCATTCATTCATTTGCATGTCCCTTGTGGAACTTTGCCTCCCTAGCAGCACTCCTGTAGGCCTCTCGGTTGTGAGCAAGATGGCCTGCTACTGATCCATTCATTATGTGATAGATACGTTTTCGAAAAGAAGAAAAAAAAACATATTGCCTAACTCAATTGGACCTTCTTTATTTGTTTTGTTTTATTTTATTTTATTTGTTGGTTAAACTGAAAGTCATCTTCAGATCCAAATGTAATTGCGTCAGTTATGTCTCATATAAATGTTCCATCTTCACTGACCATATAAATGCTGTACTTTCACTGACCATATACATGTTGTATCTTCACTGACTGTATAAATGTTCCGTCCTCACTGACCGTATAGATGTTGTATCTTCACTAACCGTATAAATGTTGTATCTTAACTGACCATATAAATGTTGCATCTTCACTAACCATATAAATGTTGCGTCTTCACTGTCCGTATAAATTTTGCATCTTCATTGTCCTTATATAAATATTGTATCTTCACTGTCTGTATAAATGTTGTATCTTCACCGACCGTATAAATATTGTATCTTCACCGAACGTATAAATGTTGTATCTTCACCGACCGTATAAATATTGTATCTTCACCGAACGTATAAATATTGTATCTTCACCGAACGTATAAATATTGTATCTTCACCGAACGTATAAATATTGTATCTTCACCGACCGTATAAATATTGTATCTTCACCGAACGTATAAATGTTGTATCTTCACCGACCGTATAAATATTGTATCTTCACCGAACGTATAAATGTTGTATCTTCACCGACCGTATAAATATTGTATCTTCACCGAACGTATAAATGTTGTATCTTCACCGACCGTATAAATATTGTATCTTCACCGAACGTATAAATATTGTATCTTCACCGACCGTATAAATATTGTATCTTCACCGAACGTATAAATGTTGTATCTTCACCGACCGTATAAATATTGTATCTTCACCGAACGTATAAATGTTGTATCTTCACCGAACGTATAAATGTTGTATATTCACCGACCGTATAAATGTTACATCTTCACTGACAATATAAATGTTGTATCTTTACCAACCGTATAAATGTTGTACCTTCACTGACCGTACATTTTGACTGGGATGTCAGATTTACAAGAGATAATTTAACTCACGAGATGACGATTTTAAAATCTGATTTTTTTTTTTCCAACTCAGTTTAAAACAGTGTTTCCCAGGCTTGTTCGGGCTACCGCCCCCTCTTCTCCTATGCCACATCAACTCCCCCCCCCCCCATATACTACTCATATAATGGCCTATTAAAACATTTACACAGCTAAAAACTTCAACCAGCAAACCAGTATATTTAACAGTATGAAGGTGTACATTTATAAATCACCTACTACATTATTTTCTCAACTTTTAATGTTATGGATGAGTTTCATGTAGGGACACACGTTTCTCAACATCAGGTTTAAAAGCTCTAAGAAGGAAGATATTATTCCCCCCCCCCCCCCAAATCTACTGCTCCGTTTTCCTCGACTTCTCCCTATGCTCCCCCTTTTTTTCTTTCACAACCTCCTTCCCCACCCCCTCCCCACCCCGCCGGTCCTTTCCAACGCTCACAAAAAAAAGGGGGGGGGGAGGGTGCCAGTATTGCCCAATTTGGGAAACACTGCTTTAAAATCTTTTGTTTCGGGGAAAAAAAAAAGAAGGAAAAATTGGCGAACTACTTTGCAAGCCCTGTGTGACGCTTAACGGCACGGGAAGGATATAAGATAAGATGAGAAGATGCTCTATCTTCTGAACTGAATTTATCTGACTGGTGATTCTTTCGTCTTAACCTCTTTCTGTAGATAAGTTCGGTTTTTGGATAAAATTGGAAGAAATTGACACTTCCCCGGATACGTTGTCTGACAAAACATCGATTTACTTAAATTCGTTACATTTTCGGAACAAAATTGAAGCTGTTCAGTGCGAGAAAAGATGAAAGGAAGATCTTTCGTGGATGTCATTACAAAGGTGCTATTTATAGATGGCCTTTTTTTAAAAGTCCTGGGTGAAGTCGAAACTGTGAGGCAAGACTTACAGATATTTTAATGACAAGAAATTAGGAGTCCAGATGATTTTTATCACATTCAGCTCGAGAACCAAGGTTTATCTAGACCTTATTCTACTTACTTACTGTTGATTCCAGTTCTTCTTCTTCTTCTTCTGTTTTCAGAGCCATTGAGGCTTATTCCTGAAGATAAAGTTCACCTCCAAATCTGACACCAACAGGGAGTCTGTGACGAGAAGGACAGAGAGTATGTGACGTGAAGGACAGAGAGTATGTGACGTGAAGGACAGAGAGAATGTGACGTGAAGGACAGAGAGTCTGTGACGTGAAGGACAGAGAGTAAGTGACGTGAAGGACAGAGAGTCTGTGACGTGAAGGACAGAGAGTATTGACTAGACATTAGGAGGAAGCCTGTGACGTGAAGGACAGAGAGTATTAACAGGACAAGATGAGGTAGTCTGTGACGTGAAGGACAGAGAGTATTAACAGGACAAGATGAGGTAGTCTGTGACGTGAAGGACAGAGAGTATTAACAGGACAAGACGAGGTAGTCTGTGACGTGAAAGACAGAGAGTATTATGCGGACAATAGGATGGGAGTGTCATAGACAGAACTTAAAACCTCATATCTGTAACACTGAAGACAAATGTGAATGATTATCTTTATATGTGTCTGTATGTGTCCGTGTGTGAAGAAGAAGAAAGGAATGGAAGATGAAGAGAAAGCCTTTTTTAAAATCATCTTTCGGGGATCTCATCTCGGCTCAATAAAAATGGCGGTGTTTTCCAAAATCCACCCCTCCGCCCCGCCCCCCCCCCAAAAAAAAAAGAAAGTACCTGCACACTTGGATCAGAAACTGGAACGGTGTGTTACAACAGACATGCGCAGTGATGCCTATCACATTCTGATAGAACCCACCACGTCCACACAGCAACAACAACAACAACGTGTCCTTGTCTCTTTAAAGACGGGCACGCAAACACTCACACACACACACACACACACACACCCCACAATAACTTAACTGCTAAAGCTGAATTCTTAATCGAAAGATGAAAAGGTATAACAATTTCTTCAGCGCAGTCGCCAGAAATAATTGTTATCTGACGTTACTGGGTTTTTAAAAAAAAATAAAGTTATGCTAATGTTGCACTTTGAGAAAGTTATGCTAATGTTGCACTTTGATAAAGTTATGCTAATGTTGCGCTTCGATAAAATTATGCTAATGTTGCACTTTGATAAAGTTATGCTAATGTTGCACTTTGATAAAGTTATGCTAATGTTGCACTTTGATAAAGTTATGCTAATGTTGCAGCTTGATAAAGTTATGCTAATTTGGTCACCCCCCAAGTATCAAAGAAGTCCACTGCTTTTTGAAGTGTATAGGCATTCTCAGTGTTGCTGTTTTCCCGTCTGTGTAAGATTTGCTCCTCGTGTATTACCGTAGAGGTCCTCCTAGACAAAGTTTTGGGTAGCACATGAAAGGGGGTAGGGGTGGGGGGGGGAGAACACGCTGTCCGATTAGGCAACTCAGCGACCCATAGCCGGCATGCCAGCGTCAGGGTTAGCGAACCGTGGCCGATCAAGACGCAGTCCTACCTCTCCCTTGGTAGCTCTAGTAACAGGCCCAGCCTGGCCAAATGGGCGGGGAGATCGCCATAGTCGTCCCCATGGTGGTGGAGTCTGCTAAAGAAGTATTGCACACCCCCGCCCCCCTGCATTTAAGCTGCGCCCCGAGGCTGAAAAAAAATAGCTGCCTTAACCCTCTCCCACGCCGATACGATGTTGTACCTCAACACCTTCACAGCATCAGCTGCAAAGAACACCAGCCTCGCAGTTACAGGGAGATAGTACAAGACAGGACAATACAAGGGCAGCACGTGTGTCCAGTCTGACTGTTCCGTGATAACTGCAGAGACGTCCCTGCAAATGAACGCTGGTTTGAAGTAATAATAATCATGACGTAAATGGCGTCACTGAAAGTTTCGGTGAGGTTCCCAAGGAGAAGTCTTGGAGAGGCCGTGTGGGCCGTTATAGGATGTTGTTTGTGTGTGTTTCGTTGGTCCCTGTTTGTTCTGCGACGATGCAGAGATTGGTGCGTGTCGATTCCTTGTGTTCGTGGCTCCTGGTGGACCGCCAGGTGATCGTGATGGAGTTGTACCAACTGATTATGTTTTATTTTGTTTGGCTGCCTATCGTTGTCATGTTGCTCAGCATACTTCAGCCGTTGTTGGACTTCATCATCATCATCATCAGGTTATGTATAAACGCCTGGTGTGTTCTGATGGGCCACGTTGCCCAGTGATATTCGTCAGCTGTTTCCAGGCTGATGTGAGATGACCTGCCTACGTACCTGGGAAGCGTTTGCCTTTCTCAGAACTTTGCGGTGTTGTCTGACGGTGACCTCGCGTGAGTAGTATAATAAACGGATCTCACGTGGAGTGGGCAAGTGATGCCGCAGCATCAGCTGATCAGGGCATGCACAGATTTGCGAGCTTCTCGCTCGAAACGGCCCATGCTTGCAATATTCAGGCATAATGTAAGGTCCTTGGTGGAGATTACAGTTACGCTTGGTATTATGTGTCTTAAGCTTGCTATTATGTGTCCTATGCTTGATATTATGTTTCCTAAGCCTGTTATTATGCGTCCTAAGCTTGGTATTATGTGTCCTAAGCTTGGTATTATGTGTCCTAAGCTTGGCATTATGTGTCCTAAGCTTGATATTGTGTGTCCTAAGCTTGGCATTGTGTGTCCTAAGCTTGATATTATGTGTCCTAAGCTTGGCATTGTGTCCTAAGCTTGATATTCTGTGTCCTAAGCTTGGCATTGTGTGTCCTAAGCTTGATATTGTGTGTCCTAAGCTTGGCATTGTGTGTCCTAAGCTTGATATTCTGTGTCCTAAGCTTGGCATTGTGTGTCCTAAGCTTGATATTCTGTGTCCTAAGCTTGGCATTGTTTGTCCTAAGCTTGGCATTGTTTGTCCTAAGCTTGGCATTGTTTGTCCTAAGCTTGGCATTGTTTGTCCTAAGCTTGGCATTGTGTGCCTTAAGCTTGGCATTGTTTGTCCTAAGCTTGGCATTGTTTGTCCTAAGCTTGGCATTGTTTGTCCTAAGCTTGGCATTGTTTGTCCTAAGCTTGGCATTGTTTGTCCTAAGCTTGGCATTGTTTGTCCTAAGCTTGGCATTGTTTGTCCTAAGCTTGGCATTGTGTGTCCTAAGCTTGGCATTGTGTGTCCTAAGCTTGGCATTGTGTGTCCTAGATGCGCATCAACTATGACTTCTTGTGTCCGCCAGACGACATGAGAAAAGTCTACAACGGCCTGTTACGGCCTCTTAATAGTCGAACGGTTTAAGCTCTCGGTTCTTGTTGCCGAAGGCCGGTGACTTTAATTCGGCCGGAGGCATCCAAGTCACCCACGTGTAGAAATAGGTACCTAGTTTCTTCCGGAGCTAGGGAGTAGGGAAAGCCGTCTAGGCGCAATGCTGACAGTATTACCCTTCTAATGCAAACGTCAAGGAAAATATGGACGGTAACACCGTGTCTCCTACATGGCGTTGGTGACATTATAAAACCACCTTTACCTTTACAACAGCTTGTTAGCATCGCCACTTATCATCGTCATCATCATAATAATCATCATCATCATAAGAGAAGTGTGCCAAATATTCAGTCATAAACCATTCAAGGAAAAAAAATAACAATAAGCAGTCAGTCATTCACATGTCCCTTGCGGAACTTTACCTCCCTAACAGCACTCCTGTAGGCCTCTCGGTTGTAAGCAAGATGCCCTGCTGCTGATGCATCCATTCGCAGATCTTCAACGATGTCTTGTAGCCAAACTTCCCCTTTGTCTTCCTCTCTTTCCTTTTCCCATTATTTACCCTTCCAAGAATGTCTTCTCTAAATTATCATGAAGTTTAATGTGTCCAGAATATTTAAGTTTTCTCTGTTTAATCCTCTTTACTAGCCAGCCTTCTTCAATATTAAGTTCTTGTAGTATGGATATATTTGTTCTTTTTTGTGTCCATGATATTTGAAGAACTCTTCTGTAGCATTTACATTCAAAGACATTTATGTGTTTCTCAGCTGTTTTGGTAAGTGTCCAGGTCTCACAGGCATATGTTGCGACGTGAAAGATGCATGCCCTTAAAAAAAAAAAAATCTGATTTTTATAGTTCTGTTAAGAGCAATGTTAATTTTCCGCATTTAACGTACAGAGACACGAAGCTGTTGATACAGCGGAGAGAGAGAGAGAGAGAGGGGGGGGGGGGGCCGCACCTTGTATGAATGAAGATTAAAATTTCACTTCCCGTTTAAGCATGAAACCGCTGTTCAGCGATCGCCATTTATTTATTGATTTACTTTATAACTTGCTCACGACGCCATCACCTTTTTGAGTTTCAGACCTTGTTTACACATCTATACACTTTGTACCTCAGCGTTACACACACATGCTCAAAATGAGTCGTCGTGCCCCCCCCCCCCCCCCCCCCGCCGGGGAAGGAATGCCCTCGTGTCTGCCGAGTGTTCTCCCAGGAAGAGACCTTGCGACTGTCGTCAGCTGCCAATCAAACCTCCCCCCCCCCCTTTTCGTGTGCTTGGGAGAACAATTAAGCGCTAGTGTTACAACTGTGCTCTGAGAAAGTTGTCAAGAGTTGCGCGCGCGCGCACACACACACACACGCACACACACACACTATGGGGTATGTAATAACTGAGCAGACCCAAGGTGACTCCCATTAATCATACATGCACATTCTGCGCAGTGGCCGACAATGTTCGGCAGATTTTTTTTTTTTTTAAAGGGTTAATCTGGAGGGCAGCACATGTGCAGAATTTAAACAAAGTATAAGCCCTGGTAATTTAACGATCATCTAAAATGCATATACAGTATATCTGCATATAAGACGCACTCGTGTATTATTATAGCACGCACTGACAGTCTGGCTCGTAATAGTTTAGGACAGAACTAAAAACCCCACATGTTTCATGAACTTCACACCCCACACCCGACCACAGTTTTGGGGTCCAAGATTGTATGCCCTTACCCCCCACCGGATATTCTCTTACTGAGTTGTCTTAACTAGACAGGTCAGCTGAACCTTGAAGGGTTGGCCAGCCTGGGTGTTTAGGTTGTTAGCCTAGTACTGGTAACCCTCAAAAATGCCTGCCAAAACATAATCATCGGGGTATATAGGACGCAGATTGAAAAATGCTCCTTATATGTGGTTTTTGTGTAGAAACAAGTGATTCTGTTCGTTGTGTGTAGAAACAAGTGATTCTGTTCGTTGTTTGTAGAAACAAGTGATTCTGTTCGTTGTTTGTAGAAACAAGTGATTCAGTTCGTTGTGTGTAGAAACAAGTGATTCTGTTCATTGTGTGTAGAAACAAGTGATTCAGTTCGTTGTGTGTAGAAACGAGTGATTCTGTTCATTGTGTGTAGAAACAAGTGATTCTGTTCGTTGTGTGTAGAAACGAGTGATTCTGTTCATTGTGTGTAGAAACAAGTGATTCTGTTCGTTGTGTGTAGAAACAAGTGATTCTGTTCGTTGTTTGTAGAAACAAGTGATTCTGTTCGTTGTGTGTAGAAACAAGTGATTCTGTTCGTTGTGTGTAGAAACAAGTGATTCAGTTCGTTGTGTGTAGAAACGAGTGATTCAGTTCATTGTGTGTAGAAACAAATGATCCAGTTCGTTGTGTTTAGGCGAGTGTATCTGTACTGTCTTTACTCGTGGACACATTAGGCAAATTGCCCCGGGGGGCCCCACGATTCAAATATCGCCAGCCTAGATCTCTTTAGATAATGGTCAGCGTGGGTAAGGGGGCCCAGGGCCTACAGTGCTGCTTGAGACGGTCCTGGTGTGGGATGTGTTGCTTTCCGCCCGACGGCTGACAAATCCAAAGAAGGTAAAACGTGTGGGGGTGGATGGGTTGGGTTGGGAGTAGAAGTGGGCAGGGGAGGGGGGAGAGGGAATGTTAGAGAAAGACTGGGCACAAAACAACCCTAGACTCCAGTAGGACAAGCGGCCGCCTAACTACGAGAAGGTAACACCCTGTCCACTCGACCACAAAGCATTGGGGGTGGGGGGAGGGGAAGAGAGAGAGAGAGTGGGAGTAGGTGCTTTGGCTACCGTGTGAGGAAATCCAGTGAATTCTTCTTCTTCTTCTTCTTCCTGTAACTGCGAGCTGGTGTTCTTTTGCAGCAGATGGGTGAGGATGTTGAGGGACAACATCGTGTCGGCCTGGGACCAGGGTTTCTTTTTTCTTTTTTTTTTTTTCATCCAAACCTTGAGCCCAGCCGGCGTTATGCAGTGATTCTTTGCCAGGTTCCACCCCCTTGAGCATTAAAGCGGAACAGGGTCTGATCCTGAGGCTAGCATGTCAGCTGTGGGTCGCTGATCCTGAGGCTAGCATGTCAGCTGTGGGTCGCTGATTGCCAAATCAGACAGCGTCTCCCGTCTCCCCCCCCCTCCCCCCCAGTGAAACCATTAACAATTTGAAACACCTTCAAACCCGTTATACAAACGGACCCACAAATGTCCTTTCGGGGGTGGGGGGAGGGGGGGGGTTACGATTTTTCGATCAAACAGAAAGTAGTAGCTCCACTGTCAAACACCGTGGGGGTAATTTTTTTTCTTTTTGGGGAGGGTATGTGTGTGTGTGTGTGTGTGTGTGTGTTTGCGCGCGGGCGCAAGATAACGAAGTTGATTAGTGCGCTATACTTTCGTGGCTAGACGGTTGCATTTTTTCTAACTGGAGCCCGTGGTTCAAGTCCCAGGCAATTCTCTTACCAATTTTCCTTTCTCTCACGTCCGAAAGGTTTTTTTTTTTTTGTCTACGAATTTTCGAAGTCTGACCATACAGTGCTGTGCTATATCCTTTTACCGTGCCAAAGTCCCCATTGTTTCGTGTTTGTAAATAATTTGTATCTTATAATCACAGCGCAAACCCGGGCCCACATTTGTAAACATGGATTTGAGAATGAATATATACACTAGTGGTGGGGGGGGGGAAATCTAGCATTTTTGTCAACAAATCCTTTGGGAGGGGGGGGGGCAGCGTTCTTGAACAGCGGGCCTTAAGCCCTGTTATACGGCCCCAGTGTACATACATGAAGACCAAGAGAAATGATACTGGAAAGTCTGACCAGGTGATAGGAGAGGAGATCACTAGCTGATCTAATGGCCTGCGTGAAGGATTGTGTACTCTGGAGAAGCACAATAGCCACCGCCAGTAGGCATGGCACCTGATGATGATGATGATGATATACATACACACTTGGTTTCAGGCAAGGAAGAGGATCAAGAGATCATACATTCACTATAAGATTAATAATAGAGAAATGCAGAGAGTTTAATGTGAATCAATATTTATCTTTTATAGACTATTGAAAGGCATTTGATTGTGTACAACACCAGAAACTTTGGGAAATAATGGAAAAAAATGGGATTATTATATCATTACTAACTAATAATGTCGATACAGTGAAGGAAATTAAAAGGAGGACATCTATCGCTCTTCAGAAAGTAAAACAACCAAAGAAAGCTGTGGAGAGGAACAGACAGAACTACAAAAATAAGATTTTTAAGGGCATTCATCTTTCCCATCGCAACATATGCCTGTGAGACTTGAACCTTAACAAAACACCTGAGAAACACATAAATGCCTTTAAATGCTACAGAAGAGTTCTTTAGATATCATGGACATAAAAAAGAACAAATATATCCATACTACAGGAACTTAATATTGAAGAAGGCTGGCTAGTAAACAGGATTAAAGAGAGAAAACTTAAATATTTTGGACGCATTAAACGTCATGAGACTTTAGAGAAGACCGTCTTGGAAGGGTACATAATGGAGAAAAGAAAGAGGAAGACCAAGGCGAAGATGACTGCAAGACATCGTTGATGATCTGCAGTTGGACGCATCAGCGGCAGGCCACCTTGCTCACAACCGGAGAGGCCTACAGGAGTGCTGTTAGGGAGACAAAGTTCCGCAAGGACGTGCAAATGAATGAGTGGTCACGGCACCTGATGATGATGATGATGATATACATACATAAGAGGAAAACATGACGGCAAACAAGTAAAGGACGCGGAAAAGGAAGCAGCCGTACCCACAGCCCGGCTGGGCCGTACCAGACAGCCGAAGCTGAAACTGAGGCGACCACGACCGCTCTTTGTTTTGTTTCCAGCGCCAGACGAGTGCGACAAGGACAATAACTCCGAGGTCACGCTAACCGCGAGACGGCCCCCGCTCGCTCTGGCCGTCCCGTTTCCCCCCCCCCCCCCCCTCCTCCTCCTTCCCCAAAACTGGTTGATACTGTAAACACGCAATTGTTCTGTACGCGCGGGTAAACAAATTCACAGACATTTGTTGCTTTTTCTTTCTTTCTTTCTTTCTTTCTCCGATGGGGACCGCTTGTTTATTCGTTATTTGAGCCCATACTTTGGAAAAATTGTATAAAACATCCTCGGAGACGAATTTTTTTGTTTGTTTGCGTGCAATAAAAAATTGCTCCATTTACCAAAAAAAAAAAAAGTAAATTCGTTCCTTCGTAATTGTGTCTTATTTTACTAGTCGGTTTCAAAACATTGCCGTGTGCGCTTTTATTCTGTGTGTCTGTTTGTCTCCGTCTGTTTGTCTGTTTCTGTGTGTGTGTGTGTCTGTTTCTTTCTGTCCCTCTGTTTCTGTCTGTGTCTCCCTCTTTGTTTATCTGTCTCTCTGGTTCTTTCTATCTCTCCCTGTTTGTGTGTGTGTGTGTGTCTCTCTCTGTCATTCTTTCTCTCCGCCTCTTTCTGTTTCTTTGTTTATCTCTGCCTCTGTATATCTTTGTGCTTCTCTCTGCCTCTCTGTTTATTTGTTTCTCTCTGCCTCTCTGTTTATTTGTTTCTCTCTGCCTCTCTGTTTATTTGTTTCTCTCTGTCTCTGTATATCTTTGTGCTTCTCTGTGTCTCTTTGTTTCTCTCTGCCTCTGTATATCTTTGTGCTTCTCTGTGTCTCTCTGTTTATTTGTGTCTCTCTGTCTCTGTATATCTTTGTGCTTCACTCTCTCATTGTTTCTCTCTGCCTCTGTACATCTTTGTGCTTCTCTGTGTCTCTTTCCTTCTCTGTGTTCTCTATCTGCGTCTCTCACTCTCTCTCGTTTATCTCTGTCTTCTCTGTCTGGTTTTTTTCCTCCGTGTTCCTCTCTGCCTCTGTGTGTCACTTTTCTCTCTATGCGTCTTCCTGTCTCTCCCCGTGCCTTCCTCCCTCTCACTCTAATGCCTGATTCTTCACATTTTGAAAATAAAGCTCGCTCGTCTGTTATCTCACTTTCTTATTCTATCCCTCCGTCTCTCTATCCTCTCTACTACCAGCGTTCATATTCCGGGACATATCCTGGAGTGCAGAATTCTCCAGCAAGTCATGGTAGTGAACACTAGCATTCTTCTTCTTCATGGAACTGCGAGCTGGGTTCTTTGCAGCCGATGCTATGAAGATGTTGAGGCACAACATCGTATCGGCTTGGGATATGGTCATGGCAGCTATTTTTTTTTATAAGTCCCTGAACACAGCTAAAAGATTGTTATTTTGGCGTTTTGGGACAAGATTTTGGATTTGAACAAGTGTTGTAAGGCGAAGCATATTTTATTTCCTATCTGTACTCTGCTTTTAATTTCCTCGCTTACTGTGTTGCTACTGTTGAAGGCTATGCCTGGATACTTGTATGTTTCTGCTTTCCTAATAACCATCTCTCCAACATTTATATAATCTGGATCATTCTGTCCCTGGTCTCTTGATATCTTCATATACTCCGTCTTATCTTGGTTAATGGTCAAGCCCACTTTTAGTGCTACATCTCCCATGTGTTTGCAGATATTGATGACTTCTCGCATAGTCTCCCCCACCAGGTCGATGTCATCAGCGTATCCTAGTGTTTTAACAATCTAAAAAACTATAATAAGACCAGCCATCATGTATGGATCAGAAATGTGGAGTACAACAAAGAAAGATAAACAACAATTGCAGATCTTTGAGAACAAGATCCTAAGAAGAATCTTTGGGCCGATAAAGGATACCAACAGTGGAGAATGGAGAGCTAGAAAGAACACTGAACTGAACGGTTTATTTAAATACCAACGAATTATAAATGTCTTGAAACTGAACAGACTATGCTGGCTGGGGCAAGTAGAAAGAATAGAAGAGAACAGACAAACGAAAATGATATATGTACAAGAGATGAGGGAAACAAGACCAAGGGGTAGACCAAGACAGAGATGGAAAGACAACATAGAAGAGGATATAAATGAAATGGGTGTCACCAACTGGAGAGAGAGGATTAGGAATAGAGAGGAATGGAGGCGTACTTTACCTTCAGCAATGGGCCCTTAATAGCTCGGAAAGCTGAAGAAAAAGAAGAAGAAGAATACATCTAAAAAAGCAGAAGGGTATGCAATACTCCCATAGCGGACTCCACCAGCACTGTAACCATGGTGATCCCTACCCGTCGTTAGTCAGGCTTGGTCTGTTTACTAGAGGTACCAACGGAGATGTGGGACATAGGTACGGTTTGCCAGCCCATATATCAGCATGTCAGCTGTGGGTACAGAATTGTTTACAAAGAAGTCCAATGTTACACATTACAGTAAACCGTAGTTACACATAAGAAGAGTTACGATGTATACTAACGACCACAGATGTTCACAATTCACGGAAATTACCTAATCTGCAGGCATTCAGAATTTAAACCGTTTTGCAGTCATTTCCAAGGACAATAATTTGCTCTTTTTTTCCCCCCACAAGACCAAAGACGGAAAAGCAAAGTGAATGGGCTTTAGAAAACAGCCTCTACTGCCTTGCAGCTGTGGTCGCATTATGTAAATGATATGTCGGTGAAGGTCAGCCACGTGACCAGACTGCTCCACCAGAAATGGCTGCCAGCTAGTGGCGTAAATAGCTAACATCTGGCCCAATCACAAGAGCCTTCGTAAAGGACAACAGTCCTTATTTATGTTGTACACGGTTGTAATAATAAGGACAAATATACGTAGAAGGAACAGCTGTTGATAAAGTAAACCATTTTGCATATCTCGCTAGCTACATAGACCAAGATGGTGACATCAGAAATAAAGTTAGAATTCGAATTGCAAAAGCAGCATTGGCATTCAAGAAATTGAGAACATATGACATTCACAAGTTATAAGCACAAAAACCAAGTTAAGATTATCCAATTCAAATGTAATATCCGCACTCATTTATGCATGTGAAAACTGGAAATCAGCTAAAGAAATAGACAATAAATTAGACTCTGTTGAAAACAAATGCCAAAGGAAAATACTCGGCATAAAGTGGAACGAAATCAAGAACAACGCAGAGATAAGACAGATGAGCGAACAGCAAACTGTCTCATGGGTGATCAGAAAAAGAAGATGGACAGATGTCATGTGATGAGAACAAACAGAATATCCCCAAACAAGCTATCAATTGGAGCACAACAGGCTGAAGAAAAAGAGGTCGACCATGTGAAACTCTAAAGAGGACATTGTTAAGAGAAGCCAATTCAGTGGGCATAACATCCCTAGATGAGATTGAAAAACTCGGCGAAGACAGGACATCTTGGCGAACTACCATACAGGTCCTATGTGACGTTTAGCGCCACGGGAAGAATGTAAGATATAAGAAACTGTTGTAACATGTTTACCGTCTGAAGTTTTCATGATAAAGTGAACATCTCTCATGAGTTTTTAATGAAAACAAATTCTGGAACTGCCGTTTATTTTGCTGTAATTTGGCAGTAGGGGGAGACCTTGCCCGTTCTGGCAATCAGCGACCCAAAGCTGACAAACTGGGATCAGGGTTGACGACCCAAAGCTGACAAACTGGCATCAGGGTTGACGACCCATAGCTGACAAACTGGCATCAGGGTTGACGACCCATAGCTGACAAACTGGCATCAGGGTTGACGACCCATAGCTGACAAACTGGCATCAGGGTTGATGACCCATAGCTGACAAACTGGCATCAGGGTTGACGACCCATAGCTGACAAACTGGCATCAGGGTTGACGACCCATAGCTGACCAAGACCCTGACCCACCTCTCCAATGGTGCCCCTAGTAACAGGCATAGACTGGCTAACTGGACAGGGATCACCATAATCCCAATGATGGAGTCTCCTACAGAATTATTGCACCCGCCCCCCCCCCCCGCCACGTTATTTTTTAGATGCACTCCGGGATTGAAAAGAAAATAGCCGCCTTATCCCACTCCCAGTCCGACACCATGTTGTACCTCAACACCTTCACAGCATCGGCTGAAAAAGAACATCAGCTCGTGGTTACAGGGAGACATAAGGCAAGGCAAGACTATTGCAGCATTTCCACCATTGAACGGGTTATATTTTACTAAATATGTCCAAGGTAATGAATTACATATTACAACCCTCCTGGGGAACAACTGTGTTAAGAGCACACTTATCTTAACACAGTGTTTGTGAGACAGGGAACATAGATCTGTTTGCTTAAAAATTCTGACCTACTTCTGTAGCCCAGAAACTTGTAGCAATCAACACTAATTGTAATTGTTATTTTTGTAAAATGTAATGTCAGGTTGGTAGACGGATGGGGACATGGAGATCTCTGGCGGGGATGAGGGAAGTCTGGTGTGAAACCAATGAATCCAGGACGTGACAAGCCTATAGGTCTTTACAACGATGGCTATCAGAATGATGTAAACAAAACAGAGCCAGCAGACTATAGGTAGCAGGGAATGGATATCGTTGAAGCACTCATCAGATTCCTCATCTCAGAGTCAGAGTGTCTTTGTGGAACTGTCTCCAAACCATCTGACATGGAGAAGGGACTTACATACAGCCACCAGAGGCTGGAAAACAAAGTTTTGGCCAGGCCAGCCACACTGTCTTCATGGCAGTCCGAGCAAGACCACAGTCTGCCCTAGCAAGGAAAGGTGCTGAAGTCGGAGTTACCCAGCCAAAAGGCGCATCGCAAAAATCAGGGCAACACGCATTATCGCTAATGAAATGAAAAACATACTACAACTTGGAAGCATCAGAACCATTTCATTCTAAAGAAGATGGATACAAAGCCGTTCAAGACAGAAAAAAATACCTCAAACGAAAGCCTTTAGTTTTTTGGGGGTTTTTTTTTTGTTTTTTGTAATGGAAAGAAAATGATTAAGTGTTTACTGTGTTACTGTTTATTTGTTACTGGATAGAATGTTGGGGCACTAGTTGAAGCCGTATTTGCTGAGTGTTTCTGGATTAGTTATCCACTGTCTCCAGCCATCCACTTCACTTCCAGGCTCTTTCAGTCCTAAAGTTGGCAACACACAGATACAGAAGTCAAGCCAGTCCTACGTATCACCTGACATGAGGTTTTATTGATGAAATTGATGAAAATGAAGATGATGATGACGATATTCTGACCTCGGGCAGGTTTGCCCTGCCGCATGGCGAGTCCAGTCATACTTCCACGACTCCAGTAACAGATTTAAACGTCCATTTTCTCGACAAAGACATCACGAAAACCAGCCTCTCAGGTGCACATAGAAAACGTAGGCTGACTGACTGATTGTCAGCCCACGTGACGTTCTAGAAGGGTCTCGACCGACCACGGAAAAGTTCTAAAAGAGAATCATAACAAGTGCCCTTTCTGGTTAAAAACAACAGTTATCTCCCTGCGCTGCTACAAATTTTCCATTGATGCGTGGGCATTCCGTTTGCCAATCAACTGATCTTTTTTCCATTGGTAGAAGAGAAAGATGGGAGGAGAAACTGTCAATCATTGCTTATTATCATAACACTTAACGGTTACCTCTTTTTCTTTAGCCATGAGTGCACGTGTATACATTTTCTTGTTTTTAACAAAAATTTTTTTTTTACTTCCCTAACAAGGAAAACATTGAACATGCCATACAGTAAGACAGACATAAATGAGATAACAACTGCGGTAAAACTGATTTTAGTAAGGAAAATAGGTGGAGGTATATGGTTCAGTTTTACACACGCACACACATAAAAAAAGATAGAAAGAGTGAGGAAAGTGTGCAGAAAGAAGATGAATACATAAAAATGAAGGACATACAGCAATCCGATATTTCGGCAGAAAGCCTCTTTCAAGGGTCACATTAAAAAAAAACACCCCAACAACAAATACAAACACGAAAAATGGATGAAAAATATCGACTTAGATTTTTGGCAGGATACAAGCATAATTTTTAGTAAGAAAATTAGGCCATTAATCGATTTCATGTCAGTCTTATAGTTCAGCATGCGTCCCATGTCAGTCTTATAGTTTAGCATGCGTCCCATGTCAGTCTTATAGTTTAGCATGCGTCCCATGTCAGTCTTATAGTTCAGCGTGTGCCCCATGTCAGTCTTATAGTTCAGCATGTGTCCCATGTCATTCTTATAGTTCAGCATGTGTCCCATGTCATTCTTATAGTTCAGCATGTGTCCCATGTCATTCTTATAGTTCAGCATGTGCCCCATGTCAGTCTTCAGCATGTGTCCCATGCCAGTCTTATAGTTCAGCATGTGTCCCATGTCATTCTTATAGTTCAGCATGTGTCCCATGTCATTCTTATAGTTCAGCATGTGCCCCATGTCAGTCTTCAGCATGTGTCCCATGCCAGTCTTATAGTTTCAGCATGTGTCCTATGCCAGTCTTGTAGTTTCAGCATGTGTCCCATGCCAGTCTTGTAGTTTCAGCATGTGTCCCATCCTGTGTGACCCTGCATTCATTGTGTGACCCATATTCAGAAGCATTTCTCCTCAACACACAATGTTGGGTACACATTTCTGTAGCTATGCCAGTGGTAGGGCTACAGTAGCGAGACCATCGCTTTCAGCATCGAGAAACCGCTTCGCTATCGATTCGATGATTACAGCCTTCGTGTAGTTCAGAAAGTGTCACATTTGTTTGAAAATTAAAAAAAAAAAGCATTTAAATTTATTTATTTATTTTAAACATGTTCTAGGAAATGGGCGACAGCTTGTCCCACAAACAGGAGAAGTGCAACAGTATTTGGTCAAGGGTATCTAACTCTTGATATAACTCTGAATCTTTATTTCAGATGATGGTTGTATGTTTTTTTTAGAATCTTCTAGATTGTTTTGTCCATGATATTCTTTGCTCGTGAAAAGTATGTTTTTGTGGTCCGAGTGTGAGACGAATGTTTCAGCTCAGATCATTCATCGGAGGTCGACTGTGAGTGGCTGTTGTTGTGTTTGATATGTTATCGCGCAACGGTAGTGTTACGTTTGAAGTATGTGGACAGATGAAAGTTACGTGATTCTCATGGCGCTAACTTAGTATTAGCTAGCCAGCAGCCCAGAATCTTGTTCGTGATGGAATTCAGTATTGTTGGAGAAGTCACTTCATATATTTTGTCTGCTCGATTCATCTTCATCATCATCATCATCATCGTGTTCCATGTAATAAACGCTTGTGAGTGCTAAGATAATGCGGTCTTGACTGAGAGTCCTATGTGCCATTTTGTGAACGTCCTGGGGTTGTCCAGTGAAGAGCATATCATTACAGGGGAATGTTCATCGTGTTGTTACTGCATATCTGCAACTTAGTCACACCACAGTGTGACAATCAACATATGTGTTTATGGTCACACAACAATGTGACACAGTCAATATAAGTGTTTATGGTCACACAACAATGTGACACAGTCAACACATGTGTTTATGGTCACACAACAATGTGACACAGTCAATATAAGTGTTTATGGTCACACAACAATGTGATACAGTCAACACATGTGTTTATGGTCACACAACAATGTGACAGTCAACATATGTGTTTATAGTCACGCCACAATGTGACACAGTCAACGTGTGTGTTTATAGTCACGCCACAATGTGACACAGTCAACGTGTGTGTTTATAGTCACGCCACAATGTGACACAGTCAACGTGTGTGTTTATAGTCACGCCACAATGTGACACAGTCAACGTGTGTGTTTATAGTCACGCCACAATGTGACACAGTCTACACCAGCACCCCCCCCCCCCAAAAAAAAAATTACTGTTTCAGAAGCGGGGACATTTTACATCAGGGACATTTTGTCTCAGAGACAAAAAAGGCGGGGACACTTTACATCAGGGACATTTTGTCTCAGAGACAAAAAAGGCGGGGACACTTTACATCAGGGACATTTTGTCTCAGAGACAAAAAAGGCTGGGAAACCTTACATCGGGGACAGCTTGCCCCACAGACAAGAGAAGCGGGACAGTTTACATCAGGGACAGCTTGTCCCACAGACAGACAGAAGTAGGGACGCTTAGCTTGTCCCACATATAGGGTAACCGGGGACACCTTACATCAGGGACAGCTTGTCCCACAGACAGACAGAAGCAGTGACACTTAGCTTGTCCTACATATAGGAGAAACGGGGAACGCCTTACATCGGAGGACAGCAGGACATCCTGCATAGAGGGACAGCCTGTTCCTACAGACAGGAGAATCAGGGACACCTTACAAATTCAAAACTAAACAGAACAACAAACTATTCTAACACTAAACAGAACAACAAACTATTCTAAAACTAAACAGAACAACAAACCATTCTAACACTAAACAGAACAACAAACCATTCTAACACTAAACAGAACAACAAACCATTCTAAAACTAAACAGAACAACAAAACATTCTAAAATTCAACAGAACAACAAACCATTCTAAAACTAAACAGAACAACAAACCATTCTAACACTAAACAGAACAGGGGTTCTTAAACCTTTCCTGGTGGTGACTCCCCCCCCCCTTTCCTGTTTGAGAACGGCTGTGGACCTTTCATTAAGAATAAAGTAATAAATGGAACTGAGGCTGTTCTAAGACTTTATATATATATATATATATAAACATTGGCCTGCATCAGATTAGACCGAGGCTATGGCCAGCGATGTAGTGTCTTCGTCGTGCATATATTATTGTGCGCGTTTTATTCTGCCGAGCCCACTTTATGTGGTGTAGATTCTGTAGTTGTGAATTAATCTGTGATGTATAGTATATATTTGCGTATCGATATGGGAATTCTGTATATGATATCAGTGTGATTTATCAGTATATTGGATGGGCAACGTGTATGATTCGTTTATTGTGGTTTCACGCAGACTGATCGTACACAGTTAATATGGAGGTGTGTCAAGACAGCGATAGCTACGGGGGAATAGGTGCCGTAGCACATTAGATTCGTAGTCAAGGCTACGTGTAGGGCCTAGAGAGCTAGTGACCTCAGGTTCATCAGGTTTTCAATATGCAAACATGAGAGGTCATTATCTTATGATACCATGCTTAATTACCTGGCATTGCATTGACATTGTTGACCCCAATGGGTTTCTATTATCGGAGATTGCTTGAAGTATTTTGCATTGGATTGATCCTGTTCATCGAGTTGTTCGTCTATTATGATGGCACATGTCTGGATGTCGCGTTTGATGTCAGTGTCAGCTGTATGTGCTGTTGTGGCGTATGGTGAGATTAAAAATGCTGTGTCCTTGATTTCAGACTTGGTGATTTATGCTGCATATCGATGTATTGTGTGGGGATTAAGTGGTCAGGATTTATGTATAATTAGCTTACAAAATACCAAGGAGGGGAGAACCTGGGTTGGCGGTCATCATAGGGGAGTTAGGTTGGACTCGAGTACGGGTAGTACATTGCCAGGGTTTTGTTGGTCTGTAACCATCTTGAGAAAATATATTCCTCCCACTAGTTTTAATATAAACTTGCACCAAGCAAGTTTTACAGTATATTGCGACAGAATTCTGTGAACAAACTGAACTTCGTTTAAAAAAAAACAAACAAAAACTGGCTCTGTATCTGACGGGGTGGAATTTTGAGTTGTTTGTGCAGATCTACAGTCTGTGCTGGGTGTTTGCCACAGGTCATCAGATTTTGCTGTTCAGAACTGCTATGGGAACTTTAATACTGCACTGAAAGGGGGGGGGGGAGGGGGTTTCTTTCTTGATATAACTATTTTAAATGGGGGGGGGGGGGGGGGCGCCTATGTCCGATGTAACAGTCAGTTAGAGCCAGGGTTGGCGAACCATAGCTGGCCAAGACCCTGTCCCATCTCCACTGTTGTAGTTCTTCCCCCTCTCCTCCTCAGCAACAGGGTTGGAAAAAAAAGCCTGAGTTACATTTGTACCCTGGTGTACCTCACCCTGCTGGCATGTTCATAGTTAAAACCGACTGGCCGCTGATCATTCTAATTCCGAATATCAGAGAAGGCGAGAGAGAGTGTGTGTGTGAGAGAGAGTGAGAGAGAGTGAGAGAGAGAGTGAGAGAGAGTGAGAGTAAGAGAGAGAGTGAGAGAGAGAGTGAGAGAGAGTGAGAAAGAGAGTGAGAGAGTGAGAGAGAGAGTGAGAGAGAGAGTGAAAGAGAGTGAGAGTGAGAGAGAGTGAGAAAGAGAGTGAGAGAGTGAGAGAGAGAGTGAGAGAGAGAATGAGAGAGAGAGTGAGAGAGAGTGAGAGAGAGTGAGAGTAAGAGAGAGAGAGTGAGAGAGAGAGTGAGAGTGAGAGAGAGTGAGAAAGAGAGTGAGAGAGAGAGTGAGAGAGAGAATGAGAGAGAGAGTGAGAAAGTGAGTGAGAGAGAGTGAGAGAGTGAGAGAGAGAGAATGAATGAATGAATAATCTTTATTTTTAAAGGGTAAAGAATTGGACACGCAGGCCCGTCTTACATTCTGCCCTTCATCACTCCATCTTTCATTCTTCCCACAGAGAGAAAGAGAAAGAGGGAGAGAGAGAGAGAGTATGTGTGTGTGTTTGGGGGAGAGAAAGAGGGAGCATTATGGGGCCTGAAGAAATGACCACCCTTGTATGAGACGGGCCGTGGAAAGGGGAGAGGGTTGGGGGAGGATGGGTTAGACATATAATTTAAAATATATTTAAAAAAAAGAACCATGATCCTACTTGTATTAAGCCGACATAGCTCAGCGAGTTGTAACCTAAATTATGTATGTTGAACAAGCGTGCTGGCTTGAGACGGAGGAAAGAATATTAGGAGAGCAGTGAAAGGGTTAATATTTCGCCGAGATTAATCTGTTGAAGGGGGGGGGGGGGGGGAGAGAAAGAGAGAGAGAGAGAAGAGGCTGAATGGAAAGGGAATATCTCCGTTCATGTTTTTTTTTTTTTTAAAAGGGGGAGGAGGGATTGAATCTCATGTTTGTCTCGAAGAGACAAGTTACCAGAAAGCCTAGAATGTTTGCCGGGTTTTTGATAGTATGATGGTTTACAACAGGGGTTCTTAAACCTTTCCTAGTGGTGACTCCCCCCCCCCCCCCACTCCCCTTTCATGTTTGAGAGCAGCTGTGGACCCTTCATTAAAAATAAAGTAATAAATGTAACTGATGCTGTTCTAAGATTTTTTTTTAAGCGAGCAAATCCATTCGCTGGTCTGTGGAGCCCCTGAAATCCTTCCATGGCCCCCCATCCCTCCTCCCTTCGAGGGTCCATGTGTACCAGGTTAAGAACCACTGTTCCAGAATGACAAGGGGAAAAAAAAAATCTGAAATAATATAAAAGTAGCAGATAGACTTAAGCCGGCTGGTTGGCTAAGTGGTTAGGCCCTCGGTTCGGGGGTGGGGGTACCACCACACCAAAAAAAAGGCTTCGGAGTCCACCCAAGCCTGTAAAAATAGGCACCAGAGAAATCTGGCAAGGCTAATGCGTCTAGGCGTGATACTGGCCACATCACACTTTCATGTGCCGAAAGTCTTGGGGGGAAATACGGGCCTACCCAGACAACACCAACAGTGTCCGGATTTCCCAGTAGCCCAAGGGTTACCCAAGACAACGCCAACAGTATCGGGGTTTCCCTGTATCCCCTCGGTTACCTAGGCAACGGCAACAGCATCGGGGGTTTCCCCCCAGTATCATGCCGTAATGGCATGGAAACACGGGGTTTTACGTTCTTCCCCTTAGCAACTAGAGTACCATGGACAGCCAAGAAAACAGACGAAGAGGTTCTAAAGTGAGGCTGGGAGAAAAAAAAAAAAGAAATTATGGCGAAATTCAGAACACGGCAGTCCAGATTTGTAGGATCATGTTTTGAGGCAAACTGGAACACCCAGTGGCAACAGGAAAATTGGAGGGACAAAGGGACAGAGGGAGACAGAGAAGTAAGATAGTTGACAAGTCCAACACACAGTTTATAAAGTGAGCAAAGGTTAGATGGTTGTGGAAATCAGTGACGACCAACGCCTGACTGGGCCAGAGAGAGAGAGAGAATGAACGAATCTTTACTTTTAAAGGGTAAAGAAAGAAAGAGAGAGAGGGAGGGAGAGAGAGGACGAGGGAGAGAGAAAGAGGGAGATTGAGTGATTGATTGACCTTTATTTCGAGAGAAAGAGAGAGAGGGAGATGGAGAGAGAGTGGAGAAAGAGAGGGGGAGAGATAGACAGCGAGCGAGGTAGACTTTTACAAAATTGAAGTAACTTCATATGGCTAACTCAGGAAAAAAAAAAACCAAACAAACCTGGTGTACTTTCTCACAGGGGAAAAAAATGAAATTACATTAGCCCAGAAAAAGCACTGAAATTATTATCTCTCAGACCAAGTCATGAAATTATATTACCTCTGAAAAAAAAAAAAAAGCGAGTGAGAAAATTGTCTGCAGTCCCAAATTAAAATCCTGCCCTTCTCTTATTTCAGTCATTACGTTGTTTCGTTTGGCCTATTTTTTTGTTCTTGTCTTGTGCTATCTCCCTGTAACTGCCACCTGGTGTTCCTTGCAGCCGGTGCTGTGGAGATGTTGGGGCACAGCATCGTACCTCGGCGGTGGGACTGGGTCATGGCGGCTACTTCTTCCAGTCCCGGAGTACAGATAAAAAGCAGGATGGGGGTGGGGGGGGGGGCGTGCAGTGCTTCTTTAGCAGACTCCGCCACCGTGGGGGGACTATGGCGATCCCTGCCCCCGTTAGCCAGGCTAGGCCTGTTACTGGGGGGGTACCAACGGAGAGCTGGGACAGGGTCTTGGTCAGCGGTGGGTCGCTCTTTTCTTCATCGGACAAGCGTCTTCACCCCCACACATTTTTGATAAAATCGTTGACGCTTTCCTCTTCATTGTTTACGAAAAAAAACAACCATTTCCTCTGTTACTGTGGCTATTTTAAAGTGTGCACACAACATGTGTAATATCTGTTAAAAAATGCGGAGTTAAGACTAGATGTGTGCCGTTGTGTAATTGTGATAGGAAACTATTTATAGAAATACTTAACTCTTTGACTCCGAAAACAACACTGGCAGTGTTGGTAAATCTTGCGTCCTATGCGAATTAATACTTAAGTGCGATATTTCTTACTGACATCTTACATCCCTTCCCGTGCTGCTAAACGTCACATAGAGCCCGCCTGGTAGCCCGCCAAGATTTCCTGTCTTCGGCGAGTTTTTCAATCTCATCAAGGGATGTTATGTCAACTGAACTGGCCTCTCTTAACAATGTCCTCTTTAGAGTTTCACGTGGTCGACCTCTTTTTCTTCGGCCTGTTGTGTTCCACTTGATAGCGTGTCTAGGGATTCTCTGATTGTCATCACGTGACCGACATATGTCCATCTTCTTTTTCTGATCACCCATGAGACAGTTTGTTGTTTGCTCATCTGTCCTATCTCTGTGTTGTTCTTGAATTCGTTCCACTTTAAAAGTGCGATATTTCCTTAGGCAAAATAAAATGAACAGTAACGTATTTCTAGCTCAAACTAATTTTTTTTTAAATTATAGAGTTCCAGTTTGTATCAAAATATATTTCTGGCAGAGCATGAAAATTGATTCCGGAGTGAAAGGGTTAATTTTTTTTAAATACAGCGATTTCATTTAGAGTTCTTGGGAATGCCAAGGGTTAATGATCTAAAAAAATACTGTACTGAAAATGGCTCCATCATCTGATTAGATTGGCTGTGATGGGAATTATGTGCCTATGAGAGAGATTGATTGATTGATTGATCTTTATTTCAAAAGGGTTAAGAATTGGGCACGCAGGCCCGTCTGACATTCTGCCCTTTATCATACAACTTTCACTCTGTTCCAGACATTCTACAAATATGCTGTTCATATAACAAACTTAATTAACAATAAAGTAACTACATACATATAATTACTAACTGCATACACATATAAATGACTAACAACATACACACATTCATTCATTTGCATGTCCCTTGTGGAACTTTGCCTCCCTAACAGCACTCCTGTAGACCTCTCGGTTGTGAGCAAGATGGCCTGCTGCTGATGCATCCATTTGCAGATCATCAACGATGTCTTGCAGCCATCTTCGTCTTGGTCTTCCTCTCTTTCTTTTTCCCATTATGTACCCTTCCAAGACGGTCTTCTCTAGATGATTTTGACGTATAATGTGTCCAAAATAATATCTAATCAATAATGAATATCTACCAAACAAAATTTCATTACTATTCAGAATAAACAGAGAGAGAGGAGAGGAGAGAGAGGAGAGAGAGAGAGAGAATGCGTATGTCTGTAATCAGGAATTGTAATATTTTTTTTTAATCCGTTATTATTATTATTTTCAGATTCAAGAAACAAGATTGCTTGTTGAGATTATTATCTGAAGGTCATCTGCAGCTTCGTCCGTGTGTAATATCTGAAGGGGAGCAGCCATCATTTTCATTCGGTTATAGCACAGCTGTGGACATTTCTTCGTTAAATTCTCCAGCCAAATAGACGCAGAGAGTGACAGAAACTGCAGACCCACTACACCACAGGAACTCATACCTCGTGTTCAGTTTTTCTGGATACTATAAATAGAACTTCAGAGTGTTACACCAAGAGAAGGATTCCCCGTTCCATGACTGGATAAGGAACACCCCTCCCCAAAAAAAATTTTTTTTTTCCGCTCCATGATTTGAATAAAGTGTGAAAAGTATTTCTCGATCTATCATTGGCTAAGGAGTGCCCAAAAAAAAAAAAAAAGGATTCCCCGTTCTTTGATTGGATAAGAAACGTTAAACTGACATGCCTTGCGCATTCTTCGCTTCGTTTGTTCATTGTTCACGGATTATATATCTGGAAGATAGTTCTTTTTCTGTGTTCATATGAGACAGTATTATAACTATTACAAATATGTAAGTCAGCTGTGATAAAGAAAAGGGATGCCGTATTATTTATTTCAAGGATTAGCCTTTTCTTGTATGTCCCCGTGACACTGCGGTGAGAGTTCCAACTGTCCAGAGGAGTTTGCACAATGACGTACAGAGTTGCGTTCATGTGATGTGTGCGTGTTTTACAAATGTGATTATTATGTGATTATGGATAAACCACAAAACACCAAAGAAATTTGGAAGTATTCACAGAACTGTGGGAAAGAATGTGAAAAAGGAAAACCGACAATCGTTTTCTTCTGGGTATTTATAATTGTCCTCGATGCATGAGTATTTCGTGTAGGAATTTTTTTTTATACGTAGTTTTAGGGCATAGTAATGGATAACGGGAAGGAAAAAATCCGTCTTTAATAACTTCTGGTGATCTGGAAAGTTCTTAAATCTGAGTTGGTCAGCCAGGAAAAAAAAACAAAAACGTAGAAGCAAACCGAAGCGGCACGCAGGGTGTTAGACGCAGGCGGGCGTCGCCAACTCTGGACACATGTGTCTACAGACAGAGGATGAGAATCTCCTGCATTCGGCTACTGGCTCAACTCTGCTGCAACTGCTACCTGCTGATTTCGGTCGTGCTCATCACAACAGCCAGGACAACGCCAACAGCAGCCGTTGGGGTGGATCCTCGGGAGAAGTATGACCCATATTTTGATTCCTCTTGGAAGAAAGGTAAGCGAACGGACTGCGTGTACTCAGAATTTGGAGTTGTTTTTTTTTTTTCCTTCTTTGGTTAAAAAAAAGGGGGGGGGGAAGGGTGCACATGATGATGATGATAATGATGATAGTTGTGATGAATTAACCAAAATAAAATTTAAAAAAACACGGGAGTAGCAGTGATCTGCGGGGACTAAAATAAAATTGAAATAGGCGAACTAAAAGTTAACTGTGTTGAACACAATGTAGCATTTAATCCTACATTATACTTTAACGTAGCGCTGTAAAAAATTTTTTTTAAAATTCAATGGCGACATAGTATCGAATATTTTATTATTAATAGAAAATAAATAGCAAAACAAAGTAAACTGACAGAAAGTTTAAAAAAATAATAATAATCTATTTACATAATGTTTACTTTTTAACTCTTTCATCTCAGTACGGCGCGGGCTGTGTTGGTAGATCTCGCACGCTAATCTGTCAGTGATCAAAGCCATATTTAGAGAAAATATAAATAAAAAGGAGAAGTAGCGCATTTCTAATCCACGTTATTTTAAAATTATGTATTTGAATCTTTCCAGTTTCTTTTTATCAAAATTTCTTATCAAAATATTTTCAGTACCAACACTTCCTGTCAAAATATATATTCTCTAACAAATTTATTATCAAATTATATTCTGTACCAAAATTCCTTATCAAAATATATTCTTTACTAAAATGTTCCTATCAAAATATATTCTGTATCAAAATTTATTATCAAAATATATTCTGTACCAAAATTTCCTGTCAGAATATATTCTCTAACAAATTTCTGAGCAAAATATATTCTTTATCAACATTTATTATAAAAATATATTCTCTACCAGAGTTTACTGTTAAAATATATTCTCTACCAAAATTTATTATCAAAATATTTTCTATACCAAAATTTCTTACCAAAATATATTCTGGCAGGGCTTGGAAATTAATCCAGGCGTGAAAGAGTATAAAATATGGAATCTGCGATTTGTTGCACGGTCAATCTCTTAATGCTTCTCTCCCGTCTGATGTGTTTTGTCTGTTAATTTCCACTCCCTCCAAGCTGCTGTGTTTTGTCTACAATGTTTCTTTCTCTCCTGTCTGCCGTGTTTTGTCTACAATTTTTCTTTCTCTCCTGTCTGCCGTGTTTTGTCTACAATTTTTCTTTCTCTCCTGTCTGCCGTGTTTTGTCTACAATTTTTCTTTCTCTCCTGTCTGCCATGTTTTGTCTACAATTTTCTTCCTCTCTCGTCTGCTGTTTTTTTTTTAAAAATTATTTTGTCTACAATTTTCTTCCTCTCCCGTCTGCTGTTTTTTAAAAATTATTTTGTCTACAATTTTTCTTTCTCTCCCGTCTGATGTGTTTTGTCTGTTAATTTTCACTCTCTCTCAGCTACTGTTTTGTCTACAATTTTTCTTTCTCTCTCGTCTGCTGTGTTTTGTCTACAATTTTATTTCTCGCCCGTCTGCTGTTTTTTTTTAAAAATTATTTTGTCTAAAATTTTTCTTTCTCTCCCATCTGATTTTTTTTAAATTATTTTTTTTTTACAATCTTAATTTCTCTCCCGTCTGTTGTTTTTTTAAAAATTATTTTGTCTACAATTTTTCTTTCTCTCCAGTCTACTGTTTTTTTTTAAAAAATATTATTTTGTCTACAATTTTTCTTTTTCTCCATTTTGCTGTTGTTTTTTATTATTTTGTCTACAATTTTTCTTTCTTTCCCTTCTCCTGTGTTTTGTCTGTTAATTTTCACTCTCTCTCAGCTACTCTGTTTTGTATACAATTTTTCTTTCTCTCCTGTCTGCTGTGTCTTGACTAGAATTTTCTTCCTCTCCTGTCTGCTGTTTTTTAAAAAAATATCTTGTCTACAATTTTTCTTTCTCTCCCGTCTGCTGTTTTTTTTTATTTTGTCTACAATTTTTCTTTCTTTCCCGTCTGCTGTTTTTTTACTTTGTCCATAATTTTTCTTTCCCTTTCGTCTGTTGTTTTTTATTTTGTCTAGAAATTTTCTTTCTCTCCCGTCTGCTGTTTTTTAAAAATTATTTTGTCTACAATTTTTCTTTCTCTCTCGCCTGCCGTTTTTAAAAAATTATTTTGACTACAATTTTTCTTTCTTTCCCGTCTACTGTTTTTTAAAAATATTATTTTGTCTACAATTTTTCTTTCTCTCCCGTCTACTGTTTTTTTAAAAATTACTTTGTCTACAATTTTTCTTTTTCTTCATTTTGCTGTTTTTTAAAATTATTTTCTCTACAATTTTTCTTTCTCTCCCGTCTACTGTTTTTTTAAAAATTATTTTGTCTACAATTTTTCTTTTTCTTCATTTTGCTGTTTTTTAAAATTATTTTGTCTACAATTTTTCTTTCTTTCCCTTCTCCTGTGTCTAGTCTGTTAATTTTCACTCTCTTCCAGCTACTATGTTTATCTACAATTTTTCTTTCTCTTCCAGCTACTATGTTTGTCTACAATTTTTCTTTCTCTTCCAGCTACTATGTTTATCTACAATTTTTCTTTCTCTTCCAGCTACTATGTTTGTCTACAATTTTTCTTTCTCTCCCTCTGTTGTTTTTTTTTTGTCTGCAATTTTTCTTTCTCTCCCGTCTGCTGCTTGTTTTTTATTTTGTCTACAGATTTTTCTTTCTCTCACGTCTGCTGTTTTTTTTTTCTATAGTTTTCCTTTCTCTCCAGTCTGTTGTTTGTTTTTTATTTTGTCTACAATTTTTCTTTCTCTCACGTCTGCTGTTTTTTTTCTATAGTTTTCCTTTCTCACCAGTCTGTTGTTTGTTTTTTATTTTGTCTACAATTTTTCTTTCTCTCCCGTCTGCTGTTTTTTTTCTACAGTTTTTCTTTCTTTCCCGTCTGCTTTTTTTATTTTGTCTACAATTTTTCTTTCTCTCCCGTCTACTCTTTGTTTTTTATTTTGTCTACAATTTCTTTCTCTCCCGTCTGCTGTTTTTTTTCTAGTTTTTTTTTTCTTTTCCGTCTGCTTTTTAAAAAATTTTGTCTACAATTTTTCTTTCTATCCCGTCTGCTGTTTTTTTTTTTCTACAGTTTTTCTTTCTTTCCTGTTTGCCGTTTATTTTTAATTTTGTCTACAATTTTTCTTTCTCTCCCGTCTGCAGTTTTTTTTATTTTGTCTACAATTTTTTCTTTCTCTCCTGTCTACAGTTTTTTTTTATTTTGTCTACAATTTTTCTTTCTCTCCTGTCTGCTGTTTCTTTTTTTCTAGTTTTACTTTCTCTCTCGTCTGCTGTATATTTTTTTGACTACAATTTTTCTTTCTCTCTCATCTGCTTTTTTTTCAATAATTTTTTCGCTCTCTCGTATCCTGTTCTTTTTTCTACAATTTTTATCTCTCTCTCTCTCTCTCTCTCTCTCTCTCTCTCTCTCTCATCTGCTTGTCTACAAGTTTTTTCTCTCCGGTCTGCTGGTTTTTTTTTTGGGTCTACAGTCTTTCTTTCTATCCCGTTTGCCGTTTTTTGTTTGTTTATACAGTCATTCTTTCTCTCCCGTCTGTTTTTTTGTCTACAATCTTTCTTTCCATCCCGTTGGCAGTTTTTTTGTTGTTGCTTGTTTGTCTACAATATTTCTTTCTCTCCCGTCTTTTTTTTGTCTACAATCTTTCTTTCTATACCGTTGGCAGTTTTTTTTTGTTGCTTGTTTGTCTACAATATTTCTTTCTCTCCCGTCCTTTTTTTTTTGCTTACAATCTTTCTTTCTCTCCCGTCTGCTGTTTTTTTTTTTCTAAAATCTTTTTTCTCTCCCATCTCCTGTGTTTTGTCTTCAGTTTTCTTCCTCTCCCGTCTTATATGTTTTGTCTGCAGTTTTCTTTCTCTCCTGTCTGCTATGTTTGTCTGCAGTTTTCTTTCTCTCTAGTTTTCTGTATTTTGTTTGCTATTTTTCCTTCTCTTTCATCTGCTGTGTTTTGTTTGCAGTCTTTCTTTCTCTCTCGTCTGCTGTGTTTTGTCTGCAGTTTTCTTTCTCTCTCCCTTGTTGTGTTTTGTCTGCAGTTTTCTTTATCTCTCCTCTGCTGTGTTTTGTCTGCAGTTTTCTTTATCTCTCCTCTGCTGTGTTTTGTCTGCAGTTTTCTTTTTCTCTCTCCTCTGTTGTGTTTTGTCTGCAGTGTTCTTTATCTCTCCTCTGCTGTGTTTTGTCTGCAGTTTTCTTTTTCTCTCCCGTCTGTTGTGCTTTGCTGCAGTTTTCTTTATCTCTCCTCTGCTGTGTTTTGCCTGCAGTTTTCTTTTTCTGTCTCCTCTGCTGTGTTTTGTCTGCAGTTTTCTTTATCTCTCTCCTCTGCTATGCTGTGTCTGCAGTTTTCTTTTTCTCTCTCCTCTGCTGTGTTTTGTCTGCAGTTTTCTTTTTTTCTCCTGTCTGCTATGCTTTGTCTGCAGTTTTCTTTATCTCTCCTCTGCTGTGTTTTGTCTGCAGTTTTCTTTTTCTCTCCCGTCTGTTGTGCTTTGCTGCAGTTTTCTTTATCTCTCCTCTGCTGTGTTTTGTCTGCAGTTTTCTTTTTCTCTCCTCTGCTGTGTTTTGCCTGCAGTTTTCTTTTTCTGTCTCCTCTGCTGTGTTTTGTCTGCAGTTTTCTTTTTTTCTCCTGTCTGCTATGCTTTGTCTGCAGTTTTCTTTTTCTCTCTCCTCTGCTGTTGTGTCTGCAGTTCTCTTTTTCTCTCTCCTCTGCTGTTTTGTCTACACTTTTTCTTTCTCTCTCGTCTGCTGTGTTTTGTCTATTTCTCTTTCTTTCCCGTCTTCTGTTTGTCAGACACTTGATGGGAACTATTAGCAAACATACTCTTGGATGGATGCAGTGGCATGCCACAGAGCATATATGGGGCTGTACTGAATGCAGTGACACCAGAGTCTGAGTTTTGAACCTTGACACTTATTATTATCATTATTATTATTATTATTTATTCCAGTATGTCGGGCCAGACAGCGTTGGAAATCCTGCTTCTCCGTCTTGCACGGTCCTCGATGTTTCCGATTAGTTCAGATTCTTTTCTTTTTTTTTTCCCAGCCACTTGGTCAGTCTAACGAGATTATTTTTTTTCTCTTGGTCTCCTTCTCTTCCTTTGTTTCACTTGACTTTTCCAGTCTCTACTTGCTTCTCAGACTTCTGTCTTCTCATGAGGTTGTGGCAGTATATTTGTATAAACAATAGCTATGGTAAGGGGGAGATCAGTCAGTCAGTCATTTGCATGTCCAGTGAGGAACTTTAACCTCCATAACAGCACTCCTGTAGGCCTCTCGGTTGTGAGCAAGATGACCTGCTGCTGATGCGTCCATTCGCAAATTATCAACGATGTCTTGCAGCCATCTTCGCTTTGGTCTTCCTCTTTTTCTTTTTCCCATTATGTACCCTTCCAATACGGTCTTCTCTAACTTATCGTGACGTTTAATGTGTCCAAAATATTTAAGTTTTCTCTCTTTAATCCTCTTTACTAGCCAGCCTTCTTCAATATTAAGTTCTTGTAGTATGGATATATTGTTTTTTTTGTGCCCATGATATTTGAAGAACTCTTCTGTAGCATTTACATTCAAAGGCACTTATATGTTTCTCAGCTGTTTTGTTAAGTGTCCAGGTCTCACAGGCATATGTTGCAATGGGAAAGATGCATGCCCTTTAAAATCTTATTTTTTGTAGTTCTGTCTGTTCCTCTCCACAGCTTCTTTAGTTGTTTTACTTTCTGAAGAGTGATATATGTCCTCCTTTTAATTTCCCTCATTGTATCTCCATTATTAGTTAGTAATGATCCAAGATATTAAAAACTCTCCACTTCTTCCAATTTTTCCTCATTGATGCATATTTCAGCTGCCTTATTTGTTTTGTCAGTTGTCATCAATTTAGCTTTCTTCACATTAAGATAGAGGTTTTGCTCTTCGCTGTTTTTACGGACTGACATAATTAGTTTTTCCATTCATTTTTGTGTTGTGGACAGTAATACTGTGTCATCAGCATATCTAATCTCTGCTATTTCATAACCTCCAATTGTTATGGTATCGTAATATTCTTTGTCAACATCTTCACTAACATTACTAATTATATTTTCAGTATACAAGTTAAATAAGTAAGGCGACAATATGCACCCCTGACGGAAACCTTGTTTTAAGTCAAACCAAGTTGTTGTTTCACCATTTATTCTTACTGCTGCTTGTTGGTCTTAGATACAACAGTGATGTTAATTGTATTAAACGTGTTGGAAATCCCATTTTTTTCATTATTTTCCACAGTTTCTGGTGTTGTACACAATCAAATGCCTTTGATTAGTTTGATTAGTCTATAAAAGATAAATATAGATTCACATTAAATTATCTGGATTTTTCTTATTATTATTCTCATATTGAATATATGATCTCTTGCCTGAAACCAGCTTGGACCATACTGACTTCTTCTTCTATTTTCTTATGAAGTCTGGCCATCATTATTTTTAACAGAATTTTACTGGCATGACTAATCAGGGCAACTGTTCTGTTAAGTGTCCAGGTCTCACGGGCATATGTTGCGATGGGAAAGATGCATGCCCTTTAAAATCTTATTTTTTGTAGTTCTGTCTGTTCCTTTCCACAGCTTCTTTAGTTGTTTTACTTTCTCAAGAGTGATATATGTCCTCCTTTTAATTTCCCTCATTGTATCTCCATTATTAGTTAGTAATGATCCAAGATATTAAAAACTCTCCACTTCTTCCAATTTTTCCTCATTGATACATATTTCAGCTGCCTTATTTGTTTTGTCAGTTGTCATCAATTTAGCTTTCTTCACATTAAGATAGAGGTTTTGCTCTTCGCTGTTTTTACGGACTGACATAATTAGTTTTTCCATTCATTTTTGTGTTGTGGACAGTAATACTGTGTCATCAGCATATCTAATCTCTGTTATTTCATAACCTCCAATTGTTATGGTATCGTAATATTCTTTGTCAACATCTTCTCTAACATTACTAATTATATTTTCAGTATACAAGTTAAATAAGTAAGGTGACAATATGCACCCCTGACGGACCCCTTGTTTTATGTCAAACCAAGTTGTTGTTTCATCATTTATTCTTACTGCTGCTTGTTGGTCTAGATACAGCAGTGATGTTAATTGTATCAAATGTGTTGGAAATCCCATTTTTTCCATTATTTTCCACAGTTTCTGGTGTTGTACACAATCAAATGCCTTTGATTAGTTTGATTAGTCTATAAAAGATAAATATAGATTCACATTAAATTATCTAGATTTTTCTTATTATTATTCTCATATTGAATATACGATTTCTTGCCTGAAACCAGCTTGGACCATACTGACTTCTTCTTCTATTTTCTTATGAAGTCTGGCCATCATTATTTTTAACAGAATTTTACTGGCATGACTAATCAGGGCAACTGTTCTGTAGTTTGTGCATAATTTCAAGTTACCCTTTTTTTTTGGGCAGTGTTATGATTACCATTTGTATTCTTTTCCATTCTTTTAGCCAAATACCTGAATGCCATATCTTTTTTCATAGTGCATGATAGACTGTTGCGCATTCCTTCCCTCTGCTTTTAATAAATTCAGCTGTTATATCATCACATCCTGGTGACTTACCATTTTTCAGATTCTTTATTGCCATAAAACTTCTTCAGTTGTCGGTTCATGTTCTTTCTCCTCCAATAATAATTCACACTGTTGATTTCTGCTTTCACAGTCGGTTGTTTCATACATTCCTCTGCAATATTCCTTCCATCTTTCTAGAATTTCCTCTGTCTCTGTCAAAGTATTCTCCATCTCATCACAAATTACATTTAGCTTAGGTGTGACATTTCTCCTCAATGTCTTTATTTCCTTAAACATTTCACTATCTCTTCTGATGTCCTTCTATTCTTTCACAACAATCAAAGTGAGAACGTGCACTGCCAAAAGCAGCAATTGCAGAGTTTCACGTAATCGGTGGGAGGCAAGGGGAAACCAACACTGTAAATTCCCCAAAACAATCATAACAATCCACAATTCTTTGAATACACACTGTGGCAACTGGAAAAAACTGAGGAGAAGACAGAGAGAGAGAGAGAGAGAGAGAGAGAGAGAGAGAGAGAAGTTATTGGATAGACTGTCAGTGTGGCTAGGAAGAAAGTCACTGGTGGATATCATAATCAACGCAAAAGACGGAATTGTGGAGATAAATGATCGCCTACGCCACACTGCATGGCACTTAATTAAAGTTGCACGTGAAAGCAAGGAGACTGAAGAAATTTGAAGAAGCAGGCGGCAGAAGCAGAAGTTAAAGTGAACAAATTGGAAGAAGCACACAGCAGAAGCAGAAGTGACAGTGAACAGATTGGAAGAAGCAGACGGCAGAAGCAGAAGTGAAAGTGAACAGATTGGAAGAAGCAGACGGCAGAAGCAGAAGTGAAAGAATAATGGTCAGTCTAAGGTTAGAGCAAAGACAGGAAGGGAGAAGGTGCTAGAAAAAAATGTGAGTTATAAAAGAGCTATAGTTTTGAGAAAAAGGAGTCATTATTATTATTAGGATTGTTAGGATGATGGATTGTTCATTAGTGAGGACCATATTATAGATAAGGATTTTCCTGGTTTTGGTGGTCGTGGGTTTGATTTTTCATGATTGTCTTTGACAGTAGTTTGTTCCAGTGACTTTGTCCCGTGTAGAGATTGCTGTCTTTATTATGACAGAAGCTGATTTTGTTGTTGGCAATCATAGACTGATTGGCCAGATAAGTGCTTAGTAGTTGAAAGATGTGTTTTATTGATGTGTGGGAATTCAGTTGGATTTATTCTGACATCAGTAAGTATGGCATTTCGTTACTTCTGATTGATTTGTGGTCCCTATCTAGGCATTAGTTTTTTTTTTTTTTGGGGGGGGGGGTTGTCAATCCCTCCCCACATGGCAAACATAGTTCTTGCCCGGGAGTGGAGCCAGTTTTATGTATTTTATTCAGTCTGCCATCCTCACCAGTCATCCTCCATCTTCCCTTTAATAAAACTGTTGTCTTGGTGTTGAAATTACTCTCTTGGTTAATTACTGAACACTGGTGCTACGATGGTGCCGTTGAGCGCTTGCTTGTTTATGTCCTGCTTGTTTATGTCCTGCTTGTTTATGTCCTGCATGTTTAAGTTCTGCTTGTTTATGTCCTGCTTGTTTAAGTCCTGCTGTGCTGTAGTCGTCTAGGTTGGAGAGGCGGGCCTGGGTGTATTATGTCTCTTGAGTGCATCGATGAAACAAGTAGCAAGGGATTCCACGGATAAAGCATTTATCATCTTGATCCTGAGCAGTGGTTCAAAAGATTCTTACAATCATTCCACTAGACGTCAAATGATTGAATAGCAGCAGCACCTTGGTTTAACGTGTCCAAGAAATTTTGATTTTGAAAAAAAAAAATCATTTTTACTAGTCTTTGTTGTTCTGAAACGTCTCACGCAAACAATGTTTAAACAAATTTGTTGTAAATTTTACGAAATAAATGTACGTATTAGTATTAGTATGGACACCACATGGGAAAAGAAGTAAGGGTAGACCAAAGGAGACACGGAGAACAACAACAGAGAGGATGTTGAGCAATAGAGTGCTTACCTGCGCAAGAGCAGAAAAAAAGCAAAGGACAGGCATTTGTGGGGAAAACCCTTGCGGAAGCCCCATGTGCCCTGGGCACTTAAGGTTCAGAGAGAGAGAGAGAGAGAGAGAGATATTAGTATTTACTCATTGTTAAGCGAGCACACACGGTACTGTGTGGTAAAGACCTCGAGAAACCTGTAAACAGAACACGCGTAGACATGAGAGAAGAGAAAAATGACAGGAGAGCCGTTTTCGAGATCTAAACATAGAGCACTGTGCGAAGGTCTTTCTTGTTTCCTGATTGTGAAACATTTGTATCTTACTCATCATTCTCACCGGCTTGTACGGTTTACTGTTTCCCCAGGTCCTCAATAATCCTTGTTGATCCGACACTGCTTTAACTCTTTCACTCCGGACTTAACTTCCATGCTCCGGCAGAATAAATTTGATGAGAAATTTTGGGAGAAAGAAACAAAAATGACGTTACTTCATAATTTTAAAATTATTGGTTGGGTTAGAAATATGTTACGCATGCAGAGATAAGGCAAATGTGCGAACAACAGCCTGTTTCGTGGGTGATCAGAGAAAAAAAGGAGATGGACATATTTCGGTCACGTGATGAGAAGAAACAGTCATAGAATCCCAAAAACAAGCACAGGCGGAAGAAAAAGAGGTCGACCACGTGAAACTCTAAGGAGGACATTGTTAAGAGAGGCAAATTTAGTAGGCATAAAATCCCTTGATGAGGTTGAAAAGCTTGTCGAAAACAGGAAAACTTGGTGAACTGCCATGCGAGCCCCGTGTGACGTTTAACGGCACGGGAAGGATGTAAGATGTAAGACGTATGTCGCTTTGAATTTTATTTAGACTGCCTAAATATCTCTCTGAGCATTGATTCGCATTGCATGCAAGACCTACCAACCCTGCCAGTGTTGTTTTAGAGTGTCAAATCTGGCATTAAAATTAACATTTAAATTCTGAAATGTATTTACTCAACATGAACATTAAATTTATGTGGACTTTCAGATTTTACTCATTGTATAATTATTAAAATTTGTTTAAGAAAAAAAACACCTTTTATACTAAAAGGAGCCGAAGTACCATATTTCTTCCATCGGCATATTATAAGTCAAGAGGGCCGCATGTGGCCTGAGAGCCTCGGTTTGGTCACACGTGTAATATCAGTAAATGAGGCACACTGGAGTACTGTGGTGTGTACAGCTGAAAGCACATTAAGAGAAAAGGTGGTTATCACGTATACAGAACTTCACCCGGGACAACACCGCGTATACATCAGGGTGGTGGCGTCATCAGAGTCAGAAGTGATTTAGAGTGGAAGAGTCATTAGAAAAAGTGTATCACTGATAAAGAATGAGAGTCTTCCCTATAGTCAGACAGTACACAGTTTCAGGTCAAGAGGAATTTTGTAAGTTGGTGCAAAAACTAACTCCCTCCCGTGACTCCTCATTACTCCTCTTCCTCCCATTTACCCTATTGTTTTCATCCACTGCGCTCCCCCACCCCACCCCTTTTTTTAAATTAGGGGTAGCTTAGCAGGTTTACCCTTAAAACAGGAGATACCCTCCAGGTCTATCCTTAATACAGGAGATACCCTCAAGATCTATCCTTAAAACAAGAGAAGCCCTCCAGGTCCATCTTTAAAACAAGAGAAGCCCTCCAGGTCCATCCTTAAAACAAGAGAAGCCCTCTAGGTCCATCCTTAAAACAAGAGAAGCCATCCAGGTCCATCCTTAAAACAAGAGAAGCCCTCCAGGTCCATCCTTAAAACAAGAGAAGCCCTCCAGGTCCATCCTTAAAACAGGAGGAGCCCTCCAAGTTATTTACATAAAACAGGAGAAGCCCTCAAGGTCCATCCTTAAAACAGGAAAAGCCCTTCAGGCCCGTTCTTAAAACAGGAGAAGCCCTTAAAGCTGCTTTCTTGAAGTCATCCAAGTCCATCTTTAAAACAGGTGAAGTCTTCCAAGTCCGTCCTTAAAACAGGGAAAGCCCTCCAAGGCAATCCCTAAAGCAGGAGAAGCCCTCTAGGTCCATCTTTAAAACAACTCCTCCAAGTCCATCCTTAAAACAGGGAAAACCCTCCAAGTCCATCCTTGAAACAGGGGAAGCCCTCTAGGTCCATCCTTAAAACAAGGAAAGCCGCCCAAGTCCATCCTTAAAACAGGGAAAGCCGTCCAAGTCCAAACTTCGCATAAATAAGTTGCTGAAAAAGGTAGAACTTTCATCGCCAGGGCTGACTACAACGGATATTCTAGCGAAACAGTGCACAAAAAGGAAGAGATATCCACAGCGGGGTCGTTAATTTTGATTTGTAATGTGCGCCCGCTAGACAGTTCCGCTAATTCTTATTGTGTCTTATATATCTTATATCCTTCCCGTGCCGTTAGACGTCACATAGGGCTCGCAAAGTAGTTCGCCAATTTTTCCTGTCTTCGGCGAGTCTTTCAACCTCAACAAAGGATTTTATGCCTGTTAACTTGGCCTCTCTTAATAATGTTCTCTTCATAGTTTCACGCGGTCTGCCCCTTTTTCTTCGGCCTGTTGTGTTCCACTTGATAGCTTATATAGCTCTTATTGTGTACGACCAGTTAATTCAGAGAATGCACACTGAAAAAGGATTACGAGTCCAGCCGTACGCTTTAATGTCTTCGGGCGTGAAGTATTTGTCAAAATATTCAGAAAGAGATGCCAGATGCCCTTTTATTACACCAGTGACTCCTTCCAGAATATCGGCATTAACTTCATTGCTCTCTATAAATTCAAAGAACAAGTGAAACATGTATTCTGATTTGTTCTCGAGTCGCGTGCGCCAAAGTCGTAGTTTCTTCTTAAAGGCTGCAACTTTGTCGTATGTCTTGAGTATACTGGCATCTTTACCCTGCAGTGATATGGTCAAACTGTTCAAAAGGCTAAAAATGTCAGCAAGGTATGCTAGCATGGCAAGCCACTCAGTATCAGCGACCTTACCTGCCAGGTCGAGATTGTGTTCTGTCAAAAACTGCAACAATTCTAAACGAAGCTCAAACATCCTTGCAGGAACTTTTAATCTGAACAGCCAACGCACAGCGGAGTGCAATAGGAAATGCTCGTGTTCTGCATCTGACTCAATACAAAGTTGTGCAGATAATCGACTTTTCACTGTTCTAGTTTTTATGAAGTTTACAATCCGAACCCAGTCTTCGAATACAGATCTCAGAGTTTCATTCAACTTCTTTGAAGCGAGTGCCTCACGATGGATCATGCAATGAGTGCCTACAATCTCGGGTGACACTTGCTTTATACGAGTTACAACACCACTGTTGCAGCCAGTCATTGTGGCAGCACCGTCGCTGCAAACACCTATGCAATTCGTCCACCGCAGTCCAAATGTGAAAAAAAAATAGTTTAAAACACGAAATATTTCATCGGACGTCTTTCTCGCTGGCAGAGACTTGAAAAAAAAAAGAAAGAAATTCCTCTTGCATACTATTGTGCCAACAACAGCAAACATAAACATGCAGCTGTGAGTCGCCGGCGATGTCATTTAACTCATCTAACTGAATAGCAAATTTAGTAAATTGTAATCGTTCAGTTAGCTCCTCGACAGTGTCCTCGGACATTTCTGATATTCTTCTGCGGATAGTATCGTTCGAGATGGGAATGCTTTTCAATTTTATAGCGTATTCTGAGCCGAACAATTCGTCACAAATGTCAACAGCGGGTGGCATGGTAAGATCTTCTCCAATTGTGTGCGGTTTATTTGATTTTGCGATTCTCTGGACAGTCAGATACGATGCTTTCAAGAGCTTTTTCGTTGAGAGTGGCTCTTGTTTTTAACACTGTCTTCTGTTTACTATATTCCTCGGCTTTACGTTCGAAAAATTCTTTGGTTTTATTCTGTAGGTCCGGATGTCTTGTAGTTAGATGACGACGCAATTTCGTCGGCTTCATTGCTTCATTAGAGAGGATTTGCAAACAAATTACACACTGTGGCAGATTTTGGTCATTTGTTGATGGAACGAAACCGTACTTAATATAATCCACATCATATTTTCTAGCGTATTTAGTTTTCTTACAAGTATCAACGTTAACGTCGTCTCGATCACAGTGACTTTCGCTGCCACTACCATCAATTTGTTTGCGTGAAGTCGAAGGCTTACGTTTCACAATTCGATCCATTTTAGCACCTAAAGTTTTAAAGTTTAAAAAATTTTTTAAAAAGGCTGTAGCCTAAGTCTCCATGATCACTAACGTCGGTTACTGGAATCCATTGATTAATCCAATACGAATTACACACAGCACCAAGACCGACTAGCGGCTCTCGAGCCAACTAGGTATGATTTTTTAAACTAAAACACAACTGATGAGAATTATATTTCACTTCTGTTCTCTCGCAGAATCTACGCCGCTGTTCTCTAAAACTACATTGTAAAACTGCACTTCAAAAGCAATGCCGTCTTTTTATGTACATCACATTTCTGTTTGATGCTGGAAGAAACGCTGTATGGACCATCGTTTCTCCTATAGGCCCACTGTGGACATACTAATAAAGCGACCTACAATTCTGCAGCTTGCATCTGTGCAGTCTGCCTCTATGCATTGCGTGAAAAATGCGGAATATTTTTTTTTTTTTAGCTGTGAGACTTCAGCGCGGCCCACAATACTCCTTGTCACGGCCAATCTTTGGGCCACGGCCCATGGGTTAAGAACCACTGCTCTAGGTCCATCCTTAAAACAGGGGAAGTTCTCTAGGTCCATCCTTAAAACAGGGGAAGTTCTCTAGGTCCATCCTTAAAACAGGGGAAGTTCTCTAGGTCCATCCTTAAAACAGGGGAAGTTCTCTAGGTCCATCCTTAAAACAGGGGAAGTTCTCTAGGTCCATCCTTAAAACAGGGGAAGTTCTCTAGGTCCATCCTTAAAACAGGGGAAGTTCTCTAGGTCCATCCTTAAAACAGAGGAAGTTCTCTAGGTCCATCCTTAAAACAGAGGAAGTTCTCTAGGTCCATCCTTAAAACAGAGGAAGTTCTCTAGGTCCATCCTTAAAACAGGGGAAGTTCTCTAGGTCCATCATGAAAACATGGCAACCCCTCTGAGCTCTGGAGACTTGGGTTGACCCTCACCCCCGAAAGTTTAGTTTCCTTATTCTACAACACTGGTATTCATAATATTGTAGAATATTAGAACATCGTGTGCGTATGTGTCTGTGCGTCTTTAATGGATCTCATTCCTCGTTTGTTCCAACAGATAAATGCCACTATAGCCTGACTGACTCCGGCCACTCACTGAAGGCGGATTCATCCACATATCAACATCTTGGCTTCTCTAAGTGTGAGTACATCATCCACAATCCCATCGGCCACTTCATCTTGCTCAACTTCACTGGTATACATATCAACCCGGACATGCCAGTGACAGCCGGTGTACGACATCAACTTTTGCAGGAGGCAGTTACAGAAATTTCAGCAACTTTTACAGAATCAGATTCGGTACGCAGCGCACCACATCAAAGTCATGAAAAAGAGACTGTAAACTCATCGAGCTTTCAGGAAGACGGAAAAGAGGAACTCGCGTCCACTGCATTTGGCATTGGCGGCGGGTCAAGCTACAGGCGTCCTAACAAATCTCGCAGCCATAACAAGCATAACACTGGTCTGTCCCAGATAGAGGGCACTCACAGTAGCCATAAGAGGAAACATTCTAATCATAAGTCATCATCAGCGGTCCCAGTACATGAAATTACTGTCAATGAGAGTGACACGAACAAGACTTCGTCGGGCGTGAGTTCTGAAGGACTGCGTGAAGCATTGAGAGACAATGGTGTCAAACCTAGTACAGCTTCAGTAACTTCGGATGTAGACTGTAACTCAAAGGTAACTATTATGTATGTTTTTTTTAAATTCATAAATTGACACGTCATCATCATGATCATCATTATCATCATGGGTAATCGTGATTTCACACATCATGATTCTGTCACTTTCCATGAACTGGGGGGGGGGGGGGGGGTAAATTTCACGGTCTCAGTCAGTCACTTGCATGTCCCTTGCGGAACTTTGCCTCCCTAACAGCTGTCATGCAGGCCTCTCGGTTGTAAGCAAGATGCCCTGCTGTTGATGCATCCATTCGCAGATCATCAACGATGTCTTGCAGCCATCTTCGCTTCGGTCTTTCTCTCTTTCATTTTGCCATTATGTACCCTTCCAAGACGGTCTTCTCTAAATTATCATGACGTTTAATATATCCAAAATATTTCAGTTTTCTCTCTTTAATCCTCTTTACTAGCCAGCCTTCTTCAATATTAAGTTCCTGTAGTATGGATATATTTGTTCTTTTTTGCGTCCACGGTATTTGAGGAACTCTTCTGTAGCATTTACATTCAAAGGCATTTATGAGTTTCTCAGCTGTTTTTCTCAAGCAGTCTAGCCACATTAATATCTTATTCCACTCTGCTCACATCTTCTTCTACATGTTCCACATGTGTCTTTCCCTCATTTTTATTCTACGTTCAAACCCGCCTTTTCTGATTATGTGTGCAATAAATATTAACTGCCTTGTCATTACAGTTTTTATGAAATGTATTCTGGGCTATCGGTTTTTTTAATCACACTCATTAATTTGATTTTTAAAAAAAACAAAACAAAGCAATATATCATCATCATCAGGTGCCGTGCCTGTAGGTGATCGTACTTCTCCATTATATCTCGATCTCTGACATTTTCCTTCAACTCGGTGAATTTTTTGAAGTTGTGCAAATTGCGTTATCCGTGATTTTTTTCCTCTCCTGGTTTTCTCCTGCATCTCTTTCCCATTTATCTTTCCTGTTGTTATGATGTTTTCAAGCCGTCCATATTCTCATTATGTGTTCAATGAATGACGACTGTGTGCGTTTTTTTTTTTTAAAAATGTAATCGGGATCCTTTCTACATTTGCTTCTGTTAGAGATTCCCTGTTCGTCATCTCACCTGTCCACGGTATTCTTAACATTCTTCTAAGAAACCACACCTCTGTCACCCCCCATCGATCTCTTGATTTTCCAAGATTCACTTCCATAGAGTAGGATCAGCTCAGTGCAGCATTTTAGAACTCTCTTTCTGATGTTCCGCGAGAGAGATGCGTTGCAGCACATATTTCTTCTGTTTCCTTTGAAAGTTGCTGCCACATCCTGTTTGCTGATTTCTAGAGGTGCATTTCCCCATCTGGTGTTACTCGAGTGTTTCTGGTGTTACTCGAGTGTTTCTGGTGTTACTCGAGTGTTTCTGGTGTTACTCGAGTGTTTCTGGTGTTACTCGAGTGTTTCTGGTGTTACTCGAGTGTTTCTGGTGTTTAAGCGTATGCGCTAGTCTCAAGGTTGTTCCTTGTACTTTAACGCTGCATTTGGTTAGGTTCTTCTTTCGTGTTGTAGCCGTCGTTTCTGTTTTCTTGCTGTTGAGGACGTCCTTTCTTCTCAGTTTCTGCCAGGACGAGATCTAATAATTTCTGTTTAGGGGAGGGGGGTCTTTTCATTTTTTGGCACTTACAGCTGTATCATCTGTATTTCACGTATTATAAATAAATATTCACGTTTTAGACTCCAACTCAAATTCCTGGCTGCTTTTAAAAAAAAAAATATTTCTCATGATATTTTTTTCACTGTAAGGTGAGAATTTTGTCTTCTCTTGCTCTTGCACGAACTCCCTGTAACTGCGAGCTGGTGTTCTTTGCAGCCGATGCTGTGGAGGTGTTGAGATACAGCATCGTATCGGGGTGGGAGCGGGTCAGTTCTTTGTCATAAATATTTATATCTACCAACATTTGTCCATGTTTTGTTGTTGTTGTTGTTTTTTTTTTGGTAATGTTTTCGTCATGTTTTTACTTTATCAGATTCTTTGGTATAGTAGATGAAGCCTAGGGATAAGTCTTGCCTGTAATTCTGAACTACTGTCTGTCGGAGTTCTTAGAAACTGTAGGAAGGATCCATAGTGTTTTCTGAGAAACTTGTATTTTTTTTTTCTACAGCCAGCAATGATATCTGCATTGGTGTGTTGACTGTCCATGATTCACTTTCATAGAGAAGTGCACCGTATATCTGTATTCATTTTTCTGATATATAGAAACAGTTACACATCACATTGGATCTTCATCTTTTCATTGTTGCAGTTTTAACCTATGTTCGGTTCTCGATTTGTGGGATTATGTTTCATGTGGATGTTATTAGTGTGTTGAGGTATTTAAAAAACTGTACGGTTTTCAAGATTTGTTTCGTCTATGTTTCGTCTTTCACCAGTAACAAGAGAATCGCGTTTTCAGCTGTGCTGTCCTTTTTTTCTGAAAACTTGATGCAACGATTAATTAGCTTTTTTTTTTTTGAGGGGCAGTAATTCCTTATTCTGAATATTTATTACACAGTCCTCCTTCCCCCACCCCTTCTTCCTCCTCCTCCTCTTACTCCTTCTTCTTCTTCTTCCATCAAAAGAGCATTGCTTGCATCATGTCATAGTTTACAACTGCGCTGTGATTTCCTCGTCTCTGGGACCGACACCCGGACATTGGCGTGGCGTATTTTTAGGATCAGGTGTGGCCTAGATCGCTGTTTCTTCCATAAAACTGTGGTCTTTTTTTTTGGGGGGGGGGGGGGAAGAGAAGGTGCGCAACTGAGAGATGCAACTAACTAGCCCTGAAGCAAACAGTCAACATGTGGACCTCTGACCATTCTAACTAACCCTGAAGCAAACAGTCAACATGTGGACCTCTGACCGCTATAACTAACCCTGAAGCAAACAGTCAACATATGGACCTCTGACCGCTATAACTAACCCTGAAGCAAACAGTCAACATATGGACCTCTGACCTCTCTTACTAACCCTCAGGCAATCAGTCAACATATGGGCATCTGGCCGCTATCTCTTTCGACCTGAGGACTGCCTTCGTGATCTCTCCCATCCTCTAAAGCAGCGGTTCCCATTTAACGAAAGTCCACGACCCCCCCCCCCCTTGCTGTTTCAAAATCCAGGCCACGTACCCCCATACTTTGGAAAAGTTTCATGTCTGTATGCTAGCTATGTACATTAAATAAAAAATAATTTTCAAGTGACAATAATGTAGTTAAGAAGAAAAATAAACAGCACTTAACACTCCTACCTGACAGCGAACTAACCCAAATATGGTCAGAGAAAACATGACTTGTTTTTTTTTTTTTATTCCGAACAATAGCTCCCACATCTGGTTCAGTGTTGCCATGTTTTTAAATCTCATATCTGGATCAACATCAAGCCGATTCATGGGACTTCCGCAATGGTTCTCCACAAACCCCTGTCCTTTGCCTTTTTTTCCGCTCTTGACAAGGTGAGCCCTCTATTGCTCGCCATTCTCTCTGTTGTTCTTCTCTATGTCTCTTTTGGTCTACCCTTACTTCTGTTCCCCTGCGGTGTCCATCTTAGTGCTATTTTTTGGTAGTGAGTTGTCAGTCATTCGGAGCACGTGTCCCAGCCATCGCCAGCGTCTTTCCTCAATAATTGCTGTCAGTGGCTTCATCTGCATTTCTGCTTACAAGATGTTATTTCTTATGGTGTTTGGCCAAAACATTCTTCTTATTCTTCGTAAACATTTAGTCTGGAAAGAATTCAGCTTGTTTTCTACGGTTTTGTTGGGTTTGAAGAAAAGCATTAGTGATAATGAAATACTAATCGCAGTCAACACAAGACTTATGTAGTCATTTACAGAAGGTAAAAGATAAGCTTAGTTTTTTTTTCTGTTGTCCATTTCTTTCAAATTCAGTTCGTTATTGAAGACGTCAACAGATCCACAGAACAGAAGCCGCAGGTAGTCTGCTGGGGCAGTTCCTGGCAGAGCAGACTACCTTTAGTGTTCCATTACAAAGTGCCCGTGAGGATAACTTTTGTGTGGGACAGGTACAGCCACAGCGGCTTCTCTCTTGACTTCAAGTTCCTGAGGCCAGAAGGTAAACTATACTGGAGGTATTTTTGCCATTTTGTCTGTCATATTTGTATTATTTATATTACGTGTCCTAGTGTGCGGAGGTGTAGCTCTTTAAGGTGGTCCTTCTGCCAAGGCCATATTTTGACCTTGACTCCACTATTTTTGCTCTCTATATTTAAGGCTAAAAACATCCTGGAAAGCCAAGTTATCCATATAGCATCTCCTTCTTTCGTGCGTGTATGTTGTTCAGCATGTCAGATCCTGATCCCTGTTGACAGATCCTGATAGGAGCCCCCGAAGCTTTCGTCCCATGCTCGTGCCATGTCTCGCATCACAGGTCCTCATGGTTTGAACACTCTTATTAAAAAAAAAAAAGGTAAAGGTAATCCTCTCATGCCTTGGAGCCACATAGGGATATGGTGTTAGCGCCCATATTTTCCCTGATCTGTCAGCACACTAGAGGGCGATATGGTCAGTATCACGCCTGGCCGCCTTTCCTTCCTCAACTCCAGAAGAAGTCGGGTACCCATTTCCACAGCAGGGTGACTGGGGTGTCTCCGGCCGGATTCGAACCCTCCCGACCTTCGCCATGAGAGACCAGTGCACTAACCACTTCGCCACTTAGACACACAATTGGGCACTCTTATCCACATATAACATTGCTTTAAGATCAGCAGTCCTGTATACTCATAAATATATAGCACAACAAAGCAAACTGAGAAAGCAACAACAGTTTATAATGTACAGAATACGAGGTTTTCAAAGAATCCCTAGTCTCTTCAGGAACATGAAGATAGTGCTGTTATCTTACACCATGACGATAGTGCTGTTATCTTACACCATGAAGACAGTCCTGTTATCTTACACCATGAAGACAGTCCTGTTATCATACACCATGAAAATAGTCCTGTTATCCAGAAATCTTCTCACAAAAAAAAAAACAAAATTAAGATTTGTAAAACGTTATATCTACTCTGTTTTACTGTATGGAGCAGAAACCTGGACTCTAAGCACAAACGATGGAGAGAAAGATTAATACAGCAGAAATGTGGTTCTACAGAAAGCTGGGTCATATAACATGGAGAGTGAAAAGAACAAATGCACAAGTTTTAGAACAGCTCCAGGTGCGATGTGAACTTCTCAAAGAAATACAGACGAAGAAAACAAAATACTCTGGCCATATCAAAAGACATAACAACATACTGAAAGAGCAAGAGGAAGACAGATATGTAGATGGGAAGATAATATACGAGACACACATCAAGGCGAGAGAGACAGGATACTCGAGATTCATTACAGCCAACCTTCGAATGATGGTGGTGGGGGTGGGGTGGGGGTCCACCAGAGAAAGTCTGAAATGTTAGAAAGGTTAACCCCCCCCCCCCACCCCCAACTCTGAAACCAAGCGGATTACGATAACAAGAACCACGTAGACAGAATGGACAAGAGTTGTCAGGCTAAACTGATAGATTCACAAGAGATGGAAGGGACTTGCTTGCTTGTTCTTGTACTATAACTGCCAGCTGTTGTTCTATGCAGCCGATGCTTTGGAGGTGTTGAGGCACAGCATCATATCGGCGTGGGAGCGGGTTATGGCGGCTACTTTTTCAGTCCCGGAGTACAGCTAAAAAGGCAGGGGGCGTGCAGTGCTTCTTTAGCAGACTCCACCACCATGGGGGACTGTGCCTCTCCCTGCCCCGTTAGCCAGGCTATGTCTGTTACTGAGAGGATACCAACGGAGAGGTGGGACAGGGTCTTGATCAGCCATGGTTCACTAACCCTTACTCTGGCATATCAGCTATGGGACGCAGACTGCCTCAACGGACAGGCGTCTTTACCCTCAGTTCTTCTTAGGTTACGCCACCTGGTGGCCAAAATATATTTATTAATATTCAGTCTGTATTGACAGTAAAACAAAGGGTCCGTCAGGGGTGCATATTGTCGCCTTACTTATTTAACTTGTATACTGAAAATATAATGAGGAATGTTAGAGAAGATGTAGACAAAGAATATTACGATGCCATAACAATTGGAGGTTATGAAATACCAGAGATTAGATATGCTGATGACACAGTATTACTGTCCACAACATAAAAAGGAATGGAAAAACTAATTATGTCAGTCCATAAGAACAGCGAAGAGCAGAACCTCTATCTTAATGCGAAGAAAAGTAAATTGATGACAACTGACAAAACAAACAAGGGAGCTGAAATATGTATCAATGAGGAAAAACTGGAAGAAGTGGAGAGTTTTTAATATCTTGGATCACTGCTAACTAATAATGGAGATACAATGAGGGAAATTAAAAGGAGGACATCTATCGCTCTTCAGAAAGTAAAACAACTAAAGAATCTGTGGAGAGGAACAGACAGAACTACACAAATAAGATTTTTAAGGGCATGCATTTTTCCCATCACAACATATGCCTGTGAGACCTGGACACTTAACAAAACAGCTGAGAAACATATAAATGCCTTTGAATGTAAATGCTACAGAAGAGTTCTTCACATATCAAAGACACAAAAAAGAACAAATATATCCATACTACAAGAACTTAATATTGAAGAAGGCTGGCTAGTAAAGAGTATTAAATAGAGAAAACTTAAATATTTTGAACACATTAAATATCATGATAGTCTAAAGAAGACCGTCTTGGAAAGGTATATAATGTCAAAAAGAAAGAGAGGAAGACCAACGCGAAGATGGTTGCAAGACTATGCATGAGACTTGGGTTCATCATTTTCAACCAGAAACCAGGAACAGTCAGAGCAGTGGAAACATCATGGATCCCCACCTCCAACGAAAGCAAAGATGGTTCTGTCTGCAGGCAAAGTGATGGCTTCCATTTTTTGGGATTCAGAAAATGTGCTATTGGTAGACTGTCTTCCAAAGGGCAGAACAGTCACCGGGGCCTATTACGCTAACCTTTTGAAGCAACTGCGGGTCAAACTGAAGGAAAAGCGTCGAGGGAAAATGAAAAGAGGAGTCATCTTTTGGCAAGACAATGTTCCAGTTCACAAGTCGGCAGTGGCAATGCCTGCCATTCATGAATGCGTCTTCCAGCTTCTTGAACATCCTCATTATTCCCCAGATTTGGCCTCTTCGGACTATTACCTATTTCTTATCTTATATCTTATATCCTTCCCGTGCCGTTAAACGTCACACAGGGCTCGCAAAGTAGTTCGCCAATTGTTCCTGTCTTCGGCGAGTCTTTCAACATCATCAAAGGATTTTATGCCTGTTAATTTGGCCTCTCTTAACAATGTCCTCTTTAGAGTTTCACGCGGTCTGCCTCTTCTTCTTTGGCCTGTTGTGTTCCACTTGATAGCTCGTTTTGGGATTCTCTGATCATTTCTTCTCATCAAGTGACCAACATATGTCCATCTCCTTTTCCTGATCACCCATGAGACTGGTTGTTGTTCAGTCATCTGTATTATCTCTGCATTGTTCTTGAATTCGTTCCACTTGATGCTGAGTATTTTCCTTAGGCATTTGTTTTCAAAAGAGTCTAATTTCGTGTATATTTCTTTAGTTGTTTTCCAGCTTTCGCATGCATAAATGAGGGTGGATATTACATTTGAATTAAGTAGTCTTTACTTGGTTTTTGTGCTTATAACATTTGAATTCCATATATTCTCAAGATTCTTGAAGATTGATGCTGCTTTTGCAATTCTGATCCTAACTTCCTTTCTAGTGTCACCATCCTGGTCTATGTAGCTGCCAAGGTATGCAGATTGATTGACTTCTTCAATATCTGTCCCTTCTATGTGTATTTTTCCATTTTGATTAAGGGGAATTTTCATTATTTTTGTTTTAAGTCCTATTTTGCTAGCCAGTGAAGACAGACTGTTTTTTCTTGCATGGAATTCACATTATTACTGATAAGAGTTATGTCATCAGCAAAATCAAGATATTCTAGTTGGATCCCATTACCTATTTACCAAACTCAAAAAGAGCTCAGTGGTCTCAAATTTGCTTCAAATGATGACGTCATTCACGCTGTAGACCACTTTCTACTGGCACAAGACGCTGACTTTTACAAAGACGGGATCCGTATGCTCCAGGATCACTGGACTAAGTGCATAAACGTGCAAGGGGACTATGTTGAGAAATAACCCCAAAAAGTTGTCCACAAATAATCCGTTGTACCTTATGCCGAGAACTTATCAATCACCCCTCGTATGTTTACTGTCTCAACCATAAAGTAATATAGTATTCCCCTCATGCCCCCTACCAACTTATGTAAAACTTACTTATTTGTTCTTATAAGTTCAAACTTTGTCAACATCTGTTTAATAAGGACCATATGCCTCCCTAAGCGTAGTCTAAAGTAGTTTAAAGTATGGCTTGATTGTTCTAATTTTTAACAGCTTTTCTATACATTTTAGTTTTGAATGAATGTAAGAATTGCAAGTTTATTTCATGCTGTTGCATAAATCAAAGTGTAGAGTATATGGACAAGAGATTATTTATTATTTATTTATGTAATCATTTAATTGTGTCTTCATGATTATTAATGCTCAATAATAAATACTGAATGACTGTGATTGAGTGAAAGCTGTATGATGAAGGGCGAAATGTTAGACGGGCCTGCGTGCCCAATTCTTAACCCTTTTAAAAATAAAATATGTTCGTTCAGTGCCCAAAATATGGGGCTACTAGCAGCAGCAGATTTCCACTTTTTTTTTTTTTTTTGGGGGGGGGGGGTCCTTCGCTATCTCCTTGGTTGTCTCCCATGTCAGTCTTTTTGTCTCCGTGTCTCTTTGTGTCGTCCCATGCTTCTTTTACCATGTAGAGTCTACAGGTGTTCGTGGTAAAGATTCGTCTATCATTAAGATAATACAGCCTTTCCATTTCAATTTTCTCCTTTCAGTCACTGTTGACAGCGGTGTCCTGCCTGTCTCTTTTAACGTTAAGAGGTTAGTGCAGGTGGTATCCAGCCAGAACATTCCTTTGATCTTACGTAGACACCTGGTCTGGAAGGTGTGGAATGTACGTGCAGCTATCTATGCCATTCTCAAGCATTTGTTCCTATATAATAAGACACATATACCATTGCTGTTGAATATTCCATTAGCTCCATATAGCATTTTTTAAAAAAGACTCTTTCTGGGAATATTCTCTTATCTGTTAACGTCTTCTTCATGTCATAAAAAGCCACTTTTGGCTGTCTCATTCTTGACGTGTCTTCTTCATTTCATAAAAAGCCACTTTTGGCTGTCTCATTCTTGACGTGTCTTCTTCATTTCATAAAAAGCCACTTTTGGCTGTCTCATTCTTGACGTGTCTTCTTCATTTCATAAAAAGCCACTTTTGGCTGTCTCATTCTTGGCCTGTCTTCGTCAAGTCATAGGAAGGCATTTTTGGCTGTCTCATTCTTGACCTGTCTTCTTCATCATAGAAAGGCACTTTTGACTGTCTCATTCTTGAACTGTCTTCTTCATGTCATAGAAGGCCATTTTTTGCTGTCTTATTCTTGAACTGTCTTCTTCTTGTTATAGATGTCCACTTTTGACTGTCTCATTCTTGAACTGTCTTCTTCATGTCACAGAAGGCCACTTTTGGCTGTCTCATTCTTGACCTATCTTCTTCATGTCATAAAAAAGGCACTTTTGGCTGTCTCATTCTTGACCATCTTCATATTGTAAAAAGCTATTCTTGACTTGATTTCAGTTGTGCATGGAAGAAATTAAACATAATGAAGTTTTTAAAAAAACCATTCGATTCCATAGACGTTTATTGAAATGTTAATATTTACTGTTTGGAAAAAAAAAACTGATAGCAAAGGGCCAAGTCACTTATACCTGCGGCCTTTTCGTCAACAGAAGTGGACTGCCCGTTGTGGTGTAACAAACACCTATGCTTACCGAAACAGCAGCTATGTGACGGCGTTATTGATTGCCCAGACCGCTCGGATGAACACACTAGTTTGTGCACACTCCCCACGCAGCAGATAGAGAATGGTACGTCTCGAGTATAAGATGAATGTAGTTAACAAATTATATATATCGTTGTGTGTTGGATGGCTTATTTGTGTTCGTAACTGGCGATAAAATGGCATATTTCCTGTCACGGAGTTTGCACGTAAATACCAATGAAACAACAGAAAAAACACTCCAAAAATCACCGTGTGTCCATTGATGGTTTGGGTAGGCTTTAGGGTAGACTGTAGAAGCTGCCTGTGCTAGACTGAATGGCTGTGTTTAAGATGCTAGTCTTGTGACAACCCCAGAATGCAATATATATGATTATAAATGATTAAATTATGATTACTAGCCACAATAAATTTTTTAAAACCTCGATAGCCAGTAGCACATCAGTGGATAGTCTTACTTTCGTTTTCCAGAAACAATAAAGCTTCATCTACCTGCCGTAACATTTTTGTTCTTTACGTTTTGAAGATGGATGAATTATCATTTGAATACTGAAACAAAAAAAAAACGTAGGTAAAGTCTGTTGGATTATAACCATTCTTTGAAGTTCTTGGAAAATGTGGGGGATTTTTAAAGTTTTATTTCCAAGAAGCAGCAATTCGAGTTGAAAACAGAACTGAAAAATATCAACCTATAAAACAAGGGGTGCAACAAGGATGTGTACTATCTCCAGACCTTTTTTTCTCTGTACGGCGAGAATATTCTAAGAACAATCATCACAGAACCAGGCATAAAAATTGGAGGATACAATATTAACAACCTTGGGTATGCTGACGACACAGTACTGATAACTGAAAACCAACAAGACCTGCAAAATCTCTTGAATAAACTCGCCAAAGAAAGTGAACAGAAAGGCCTTACTTTGAACATCAAAAAGACAGAGACTATGGTTATATCTAAGAAACAGAATCCACCAGCATGCAGTATTAAATTAAATGGAACTATTCTAAAGCAAGTGCAGAAATTCAAATACCTTGGACCAGTAATAACTTCAGATGAGAAATGCAGAACAGAAACTAGGAACAGAATAGGCCAAACAAAGACTGCATTTCAGAGAATGAGAAACATATTTTCCAACACATCCTTATCAATAAATGTTAGAAAACGAGTCATAAAATGCTGTATTGAACCTATCTTGTTATATGGAATGAATCATGGACAATAGGCAGGTCTGCACAAAAATCATTGGAAGCAGCAGAAATGTGGTTTATTAGAAGAATGTTGCGAATCCTCTGGACAGCAAAAATAACTAAAGAAGAATGTATGAGAAGAGCTGGAGAGACAAAAAAAAAATATTGTCAAAAAAAATAAGAGAGATACAATGTACTTTCATAGGGCATGCAATGAGAAGAGGGGGCATTGAAAATATTATAACAACAGGAAAAATAGAAGGAAGAAAATCAAGAGGAAGACCAAGAGAAATGATTCTGGACAGTCTGACGGGATGGTGTGAGAGGAGATCACCAACTGAACTGATGACCTGCATGAAGGATTGTGTACACTGGAGAAGCATAATAGCCAACGCCATTCGGCACGGCACCTGATGATGATGATGATTTCCAAAATATGACCTTTCATATAACAGGTCAACATCATTAAGGATCTCATCAACAGATATGTTTGTGCAGTCAACACAGGAGAAGGAATGAGTGAATGGTTCCAGACTGAAACAAGCGTGAAGCAATGATGTATATTATCTCCCTTGCTTTTTGGAGTAACTATCTTATATATCTTATATCTTATATCCTTCCCGTGCCGTTAGACGTCACATAGGGCTCGCAAAGTAGTTCGCCAATTTTTCCTGTCTTCGGCGAGTCTTTCAACCTCATCAAAGGATTTTATGCCTGTTAACTTGGCCTCTCTTAATAATGTTCTCTTCAGAGTTTCACGCGGTCTGCCCCTTTTTCTTCGGCCTGTTGTGTTCCACTTGATAGCTTGTTTTGGGATTCTCTGCTCATTTCTTCTCATCAAGTGGCCAACATATGTCCATCTCCTTTTCCTGATCACCCGTGAGACTGGTTGTTGTTCAGTCATCTGTCTTATCTCTGCATTGTTCTTGAATTCATTCCACTTGATGCCGAGTATTTTCCTTAGGCATTTGTTTTCAAAAGAGTCTAATTTCTTTTCTATTTCTTTAGTTGTTTTCCAGCTTTCGCATGCATAAATGAGGGTGGATATTACATTTGAATTGAATAGTCTTAACTTGGTTTTTGTGCTTATAACTTTTGAATTCCATATGTTCTCAAGATTCTTGAAGATTGATGCTGCTTTTGCAATTCTGATCCTAACTTCCTTTCTAGTGTCACCATCCTGGTCTATGTAGCTGCCAAGGTATGCAAATTGATTGACTTCTTCAATATCTGTCCCTTCTATGTGTATTTTTCCATTTTGATTGATGGGAATTTTCATTATTTTTGTTTTGTCCTTGTTAATTTCAAGTCCTATTTTGCTAGCCAGTGAAGATAGGCTATCTGTTTTTTCTTGCATGGAATTCACATTATTACTGATAAGAGTTATGTCATCAGCAAAATCAAGATCTTCTAGTTGGGTCCCATGTACCCAGTCAATACCTGTGTTACCTGTGCAGCATTTTGTCATTATGAAGTCTATTGTAATCCCAAAAAGTAAAGGAGACAGTATACATCCTTGTTTCACGCCTGTTTCAATCTGGAACCATTCACTCATCCCTTCTTCTGTCTTGACTGCACAACCATATCCATTGTATAAGTCCTTAATGATGTTGACAATTTTAGATGGTATTCCATATAGACATAAAATTCTCCATAAGTAACTATAGACTTCATAATAATAAAAAAAAAATGCTGCACAGGTAAAACGGGCATTGATTGGGTACATGGGACCCAACTGGAAGATCTTGATTTTGCTGATGACATAACTCTTATCTGTGACAATGTGAATTCGATGCAAAAAAAAAACAACAACAAAAACAGATACCCTGTCTTCATTGGCTAGTAAAATAGGACTTGAAATTAACAAGGAAAAAAACAAAAATAATGAAACTTCTCATTAATCAAGAAGGAAAAATATACATAGAAGGAACAGCTGTTGATAAAGTAAACCAATTTGCATACCTCGGCAGCTACATGGACCAGGATGGCGACACCAGAAAAGAAGTTAGAATTCGAATTGCAAAAGCAGCATTGACCTTCAATGATCTTGAGAACATATGGCACTCAAAAGTTACAAGCACAAAAAACAAGTTAAAATTATTCAATTCAAATGTAATATCCAGCCTCATTTATGCATGTGAAAGCTGGAAAACAACTAAAGAAATAGACAACAAATTAGACTCTTTTTGAAAACAAATGCTTAAGGAAAATACTCGGTATAAAGCGGAACGAATTCAAGAACAACGCAGAGATAAGACAGATGAGCGAACAACATGTCTCATGGGTGATCAGAAAAAGGAGTCGGACGTATGTCGGTCACGTGATGAGAAGAAGCGGTCAGAGAATCCCAAAACAAGTGGAGCACAACAGGCCGAAGAAAAAGAAACTCTAAAGAGGGCATTGTTAAGAGAGGCCAGTTTAGTGGTCATAGCATCCTTTGATGATATTGAAAAGCTCACCGAAAGCAGGAAACATGCGAGCCCTGTGTGACGTTTAACGGCACGGGAAGGATGTAAGAACGTAAGAAGATATAATAAGTGCATCTTATAAACTGGTGTATATAATAAAATCTCACAGTGAAATTAACAAGGAAAAAAACAAAAATAATGAAACTTCTCATTAACCACGAAGGAAAAATTCAACGCCATTCATCCCCTGCATAAATCACTGACAGTAATGAAAGGTTGTTGTATTAAACTTGGCAGCTCATGGATCTCTGAGGCTGAAGCATCCATTAGCGCTGTGTTTGCTGTGGAGAATATTGCAAAAGGAGCGGAGTGGACAGAAATAAGAGATGACACCAAGAGGCTCACCGGAGTGGTCATCTCCCTGCTTGACAGGGAATGTAAAGAGTGGATTGGGAGGCAGGAGTGAGTTCGTAGCTTAGGAGCTCGTTTACGCCGTATGACCCAGTCATCTTCATGGACGGATCAGTGCTGCCAGGCGAATAGAGTGGATGGGGCTTTGTTGTCTATAAACAAGGCAGACTGGTGGCACAGAAAGCAGGGGTCTCTTTGGCGGCGACATTGAGCATGCTGGGTGGATATAGGCGGTGGCCAAGGATCTGCCCTGGCTTGTTCGGCAGGATGATACAAACGGGGTGGTGGTGGCAGACTCTCAAACCCTGCTTCGCAAGATAGAGAAGGGTTTTGCTACGTCATGAGTTGGTACTTGCGACAACCCAGTGTTACCCCATCTGGATGTTGGAATGAGAGGCAATGATGTAGTCGATCATGTTGCCCGTAACACTATTACAGATTATGATTCCTATGGACAAGACGGGTGTACTGAGACTTGTGTAGGGAGAGGAAAGGGCATGAGTTGATACTATATACCCATCGAGGATGAAGGACAGAGGAGCAAGGAGCTGGGGAAAGAGGAGCCAGGTGATTGGTTGGTAGAATTCAAGGTTGCCAGAACCAAGTTGATTGGCACATATTAGTGTTCATATTCTTTGGTGGTTACTGAAACAGAGAGCAGAGGACATCTGGGCGTGCCCCGAGCGCTATGATGCTAGTTCCTAGATTCAAGATTCAAGACTCAGGAAACACTGGCGCATCCTACATGGCAGGAAATATGATACATATGAATTAATATAAAAATTATAGCAAACTATGTGATCAATATGCTGTTAATGCAGATATCATTACTTCTGTTGTTCCTATTCTAAGTTACATTTTAGAGTTTGTTTTTTTTTTACAAAAAATTTGCACTTATTCAGCCATAACCTCTATTCTTCTTTTACTTCTGTTCATTGTTTAATGTGCGTGCCTAATGAAGGTGAAAGCTGAAATATTACATGATTGCTTTGAGATGATGTAAGTAACAGACATTCTTTTCAAGTGTATGAAAGTGCTTTTGTTAAAATGTGTGACGTCTTTGTTATTGACGTTTTTATGTTTGTAAAAAATATGTGATAGTTGTGTGATTTTTTTTTAAAAACTCGTGAAACTGTAATAATGTCTTTGCATATTGTGAAAGTGTGGTTAAGCATTCCGGTTTACTAATGTGGTGGTACCATGTTCGAGTCACAGCAGTGGGGATATTTTTTTTTTCTGGTACACACCAAAACAAGGCCCCGGGGTTCATCCAGCCTCTAAAAATAGGTACCAGAGAAATCTGGGAAAGTAAATGCGGCCAGCCGTGATACTAACCATATCACGCTTTCACTGCACCCCCAGTGTAATTTAATGGCATGTAAATGTGAATTTTACCTTTATCAGTATTCATATTGCGATTTTTTTTATTTCAATACTGTGGTAACCTACATATTCATTTATAATAAATATGAAAAAAAGAGCATTTGTTGAATGAAAAATTGGCAACCATTGGTTGTACGGTAATTTCCATGAGCATAAGTGACTGTGCCAGAGTGCCTGCACAGTAAGGTAAGTGGGCCTTGCAGCACAGTAAGGTAGGTGGGCCTTGCAGCATAGTGAAGTAGGTGGGCCTTGCAGCACAGTAAGGTAGATGGGTCTTGCAGCACACTAAGGTAGATGTGTCATTGCAGCACAGTAAGGTAGATGGGTCTTGCATCATAGTAAGGTAGATGGCCCTTGCAGCACACTAAGGTAGATGGGGCCTTGCAGCACAGTAAAGTAGATGGGGCCTTGCAGCACAGTAAAGTAGATGGCCCTTGCAGCACACTAAGGTAGATGGGGCCTTGCAGCATATTAAAGTAGATGGCCCTTGCAGCACACTAAGGTAGATGGGACCTTGCAGCACAGTAAAGTAGACGGGCCTTGCACCACAGTAAGGTCGATGGGGCCTTGCAGCACATTAAAGTGGATGGGCCTTGCAACACAATAAAGTAGATGAGTCTTGCAACACGCTAAGGTAGATGAGTCTTACAGCACACTAAGGTAGATGAGTCTTGCACCACAGTAAGGTAGATGAGTCTTGCAGCACAGTAAGATCAAAAATAAGATTTTCACAAACTTCAGTTTATCTCGACAATAAATATAGATATCTGAGGCTGGAACCATAGAATGCAGAAGAAGAGGAAGAAAAAGAATAAGAAGAGAAAGAAGAAGACGACAAAGAGGAGAAAGAAGAGGAAGAAAATAAGAAGAAGTGGAAGAAAAAGAGAAGAGGAAGTAGAAGAAGAAAAAGAAGAAGAAGAATGCAACACATTGTTGACTGTTACACTGACCGGTTATTCAAATCCAGTTTTGGCAGCAATGGCCATATCAGAAATTACTCTGCAAAATGATGCTCATTTATTAACAAAACGGCTAACATCTGCTCGCCTCAAAGCCATCTTTTAAGACAAAAAATGCCCTTATTTTAAGTGGACATACACTTAGATAAAGGTAAAGCACCACTTGGGGGGGGGGGGGGAGGGGAATAAGGACCAAACTTAGAAGATGCAACTGAAAGGAAATTTGATCTCGCAACACAAACATTTCTGGTCCTATTTACACAAAACACTGGGGGTGAAGACGCTGCCTTATGAGGCAATCAGCGACCTATAGCTGATATGCTAGCGTCAGGGTTAGCGACCTATAGCTGATATGCTAGCGTCAGGGTTAGCGACCTATAGCTGATATGCTAGCGTCAGGGTTAGCGACCTATAGCTGATATGCTAGCGTCAGGGTTAGCGACCTATAGCTGATATGCTAGCGTCAGGGTTAGCGACCTATAGCTGATATGCTAGCGTCAGGGTTAGCGACCCATAGCTGATATGCTAGCGTCAGGGTTAGCGACCTATAGCTGATATGCTAGCGTCAGGGTTAGCGACCTATAGCTGATATGCTAGCGTCAGGGTTAGCGACCTATAGCTGATATGCTAGCGTCAGTGTCAGCGACCTATAGCTGATATGCTAGCGTCAGGGTTAGCGACCTATAGCTGATATGCTAGCGTCAGTGTCAGCGACCCATAGCTGATATGCTAGCGTCAGTGTCAGCGACCTATAGCTGATATGCTAGCGTCAGGGTTAGCGACCTATAGCTGATGTGCTAGCGTCAAGGTTAGCGAATCATAGCTGATATGCTAACGTCAGGGTTAGCGAACCATAGCTGATATGCCAGCGTCAGGGTTAGCGAACCATAGCTGATCAAGACCCTGTTCCACCTCTCTGTTGGTACCCCCAGTAACAGGCCTAGCCTGGGTAACGGGGCAGGGATCGCCATAGTCCCCATGGTGGTGGAGTCTACTAAAGAAGCATTGCACACACTTTGCCTTTTTTTGCGTGTGTTATACTCCGGGACTGAAAAAGTAGCTGCCATAACCCGCTCCCACTCCGACACGACCATGTGCCTCAACACTTCCACAGCATCGGCTGCAAAGAACACCAGCTCGCAGTTGCAGTGAGAAATAAGACAAAATTTCAATGTTGGTCCATCTGAAGGCCATATTCCTTCCGTAAGTGCATGTATGTGAGAGAAATGACGACCCTGCTAATGTGATGCTAAAGTTAACGATCACAACCAGAGCTGGCCAGGAACTCCCTGTCCCCATCTCTCCATTGGTGCTCCTTAGTAACAGACCCAGCCTAGCAAATGGGGGGGGGGGGGTTGCAGATCCTCACCATGGTTACCATGATGGTAGAGTGTGCCAGAAAGGCTCGCCTTCTTGGACCCACTCCAGAGAAGGATAAGCTACTGAACAAGATGATGCTTGGCAAAAACCCTCAGCACTAGAAACCTCCTGCATCAGAACTGTCTCCTTAGATGGATAGCGTCAGTGTACACTTAGATAAGAAAAAGTGTATGTTTCTTGTAAATTATATGTCCTACAAAAACGTGAGTGTATATTTTTTTCTTCGTTTTTTTTTAGGGGAACCACAAGTTTTAAATGTAGTAGTTATCATCATATCTGTGATTGGAGGAATAATTATCGTTCTCACCATCATCTTCATGATCAGTCATATTTTCTGTTGCAATGGTTTGTGCAGACGAAGAGACCCTCTCTTGCCGCCGCCTCATTCACAAAGCTCCGAGGTAAAGTAGATGTGTGTGTGTGTGTCTGACACAGAGTATTATTTGCTGGAAATCATCTAGTAGGATGGTTTATTGTGAGGGTCATATCGAAAGTCGTGAGGAAATTTTTTTTTTTTACATCAGAATTTATAGATAGAGACAATATCACCTTAACTGCATCCTTTGCACTTCATGTAGAGGTCACATGACGTGATCATCCTGTGTCACGTGACAGCGCGGAGCATAAACAAAATGGCGAGCGCTGTTATTGAGTTCCTCGTTAAAGTGAAAATCCCCGCCGCTAAAATTCACCAAAGACTTCAACTTGCTTGTGGAGATATATGTATGAGTGCTAGCAGTGCTAGGAGGTGGGTGAAACATTTCAAAGATGGATACAGAAGCATCCAAGTTATGGCTCGCAGCGGTCGCCCTCGAACTGCCTCCACTGAACGCAGTGTGGAAAGGGTTGATGACAATCATTAAAGAAGACAGACGTTTTACAGTATCTGAAATCGCTATAAATCTTAGAATAGAACACAATGCAGTACAGGAAATGACTGAAACTCTAGGCTATAGAAAAGTTTGTGCCAGCTGGGTCCTACAGGAGAGAACGTCCAGAAAGCAGTGCGTCTGTGCTGTCGGTCAGCTGGAATGGAATTCAACGGGAGGGTATTTTCAAACTTTCAGAGCGATGCGAAAAATGTGTGCAGAGAAATGGAGATTATGTTGAAAAGTGAAGGAAAGGGTGCAGATCTCTCTCTCTCTGAACCTTAAGTGCCCAGGGCACATGGGGCTTCCGCAAGGGTTTTCCACAAATGCCTGTCTTTCGCCTTTTTTTCTGCTCTTGCCCAGGTGAGCCCTCTATTGCTCAACATCCTTTCTGTTGTTCTTCTCCATGTCTCTTTTGGTCTACCCTTACTTCTGCTCCCCTGTGGTGTCCATCTTAGTGCTATTTTTGGTAGTGAGTTGTCAGTCATTCGGAGCACATGTCCCAACCATCGCCAGCGTCTTTCCTCAATAATTGTTGTCAGTGGTTTCATCTGCATTTCTGCCAACAAGATGTTATTTCTTATGGTGTTTGGCCAAAATATTTTTTTAATTCTACGTAAACATTTAGTCTGGAAAGAATTCAACTTGTTTTCTATGGTTTTGGTGATTTTCCAGCATTCACTTCCATAGAGTAGTACACTTAGAACATTACTCTTAAATATCCTGATTTTCATATTTATGCTTAGTTTATTTGATTTCCATATATTCTGTAGCATTGCAAAAGCCTGGTTTGCTCTAGTAAGTCTGCTGTTGATGTCCTCTGTGCTGTCTCCATTTTCTACTACTCTGCTGCCAAGGTATACAAATTCGTTGACCTCCTCCACTAACTTGTTATCTACTCTGAGTACATTTCTGTTGTTCACATTTTGCTTCATTAACTTTGTCTTTCCTACGTTGATCTTTAGTCCTATGTTGTTTGCATTCTGGGTTAACTTGTTTATTTTATCTTGCATATCTTTGTGACTGCTTGATAATAGACAAATGTCGTCCGCAAAGTCAAGGTCCTCCAGCACTGTGTTAAGGGTCCATTGTAATCCTCTGCGTTTGTCTGATGTTGCCTCCTTCATTAACCAGTCTACTGCCAAGATAAATAATGTTGGTGATAGTACACATCCCTGTTTCACTCCTGTTTGTACCCTAAAGCTGCTGGAGGTATGTTCTCCACAGATAACTTTGCACTGAAAACCCTCGTATAGGGCTTTGATTACATTAACTATTTTATGGGGGAGTGCAGATAAGGTGATACATTTATATTTTCCCTATCTATAAATTCTATAACACAAAAATGAATGGAAAAACTGATTATGTTAGTCCGTAAGAACAGCGAAGAGCAGAGCCTCTATCTTAATGCAAAGAAAAGTAAATTGATGACAACTGACAAAACAAACAAGGCAGCTGAAATATGTATTAATGAGGAAAAACTGGAAGAAGTGGAGAGTTTTGAATATCTTGGATCACTACTAACTAATAATGGAGACACAATGAGGGAAATTAAAAGGAGGACAGCTATCGCTCTTCAGAAAGTAAAACAAATAAAGAATCTGTGGAGAGGAGCAGACAGAACTTCAAAAATAAGATTTTTAAGGGCATGCATTTTTCCCATCGCAACATATGCCTGTGAGACCTGGACACTTAATAAAGCAGCTGAGAAACACATAAATGCCTTTGAATGTAAATGCTACGGAAGAGTTCTCCAAATATCGTGGACACAAAAAAGAACAAATATATCTATACTACAAGAGCTTAATATTGAAGAAGGCTGGCTAGTAAAGAGGATTAAAGAGAGAAAACTGAAATATTTTGGACACATTAAACGTCATGATAATTTAGAGAAGACCGTATTGGAAGGATACATAATGGGAAAAAGAAAGAGAGGAAGACAAAAGGCGAAGATGGCTGCAAGACATCGTTGAGGCTCTGTAAATGGATGCAGCAGCAGCAGACCATCTTGCTCACAACCGAGAGGCCTACAGGAGTTCTGTTAGGGAGGCAAAGTTCCTCAAGGGACATGCAAATGAATGAATGAATTCTGATTTAAAAACCAAATTTCTGCTCATGACTTTCAGTATGACCCTCGTAACACTTAGTATTAATACTGGTTATGTATTACCAATTAGTATTAATACTGGTTATTTATTAACACTTAGTATTAATACTGGTTATTTGTTAACATTCATTCATTCATTCATTTGTTAACACAGAGTATTAATACTGGTTATGTATTAACACTTAGTATTAATACTGGTTATGTATCAACACTTAGTATTAATACTGGTTATGTATCAGCACTTAGTATTAATACTGGTTATGTATTAACACAGTATTAATATTGATTATTTATTAACACTTAGTATTAATACTGGTTATGTATTAACACTTAGTATTAATACTGGTTATTTATTAACACAAAGTATTAATACTGGTTATTTATTAACACTTAGTGTTAATACTGGTTATATAGCCTTTGGTTTCTATGAGTCATTTTGTTTATAACTATTTCATTAAAATCGTTAGCTTAGGTCTGAACTGCGGCCTATTGTGCTGAGTGGTTAGTCGCTTGGTTTAGTTATCTGGTGGTACCGGGTTCAAGTCCCAAGTGCGGGAATTTTTATTTTCCGGAACGTACCAGAAAATCCCCGGGGTACACCCAGCCTCTAAAAACGGGTACCAGAGAAATCTGGAGAAGGTAAATGCGGCCAAGCGTGATACTGGCCACATCAGACTCTCATGTGCCGGAGGTCTTGGAAATGCCGGCCCTAATACATCCTATCCCCAGTGTGCTTTAATGGCATGGGAACGAGGATTTTACCCCTTTTTTATGTCCGAAACTCTAGGAGCTGGCAGATGTGTGTTCTTGTAATACCGCTGGGGGTCTTTTCAGAGCAGGCAATGTTCAGCTCCATTCCTCTGTCTTCGTCTTCCTGTTTCTCTGGGAAAATAGGTCTCTGTTACTTGCAAGTCTGTGCACAGAAAGTATAATTTGTCTACTTCTTTATCTCTGTAACTGTCTTGGGCTGGTTTATTCCACGTATCCTGCTTAAGAGGTATTCCAAAACTTTTAGATTTATGTAAAACTCTAGGCTAATGTTTTCTGTGGGTGTTTCAGGTCTGCAGATCGCCATCAGATTCCATACAGGAGAGTGGCCAGTATGAATCTTTGTTACACCAACGGCCATGGAGGCAGGCGCCAGTTCCAGATCTTATACTGTCCAGCTCACACCATCATCAGCAACCTCTGCAGCAGTCACGTGAGCTGGAGGTTGAGCAGCACCAGCAGCAGCAGCAGCAGCAGAATTATCAGCACGTTGGTCACAGTCTGTATCTGAGTCCAGAGGAACAGTTGATTCCATTATGTTCAGATTCTGCAGCTGGTGTTCTGCCCCGCAAATGTGCAATTACCAGGTCGCTGCACTGCCAGCGCCAGAAGTTGTTTGCGTACGAGCAGCAGCAACAGCATTTAGAACAGCCTGTGCAGAAAGGGAAGTGCACACAAGCATGCAGATACGTGAATCCCGATGAACTCTACCCACCAAATGTCCCAGTTTCTAGAGACGGAGAGGAAGGCTACGCCGAATCGCAGAGATCCCTACACTCCAAACAGCAGCTCGAGCAAAACTGGCAGGCGCAGAACGAGCTGTTTCGACCACCGCCGAATAAAACTGTCTACGACCGTGATAGCCCACCACCCCACGTATTCCCTCAGCCCTCCTAGGGCTGGAAGATTAGACTGTCAGCCCTCATAGGGGTACAAGTTTCGACTCGTTTGCCCCCCCCCCCCACTTCCTCTGTAACAGCGGCTTGTGTTCTGCGGCAGGACCGTAGTTTCTACCACCTCGAGAGTCTCCTACCCTGATTTCTGGAGTCACAGTTCATCATGCCAACACCTGACCCAGCAGCCTGGATTTAAGTGCAGATTGTGTAGGTTTGTGGATGAGGTGAAGGAGACCTCTTTCCATCTGCAAGGGCTGGATCGTTGAAGTGTATATTGTCCGCCTTATCTATAATATTTAGAATAATTTATCAGCACAGAAAGCCATGCCCAGTGGGATTCGTCACGAATTTAAATTTTGCTGGATTACAAAAGAAAGAAAGAAAGAAACCAGTTCCAGAGCACGTGTGAGCACTAAGTAACAAGAGTGACGGGCAGGTGCCATAACCACTGACAGGTGTCACTACCACTGACAGGTGTCACTACCACTGACAGGTGTCACTGGTCTTTGTCATGAGCTGAGAGTCCTTCACCCACCCTTAAGTGATAATCATCATTCGTCATTGTTATCATCTTCACCGGTATCTTTTCATCCTTGTACTTCACTATACATTGTTTCTGCAGTCTTAAATCCTGCCAACAGTATAGTCCTGTGTTATGATCTAGGCCTTGACCCAGAAAAAGGTCATGCATGACAAGTCCTTGTAACAAGATTGCACGATATTAATGATAATAATACTTGGCAGTCCTTTTGTAATATTAGTAACTCTGTGAAGTTTTTTTTTGTATTAATTTTTTTTCTTTCATACGCATTATTTTCCCTAAGTGAAATTATCATTCTTGTACGAAAGATAATTTAGAGAAGATCCTCTTGGAAGGGTACATAATGGGAAAAGGAAAGAGAGGAAGACCAAGGCGAAGATGGCGGCAAGACATCGTTGATGATCTGCGAATGCAGCAGGGCATCTTGCTTACAACCGAGAGGCCTACATGAGTGCTGTTAGGGAGGCAGAGTTCCTCAAGGGACACGCAAATGACTGACTGACCAAAGGATAACGCTGAGATGCAAACGCGACAGGAGAACAGAACGAAATAGGTTTGCTACTTACGAAATTGGGACCGGCTAGCGTAGTGGTTAGAGCACTCGTCTAGCAACCGAATGGTAGAGGGTTCGAATCCCCAGCTGAGCGGGATTTTTTTTTTCCCCCGACCAATACGGCGACCGAGGTGGACCCAGCCTCGTAAAATGGGTACCAGAGAAAATCTGGGAAGGAAAGGCAGCGAGGAAAGGAACTGGCCACCCCTACCTCATACTCTGATGACCCAGCATAATGAGGTCTCTAACGCTTCATCCCCTACGGCATTTGCTATGGGACTATAGCTTTACTTACGGAATAAAAGCTGCAAGATATGTCTTACTGTAATAAGATTTAAAAGAAAGAAAACATAACATATGTTAGCCGTTTCATTACTTTCTCCTTCATCTTGTGCTGTTAAATGTCAAGGAGAGATGCATTTGGAGCTTTTTTTGTGTGTGTTGTTGTTGTTGCTTTTTTAGGCCAAATGGCTGACCTCGGGGATGGTGGTACCATACTTGACGAGTGTTTCTCTGATGCGATCTATCCATCTCTTTCTAGGTCCTCCTCTTGATCTGTGTCCTGTTAGTTCTTTGGTTGGAAGGCTCCCGTGGCTAAGTGTGAGTGTATCATTCTCTTTATTAAGTGGCCGAACCATTTGGTTCTTTGCTTCTTTGTGTGTCGTGGACATGGCGTACTTCCTACCACGTGTCTTATGGTGTCATTTCTCAGCTTGTCAGACCTGGTAATGTTTTCTGCCTTTCCTGTGACATCTCATCTCTCATCTGATTGTTTTACTTTCATAGCTGAGTTGAAAGGAAAAAATTAATGATTTTAAAAAAAAAACAGATAAAGTTATTAACTTTCCATTACTTTCATTGGCGAATTTAAATATTCACAAGTTCAGCCTTTGACTAACAATAGCGGAAATTGTTGTAGGGATTTTTCTACGTTATCTCAGGAGTAGCCGTTAAAAGATTGATTGATTGATTGATTGACCGATCGATTGATTCAAAGGATTAAGAATTGGGCACGCAGGCCCGCCTGACATTCTGTCCTTTATCATACAACTTTCACTCTGTTCCAGACATTTCTACAAAAATGCTGCTCATATAACAAACATAATTAACGCTGGAAAGCGGAAAAATATAAAATATAACATTTACGTTTCGGTCTCATCCTTGCAGGTTTCAAATCATCAAGACTGTGTTACGAATGGCCTTGCGAACGTTAATTATTTGGTGTTTTACCAGTGATGTAGGAAATAGATACGCTCACAGTTAACCTGGGTTGGTTGGCTGGCAACCCTAAAAATAGGAATAATCAGTCAGCTACCGGTCAGTTTCACAGAGTTGCGCACCTCTGAAAATTGACTGATAACTGGCCCACTATTCCTGCTCTTAGGGTTGCCAACCAACCCAGGTAACTATGAGCTTATCTATTTCCTACAGCGATAGAAGAGTGAGTGACAGTTACATTGGCTACAGATTCCCATTCTTTTTTTTTTTCATAAGTTTTCCATTGATTTTAACAGAAAGATAAAACCACCAGATGGAGATGATTGTGAGAGTGAACATTGTGTCCGGGGCTTTTTTTTTTTAATAAAGGTTAATTTATTACTTCATTACATTATAAAAAAAGAGAAGAAGCTTCTAATATAGACAAAAAATATATGAGTGTAATGTGTCAGACATTCTTATCTTCTGAGTTCAGATAATTCACTTCTTGCTATATTTAATCATTTTAAAACTTTGTGATAGTAGTCATTGTTCACAAATTGTCTCTAGTGGCAGCGTGAAGTTTGCTCCTGTTATTTACATATTTATGTTCTAGAATGAATCTGACAAAGTTATAGTCTTAGGACTGAGAGCGGGACATTGCTGGATGAGATGTCGTCTATACCGGGGACATTGCAGCAGGACGAGTGCCATCTATACCGGGGACATTGCAGAATGAGATGTCGTCTGTATCGGGGACATTGTAGGATGAGAATTCGTCTGTACCGGGGACATTGCAGAATGAGATGTCGTCTATACCGGGGACATTGCAGAATGAGATGTCGTCTATACCGGGGACATTGCAGTATGAGATGTCATCTGTGCTGGGGACATTGCAGAATAGATGCCGTCGATACCGAGGATATTGCAGGATGAGATGCCGTTGATACCGGGGACATTTCAGGATGAAATACCATCTGTACCAGGGACATTGGAGGATGAGATGCCGTCTATACCGCAAATGGAAAATTCGTTCAAGAGATCTATATGCCAGAGGTACAGGGTCACCACAGACAGCACAACATATCCTCCAGAAATGCCAGCTAAAGCACCAGCTGAAGCGAAGGATCCGCCTGAAACCCCAGCTCCCCACAAGGAAAGCTGTACGTCTGCTGGAAGCGTGGACAAGCTGCCATATTTGTGAGACAGAACAGTGTTAATCTCCGAGCAAACGATGAAGAAAAAGAATGAATCCAGATCAGTATATATTATCAGTAGCCAAAAAAAAAGTTTAATAGGTATTCCCGCAGAACTGGAATAATTAATGTAATAAACATAATTCATAGTTTTAAAGTAGGACTTTTTTTTGCGGGGGGGGGGGGGGGGGTTCAAAGAGGCCTCGGGGTCCACCCGACCTCTTAAAAAAAACGGGTACCCAGAGAAATCTGGGAAGATGAATGCAGCCAAGGCGTGATACTGACCACATCACACTTTCATGTGCCGAAGGTCATGGAAAATACGGGCCTAACAAGGTATGCCTTAAGGCCATGGAAACGGAGACTTTTATCTCCACCTGTTTGTACTTGTATTAGTTGGCTGTATGCAGTAAGATGTTTGTTGTCATATTTGTAGTGGTAAAATGCTGACCTGACAGTTTCACATGGAAAACACATGAAGCGCTCTACTCTTCCGTTGTATAATACGGATTATCACATTTCAAAGAGGAAAATACACCCAGGGTCATTTTCCAAATAAATGTATTTTCCTCCTACAATTTGCAAATTTTCTTTCAGAAACTTAAAAAAAAAAAAAACAAATTTATTCCTAGTAACAGTTTTCAGCACTGAAACTTGTGTCATATTTTTCAGGTTTTCCCATGTTATGGTCATCAGATTTGTGTCAGATATTCCCGGTGATACTTTTCTGATGAAAAATAGTCTCAGTATCACAATTCTGATAGGCAGTGTTCTCATTTGTTAAAACAACGATTCATATTCTTGTATGAAAATTATAAAATTCTTAGTATACTTTTTTTTTCTTAAAATATGAAGTATTTTTAGTATCACATTTGAAATGGGCAGTAATTTCATTGGCATATTTCTAGTGTCATTTAAAAACAAACAAACAAAAAAAAAAAAGGGTTCGCTTTTGAGATGAGAAATATCTCAGTTTTGCAAGTTTTCAAAGAGCTTATGTAACAAGCTGTGATTAAAAAAAAATATTACAAATAAATACAATCTGCCATGAATTATTATCATTATCATCACAAAAACTGATTCAGGTATCAATTTTTGTCAGGGATGATTAAATCACTTTCAGTGAAGTTGAAAGGACACTTATACAAGTGACGAAAGTGCCATTTAGATGTCTTTAAAGTGAGGGAAAGTGACCTAGCGCAGCGTTGTATAGTTAGAATTTGACTAAAAATAGACAAAGCGCTTTAGATACAGAGGAAGAAACATAACAAGAGAGAATTATCTGGGACTCGAAGCAAGAACTTCAGTAGAACAAACCATCAGACCTGCGAGAGACTGAATTTTAAACTGTGGAATATATGTGTCTTGGCCGTTGTTTTTTTTTTCAAATGCCTTTGAATGTAAATACTACAGAAGAGTTCTTCAAATATCATGCACGCAAAAAAGAACAAATATATCCATACTACAAGAACTTAATATTGAAGAAGGCTGGCTAGTAAAGAGGATTAAACAGAGAAAACTTAAATATTTTGGACACATTAAACGACATGATAATCTAGAGAAGACCGTCTTGGAAGGGTACATAATGGGGAAAAAAGAAAGAGAGGAAGACCAAGGCGAAGATGACTGCAAGACATCGTTGATAATCTGCGAATGGATGCATCAGCAGCAGGCCATCTTGCTTACAACCGAGAGGCCTACAGGAGAGCTGTTATGGAGGCAAAGTTCCGCAAGGGACATGCAAATGACTAAATGACTGACCGTTGTTTCCTTTCGGATGTCACAATTCTAGTCTGGCAGGACAAGTCATTCAAACATCTCTCGTCAGTGGTGAGATATTTTCTCTCGGCTAGATGGCAGCTCAGCTACACAGAATCCATGAGTTCAAGTCCCAAGTAATTCTCTCGTTATTTTTCTTCGTCTCATTTATGTAATGCTTTGTCTACGATTCTTCGAACGCTAATCACAGCAACAAACGCTATGCAACATCACTTTACTGGGCAAAAGCTTCGTTGCTTCTCATTTTAAAAAATGTGTACCCAAAGTTGGAAAAGCGCCATATTTCAGTCAAATTCAGGCATAATGTTAGAATTCTGCTTTTACTAGCCAAGTGAAAATTAGTGTTGAAGCTATCCTAAATGGTTTTGTATAGAGAACAATACAAGAAACAGGACTGCAGATAAAAACTACAAACGGATATTAAGATAATGAAGACGAAATTGTAGATTTCCTAACGCAGTGGTGGTTGCGGATGATGCCACTCTATTGACTGTCTTTTTGTCTGAGGTTCAAAATGATGTGCCCAGGTTTCGTCACCTGTTACGATCTTAGCCAAAAAATTCTCTCCCTCAGCAGTGAAACGCTCCAACAATTCAGAAGAAATTGCTTTCCTTTTGCAATCGATGTTCATTTGTGAGACTTCGAGGAACCAATCTTGCCCAAATCTTAGAAACCTGAGAGCTTTTATAACTGCATTTGCACTACCACTGCTGACTGACAGCTTTAAGGCCAATTGTTGAGTAGTGATACGCCTATCAGTAAGAATAATGCCCTCAGCGCATTTCAACATTTCTGCATTGGTGACTGTGGCAGAACGTCCACAGAGCGGCCGATCATGCAAACTCCTTATCTCCACTTATTGATTCCTTGATTCTCTGAACCCAGCGACTGAATGTATTCCTGTCGACCGCAAACTTTCATACACATCACATAGACGCTTGTGAATGTTCACAACAGTTTCCTTCTCTGCAACGAGAAATTCTATCACAATTCGCTGCTTATACCGCAAGTTGCTAACATGCTCCATTTCAACGGTTAGGGCAGCCATATTCTCTGGCCGGTTGCAGTGCAAATTGGTTCAAACAATCGGAACATGCCATATTTAAAGTTTGCAAAATTTCACGCTTCCAACCTTCATTATTAGCTGGGAAAAAAAAACCCGATGTGGTGCATAACTTTCTGAACGACCCTCGTACTTCCACTGTTAATTCTTCCAGGGGGGTGGGGTGGGGTGGGGATAATTCCACATGCCAGGAGCACACACATTTGTTATTGTTGTTGTTAAAGCATTTAATGTTCTGTATCAGTTCAAATGTTTTGGCATTTATCTCACGGTTGGTGGGGTTTTTTTTCTCCCTAAACTCTTTCATTAACAAGGAGGGGGGGGGGGGGGGGGAAGGATAAGTATCTAATGTTTGTTAGCAGTTTTTTTAGGGACAAAAAAAGAAAGCTGTGTCAGTATTTTGTTATATCTGAAAATGAAGTGAAGAATCCATTTTTTTTCCCATGCGTTGCCAATTTCTTGATTAATTTTATATATCAAAAGTGCTTTTAAACATGGCTGGCTTTAGGTTTTGGTGAATGTGATTGACCGCTTCAACGTTTGTTTTTAATAAGTGAGATAATCTTGAGCTTAGGAATTAGCATCATCGAACTCGGAGCACAGCCATGCGTGCTCTGCTCTCTGTAACAGTAACCACCGAAGACTATGAACAGTAATTGTGCCAGGCAGCTGTTGGTTCTGGCAACCTGGAATTCTACTAGCCAGCCACTCGGCTCTTCCTTCCCCCTCCCCTACTCACATCTCTGTCTTTCATCTTTTCGTCGTTATCATCATCAGGTGCCGTGCCGACTGGAGTTGGCTACTATGCTTCTCCAGAGTACACGATCCTTCATGCAGGCCATTAGCTCATTTGTTGATCTCTCACACCATCTCGTCAGACTGTCCAGTATCATTTCTCTTGGTCTTCCCCTGGCTCTTCTTCCCTCTGTTTTTCATGTTGTTATAATATTCTCAGTGCCCCCTCTTCTCATTGCATGTCCTATGAATGTATATTGTCTCTCTCTTATTATTTTTTTACAAGACTTTTTGTCTCTCCAGCTCTTATCATACATTCATTCTCCATTAGTTATTTTTACTGTCTAAGGAATTACGCAACATTCTTCTAATAAACCACATTTCTACAGACTCCAATGATTTTTGTGCAGACCTGCCTATTGCCCATGATTCACTTCCATATAATATCCTCTGTAGATGTATATTATCAACACGTGGCCTTTCCTTCTCCTACATCATTTCCTTTGGGCGTACTGACTCAGAATATCCATACTGTCCGTAGGAATCATACCTGTGGCGATAGTGTTAGGGCAGGATGATGTGCTACATCACTGCCTCTTCCACATGCCCTGGGCAATATATCCACATCAGCCTGGTAGTACTATATTTTCCCCATGAGCTGAACCCGTTAATGATGTAGCAAGCCCCTCTATGTCTTGTGAAGCATGCTTTGAGAGTCCGTCACCACCGTACCGTGTTAGATAAAAGTGTGCACAGTCCAAGTGAACAGTTTGTTTCCTTTTTCACAAAACTGATTCAGTGTAAGCATGTTTCCACATAAGGGAAGCTAAGTATCCTCTTTCTTCTTCTTCTTCTTCTTCTTCAGCATTCGAGGTTGCTGGTCACATCAGATCCTGATCCTTGTAAACAGGGCAAAGCCCGCAGTCCTCTCCAGATCCTGATAGGAGCCCCCAAAGCTTTTGCCCCAAGCTTGTGTCCTCTGGCCATGTCTCATGCCTCAGGTCTGCATGGTTTTTGGGCACACTTGAAGGATATGTTCTGGAGTCTAGACTGGTTATTTAAGCGTCTTATTCCATTTTCAAAATGGTTAGGTTGAATTAGTCGGTATACTTGTTCTCTGATCCAATGTATAGGACCCCCAGTGATGTTGTTCAAAGTATCATTCGGTGTACAAAGGAGCTGATGACACGAGTTCTGTGTTGAAAGTTGTTGTAATTATTAAAAATGTGGATTTAATCATAAATGAAACAAAACATAAATTTCAAATATTTGGTATTTATTTCAAATTCTTGACTTGGCATCAGATGCCAGGAACTTTAAGTTTGTTTGTTTGTGTGTGTGTGTGTTTTTTTAAATTTAATTTAATTTTATTTTTCCCCATCAAGTCAGCTTGACTTTATCGTGAAATGAACTTGGTGTCAACATTGTACATATAACAGGTGTGTATGTGTAATGAAAAGAAATGTGAAAAATAGAAGTGATCAGAAAAAAAGCAGAGTAAATCACAATGTGATTTATAGCATCAGGTGCTGCAGAAGAGTCCTTCAGATATCATAGACACACTAAAGAACAAATACCTCCATACTAAAATAACTTAATATTGAAGAAGGCTGGCTAGTAAAGAAGATTAAACATTGAGAACTTAAATATTTTGGACACATTAAATGCCATGAGATTTTGGAGAAGACCGTCTTGGAAGGGTACAAATGGGAAAAAAAAGAGAGGAAGACCAAGGGGGAGATGGCTGCAAGACATCGTTGATAATCTGCGAATGGATGCATCAGCAGCAGGGTATCTTGGTTACAACCGAGAGGCCTACAGGAACGCTGTTAGGGAGGCAAAGTTCCCCAAGGGGCGTTTTAATGAATGAGTGAAAAGGGGACCAAGAACTAACTAATGTACTGATGTTAAGAGATAGTGCTGAAAATTATTAGTGCTCACATTAAACATCAGTTGCCCGTAAATTACCAATTTTAAAAAAATCGAAACTTCTTGAGGTTGTCTGTTACTGTAACCAGTTTATTTTATCCAAAAAAAAAAAAAAAATAATGAAAGGCAACCAGCCGAATCGGTTAGAGATAGTCGAGCCAGTAGACTGATAAACGAAATGGCTTACGCCATTGTGTAACAGCAAAGATGGCTGCAAGACTTGATTATCAGTCGGTTTTGATTTGGTTCAGCATGTGAGCATTTTGTAAAGATTAAGTCACGCTGCAAGTAAGGTAGAGTACAGCGAGAAATGGCGGTCGTGGAAATGCGGTTTATAAGAAGGATGCTGAAGGTGCCATGGACGGCCAATGAGGAAGTCTTAATAGATGCTGGAGTTAAAACGCAAATTATAGCAACAACAGATCAGAAGCAGACAGTCGAGATTTATAGGACATTTCCTGAGAAGAAGAAAATGTGAACACACTGTAGCGACTGGAAGAGAGAGAGAGAGAGAGAGAGAGAGAGAGGTTATTGGATGGTGGTATCAATGTGGCCAGGAAGAAAGTCACCATCGGAGCTTTAGAGACAACTCAAAAGACAAGGAGTTGTGGAGAGAAATGATCGTCTACTCCACTCGGTATGGCACTTGATTGATTGATTGATTGATTGCTAGTAAGGTAAGAACAAAAACTTCACACGAACTTTTACTTCTCGCTGATTTTTATAAAATATGTTAATATTACATTTTTAAAAAGTATAAAGAACCGAATGCTGTACTTATCTTTTATCTTATATCTTATATTCTTCCCGTGCCGTTAAACGTCACATAGGGCTCGCAAAGTAGTTCGCCAATTTTTTCCTGTCTTCGGCGAGTCTTTCATCTTGGGATTCAAGGGATTTTACGCCTGTTAATTTGATCTCTCTTAACAATGTCCTCTTCAGAGTTTCACGCGGTCTGCCTCTTTTTCTTTGGAGTGGTTAACAGTAGTAATGCTGTACTGGGAAACCTATATGTCGGAAAGTAGTTCATGCAAGGTGGAAGACAAGACACAGCTGGACAGATTTCAAGAAATCTTAACACGATCACTGTTTGCGTAAAAAGTGATCTATGGATCATGGGTCCCCTCTACGCCGTTCGAGACCCCTCAAATCTGTTATTATATTCAGACTGTGTAATCATAGTTTGAGCATGTTACCCTTTTTTTCATATGCAACATAATTTGTGATCCTTTTTTTTTTTTTTTCAGTATGTGAATAATGTGATTTTGGAAAATTTTCAGTGAAAACTTTCTTAATGTGAAACTAATCCTGCGTGTTTTTATGCATAGGGAATTGGAGTGGAACGGAATTGTTCATGATAGCGAATTTTTGTTTCATACGCTGACTGCTGCATGCGAGGTGCAGTCTAGCGTGCCATACTCTGTGAATAAATATCATCAGTTGTTATAAGAAGTTTTTCCTCAAAATGTTATGCCTGTTACCCATTTTTTTTTTTTGGGGGGGGGGGGGGGTGGGTTGACTGAGGAGAGGTAACGGTAAAAATCTCCCCCGTTTTCTTGAAGGTATATTTGGGGATGCGATGTTAGGCCTGTATTCTCGCGACCTAGCACACGAAAGTCCTGATGTGGTCAATATCACGCTTGACCGCATTTACCTTCCCAGATTTCTCTGGTACCCCATTTTTTTAGAGGCTGGGTGAACCCCGTGGCATTTTCTGGGGTGGTGGTACCAGGGGGAAATCCACACCGCTGATGCTTGAACCTGCAGCCACCAGACAGGGCACCTAACCACCAAGCCAGCAAGGCCATTTGAGGAGAGGGCAGCGTGAGTACAGCCCACAGTCTTCATTTTAATGGGAACCATGGCTTTATTGACTTGGTCACTTTCACTTTTGGAGAACACTGTAATATTTTTTTTACGTGGTATAGAAAAGTGCAAGGGGCATTTCATAAGTTCTAAACCCTTAACCTTTTTTGGGAGGCATTAAAAGTTTTGAGTTGTAAGTTCAAAAAAAGAACTCGTTCATTAATGTAGTTGTAAGTTCAAAAAAGAACTCGTTCATTAATGTAGTTGTAAGTTCAAAAAAGTACTCGTTCATTAATGTAGTTGTAAGTTCAAAAAAGAACTCGTTCATTAATGTAGTTGTAAGTTCAAAAAAGAACTCGTTCATTAATGTAGTTGTAAGTTCAAAAAAGAACTCGTTCATTAATGTAGTTGTAAGTTCAAAAAAAAAGAACTCGTTCATTAATGTAGTTGTAAGTTTAAAACGAACTCATTCATTAATGTAGTTGTAAATTTAAAAAGAACCCGTTCATTAGTGTTCTCCTGTCTTTGTTACAGAGAGAGTGCCGAAATCCTGTTATATGTTTTTGGCGACTCTGTTTAGTTGTAGACTTCTTTTCTGAAAAGTTAAGATCATGAACTTCATCTGTCTCACAAGTAGTAAGACACTGAACTACAAATAAAGAAGTAATACCTCCTGCAGGAAAACCATCTTTCCCGTCGCAATATATGCCTGTGAGATCCGGACACTTAACAGCTGAGAAACACATAAATGCCTTTGAATGTAAATGCTACAGAAGAGACCTTCAAATATCATTCATTCATTCATTCGCATGTCTTTTGCGGAACTTTGCCTCCCTAACAGCTCTCCTGAAGACCTCTCGGTTGTGAGCAAGATGCCCTGTTTGCTGATGCGTCCATTTGCAGATTATCAACGATGTCATGCAGCCATCTTCGCTTTGGTCTTCGTCTCTTTTTTCCATTATGTACCCTTCCAAGACTGTCTTGTCTAGATTATCATGACGTTTAATGAGACAAAATATTTAAGTTTTCTCTCTTTAATCCTCTTTACTAGCCAGCCTTCTTCAATATTAAGTTCTTGTAGTATGGATATATTTGTTCTTTTTTGTGCCCATGATATTTGAAGGACTCTTCTGTAGCATTTACATTCAAAGACATTTATGTGTTTCTCAGCTGTTTTGTTAAATGTCCAGGTTTCACGGGCATGTGTTACGATTGGAAAGATGCATGCCCTTTAAAATATTATTTTTGTAGTTATGTCTGTTCCTCTCCACAGATTCTTTAGTTGTTATACTTTCTGAAGAGCAATAGATGTCTCCCTTTTAATATCATGGACACAAAAAAGGACAAGTATATCCGTACTATAAGAACTTAATATTGAGGAAGACTGGCAAGTAAAGAGGATTAAATAGAGAAAACGTAATTATTTCGGACACAATAAACATCATGATAATTTAGAGAAGACCGTCTTGGAAGGGTACATAATTGGAAAAAAAAGAGAGGAAGACCAAGGCAAAGATGGCTGCAAGACATCATTGATAATCTGCAAATGGATGCATCAGCAGCAGGGCATCTTGCTTACAACTGAGAGGCCTACAGGAGAGCTGTTAGGGAGGCAAAACTCTGCAAGGGGCATGCAAATGACTGACTGGAAGACATTGTCATACTGATAAGATTAGCTGGAATAAGCTTAAGCCATTGTGTAATACTCCTATACTACATTGACTTGGACACCCTAAGGGAAAAGATAGAAGAGCAGGACACAAGAAGAACTAAACAAAGCAAGAAAGATATAATTTGAGATATCCCAAATTTCTGAAGACTGGAGAACCTTTGTTGATGCCTTATGCTCCATTGGGAGTACAGAGGACATGATGATGATGATGATGATGATGGCGTGATCATGCACTGTGTTTCATTTACTTCACAGTTGATGTAATCAATTTTTGCTACATCTTTCACTCAGGTGAAATTCTCTTCACTCGGGTAACAGACACCGGTTTTTCTGGATTATCCCTGGCCGCTGACGTTAAACTACAAAGTTAAGAGTGTATCAGTTTTGTTAGCTGAACTCGGAATAAGGGAACTAACAAAGTTTGTTATTTTAATAGTTTACATTATGAAAAGTTTTAATGACACTTTCAATCCTAAACAGTGTCTTTCATGGAGCTTTATGGTTAGGTTCTATGTGAAATTAAGTGCCCATCATTTAGTCTAAAAAGTATAGGTTCTTTGTGAAATTAAGTGCCCATCATTTAGTCTAAAGAGAATAGGTTCTTTGCGAAATTAAGTGCCCATCGCTTAGCCTAAAGAGAATAGGTTCTTTGTGAAATTAAGTGCCCATCAATTAGTCTAAAGAGAATAGGTTCTTTGTGATATTAAGTGCCCATCATTTAGTCTAAAGGGAATATGTTTTTTGTGAAATTAAGTGCCCATCATTTAGTCTGAAAAGAATATTTTCTTTATAAAATTAAGTGCCCATTATTTAGTCTAAAGAGAATAGATTTTTTTGTGAAATTAAGTGCTCATTATTTAGTCAACATAAAACAAGTGAACAGTGTTACAGTTTGGTAACCTCTGTGACTGCAGCATTAGATCGCTGTTACAGTTTGGTAACCTCTGTGACTGCAGCATTAGATCGCTGTTACATCTTGATCCTGTACAAAAACAAATTTTGGTTTTCTTAATTAGATGTTCAGTTTGGTTTTGATTTTGGTTTGATTTTTTTTCCAAAGTCAGCATTTGATTACTATGAAATATTTTAGAAAACAAAGAAGACATTGAAGTGAGGAAAAGAGTAATACAGTGCTACATTGAAGTGAGGAAAAGAGTAATACAGTGTTACGTTGACGTGAGGAAGAGAGTAATACAGTGTTACCTTGAAGTGAGGAAGAGAGTAATACAGTGTTACATTGAAGTGAGGAAGAGAGTAATACAGTGTTACATTGAAGTGAGGAAAAGAGTAATACAGTGTTACATTGAAGTGAGGAAGAGAGTAATACAGTGTTACATTGAAGTGAGGAAAAGAGTAATACAGTGTTACATTGAAGTGAGGAAGAGAGTAATACAGTGCTACATTGAAGTGAGGAAAAGAGTAATACAGTGTTACATTGAAGTAAGGAAAAGAGTAATACAGTGTTACATTGAAGTGAGGAAGAGAGTAACATAGTGTTACATTGAAGTGAGGAAGAGAGTAATACAGTGTTACATTGAACCAGTCCTGTTCTTGTGGTTGCAAAGTCTGGACAGTCAGTAAAGAGACACAAGACAGTTATCAGCTGAAATGTAGTTCTTAAGATTGCTGAAGGTACCACAAATGGAGGAGAAAACTGAACAAGGAAGTTCTGAAAGAGGCACAAGAAACAAGAAAAATTATAACAAAGATCAGAAAATGACAATCCATATTTCTGGGGCACTTTCGGAGGAGGGGCTGGCTAGAGCACCTTATGGCAACAGGGAAGATCGAAGGTAGAAGAGACAGAGGTAGACAGAGAGAAGAGATGTTTGATGGTATGTAATGCTGGTATGGGAATTGCTCAGTGACAGGTGTGTAGATGCACAAGGTTTCGAGGGTTATGGAAGGTCATGATATCCTATGCAGGGACCTTTAAAGAGAGAGACCTATTGGTTATAAATAATATCTAAAGATGAAGTGAACATTCAGGGTGAACATTCAGTTAAGAGTTCATATTCACCACACAAAACACACATTTTTCCAAACACTTAAAAGTCTCTTATAGTAGTATTCCATAACAAATGATGCAGTGTCTATTTTTAGCATTTACAGTTTCTTAAAATGACGAACTACCAGCTAGGAAACAAAACTATTCAGCTGCAGTTATTTTGAATTTTTTTTTCCCCTCTTGAAAGATGTTTAAATGATTCATGGAAGGTTTTAGAGTTAATATATGGTTCTGACAATTTCTAGATGTTATAATATTGACGTTGCTGTAATACAGTCATTTTTTTTTCACTCCACCTTGTTTCATAAATTTAAGTTGGAATAGGGAAAATAACCAATACAGTGCCTGCGCTCAGTTGGTTGTGATTTTACTTAAGATAATGATGTGTATGTGAGTACTGGAAGTTTTATACAGTGGATGAGACTGTAAGCAAAGGAAGTTGGAGGGGCACCACTTCAGCCTTCTGTACATATCATCATCATTGTCATCATCGTTACCATCATCATCATCATCATTTCATTTTTCTACAAGTCATCACAACTCAGAGCTTTTGCTAATCATCTTGTTTTAATCTCTTTGGAACACACAAGTGGGATGCTTTTTTTGGTTTGTTTGTTGGTTTTTTTTTCAGCTAAACCTGTGAAGATGTTGCAAAACAAACATCATTTTTAGCTGGGAGTGGGTTGCTTGAAGATCTGAGTAGCCTAGAAAAAAGAATTGAGCTTCTTGGGACGCTCCCCAAGACTTTGTCATGAAGAGCAAATGAGAAAGCTGCTTCTTTTTTTTTTTGGGGGGGGGGGGGAGGGACACTCCCAAGACTTTGTCATGAAGAACAAATGAGAAAACTGCTTTTTTTGGGACACTCCCAAGACTTTGTCATGAAAAACAAATGAGAAAACTGCTTTTATTTTGGGACACTCCCAAGATTTTGTCATGAAGAACAAATGAGAAAACTGCTTTTTTGGGACACTCCCAAGACTTTGTCATGAAAAACAAATGAGAAAACTGCTTTTATTTTGGGACACTCCCAAGACTGTGTCATGAAGAGCAAATGAGAAAACTGCTTTTTGAGACACTCCCAAGACTTTGTCATGAAGAACAAATGAGAAAACTGCTTTTTTGGAACACTCCCAAGACTTTGTCATGAAGAACAAATGAGAAAACTATTTTTTTTGGGACACTCCCAAGACTTTTTCATGAAGAGCAAATGAGCAACTGACACCATGAAGGCCACACCAACCCAGGTTCAGTCTGTCACACTAGCATATCAGCCATAAAGTGAGTCATGGTCTTGACCAGTTCTGGTTTTGCTGTCCCTGATAACCATACTGCCATCATTGCTCCTGCCAGCCATCTTGTACGTACATTCAGTATTAAACCACGGAAGTCACTGTAACTCATTATTCTTGTCAAGAAGGCCGTTGACCTGGCACGTATTTGAGTATTACTTTGCTAAAAACAGATTTTTATGGACTTCAAAACAAATTGCAGTGCTTCAGGGCATCCCAAAATTTGAGCACTTTAGCTTCTATGTAAAATTTTAAAAGTAATGTGAGAATGTAAGAGATTGCATTCTTTGCTACCATGCATAAAATGAGAATATTTTTCCGATATTTTTTTCCGCACCATGGCAATTTATTTTGTGAAGAATATTTAAGGAACTCCAATGTTAGCACTCAAGCTGTACAACTTATTAACATCTAATTTACTACAAGCTGTATTGGAGCTGTACAACTCATTAACATCTAATTTACTACAAGCTGTATTGGAGCTGTACAACTCATTAACATCACTGAGATCAAATGATAGCCTTCTGTCTTTTGTTTTGTTCAACATGTTGAAAGATTTTGTTACAGTGATGAACGAAGCAGCTGGTTACAGTAAGGAGGAGAGAACTTCCAATCATCTGCTTTTATTTAGAGAGTTATCAGACTTATTGATCATGCTATATTTAGTAACCATTGCCAACAGAACATCACATTTCTCTTTTTTAAAAGTCCTGGGGTTTTGTTTTTTGTTTTTTGGACTACCATTATTAAATTTTTGTATCTACACACAACTTTTAAAAAATGATTGTTCTGAATTGGCGAAGAGAAACAGAGTTGGACTTTGTGAAGTTCATAGATTTCTGTTACAAAGAGCACTTTCATACCAATTTCTATTTTTGTATACAACTTTGATAACTTTAACCTTTCTACTACTTAAAAAAAAATGTTCTCTGAGGCCATGTTTTGTCCAGAATCTGTTGTTGTTTTTTTCTTTATCTCTTTCACAATTATCACATTCATCTGCTGCAGAAGGCATGAGTGTCTTGTTAGATGTCTGGAAGTTGTTTTTTTTAAAATTTTGTTATGATGCATATTCTGATAATAAGACACACTCCTTCCACTCTACATAAGGCACACTCCCTCCATCACTCTACATAAGACACACTCCCTCCACCACTCTCATAAGACACACTCCCTCCACCACTCTACATAAAATACACTCCCTCCAACACTCTACATAAAATACACTCCCTCCACCACTCTACATAAAACACTCCCTCCACCACTCTATATAAAACACACTCCCTCCACCAGTCTACATAAAACACACTCCCTCCACCACTCTACATAAAACACACTCCCTCCACCACTTTACATAAGACACACTCCCTCCACCACTCTATATAGGACACACTCCCTCCACCACTCTACATAAAACACACTCCCTCCACCACTCTACATAAGACACACTCCCTCCACCACTCTACATAAGACACACTCCCTCCAACACTCTACATAAGATACACTCCCTTCACCACTCTGCATGACACACTCCCTCAACCACTCTACCATACCACTGTGTCTCAGCAACATAATCAGTCAGCCATGACTCAAAACTATGACCTAATATTTATGCATTACTTTTGATACCCTTTTTTAGGAATCTCTGTAGATCTAGATTACTTACAGGAGTTGAAGGTCCAAGGACCTAGTTACAAGGATAATCAACAACGTATCAGAACCACTTAAATCTGAAAGATATGCCATTTTGTCTTTGGAAGAATCGCAACATCACCATTCCCCCCCCCCACCCCCCCACCCCAATCCACCCCGCACCCCAATCCACCCCGCACCCCAAAATAGTTACCAAAACTAGGATAAAGATGGCAGACGTGGTGGAGAATTTTCTCTAGAAAGCACCACAGAACTCCTGGAGTGATCTGAGCCGGCTGTACCTTGCCGTGTTCCAGCACATTTGGCAGGGAAGGCTTGCTTGTCTGCGTATGATTGTGTACTGGATTACAAAGTCTTATGAAACGACGATGGTCAGACCAGAAGGTTGGGTGTGAGGAGCTTTGGACTACAAGAGCTGCAGAAGAAAAATGAATGCTTCATACTCCTACTTACTTCCACCCTTTAAGAAAATAGGCGGCCAGGAGCTCTTAGCATGTAGCTTAATGGGCCATCAACAGTCGTCATTATTACAGAAAGGACAGGCAGAAGAGAGCAAGACACATCTTGACAAAATCAGTATAAAATATTAGAAGCAAAACTCGACTTATAGAATCAGCATAAAATAAACAGAAGCGAAGTACAACCAGTGTAGTTAAGGTAAAGGTAACCCTGTCATGCCTTAGAGGCACATAGGGATATGGTGTTAGTGCCCATATTTTCCTTGACCTGTTGGTACACTAGAGGCTGATATGGTCAGTATCACGCCTGGCCGAGTTTCCTTCCCCAACTCCAGAAGAAGTCAGGTACCCATTTCTACAGCTGGGTGACTGACAACCAGTGTAGTTAATGTAAAATATGTGAAACAAAAACACAGCTTATAGACTACCTGAGTGGCAAAGTGGCTAGTGTGCTAGTCTCTCAAGGCAAAAGGTGAGTGGTTCGGTTCTAATGGAGGCTCCCCGGTCACCTGGTTGTAGAAATAGGAACTGGGGTAGGAGAGGTGGCCAGGAGTGATGTCGACTACATCACTGTTAGATGTACCGACAGGTCAAAAAAGGCCAGGACACTAACAGGGACCCCATTGCGCCTGCATGAGATAATAGGGCAACTTTTACCTACAACTTACAGAGTTAGTTTAGATAAAAGTTTTTAAAAAAAGGTACGGTAAAGGTAATCCTGTCATGCCTTAGAGGCACATAGGGATATGGTGTTAGTGCCCATCAGTTTAGATAAGGTAAAGGTAATCCTGTCATGACTTAGAGGCACATAGGGATATGGTGTTAGTGCCCATCAGTTTAGATAAGGTAAAGGTAATCCTGTCATGCCTTAGAGGCACATAGGGATATGGTGTTAGTGCCCATCAGTTTAGATAAGGTAAAGGTAATCCTGTCATGCCTTAGAGGCACATAGGGATATGGTGTTAGTGCCCATATTTTTCCTTGACCTGTCAGCACACTAGAGGCTGATGTGGTCAGCGTCACGCCTGGCTGCCTTTCCTTCCACAACTCCAGAAGAAGTTGGGGGTACACATTTCTACAGCTGGATTTGAACCCCTAACCTTCGTCATGAGAGAGTAGTACACTAACCACTTTGCCACTCATAGCCCTAGTATTAGTATAAAATAATATAAACAAAATACGGATTATATAGTCAATTGTACTTGTATGAACTCCATGTAACTGCGAGCTGGTGTTCTTTGCAGCCGATGCTGTAGAGGTGTTGAGGCACAGCATCGTATCGGCGTGGGAGCAGGTCATGGCGGCTACTTTTTCAGTCCCGGAGTACAGCTAAAAAGCAGGGGGCGTGCAGTGCTGCTTTAGCAGACTCCACCACCACGGGGAACTATGGTGATCCCTGCCCCGTTAGCCAGGATGTCTGTTTCTGGGGGTACCACGGAGAGGTGGGACAGGGTCTTGGTCAGCTATGGGTCGCTAACCCTGACACTAGCATATCAGCTGTGGGTCATTGATTACCTTATCAGGCGTCTTCACTCTGTATATAGTCAATATAAAATAATATAAATAAAACACACTTTACCCAGTGAATGTAAAATAATAGAAATAAAACATTAGCAGGTCAATGTAAAAATCTAGAAATGCCAGAGAAAGAGAAAAGATGCTAAAGAGTTCACCCGGGAGCATTCTGTTGTCCCACCCCAGATATGAAAAAAAAAACTGTAGATGTGTGCACTTTGATTTGATCACAATTCACATCATTAATTACCATAACAAAGTGAATGTGATGTTTGATGTAACCACAGTTTGTCACTTTATTACATAATGTTCGGATTTTTTTTTAGTTGCGTAAGTTTTTTATTTACCAGCCACCAGCTCTTTCTTTGTGTGTGTGTGTCAGTGATTGTTGGTTGGTCTGTTTGGCCACTTTTTTTTTTGTCAGTGATTGTTGGTTGGTCTGTTTGGCCACTTTTTTTTTTTTGTCAGTGATTGTTGGTTGGTCTGTTTGGCCACTTTTTTTTTTGTCAGTGATTGTTGGTTGGTCTGTTTGGCCACTTTTTTTTTTTTGTCAGTGATTGTTGATTGGTCTGTTTGGCCATTGTGTTTGGCAACTTCTTCTTGTCAGTGACTGTTGGTTGGTTTTGTTATAGCCAGTTTTTTTTTTCTGTCAATGATTGTTGGTTGGTCTGTTTGGCCACTTTTTTTTTGTCAGTGATTGATGACTGGTCTGTTTGGCCACTTTTTTTGTGTCAGTGACTGTTGGTTGGTCTGTTTGGCCACTTTTTTTTTGTCAGTGATTGTTGGTTGGTCTGTTTGGCCATTGTGTTTGGCAACTTTTTCTTGTCAGTGACTGTTGGTTGGTTTTGTTATAGCCAGTTTCTGTCAATGATTGTTTGTTGATCTGTTTGGCCACTTTTTTGTCAATGATTGTTTGTTGATCCGTTTGGCCACTTTTTTGTCAATGAGTGTTGATTGGTCAGTATATCCATTTAAACCAAAAATTGTACTTTTCTGGTCAAAAGTTTTTGTTCTCACATAATCATAGGTTCTGTGATTTCTTTTTTATGATTGCCAGTTGGGTTTTTTTTTTTTGGGGGGGGAGAGGTTGATTGGGGTCTTTTTTTTGTGATTGCTGGTTAGTATGAATGATATGTTTTACAATTTCTAGTTTCAGATTGCTGACTGGTTTGACTTTTTTTTAATGAATGCTGATTGGTTCATGTGACTTTTTTTAATGAATGCTGATTGGTTCATGTGACTTTTTTTAATGAATGCTGATTGGTTCATGTGACTTTTTTTATGAATGCTGATTGGTTCATACTGTAATGATCATTAACTTGAGAAATGAATATGTTTTGTGGTTTTGTTGTAATATTCACCCAAGAAAGATATTACATATAGGCTGTACAGAAATGAGGTTCCAGGTATGATAGCAGAGTCATAGAGAAGTCTGAAGAGAAATGGGCTGATATGTGTTTAGAAAAAAAAAAGGGGGGGGGGGGTATGTTTTTTAGAACAGTGGTTCCCAAAATTTATGAAGTTGCTGATCTGCAAAAACCTGAGATAATTCACCGTTACCTATTCTGTACAATTTGTTTTATTTGAAGATCTTTACTGGCTTATTATTTTGCATAATCTAGATTTGCTGCATGGGCCCTTCTCTTTCTCATGCGTGGGCAAGTGTTTGGGAACCACTGTTCTAGTCCGCCACGTGTACAGTTCTGTATATTGCTCATCTGTATCTGTGATGAACATCATGTTTAGACCATGTGGCTTAATAACCTTCAATTATTTTGTCTTTCTCAGCATCAATGCATTTGTATGGAGAGAAGAAAATGATCCTGCTCTATTCAGAAAGAAAATAATGTGATTGCCTGTGTATTGCTGTGTCAGGAATATCAGTAAATCGTTTTATTTTAGGAGTTCAAAATATAAGTTACCTTGTTTGTTAGTTGTTTGGGAATCGATTGTTAAAATAGCCAGATAATTTTTTTTTATTAAAAAAAAAAAAAAACCAAAAAAACAGAACAATCTAAACCTAGAGAAGAATGTTCTATAACTACAATTAGAACAGCAACTGTTACAAAATTATTGTGTGAGTGTGTGCGTGTGAGAGAGAGAGAGGGAGGGAGAGGAGAGAACTACATTTTACCTACATCAGGGCAAAAAAAAATAGAAAGATGATTTTTCATAAGCCCCGCGTCATTTGCTTAATATATACTGACATCTGAACAATGCCAATGACATAATGACTTGACATAACTGGCTGTAATTGATTTTTGTCACACTGCTTTATGTATGATGACATAATACAGGAACATTTAATATGCTGGCATCAGTTTTTTTATTCTTGTGAATGACTGAAAGAATGAGAGGCAGGTGTTGGAGTATAATGTTCTGCCTTACAAGACTGAAGGCCTTTGACTCCAACTCCACTATTTTTCTGCTGTTTGGCTCTTGATTTTTTGTAAATGTACATTTCTGCTGACTCTGATATCATCCATAATAGCTCGAGTCCTCTAATTTCATGTTTTCCTAATCTGGCCCTCGGGGGTTGGCGAAGACGGTGTCTATTTGGCAATCGGCAACCCACAGCTGACATGCCAGGTCTGGATTGGTGAACCATAGCCAACCAAGACTCTGTCCCACCTCTCCGTCGCTACTCCCCCCAAAAACAAGCCCAGCTTGAATGACAAGGACAGGGATTGCCAAGGTTGGCGGAGTCTGCTAAAGAAGAATTGGACACCCTCTGCTTTTTTAGCCGTATTCTGGTATTGAAAAATTAGCTGCCGTAACTCGCTCCCAGGCCGGCACTGTGCTGCGCCTCAACATCTTCACTACAGTGCCAGCAAAGAACACCAGCTCATGATTCCAGGGAGGCTGAAGAAGAATTGTCAGAATCTGACTACTTAATAGATGGTACACTTCTACCAACATTGTTCCACTCAAAATTGTTTCAGACCACGGCTTGAAGCTGAGTGTGAACTTTGCCTCGAAGATAATGGTCAGAGACTCATAGCTGTGTTAATGCGAGCAGACCATGGCCAAACAGGGCCTTGTTCCACCTTTGAGTCTTGCCAACTGAAAGCAAACAATAGTCTGACTAGCCAACTGAATGCAAACAATAGTCTGACTAGCCAACTGAAAGCAAACAATTGTCTGACTAGCCAATTGAAAGCAAACAATTGTCTGACTAGCCAATTGAAAGCAAACAATAGTCTGACTAGCCAACTGAAAGCAAACAATAGTCTGACTAGCCAACTGAAAGCAAACAATAGTCTGACTAGCCAACTGAAAGCAAACAATAGTCTAACTAGCCAATTGAAAGCAAACAACTGTCTGACTAGCCAACTGAAAGCAAACAATAGTCTGACTAGCCAACTGAAAGCAAACAATAGTCTGACTAGCCAACTGAAAGCAAACAATAGTCTAACTAGCCAATTGAAAGCAAACAACTGTCTGACTAACTACAAAGGTGCTGCAATGGAAAGATGAATTTGGTCCTGAGAGAGGTACATCATGCTGAACTTGGCTGAGTTGGACTGAAAGATGCATTAATGGTAGCACAACAAAAATAATGCCCATTTGAGGGACAAAGAGTTGTTCCTCCATTTTTCTAAGCTTGACTGTCAGTTTTCATAAATAATACCTTTCTACTGATTCTGTTTTTCACCTTTTCAACTTATCTCACCTGTGCTATTTTTATATAATGTGACACGCAGAAAAAAAAAAAACAAACTAGCCTTCATCTTGACGTTGATTAGTTTTGTAACTTTAGGTGCCCAATGCATGTGGGGACCTCAACAAAGGTTTTCCACAAACGCCCATCTTTCGCCTTATTATTTTTTTTCCTGCACTTGTCCAAGTAAGCCATCTGTTCTTCACCATCATCTCTGCTGCTCTTCTCCTTGTCTTGTAACTTCTATCTAATCTTTTATTTGTCAACCCTTTAAGGTGAATTTCTACTCAAATGGGATGTCCTCCTTTTAATCTCCCTCGTTGTATCCCGGTTCTGAAAACATCACACTCTTTTTTTCTTCCCTGAAAGATTCACGCTCACATAAGAGAAACACAATTTCCAAGTTTTCCAACAGTTTTTATTCTCTTGTCATAATTTATTCCACTGTCTTCAAAACTGGGTATTTCAATTACTATATACAGAAACAGATGGGCACTTATACAAATAGAGAATCTCATGATTGCCAGCATTTTACTATAAAACACAATCAATATTCAACAATGAAGAAAAAAAAAAGAATTTGCTGCCCAAAATGCTGTGATTTTACTAACAACCGAGACTTTCAACAGTCGCTGGGGAGGGGAATAAGCAGTCCACTTTGGCAGTCAGCGGCCCACAGCTGACAAGCCTGCATTTTGGGTTGGTGAATCATGACTGACCAAGACCCTATCCCTCTCTCTCTGTTGGTACCTTCCCCCCCCCCCCCCGAAACAGGCTCAATATGGCTAACGAGGGCAGGGATCACTATAGTCCTCATGGTGGTGGAGTCTGCTAAAGAAGTATTGCACCCACCCATGCCCCCCCCCCCTCCCAAAGTTGGAAAAAAAAAATACTTCTCACAACACACTCCCAACTCAACAAGCTGTGCCTCATCAACTTCAGCACATCAACTGCAAAAGAGCATCACTCACAGTTAAGAGGAAGATAGAACAACAAGAACAAGCCAAACAGCTGTGCTGCAAATTATGTCTTTCCTCTCACACTCACCCTGTACACACGTACACTCCAGTCCTCATCGGAGCCTGCTTCCAGCGAGAACCTGTAAAAACCTAACACAAACAAGACCTCGTACACACCACGTAACCCACATAACTCCATTTTCAAACTTGTAAACCAGGCGGATGCATCATTCTGCACAAAACCTCTATTAAGAGACCCCGAACTTCTTCTGTCTGAATGACGGAGGTAGATTGTCTTCAATCTCTGAAGGAGGCCTCTCCACAATCACAAGCATTCCGTTGGATGTGAAACTAGCAAACAGTAAATACTGTGAGAAAAAGACAGAAAATAAAAAAAATCAGAATGATAGCATTACCATTTTTTTTTAAAAATAAGGCAAACGGGTTAGGCCTTCGGCCTACTAATCTGGTGGTACAAGTCCCAGCAGTGGAGACTCTTATCTGGTACCACCCCACCAAAAGGCCCACAGGGCTCCACCCAGGCTCTAAAATGGGTACCAGAAAAATCTGGGAAGGTAAATGTAGCCAAGCATGACATTGGCCACATCGCATTTTCATGTGCTGATGGTCTCGGAAACACAGACGGAACACCATCTCCCCAATATGCCTTTTACATTACCCATCTAAACAACAACGTGGTAGGACTGCTTGAACTGACCGACGCAAGAGCTCTTAGTCTCAGGCTTAAGGCGTGGGACTGGAATCTATTTCATCGGGATTCTTGCTGGTGCTATGGGTCCCAATTCTGAGATCCACGTTTACAAAGATATGAGCACTTCTGGGTTTGTCTGATGTGCAGTAATGAAAATCTTTTAACACTGACTATTTAAAATAAAACAAATCTTCATTAGCAAGGTTCTGTATACAAGTAAGAGGAATTTGCTTGTGAAAGCATGAAATATGGCAAGAAGTTTTGTCACAGTACAGGGTGACCTTAGAAATAATGTTAGAAGATGGTCCAGCATAAAAAAATCTTCAGGAGATTGTCCAGGTACGCTGTAGAATGTGCTGAGCATCTCAAACACTGGTCAAGAATATACAACACACCAGATGATGGTGAACACATACAACACATCAGATGACGGTGAACACATACAACACATCAGATGCTACAGTCTCAATGTAAACACTTAGTGTTTATAATGTAAGTTTTAAAAACAAAAACAAAAAAAAAACGTAATTTCCTAAAATAAAATAACTTGCAAAATTATTATGTTGGGTTTTTTTTTTTTTGAGACACCCTGTACAGAAATACCTAAGCTGTGAAATGTAAGTAAATCAAGACACAAAACTATGCCAATTGTTTGTTTACATATTGTAAAGAAGACTTTGGTGTAATTCATGGACAGACAAACAAACAAACAAACAAGCAAACAAATAACATTAAAAAGTAACTGGTCTTCAATCAATCCTCCATAACTCACTCCCAGTTCAGTATGAGGATTGCTGTCCCAACATGTCTAGGGCCTCAGCTGTTAAGACCAGCCTCACAGAACCGTGAAGGCACAACAGCAGCAACTACCTCCACATCACCAGTATCAGCGTCAGCACAAACATCACCATGCCTATCTAGAGTCCTGTCCGGCTTCCCTCCTCACAGACCTTTCAGCGTCCGCCAACAAACTGATATCTTGATACGGGTCGGAGATCTGGTTCATACAGCGGCATATTTAAGGTCTCTGTAACTTCCTCCCTCCATCTCTTGCCTGGGCAGTGTCTTCTTCCGTTTCCTGGAGATCTTAATGTGAATATGCTGTCAGGCGGTAGCTGTGTAACGTAGCCGAACCATTTGACTTGTTTCTATATGTAATGTAATACTGGTGTTACTCCAACCTCTGCCCTGATGGTGTCATTTCTTATTTGGTGTCTTCTTTTTACATTTAATATTCTCCGTAAACGTCTCATTTCTGTCTTGATTTCTCTTTTGTTCTTGGCTGTTAGTGTCCATGTTTGACACTGATAGCATAGAGTTGGGAGGAAAATTATGTTGTACAGTGCCCTTTTTGTTTCAGTTGTGATGTATTTGTTTTTCAGTCAAGGTTTCATTTGTCCAATGACCTGATTTGCTTTATTGCATCTGTTCTCAATTTCAGCGTCAACTGTCCCAGAGGATGATACTATGCTATCTAGGTATTTGAAATGTTTCACTTGTTTCAAGGGTCGGTTGTCTAGGAAGATCTTTCTTTGGAATTCTTCTCTCGCTATGGTCATGACTTCTGTTTTTTCAGCACTGATCTTCATGTTGTGGCTTTTACATGCCCTTGGTAAATTATCCATGTTCTGCTGTAGGTCTTTTTCTGATGTGGCTACAAGTGCTTGATCGTCAGCAAAAAGGGAGTGAATTTATGGCCCACCTACTGGGCATGATTTCTGAAAGGCGTTGTTGAGTTTGTGCTTAAAGATCAAAGCTTAAAATCACCTTACTTATCTTCCATCTCAACAGCCCCCATCATACCTTATATTTGTAGCAAATTCGAGCAAAAGACTGCGATGACAGCGTACCGTGCCTTGAAGACTTTTCCTGTGGTTTATCCAACACCTAATAAAATAACAAACAATGAGTGACATAATGACTGTAAAAATTTACCAACGGACAATAAAATTCCAAGAGCACATTAAAAATTTATAAGGAGAGAGTGTGTGTGTGTGTGTGTGTGCACGCGCGCACATGCACACATAAATTCTAAATGACAAGAAACACAAGACTTTTGAGAGAGAATCAAAGATGAATCATGAATACAAAATGATGATTTGGAAGTGAAAACAAAAATGGTCTTTGTTCTTGTTCAGGTCTCCTTAGAATGTTGAAAAATGAAACGAAACAGACTCAATGATTTATTAAGCACTTGTAAGCGATAAATGAACACTTCAGGAAGCAAGACAGGGCCTGCAGAGGGAGGCGACTCCAATAAACTGAGATAATGATAACGGATTTTAAAAAACAGCTACAATCAGACTACACATTCTGGGAAGTTAAACAATACTTCAACAACAGAAACAAAAGCAAAAAAAAAAAAAAAAAAGATATCAAATATACACGTTTTAATACCCTCAATCTCATAGTTTAAAAACCTCACCTTTGTTTTGTCCAGAACACAAAGAGACGACTCCGTGTGAAATACAATTTTGTCAGGCTTATCTGGACAGAATGCGATGTTGCTGATACGTTTCAACGGTTTCAGCCAGTTCTTGTGAAACTTTCCGCTGTTCTCTCGGCTCCATTTTGTATACTCTTTCTTACTGATGTCAAACTCATACAGCTAAAGAGTTGATATAGGTACAAACTGCTAAGATTGTCACAGAATATTTATATATATATATACAAGTAACATTAGGAGTGTTGATGAAAATAAATACTTCGATGAGCATCATAATACTTTATTACTAAAAGAACATGATCGGCAACATGACTGGCCATTGCTACAGATAAAATTCCTGTGGATTGTGGATGGGACTGATATACTGAAGTCGACGGCCAAGGACCATGATGCAGGTAGAGGAGAGAGCATGTGCTGATAATATACATCAACAGAGGATGAAAGACAAAGGTGTGGTAGAATCTGAGGCTGCCAGAACCACAATCAGTGTTCATACTCTTCGGTGGATACTGAAACAGGCAGCAGAGCACGTATGGGTGTGCCCAGAGTGCAATAATGCTAATTCCTAGGTTCAAGGCAATAACTCTAAATTAAAATGGTCCATTTCAAACTAGAACCCCAAAGCAGAAACCTATGAACATCTTTTCTTGTCCCAGAAAAACTTCTTGTAGGCTCCTCTGGAAATTGCTCAAAGATTATCCTCTGAATTTTCTTTCACGTCTTCTATTCTTTTAAAAACCATCATTCTTCAATGAAAACTCTTTAATGGTCGGGGGGTGACAAAACAAGGTAAGTACAATGGCTGCGAATGAGGATGACTTTGTTCCTCACTAAAAAAAAAATGTCTAACCAGAGAGGAATGATGAGCTAGCTTGGTGTCATGACAAAGCACACGTGAGGCATCTTCCTACTTCCAGGTGGCTTTTTCCCCCCCATCAACTCGAGTAATCACTTCAAAACCTCCACATATAACTGTTTCTTAACACTGTCTAGCCTGTTGGTACAAATTCACAATGCACAATTCCATGACAAATGAAAAGTGTGATCATCTTGGTTTTCACATCGGACTTCATCAGTCAAAATGTCTTTCAACTTGGAGAACAAACAACGAAATAAATGATACTTTCATGCCAAGCGGTGACATGATAATGATACTTTACGGATCTGTTTCTGGTAATCAGATTACTTCCAGTTAGAGAGAAATTTTATCACATTACTTCCAGTTATAGTGCCCTTCTATCTAATGATCACATTACCTACAGTTACAGGAGCCTTTTATCACATTATTTCCAGTTATAGTGCCCTTCTATCATATCGTCACATTACCTACAGTTACAGGAACCTTTTATCACATTACTTCCAGTTATTAAGCCTTTCTATCTAATGATCACATTACCTCCAGTTACAAGGCTATTCTCTCAAATGATCAAATTTCTTTCACTAACAAGGACTGTCTCTTGTCCGATGACCAGATTACTTCCAGTACATGCATCTTCCACTGATAAAATTACTCTCACAAAAAACTGTATCACATCTTTTTGCCCGACCATAAAAAAACCCCCAGATATGATATACTTCATTAAGCACAATTATAACAAACAGAAGACGTTCCCAACATTTTCGTTACAAATACTCACCGAGTGGTTGCTGTAGGCTATGGTCAACACTGGACAATGTGGGGAGAAAGACAATGCGCTGACCTGAGAGTCTTGCGTGGGGCAGGAGCAAACATGCTGAAAACGTCCAAACAATACATTTCACCAGCAAGCAATGACTAGTTAACAGGGGGAAGCAACATGCACAAACAGTATGGCACGAGGGGACGCTTTATTTATACAAACGTTTGCTCTGTCTCTGGGTCGTAACAATAAACCCATCTCTTATCTCCCGGTTATGACCCTGGACAAGACTTCATCTTCCGAGGTGAGCTGTTGAAACTCGGTACAGACGCTGACGTGCTGCTGCATTTAGTCAACCATGAGGATTCCCGAGACGAATCTGCCCACAAGCCCAGTTTCTTAAGTAAGAATCTTCCACTTCCAACTCAGACCTCCCCACAAAGGTCTTGAATGGTCAGACACACATCTCAAGAATCAGCTGCTGGATCTTTGTGACATCTTGAACTGTGCAGGTCAAGGGCTTCCTTGTGTGGTCATCATCATCGGCTGACATTCGACTAGCCCTGAATCACCAAGTGATATAAATACTCATATTCAACCAAGAAAATGCTTGTCAAAACACTTGCTAAGTCTTTGCTAGGATTACTATTGCCGTTTGTCTGAGCTCCACACAAAATTTCACGCAAACTCGTTGTTCCTTCTTCTTTTTTTAACATCCATTTTGAAAACTGCCAGATTATGAATGCATGATGTCGAACAAACATCATTAACTCTCTAAGTAAGTCTAGCTCCCGCCACTTGGCACACCGACTTTCGCCACATGCCACTGCTGCCACCTGGTACTGCACTGCACCACTCTAACAAATTTAGGAGATCAGTCTTGAAATTTCCAGTCACACCTCGTAGATATTTCACAGAAAAAAACACAGTTAAACTCACTTTTTTTCACAGGAACAACTAAACTCATATGACAGCGTTAGGAATTTAACGACAACGTAAAAAGATTCCAACAAAAAAAAAAAAGGGAGGAGTAGTAAAGTTCAGTAAAGCCAACATTAGTCTGACCAAAGACAATCCAGCAAATCAAAGGTTCAACCAAGAAAAAAACAATAAACAACATTCAACTCATATTCTGGCTTCTCTTTTCATCTTTCAACATAGAATGATAAGACTTCTCATTGAATTGCAACAGAGTGAATGAAATACAAATATAATTAACAAATATCATTTTTAATGTCTTTATTCCTAGAAATAATAAAGACAAACAGGCATCTCCAGAAATAATAAAGACAAACAGGCATCTCCATAAACAATAAAGACAAACAGGCATCTCCAGAAACAATAAAAACAAACAGGCATCTCCAGAAATAATAAAGACAAACAGGCATCTCCAGAAATAATAAAGACAAACAGGCATATCCAGAAATAATAAACAGGCACAGCCAGAATAATAAAGATAAACAGGCATCTCTACAAATAATAAACAAGCATCTCCAGAATAATATAGATAAATAGGCATCTCCAGAAATAATAAAAGTAAATAAACATCTCCAGAAATAATAAAGACAAATAAAGATCTCCATAAACCATAAAGATAATAAATATCTCCTGAAAAAAATAAAACAGGAATCTCCAAAAATATTAAAGACAAACAGAAATAATATAAGCAATATATATATATATATATATATATATATAAGCAATGAGGCATGTTCAGAGATAATAAAGACAGTCTCACGGTTCATGAAACCAAATGGTCCCTATTTTAGTTCTAACAAGAATTTTGACGAGTTCTGGATGTCAGCTTTACTGCCGTCAGTAACAGAAATTCTTTGCATTATTACGTAAAACAAGGTTTCTCAATCTTTTTTTCTTTTTGTAGACTAGCACGTACACAGCCACCCACATACTGCTCAAGGGCCACAAGGCCCCTGTCGGGGAACCATGATAAGAAGGTTAATGCTCTAAATTTTGGTACCAGTCTGGTTGTTCGGATGATTACCTGGCCAGAATGGACGTTGTAGATGTGTATCCCATGATCCAACGTTGCTGTGGCTATATAATTGTTGTCTGGACTGGCAGTGATTTTATGTATCTGTGAACCTAAATGAATATTTGATGAAAAAAAAAAAATTTAACATAAGAGTTTCAGTTTGTCATTGGTTATTTTCCTACAACTGAAGACTAAGGAAAAAAGTCAGTATAAAGTGGAACAAATTCAAGAACAACACAGAGATAAGACAGATGAGCAGACAACAACCTGTCTCATAGATGATCAGAAAAAGAAAATGGACACGTGTCGGTCATGTGATGAGATGAAACAGTCAGAGAATCCTCAAACAAGCTATCAAGTGGAACTTAACAGGGCGAAGAAAAAGACGTTGACTGTGTGAAACTCTAAAGAAGACATTGTTAAGATATGCCAGTTTAGTGGGCATAATATACCTTGATGAGATTGAAAAACTTGCCAAAGACAGGAAATCTCAGCGAACTACCACTATGTGACGTTTGGGAAGGATGTAAGATGTAAGAAGATGACTTGAAGCTCTTTAGCACACCTGATGCGGATCAAAGTTTTTGTAACAAGAACTCTAACTGGATAGGAGAAGACTACAGTGAGACAATGTAACAAGGACTGGTATTGGACAAGAGTAGATTACAGTGAGATCATGTAACATGAACTGTTACTGGAAAGGAGTTAACTGCAATATGATCGTTTAATAAGGATTTCTAGGGAACAGAAATAAACTAAAGAAAAATTATGTAACAAGGCATCTTACTGGACATCTTACTGGACAAGAGTAAAACTACAGTGTGATTGTGTAATATGACATCTTATTGGATAGGCGTAAACCACACCGAGAACACGTAACAAGGCCTTTTATTTGATAGTGTTGAAGAATATAACAATACCTCCTACTGCATAGAAGACTACGGTGATATCTCATAGCAAGACATCGAATTGGGTAATAATAAGATTCACAGACACAAAGGAACAAATTAATCCCAACTCTGCTGGATCAGTTTATAATATCACAAAAGGGAGACAACTTCCACGTTAAAAAGGGACTTGATCAGATATAAAATAGATACAGTCTACTAGCTCAGTTAACAGTTCTCTGAATTAATATTTCTAATAACAGCTGTCAACCATCAAAAATGATGAGAACAGAAATGAAAACAATCAATAGTGGGCCTGTGTATAGGACTTGGCATTGTTGGTAAAATTACACTTTTATAAAGACAGTAAAATGGCAGTTTTATAAGGACAGTAAAATGACTTTTTTTATAAGGACAGTAAAATGACACATTTATAAAGACAAAGCCTAGAGAAAAGTAATATTTCCACAAAGCCATCATTGCTCGTCACTCCCCCAGGGAGCATATGCCATAGGTAAAATCTCTCCAGTCATCTCCTGTTCTTAGATTTGTCCTCTACTTCCCTCCAAGTGTATCCCTTGTCTCTGAGCACCAAAAAATCTAATGCAAAATGTTTTTATAAGCCAGAAAGTAATATAAAACTTTCATAAAGGCTGATGATAAAATAATATGAAACTTTTACCAAATCACATTTTTTACAATGCCAGATGCTAAGTGTGTGCTACGTGTTGCATCTTTTCAGAACGTTCTCCCTCTCACTAATTTCCCTGTATGCAATGCAGTTAAGAGCAAGCTGACTAACATCTCTCAATGATATATTCAGACTTTCCATGATGTCCTGATTCCACCTGCAGCAAGGTCATCCCTTTTCTTGTTTGCCAGACACAATGCCTTCTACTAGCAACCTCTCCAAATCACTGTGTCTCATGATGTGGCCGAAGTATCTCAGCTTTCTAACTCTGATCATGTTTACGAGCCAGTTTTCTGCGACACCAAATTCCATTAATATATATTTATTTGATTTTCTTTCTATCCATGATATTCTAAGTGCCCTTCTGTAACATTTTTTTTATTTCAAACGCTGTTATTCTCTTTTCTAGCGATCAGTTAAGCATCCATGTTTCACATCCGTACGCTGCCATTGGGAATATGTAAGTAAAATTAGCTACGTTTCTTTGTGGGTACCTTGCCACATACTCAAAACCGTAAGGCAGATCATTTGCACAAATTGGGGAAGATGATGACATCAGTAAGAGCACTGATAAATGACACGACAGTGAAAAACCTGACCATGTTACCAATGAAAACCCTGCCAACAGACTATGGAAAATACTAAAGACAGATACCTGAAATCTAGGATGCTAAGGTAATATAAAACTTTCACAAGGCCAGGTGCTGCTAAAGTAATACAGAAACTTTTTACACAGCCAAATTCTAAAGTAATATAAAGTTGTTTTTAAAAAGTCAAACGTTAAAATGGTATAAAACTTTCCACCAGTCAAATTTTGTTTAAAACTCACTTGTGATGCTCTTTATAACAAGATTTGACTCAACAGCTCCCATGTTCATTACGTGAATGCTGCCTGTAATCAGAACAGCTATAAGCCTACTTCCATCAGGAGTAAAGATGACATGACGAGCCGGATGAGCAAAATTACAGGCCAAGGGATCCAAAGTCACTGCGGGGCTGCTTGTGTTCTCATCTTTCTAATTTAGATGCCAAAAGAAAACAAAATAATGCCTTAAAAAAGATTCTAGTTTAAGGTGATGGTCTTTGCATATACAAAACAATAAAGATCTTTCAAGAATGAAATATCAACTTACCATTAAAGATTCTTGTAAGGAAAAGACAATGAGGGATCATCGCCATCACTTCTTCTTCTCTGAACCTTAAGCACCCAGGACTCACAGGGCTTCCACAAATGCCTGTCCGTTGCCTTTTTTTGTTCTGCTCATGCCCAGGTGAGCGCTCTATTGCTCAACATCCTCTCTATTGTTCTTCTCCACCACCATTACTATTAACTATTATTTCTCTGTTTTGAAATGTTCACCAAAGATTTTCATTCATTATCACACATGCTGTTTCAGAAATCTCTTTAAAATTGTGCACTCTCTTACATTTGTCTCTGTGTTGAATGCCTCTCTTTCTCTCTCATTCATCAATATTTCCACCAAACACTCTCAAGGTTGGATGCATCAGCAGCTGGGCATCTTGCTTACAACCGAGAGGCCTACAGGAGAGCTGTTAGGGAGGCAAAGTTCTGCAAGGGACATGCAAACGACTGACTGACTCTGAAGGTTTTCTCACAAGAAATGAAACAAACGTAAAAATTGCCTACCAAATTTAACCGGAAAATCCTAACACCTTTGGAATCTGAGAATACTACTGTGCCCTCGTTTGAAATCGAGCTGCACAGAATCACATGCCCGGTCCTTGCTTTCAACTTCAGGAGCTTGATTCTGTTCTGGACAAGTGGCAGCATCCCTCGAGTTTCAGCTATGAAAGAAGAACACACAAAAAAGAAACTGAATCACCAGCTTATCACATTAAACATGAAAGGTTCCCCAGTACATCAAACTACAATCTTTACATTCAGGGTGTCCCACAAAATAACCCCAGGATTTGCTTCATAAATATCTCAGTTATATTTCCACACAAAACCTTACCTTGCAGCAATGAAATGCATCATTTGTCAAGTTCCAGGAAGGAAAAAAAAAACCATGGAGTAAGCATCATCATTTGGTCACTGCATTAACAAAAAAACACAACAAAAAAAAACTGTGTTTACGTGTAGTCTGCAAAGATGAAATCCAAGATGACCATGCAAAGGGACTTTGAAATGAAGTATTAAACTAAAATAAGAGTGGTAAATATGCATATAACTGCTGCAGCAGTTCTTAAGAATAGGAAATATATATATATATATAGGTAGAGGTAAAGGTAAACCTGTCATGCCTTAGAGGCACATAGGGATATGGTGTTAGTGCCCATATTTTCCTTGACCTGTCAGCACACTAGAGGGTGATATGGTCAGTATCACACCTGGCCGCCTTTCCTTCCCCAACTCCAGAAGAAGTCGAGTACCCATTTCTACAGTTGAGTGACTGAGGTGCCTCCGGCTGGATTCGAACCCCCAACCTTCGCCATGAGAGACCAGTGCACTAACCACTTCACCACTCAGACACCCATATATATATATCCTGAAGTGAAGAGTTTGTTTTTTTTTAGAGACATCTTGTACATGGGTCAAATCCCTCTACAGACAGCAATACATGGCATTTCAGTAACCTTCATCATGATAGTGTACCACCCAGGTCAGTTAACCACCTGATTTTCCCAGGTTAATGAACCAAAGACTATTGCCAGAGAGGATTCCTGGGGAAGTGAGGGCAGACGCTGGCTGGCTACAGTTTACCAGTCACCAAAACAGCATAGGCTGAGTCAAGAGTCATTTAAGTAGGTCTGGAAGCAATTCTGAGTACAACAGGGGTTCTAAGGACTGTTACTGCTGGGGGTGGGGTGGAGGATATGCTCTCCACTCCAATGGCTTGTGTCTCAAATAGCCTCTGACAGTCAAGTCCAGCTCCTGGCCTTCACATGGCAGAACTGTTTAAACTGACAGGAGAAGGGGCGAAGGCGAATATCTGGCACCTGAAAACCAGACATTTCGGGGTAGATGAGAGTCATGTTTGGTAGCTCATCTACCGCTGCTGGCGAGATTCTTCAGCTGCCGTGCGTGGAGTGGGGCTCCTCCTGGCCAGTGAAGAAAGGTGCGAATGGGTTTGCCGCTGTGGAAAAGGTGAAAGAATGGACTAAGCGAAGTAAACAGTAGTCAAATCACGGCACCTCTGGTCTGGAGGTCGGCCACGTCCTAAGTGCACTCATATCGGGCGAAATGCCTGAAATGGCTTAACCCAGAGGTTTGAGATTCTTTAGATGCCACACGTGGAGTGAAACTCCTCCCGGCCAAGGAAGAAAATGCGGAAAACCGATCAGGGAGGCTGTGTGGTGCTGATGTGAAACGGTGATGGAAAGAATAAAGAGAAGCTTAATCCAGTAGTATCGCAGCAAGAGCTACTCATACCACGGCACCTCTGCTCTAGAGGTCGATCACGTCCAATATACACATATACTGGTGAAATATGCCTAAACCAGCTTACACCAGGGGTGAAACTTGATGGCTAAGCATGTCACGGTACCTCCACTCTAGAGGTCAGTCACATCCTAAACACACCCATACTGGGATAATATGCCTAAACTGGCTCAACCTAGGGGTGGAAGTCACTACTGGCGAGGATTTATCCTCCTGGACAAAAACTCCATCCTGGTAACAACTAGGAAGAGTAGCGGCCACGACCACAAAATACTGAAGCTGGAGACACTGGACCAGGGCAGTCTAGATAGGCAACTGCCTCTCACCCGATGGGAATGTATGCGTATCCTAATCACACTGAAGTTTTCTGGTAAGAAAGTCCAACGCTGGACTGGATGGGCAAGCACCTCTCACCCAGTGGTGATACACGGGTATCTCAAAACACGTTGAGGTTTTCCTGTGAGAATTCCAACTCTAGTCTGGATGGGCTACCACCTCTCACCCAGAGGGGATACACTAATATCCAAAACACCTCAAGGTTTTCCGGTGAGAAAGTCCAACTCTGACTAAACTGATGCAACGAAAACCATGGTGTCATGCAATCCCACTTCTGAGACCCACCTAGAATACAGGCTCAAGCCCTGTGATACTGTGAATCTCTTGTGGTCCTCTCGGGGATCTCGTGTGATCCTTTCAGGGACCACGGGACCTATCGAGGACCACAGGTGTAAATTCAGTAGGATCACAGGGTGGTCTTGGTGATGGAAGCAAATGAAGAAGAAGAAGAGGAGGAGTACAGTTGGGGTGGTTAAGAATGTACTACTTATGAAGGAGTTGGCAACAAAATTTTGAAAAATGGAGGAGTCAGCGATGGATGCAACTTTTGCAGGAGCTGGACTGAAGAAAAATGGAAGAGTCAGCGATGGAAGCAACTTTTGCAGGAGCTGGACTGAAGAAAAATGGAGGAGTCAACGATGGAAACAACTTTTGCAGGAGCTGGACTGAAGAAAAATGGAGGAGTCAGCGATGGAAGCAACTTTTGCAGGAGCTGGACTGAAGAAAAGTGGAAGAGTCAGCGATGGAAGCAACTTTTGCAGGAGCTGGACTGAAGAAAAATGGAGCAGTCAGGGTTAGAAGCAACTTTTACAGGAGCTGGACTGAAGAAAAATGGGGGGGTTGGAGTCAAAGGCCTGGAATACCAACTCTACAGCCATGGCTGCAACAGCTGGTTTCATGTCTCTTCAAGGAAACTTCAGCCGTTAATTTCATGTCTCTTCAAGGAATCTTCAGCCGTTCATTTCATGTCTCTTCAAGGAAACTTCAGCCGTTCATTTCATGTCTCTTCAAGGAAACTTCAGCCATTGACTTCACACCTTTTAAGGAAACTTCAGCTGTTGATTTCATGCCTTTCCAAGGAAATTTCACCAGTTGATTTCATGCCTTTCCAAGGAAATTTCACCAGTTGATTTCATGCCTCTCCAAGGAAATTTCAGCATTTGATGTCATGCTCCTTCAAAGAAACTTCAGCAGTTGACATCATGCCCCTTCAAGGAAATTTCAGCAGTCTGATTTCATGCCTCTTCAAGTAAACTTCAGCAGTTGATTACATGCCTCTCCAAGGAAATTTCAACACTTGATTTCATGTCTCTTCAAGGAAACTTCAAAATGTACATGCACCAAGCCCACATTATCTGACCACACATCCCCCATGGGTTTAAACTAAAAAAAAAAAAAAAAAACTACCTACCAAATGGAGTACTGGCTGATCCTAGACGCCATACTTCAATATAATCTCGGTACTGAAACTGTATCAAATTCCTCTCTCCGGCCAAATGAATTAATCCAGGCTGAAAAAAAAAAATCATCTTTGTTTTCATTAATGATTAATTAGAGAGAATGAAAGAGACAGACCGTGAATGAATGAATGATCTTTATTTTTAAAGGGTAAAGAATTGGACACGCAATTGGTCTTACATTCTGCCCCTCATCACCCCATTTTTCATTCTTCCCACACACTTGAGAGAGAGAGAGAGAGAGAGAGAGAGAGAGAGGGTGGGAGAGGCAGGAATGAAGGAAGGTAAATGCATAGCAACTTTATTTATGTTGTCTTTAAAGTCAACAAGGACAAATTTGTTATTAGAAACTACATGTACATTTTAAAAAACAAAACAAAAAGTAGCAATAAAGAAGTGGACACAAAGGAACTGCATAAGTTATATGTTGTTCAGATTTTCACTATATATGTTTACAGCCCATTAAGTCCCAACTTGTAAGCAGAATCTGGTCTTATGAGCTAATATTTAATTGCTCCTTCATAAACTATATAAGGATATATCTCACACTTAACTTCAAGCAGCTATGGTATATAATCACAACTATTTTTGGTATATACTTCTTTTCATTAATTTTATTTTGCAACTGTTTTTTCTCTTCATCATTACAAAATAATTGTGGAATACGGGTTCGAGTTTTGAAGGTTTTCATCATTAACTTAGACCCCAGCCAGTTATTTTTGTTGTGAATTATAACCACAGTGTGGAGCTGGATACAAAGTACTTTTTGTTACAAGGTTTAAATGGAGCAATTATAATTATTACTGCCATCTGGAAGAAAGATATACAAAGACACTCGTGCAGAACAGAAAGAAAGGAGAGACAACTGTGACTGACAGAAAGAAATAGACGCACCTGTGCTTGACACAGAGGAACTTCTGCAGAACAGAAAGAAAGGAGAGACAATTGTGACTGACAGAAAGAAACAGACGCACCTGTGCTTGACACAGAGGAACTTCTGCAGAACAGAAAGAAAGGAGAGACAATTGTGACTGACAGAAAGAAACAGACGCATCTGTGCTTGACACAGAAGCACTTCTTCAGAACAGAAAGAAAGGAGAGACAATTGTGACTGACAGAAAGAAATAGAAACATCCTTGCTTGACACAGAGGCACTTCTGCAGAACAGAAAGGAATAGAAACATCTGTGCTTGACACAGAGGCACTTCTGCAGAACAGAAAGAAATAGAAACATCTGTGCTTGACATAGAGGCACTTCTGCAGAACAGAAAGAAATAGAAACATCTGTGCTTGACACAGAGGCACTTCTGCAGAACAGAAAGAAACAGAAACATATGTGCTTGACATAGAGGCACTTCTGCAGAACAGAAAGAAATAGAAACATCTGTGCTTGATATAGAGGCACTTCTGCAGAACAGAAAGAAACACCTGTGCTTGACACAGAGACACTTCTGCAGAACAGAAAGAAATACAAAAACACTTGCACAGAATGGAAAGAAAAAAGAGACACTTGTCACTGAGAGAAAGAAACAGAGACACCTGTGCAAGACAGAAAGAAATTCAGAGACACTTGTGCATGACAGAAAAGAAAATAATCACAAATCTGAGACGGACTGAACATTTTGAACATAAAACTATAAACATTGAGCTACCACACATTAAAAAATGTAAAAAAAAAAAAAATGAACATAAGCGTTTACACCAAGTTCATATAACAATACATAATCCACATGTACGTAATTCATACCACAGGTGTCGGTGCCAGCTCTAAGACCGTCCGGGGCCTGCCTTGCAGCTTAGCCACATGCAGGATTGTATCTACGCCTGGCAAGAGAAATCAATTCAATTTCATATTATCCAGGAACTGATACAAAGTGTACGAGACAAATGCAGGAATGACAATTGCCCCATATTTCTTGATATAAGACACAATTACTCTGAAAGATTGCCATTCACACATACTTCTTACTCCTGAATCCACATACAGATACTTCAATGTATCAGCTACGTGACGTGTACAAGATCTTGTACAAGGATGTGCAAGAACACTCATAGGATGTGCAAGAACACTCCTAGGATGTGCAAGAACACTCCTGGGATGTGCAAGAACACTCCTGGGATGTGCAAGAACACTCCTGGGATGTGCAATAACACTCCTTGGATGTGCAATAACACTCCTGGGATGTGCAATAACACTCCTGGGATGTGCAGGGACATTCCTGGGATGTGCAGGGACATTCCTGGGATGTGCAGGGACATTCCTGGGATGTGCAGGGACACTCCTGGGATTTGCAGGAACACTCTTAGGATGTGCAAGGACATTCCTAGGATGTGCAAGAACACTCCTAAGATGTGTAACGACACTCCTAGGATGTGCAGGAACACTCCTAGGATGTGCAAGGACACTCCTAGGATGTGCAAGGACACTCCAAGGGTATGCAGGAACTCTCCTAATGTGTGTTGAAACACTCACAAGGTGTACATAACTCTTGGAAAATATTTTGTGCAAAGCTGCCATAAGGTAATTTAGTAATAAATGCACATTTCATCTTTATCTTCATTCTTCTTGTCTGTATGATGAGAGCAGGCTTCTCCAAAGCACTGAGCTCTTGAGTGTGGGGCCTAGGAACAGGGGACCCATTTGTCTGTGGTCAGCATTGCTAATGGAAAAGATATCAAAGAACTAAGGACAGAACCTCGAAAACAGAAACAGGCATTAAGGACTACTGTAGAAACTCGATACATTTAAAAATCAATACAGTAGCACTGCAGTGGATTCCCTCCCACTGTGGGATACCAGGCAATGAGAAAGCTGAACATCTGGTCAAAGAGGGTACTGAAATGGAGCAACCAGACATACCAATCACCTATAATCAGAAGAAAACCATGATAAAAAAACTAAAGGAAGCCACAAACACCACCACATGATGACTATCACATACTAAACAGAAAGGAACAAGTTACCATTTTCCGTCTCCGAACAGGACACAGCCGACTCCGAAATCATATGTATACAAAGTTTAAGGTTGGTGCTACTAATCTATGTACATGTGCCCAGGTGCCCCAAACTGTGGAACATATCCTCCAAAACTGCACCAACTATGAGACACTGAGAAATAATTACTGGCCCAATGAAACTACTAAAGAAGATAAGCTCTACGGTTCCATACATGAATTACAAAAAACAGTGAAATATGTCCAAGAGACAGAACTGCAGATACAGACAGACAATGCGAACGAAGAAAAAGAAGAATACAGTAGCACTCAAATTTGCCAACTCACAAATTCAAAGAATCAATAAAAATAAACACACACGATACAAAAGCACCGAATGTTTTTTTTTTTTTTCTGCCTGCAACCCTGCATGACCCTAGTACACAGCAAGATTTCACCATTTTCGAGTTTTCCACATTGAGATTATCACCGTCTGCTTAAAAGTGACATATGTGAACTAAAATTAAAATATGAAAACTGAATTTGCTTTTTTCTTTTTTCCATAAGACCTCCATAAGATTTTCACACTGAAATTTATCTTCTTGGTTTTGAAACGGACTGAAAGTGAAAATTATCTCAGAATCTTACCTCCTGACACCAAAAATCCGTTGATGTATGTGAGAGCCCTGACATCATGTGTATGTCGAGAATGCAACAACTGATGCACCCAGCGCCTTCGTTCAGAATTTGGTTCCGCTGTGTACAAGGTAAACTGATACACTGCTCCTTCTACACCACCAGTGTAAACCTTGGTCTCGTCCTAAAGAGATAATAACAAAGCATACAAAGCCGTTGTTTCAAATCAAAGATAACTCCACCTGAGGGATGGGTCCACCAAAAAGTTTTCTTTTTAGGGTCATCTTTATGGTTGGGGGTGGTGGTGGTGGTGAAGAAGCAGATCTCAAGCTGAATGAGAACAATCGGTTTACCCACAACTGACTCCTTGTTAGTGAACCAAAGCGGGCCACGATACTATTCCACCTCCCATTGGTGTCTCTGGAAACAGATAGCAAACTGGAAATCAAGTGAACAGAAACTGCACAGGCAAACACAGACCTAAAAATGGGCTTCATCGAAGTCAGATGTACTGGGACGAAAGGTGTATGCAACCAATGCCCTTTTGAGGATGAACGCTGAAGAAGCTCCTCCCTGGGACTTCAAGAAAGCCAATGCAACCCACTCTCTATCCAACTTCATGGCCACTGTTGTGTCCAACACAAGATCAGATCACAGTTACAGAGAGATCAAAAATAAAAAACAAAGTTCTTAAACAGACATACAGATGTATGTTCTTAACCTGACACATAATCACACACATTTTGTACACAAGTCTTGAATATACAGACATACACCAACAGTCACACGATAAAGCTATCATACACAATCATACTTCGAAGCTGTTTAAAACACTTGTATAACCTAACAGAACTCCTCCAGCAATAAAATCTTATCTTCCCATTCACCCACTCTAAACTCAGGTAAAATCCCATATTTACAGGACCAATCTTCACATCCTGTCCCAGTTTTCCTTTCCTTCTATAAACTAAGAGTCACGTATACGAAGCATGGCAGCAGGCCTCATCCTACAGACACACATTCTCCGTTTTCGAAGGCTGTTTTCCTCAGCACAAAAGTATCGAGTAAACATGTTTCCAGCCTGGTCAGTGGAAGAAAATGGGTCAGTGGGTCACAAATCTACAACTTTCAGAAATGAAGGTGCAGTTACTATCAGCTCTCCGATCTCATGTCCACAAATACAAAATATCACCCTTTAATCATATCTCATAAAAAAAAAAAAAAACTCACTAAAACTGATACAATCACAGCTGTGATAGTTTACTGCGTGTACTTACGTCACTCAGACAAAGAGATAATACATCAGCCTTGTGGCAGTGGAAAGTCTGTGATAGAAAAAAAATATGCTGTTTAAGAAACTTGGTGAAAACAAAACTACAAAAATACACCAAAAAAACAAATAATAATAATAATAAAGCTTAGACTATGAAACACTTATGAAGCTCTCTGGCACAGAGAGAAAAACAAATTGAAGACTTCCCAGATCTTTTCATAAGCAAGCAGTCTCAATTCACCAGATCTTTCCAATTAACACTGCTTTAAATTCCTGACATAAATTTTGGATGAGAGTCTTAGTGGCAACATGGTTAGTGCAAAAGTCTCTCATGGCAAGGGTTGATGGCTTGAGTCCAGCCAGAGTTGCTCCAGCCAACCAGCTGTAGAAATGGGTACCCAGCTTATTTTGAAAGACGGGCAGGTGTAATTCTGACCACATCACTCTCGTCTGTGACAAAAAGACAAAGGAATATGTGGTAACATACAAATAATTAGTATATAACTATATAAAACTAAGTATATAACTATACACGAAGCCACTGCAGTAAAGCTGTGATAACAAAATGCATAAACTAAGAAATAAATAGGAACAGCTTTATTAACTAGCACACAGTTATGACATTTCTATCTGCAACTTAATCATACTAGAACACACAAGACAAAGAAACAGAGAGAGAGAGAAAATAAAATATAAACTCACATGAATGAAGGAATATGTGGGCATTAACATCGTATTCCCTGTCACTGGCATGGAAAGTAAAAGGCATACTTCACTATCATCTTCAGTTCACTGTTTATTTCCATTCACAAACTGTCGACTCAAGCACAGAGCCTCTTTTACAGGGATCAACTTTCAAATGATGCTCTGTTCTCCTATTATGTACCTACATCAGTGTGTACCATGTTATCAAGTGCGCTGATGATCTTGTTTTCATAGGCTAAGTGACAACGGATTTGTAAAGTCTGTATAATGGAAAAATATGAGAAAGATGGACTTTCCCAGCCCTTGGTTTTCTTCTTCTTCTTCAGCTTTCCGAGCCGTTAAGGCTCATTGCTGCAGATAAAGTTCGCCTCCATTCCTCTCTATTCTTCGCTCCAGTTGGTAACACCAATTTCCTTTATAGTCTTTCCATCTCTGTCTTGGTCTACCCCTTGGTCTTGTTTCCCTCATCTCTTGTGCATACATAATTTCATTTGTCTGTTCTCTTCTATTCTTTCTACATGCCCCAACCAGCGTAGTCTGTTCAGTTTCAAGACATTTATAATTCATTGGGATTTAAATAAACCTTTTCAGTTCAGTGTTCTGTCTAGCTCTCCATTCTCCATTTTTGGTATCCTTTATCGTCCCAAAGATTCTTCTTTGGATCTTGTTCTCAAAGATCTGCAATTGTTGCTCATCTTTCTTTGTTGTACTCCACATTTCTGATCCATACATGACGGCTGGTCTTATTATAGTTTTGCAGACTGCTATTTTGGTGTTTTGGGACAGGATTTTGGATTTTAACAGGTGTTGTAAAGCGAAGTATATTTTATTCCCTATCTGCATTCTGCTTTTAATTTCCTCTCTAACTATGTCGCTTCTGTTGAAGGCTGTGCCTAGATATTAAGTCTTCTGGTTTACAAATTTTAAACATTTCTCCCTTTTTGTGTAGTTGTGGAATACGTACGGTTTTCTTTTTTTTGGTTGTGCTCACTATTATGGTGCAGCACGCTTGCGGTAGAAAAATTGGTCCAATGGGGGGTGAAGACACACTACTCAACCCTACTAAAATAGCAGTCAACTATTCTTAGATGACTGTAACTGGTCAAGAACCTATTCTGTTTCCCCATGGTGCCCCTGGAAAGTTTATCCCAGTGAATATAGACTGTAAAGGCAAACACAGCCCTAAAAAAAAAAAAAATCCACTGATTTCACGTTGTGCTGAAAAGAACACAATGCCCTTTTTGCAGGGCACATGACAAAGGAGGTCTGGTGTTTCCAGAGCAGAGATCTTCCACAGTGGACAGAACGAAAGAAAACAATTTTAACCCTTCAATGCCGAGCAGGCATTCAGCTTCATGAACCAATAACGGAAAATTCTTCCTACCTTCAACTGCGTGGATTCCTTCCCATTCCAGAATGTGACCACACCACGTGAATCTCCACTGACAATTGTAAAGTCCCTGAAATTTGTAACATGTAATAAGTTAATACTTCTCTGGTTATGTTGTTCCCCCCCCCAACAAAAAAAAGAAAAAAGAAAAAAACAAGACCATTAAACAATCTTTATTAAAACCAGACTGTCCCAAGATGCTGATGGACTACTCTGGCTAATTTTTAAACATCTTTTAACATCATTTTCTATGACATTTTTTTTTCTATTAACATTTTCAGATAGTGGGACCACCAATGAATCAGTAAAACATCTATCTGCACAGCTACAGAAAAGTTAAATTTAAACTGTTTTTAAACATCAAAATTTTTTTAAAAAAAAAGGTTGGTATTACACTTAACGTGAAATGAAAACAATTTAAGGTGATGATGTGTATAGACCAAGACTATTAACTTTTGCTGACCAAAGTTTTAATAGGCATTCCTGGTCATGCTTCTCACCTCTTCCAATTCCTTGGTGTCTGTAATCTAATTCTTTGGCCTTTTTTCTTTTCTTGTCACTTGGTCAGATTGGATATTTGTCTCACAGCTTTTCTCTGGTATTTTTTTCTGCTGTCAAGATGCCAACTTCATAACTGGCATATCAGTATCAACTTTATAAATAGTACAACCATACCAACTATGACTCCACTGCCCTGCTTTCTACTCAATGACTCGAATCCACTACCCTGCTTTCTACCCAATGACTCTTGACTCCACTGCCCTCCTTTCTACTCAATGACTCTTGACTCCACTGCTCTCCTTTCTACTCAATGACTCTTGAATCCATTGCCCTCCTTTCTACTCAATGACTCTCGACTCCACTGCCCTCCTTTCTACTCAATGACACTTGACTCCACTGCCCTGCTTTCTACTCAATGACTCTTGACTCCATTGCCCTGCTTTCTACTCATGATTCTGACTCTATTGCCCTCCTTTCTACTCAATGACTCTTGACTCCATTGCCCTATTTTCTATAGACTGAAAGAATTTCAAAGAAAAAAATGGTTTAAAAGGCAGCATAATCAAATGGCAGGAAGATCTAAGCTTGCCCCATTTGTTTACTGGCCGCAATCATTGTTGCCATATTAAAATAAAATGATGTACTACGTATTCAGTTCTGCAGACACAGAATGCATCATTATATAGACCTCGCATACGTTTACATCCTCATATACTCACATAAAAAAATCTTTCCAGGAAACATGAACGTACACTAAAAATTATTTTCAAATAATGTATTAGACAAAAAAAATGTCGTTCCTGGATCTGGTGATGTAGAACCATGCTTACTTTGTCACTGCAATACACCATACAACAGTGTCTTTCTGAAACTTCCGACCAAGGGTCATTCGGCTGATTGGTTGCCCAGACTTCACACTCCACTGTCGAATGTTGTTAATTCCTCCGGTTACAATCACATTCTCATCATCCCTGTTATACCAAGAAATTGACATGATTCGACCTGGAATTTCAACCAAAAAAAAGTACTCTGTTAAGCCTGAGATGTATGAACATTTTAAACTATAAAAATTACACGATAAGTGAATGATACAGCTTCCACAACCAAGAGTTAAAAAACAGAAAAGCTTCACATTAAATATCCATTGGAGTCATGAAATCATTAGAGAGCATTATTCAAGGGGGAGTCAAAAAGTAACGGCACCACACCCTTTAATACCAGTAACCATCAGCAAATGAACATGATGGTTAAATCATTTCCCCATACAGTTTCCCCCTGTGGGCCGATGCGCTTCTTGTAATGTTCCACTAACAAAAGAAGCTTTTCGCCAGCTTCTGAATCCAGGTCTGCACCGCTTCCTTAATCTTACCATCAGAGGAGAACCTGCAACCATCGAAGACATGATAATCATATGGTGCCAGATCAGGCACTGAGGAAGACATTAGAACTCCAGCTGTTGCGCTGCAGATATGGGCTTGTGAGTGAAATGCTGATGGAAGATACGACTCAGCTGTTACATTTGTTCTTCCCGCTTCAAACCTTTCTACCTGTTTCATATATTTTCTGCCTGAGTCAAGCTGTCTTCTGTTCCGCACTGAGCCAACATCACATAGTGAATCTCAGCAAGCTTCACTCCCCCTGTCCAAAGACATCCCACTCTGGCACATTTCTTCAACAATGATGCAATCCCAAAGCAGAGGGTTCATGTTTATTTGACCTTGACTTCAACTCAGTCGGTCAGTCATCTGCATGACCCTTGCGGAACTTTGCCTCCCTAACAGCTCTCCTGTAGGCCTCTCAGTTGTAAGCAAAATGCCCTGTTGTTGCTGCCTCCATTCGTAGATCAACAACAATATCTTGCAAGCCATCTTCGCCTTGGTCTTCCTCTCTCTCTTTTTTTTTCCATTATGTACTATTCAACCAGTCTTAGGGCAAAAACTCTGTGCTGGGTGTGTTCAAACTACCCATCAGCCATTGCTGACACATTACACTGCATCAGATTCTAACCACTATGGCTACCGAGTAATTTTCAAACTGCCACTACCTTTTTTTACTCTTCCTCTTATTAAGCCTACATCAATATCATTAAAATTATATTAAAACATGACATAAACAGAAATCTAGAACACATAAAATGGCACAACTTTCAAGATAATATCTACATACACAAAAAAAAAAAAAAAAAAAATGAAGACAAAAATGAAAACAAAAAGACAAGTTCGTGCCTCACCCTCTTGCTTCCCAAAGCCCCTGAGAAACCGCAGCTCTTCTGAAACATCGAAAAGAACCACGCATCCATCTTCTGTACCTGCCTGTGGATAGTAATAATATCATTTGCCACACGAATATTGTGAAAGTGTTTTTCTTTGTTCAACTTCTTATATCTTATATCCTTCCTGTGCCGTTAAACGTCATATAGGGCTCGCAAGGTAGATCGCCAACTTTTCCTGTTTTCGGCGAGCTTTTTCAACCTCATCAAGGGATTTTAAGCCTGTTAATTTGGCCTCTCTTAACAATGTCCTCTTCAGAGTTTCACGTGGTCTGCCTCTTTTTCTTCGGCCTGTTGTGTTCCACTTGACAACTTGTTCTGGGATTCTCTGATCATTTCTTCTCATCACGTGACCAACATATGTCCATCTCCTTTTCCTGAACACCCATGAGACTGGCTGTTGTTCAGTCATCTGTCTTATCTCTGCACTGTTCTTGAATTCATTCCCCTTGATGCCGAGTATTTTCCTTAAGCATTTGTTTTCAAAAGAGTCTAATTTCTTGTCTATTTCTTTAGTTCATTTCCAGCTTTCACATGCACAAATGAGGGTGGATATTACATTTGAATTGAATAGTCTTAACTTGGTTTTTGTGTTTATAACTTTTGAATGCCATATGTTGTCAAGATTTTTGAAGATCGATGCTTGTTCAACGCTGACAGGTATATGTGGAAGGAGACAAGACAAGACAAGGGCATTTTGTTTCTAAATTCAGGCACTTCTTCATAAAGACTTAATGGGATCATTAAAACAGATCTGCCTACTGAACAAAACAGCCATGGTGTTATATGGCTTCTTTTTTCTTGCCCACCGCAGAACATGTAGAACAGAGCATGATCTGCAGTCTCCTTGTGCAAGCGTTTATTGAGAATACTGTAATCTGTTCGCAGCCTAAAGATTACGTCCTGGTCTAAACATTATTAACCACCGATGCCATCTCCCAAGTTAAAATCTGGAAAATACGTTTTATCTTCCAGTTTGACAGAAATAGCACTTATGCCAGTAAACATGCAGATATTATTAGACTTCTGATGAAGAGCCAGGGCAAGACCAAGAGAAATGATACTGGACAGTCTGATGAGATTGTGTGAGAGGAGATCACCAACTGAGCTATTGGCCTGCATGAAGGATCATGTACTCTGGAGAAGCATAACAGCCAAAGCCAGTCGGCACGGCACCTGATGAAGACGATGAATGAAAACCCTTCGTTAAGAGATAACAGTTTTCACTGTTGCAGACTGAATACTTACTGCTATCTGGTCACCTGCTGAGTTTTTTGTCAGGCACCATATGGGACCTGCATTTGAGGACGTCGAGTTCTGAAACCAAGTAATCAAAAATCAGAGTTTACGAGTATAAAAATTTTTTTTTTAAAAAGGATACAAGGATACAGTCAGCATAATTTGGTAAATACGACAGCCAGCTTAACCTTTAATGTTCCGAAGCTTCTGAGACAGCAGGTAATAGAATGTAGCCAAAGTATGCCATGGAGGCATCCAGCGATATACAGCTAGCATGCATGTGTTCCCTGATCTGTCCGCCCACTAGACAGCTTCTTTCCCTTGCTCCAGAACCAACCAAGTGTTCGTTTCAACAGCTGGGCAACCGAGATGCCTCCGACCAGACTTTAAATCAACCTTAATGTGAGAAATGAGTGCCCTGACCACCATGCCATTTAAGTGCCCTACGAGTGGCGAAGTGGTTAGTGCACTGGTCTCTCATGGCAAAGGTCGGGGGGTTCGAATCCGGCTGGAGACACCCCAGTCACCCAGCTGTAGAAATGGGTGCCTAACTTCTGAATTTGGGAAGGAAAGGCAGCCAGGCATGATACTGACCATATTACCCTCTAGTGTGCTGACAGTTCAAGGAAAATATGGGCACTAACACTAAGGCATGACAGGATTACCTTTACCTTTTTTTTTTTTTTTACAGCCGATAACATAATCATGAAAACCCATCTCCCAGATTGCACACAGAATTCTCGGATTTATTTTGCTAACAAGTGTAAGAAACATGATCAACAATCTTGAATCTAGGAATTGGCATCATCACCTGCGTAGCATCATCACCTGCGGGGCACACCCACACATGCTCTGCTCTGTTTCAGTAACCACCACAGAGTAGGAACACTAACTGTGTCAGCCAGCTGTTGGTTCTAACAACCTCAAATTCTACCAGCCAGCCAGCCACCCATATCTTCCTTACCCCATACTCACACCTCCATCTTTCATCCTCTGTAGATATATATTATCAACAAATGCCCTTTCCTTTTCCTGTCCCAGTTCCTTGGCCATCGACTTTAGTATATCCATCCTGTACATAGGAATCTAACCTACTGCAATAGCGTTATGAGCAACACTGCCTTTCACTCCCTCATGACCCACATGCCAATATGATTAACAAACTACAGCCCAACGAGTTTATAATCAAACCATCCTCCACTGCAATACTTAAACATAGATCACTGCAGAAAAATGCAGCAATATACATTTTAATAAACATTTTATGACTACGGTACGCTACCATAATTTATTTACATATAACAAAATCAGTTAATGCCTATTAAGTTTCACTTCACTTTTGAAACAAACAAAACTAACTGAATCACATAATTTTTCTCTTTCAGCCTCCCACCTAAAACATTACTTTCACTGGGTACATTACTTCTAATTTATTACTTTTTTAAAGAATGGAATTGTAATTGCTTTGCATGTAAAAACAGGGTAATGGTGGACTTGATATACTATAGAGACACATGGAACACAGTGTTAGCATTCACATTTTCCTTCACTTGCAGACACATTATAAGGTCAATCCCTAGCTCCAAGACTAGGTACCCATTTTTTCTAAAACAGGCCTGGCTGAAGCACCCCCCCCCCCCCGGCCAGGAAATGAACCACAGACATACTTCCTGAGACAACTGCACTCTACAAAACAACAGTTGTTCTTCACTTTCTGACCAGTCAATGCTTCCATCCACCATAAACTATCCGTACATGAACCTAAAGCTTAAAAAAAGAAAACCCAAAGACTGTGTCCCTAAACGAAACAAATACCTTAGCAACTTGTGCTGTCAGATCAAGTTCAACGACATTCCCATCCATGCCTCCAGCAAAGAGGCGACCCTTGCACCAAAGGAGAGCTTCCACTGAGGCATCTTTATACCCAGGAAAAACCTGTCCAATGACAAAAGTAAAAATTTAAAAAAAAAAAAAAAATTCTGTTAGTGAGTTATGGATCATCATCTTGTGCCATCTCCCCAAAAGAAGATTGGCTGAATGAGACTTCCAATGTGCTCTGTCCCTTGAATTGCCTCCATCACTTGCAGCTACCCATTCATCTGTATCTTGCTCTTTTCCCTTCAACTCTTCCTCCAAATGCCTTTTTTGATGCAGCCAAAAAATCTGAACTGTCTAAGCTCTTATGCTTTTCATTATCTCTTTTTTCAATTTCATATATTTTGTGCTTCTATCAGTCTGTTGCATTCTTCTTTCCTCTTTTGCCAGTCTGTCTGCTTCTTCATTTCCTTGGATGTTACTGTGTTACTTGGATCCACTGTATGACTGGCTTCGTTGAATGCTGCTTCAGAATGTGGAAATGGAAGTGGAAGTGGAGGTGGAAGTGGAAGTGGAGGTGTTTGGGCTAGAACATTATCCTGTCCCCTGGCAGTGTTTACTACAGCCTGTTTTGTGACCTGTGACCTATCACTGCTGTAGGAAAGGTCCCATTTGCCATGCTGAATCAGAGGAAGGTGTGGTGGGAGCTACCAGACTCCAGCTTTTGGGCTGTAAGGCAATCCACATCCACAGAGTCTCAGTCTCTACAATGACATCATGACAAAGTTACAACTACATGTCATTTAGGCAGAAGAGCAAAAGCCTTGCAGGCTTATACAAACAGTATCAGGCACTGCATAAACTGCTGTCAGCATGTTAAAAAAAAAACACTCACAAAAAAAAAAATTAATCCCATATATACATATATATAAATGCATTCACGCCACAACTGATAGCAGACCATTGCCAAAAGGGAAAAAAAAAAACGCACAGAGAGAAAAAGAGAGAGAGAGCAAGACAGGCAGACAGACAAAGAGAGACAGAGAGTGAGAGAGAAGAGAAAGGGAGAGTGAGAGTGAGACAGAGTAAGAGAGACATAGAGGCACAGAGAAAGAGACAGAGAGAGAGAAAGAAGACAACCAACAATCCTACCACTTCTTGAATCCAGTTATCTTTAACACTCAGTATTTCCACAGAAGCGTCTGACCTGAGGAAAGAAAACAACAACAAAATACTGACAAATTTGTGACAAAAACAGAAAACATTTCAATGAGAAACTGTAGCAGGATGCCAAGAACATAAAATGCTGAAATGAGAAACTGTAGCAGGATGCCAAGAACGTAAAACGCTTAAATGAGAAAGTGTAGCAGGATGCCAAGAACGTAAAACGCTTAAATGAGAAAGTGTAGCAGGATGCCAAGAACGTAAAACACTTAAATAAGAAACCATAGCAAGATGCCAAGAACATAAAACACTTAAATGAGAAACTGTAGCAATGATGCCAAGAACATAAAACACTTAAATGAGAAACTGTAGCAAGATGTCAAGAACATAAAACACTTAAATGAGAAACCGTAGCAAGATGCCAACAACATAAAACACTAAAATGACAAACTGTAACAAGATGCCAAGAACATAAAAAAACACTAAAATGACAAACTGTAACAAGATGCCAAGAACATAAAAAACACTTAAATGAGAAACCGTAGCAATGATGCCAAGAACATAAAACACTTAAATGAGAAACTGTAGCAATGATGCCAAGAACATCTCTCTCTCTGAACCTTAAGTGCCCAGGGCACATGGGGCTTCCGCAAGGGTTTTCCACAAATGCCTGTCCTTCGTCTTTTTTTCTGCTCTTGCCCAGGTGAGCCCTCTATTGCTCAACATCTCTTGCAGCTACCCATTCATCTGTATCTTGCTCTTTTCCCTTAAACTCTTCCTCCAAATGCCTTTTTTGATGCAGCCAAAAAATCTGAACTGTCTAAGCTCTTATGCTTTTCATTATCTCTTTTTTCAATTTCATATATTTTGTGCTTCTATCAGTCTGTTGCATTCTTCTTTCCTCTTTTGCCAGTCTGTCTGCTTCTTCATTTCCTTGGATGTTACTGTGTTACTTGGATCCACTGTATGACTGGCTTCGTTGAATGCTGCTTCAGAATGTGGAAATGGAAGTGGAAGTGGAGGTGGAAGTGGAAGTGGAGGTGTTTGGGCTAGAACATTATCCTGTCCCCTGGCAGTGTTTACTACAGCCTGTTTTGTGACCTGTGACCTATCACTGCTGTAGGAAAGGTCCCATTTGCCATGCTGAATCAGAGGAAGGTGTGGTGGGAGCTACCAGACTCCAGCTTTTGGGCTGTAAGGCAATCCACATCCACAGAGTCTCAGTCTCTACAATGACATCATGACAAAGTTACAACTACATGTCATTTAGGCAGAAGAGCAAAAGCCTTGCAGGCTTATACAAACAGTATCAGGCACTGCATAAACTGCTGTCAGCATGTTAAAAAAAAAACACTCACAAAAAAAAAAAATTCTGTTAGTGAGTTATGGATCATCATCTTGTGCCATCTCCCCAAAAGAAGATTGGCTGAATGAGACTTCCAATGTGCTCTGTCCCTTGAATTGCCTCCATCACTTGCAGCTACCCATTCATCTGTATCTTGCTCTTTTCCCTTAAACTCTTCCTCCAAATGCCTTTTTTGATGCAGCCAAAAAATCTGAACTGTCTAAGCTCTTATGCTTTTCATTATCTCTTTTTTCAATTTCATATATTTTGTGCTTCTATCAGTCTGTTGCATTCTTCTTTCCTCTTTTGCCAGTCTGTCTGCTTCTTCATTTCCTTGGATGTTACTGTGTTACTTGGATCCACTGTATGACTGGCTTCGTTGAATGCTGCTTCAGAATGTGGAAATGGAAGTGGAAGTGGAGGTGTTTGGGCTAGAACATTATCCTGTCCCCTGGCAGTGTTTACTACAGCCTGTTTTGTGACCTGTGACCTATCACTGCTGTAGGAAAGGTCCCGTTTGCCATGCTGAATCAGAGGAAGGTGTGGTGGGAGCTACCAGACTCCAGCTTTTGGGCTGTAAGGCAATCCACATCCACAGAGTCTCAGTCTCTACAATGACATCATGACAAAGTTACAACTACATGTCATTTAGGCAGAAGAGCAAAAGCCTTGCAGGCTTATACAAACAGTATCAGGCACTGCATAAACTGCTGTCAGCATGTTAAAAAAAAAACACTCACAAAAAAAAAAAATTAATCCCATATATACATATATATATAAATGCATTCACGCCACAACTGATAGCAGACCATTGCCAAAAGGGAAAAAAAAAAACGCACAGAGAGAAAAAGAGAGAGAGAGCAAGACAGGCAGACAGACAAAGAGAGACAGAGAGTGAGAGAGAAGAGAAAGGGAGAGTGAGAGTGAGACAGAGTAAGAGAGACATAGAGGCACAGAGAAAGAGACAGAGAGAGAGAAAGAAGACAACCAACAATCCTACCACTTCTTGAATCCAGTTATCTTTAACACTCAGTATTTCCACAGAAGCGTCTGACCTGAGGAAAGAAAACAACAACAAAATACTGACAAATTTGTGGCAAAAACAGAAAACATTTCAATGAGAAACTGTAGCAGGATGCCAAGAACGTAAAATGCTTAAATGAGAAACTGTAGCAGGATGCCAAGAACGTAAAACGCTTCAATGAGAAAGTGTAGCAGGATGCCAAGAACGTAAAACGCTTAAATGAGAAAGTGTAGCAGGATGCCAAGAACGTAAAACACTTAAATAAGAAACCATAGCAAGATGCCAAGAACATAAAACACTTAAATGAGAAACTGTAGCAATGATGCCAAGAACATAAAACACTTAAATGAGAAACTGTAGCAAGATGTCAAGAACATAAAACACTTAAATGAGAAACCGTAGCAAGATGCCAACAACATAAAACACTAAAATGACAAACTGTAACAAGATGCCAAGAACATAAAAAAACACTAAAATGACAAACTGTAACAAGATGCCAAGAACATAAAAAACACTTAAATGAGAAACCGTAGCAATGATGCCAAGAACATAAAACACTTAAATGAGAAACTGTAGCAATGATGCCAAGAACATCTCTCTCTCTGAACCTTAAGTGCCCAGGGCACATGGGGCTTCCGCAAGGGTTTTCCACAAATGCCTGTCCTTCGTCTTTTTTTCTGCTCTTGCCCAGGTGAGCCCTCTATTGCTCAACATCTCTTCTGTTGTTCTTCTCCATGTCTCTTTTGGTCTACCCTTACTTCTGTTCCCCTGTGGTGTCCATCTTAGTGCTATTTTTGGTAGTGAGTTGTCAGTCATTCGGAGCACATGTCCCAACCATCGCCAGCATCTTTCCTCAATAACTGTTGTCAGTGGCTTCATCTGCATTTCTGCTAATAAGATGTTATTTCTTATGGTGTTTGGCCAGAATATTTTCCTAATTCTTCGTAAACATTTAGTCTGGAAAGAATTCAACTTATTTTCTATGATTTTGGTGATTTTCCAGCACTCACTTCCATAGAGTAGTACACTTAGAACATTACTCTTAAATATCCTGATTTTCATATTTATGCTTAGTTTTTTTTATTTCCATATAGTCTGCAGCACTGCATAAGCCTGGTTTGCTCTAGTAAGTCTACTGTTGATGTCCTCTGTGCTGTCTCCATTTTCTACTACTCTGCTGCTAAGGTATACAAATTCGTTGACCTCCTCCACTAACTTGCTATCTACTCTAAGTACATTGCCAAGAACATAAAACACTAAAATGAGAAACTGTAGCAATGATGCCAAAAACATAAAACACTAAAATGACAAACTGTAACAAGATGCCAAGAACATAAAAAACACTTAAATGAGAAACTGTAGCAATGATGCCAAGAACATAAAACACTTAAATGAGAAACTGTAGCAATGATGCCAAGAACATCTCTCTCTCTGAACCTTAAGTGCCCAGGGCACATGGGGCTTCCGCAAGGGTTTTCCACAAATGCCTGTCCTTCGCCTTTTTTTCTGCTCTTGCCCAGGTGAGCCCTCTATTGCTCAACATCCCTTCTGTTGTTCTTCTCCATGTCTCTTTTGGTCTACCCTTACTTCTGTTCCCCTGTGGTGTCCATCATAGTGCTATTTTTGGTAGTGAGTTGTCAGTCATTCAGAGCACATGTCCCAACCATCACCAGCATCTTTCCTCAATAACTGTTGTCAGTGGCTTCATCTGCATTTCTGCCAATAAGATGTTATTTCTTATGGTGTTTGGCCAGAATATTTTCCTAATTCTTCGTAAACATTTAGTCTGGAAAGAATTCAACTTATTTTCTATGATTTTGGTGATTTTCCAGCACTCACTTCCATAGAGTAGTACACTTAGAACATTACTCTTAAATATCCTGATTTTCATATTTATGCTTAGTTTTTTTTATTTCCATATAGTCTGCAGCACTGCATAAGCCTGGTTTGCTCTAGTAAGTCTACTGTTGATGTCCTCTGTGCTGTCTCCATTTTCTACTACTCTGCTGCCAAGGTATACAAATTCGTTGACCTCCTCCACTAACTTGCTATCTACTCTAAGTACATTACCAAGAACATAAAACACTAAAATGACAAACTGTAACAAGATGCCAAGAACATAAAAAAACACTTAAATGAGAAACTGTAGCAATGATGCCAAGAACATAAAACACTTAAATGAGAAACTGTAGCAATGATGCCAAGAACATAAAACACTTAAATGAGAAACTGTAGCAATGATGCCAAAAACATAAAACACTTAAATGAGAAAGTGTAGCAATGATGCCAAAAACATAAAACACTAAAATGACAAACTGTAACAAGATGCCAAGAACATAAAAAACACTTAAATGAGAAACTGTAGCAATGATGCCAAGAATATAAAACACTTAAATGAGAAACTGTAGCAAGATGACAAGAACATAAAACACTTAAATGAGAAACCGTAGCAAGATGCCAACAACATAAAACACTAAAATGACAAACTGTAACAAGATGCCAAGAACATAAAAAAACACTAAAATGACAAACTGTAACAAGATGCCAAGAACATAAAAAACACTTAAATGAGAAACCGTAGCAATGATGCCAAGAACATAAAACACTTAAATGAGAAACTGTAGCAATGATGCCAAGAACATCTCTCTCTCTCTGAACCTTAAGTGCCCAGTGCACATGGGGCTTCCGCAAGGGTTTTCCACAAATGCCTGTCCTTCGTCTTTTTTTCTGCTCTTGCCCAGGTGAGCCCTCTATTGCTCAACATCCCTTCTGTTGTTCTTCTCCATGTCTCTTTTGGTCTACCCTTACTTCTGTTCCCCTGTGGTGTCCATCTTAGTGCTATTTTTGGTAGTGAGTTGTCAGTCATTCGGAGCACATGTCCCAACCATCGCCAGCATCTTTCCTCAATAACTGTTGTCAGTGGCTTCATCTGCATTTCTGCTAATAAGATGTTATTTCTTATGGTGTTTGGCCAGAATATTTTCCTAATTCTTCGTAAACATTTAGTCTGGAAAGAATTCAACTTATTTTCTATGATTTTGGTGATTTTCCAGCACTCACTTCCATAGAGTAGTACACTTAGATCATTACTCTTAAATATCCTGATTTTCATATTTATGCTTAGTTTTTTTTATTTCCATATAGTCTGCAGCACTGCATAAGCCTGGTTTGCTCTAGTAAGTCTACTGTTGATGTCCTCTGTGCTGTCTCCATTTTCTACTACTCTGCTGCTAAGGTATACAAATTCGTTGACCTCCTCCGCTAACTTGCTATCTACTCTAAGTACATTGCCAAGAACATAAAACACTAAAATGAGAAACTGTAGCAATGATGCCAAAAACATAAAACACTAAAATGAGAAACTGTAGCAATGATGCCAAAAACATAAAACACTAAAATGACAAACTGTAACAAGATGCCAAGAACATAAAAAAACACTTAAATGAGAAACTGTAGCAATGATGCCAAGAACATAAAACACTTAAATGAGAAACTGTAGCAATGATGCCAAGAACATAAAACACTTAAATGAGAAACTGTAGCAATGATGCCAAAAACATAAAACACTGAAATGACAAACTGTAACAAGATGCCAAGAACATAAAAAACACTTAAATGAGAAACTGTAGCAATGATGCCAAGAATATAAAACACTTAAATGAGAAACTGTAGCAATGATGCCAAGAACGTAAAATGCTTAAATGAGAAACTATAGCAGGATGCCAAAAACATAAAACACTGAAATGACAAACTGTAACAAGATGCCAAGAACATAAAAAACACTTAAATGAGAAACTGTAGCAATGATGCCAAGAACGTAAAATGCTTAAATGAGAAACTATAGCAGGATGCCAAAAACATAACTTTTTTACAAGAAGAATGTCAAAAAAAAAAAAAAAAAGCAAAGTACTCAATTTTTCATCTATTTTCTATGTTTTTATCTATTGTGTTGTTCTTGTACATGATACCTGAGAAAAAGATTTTGCTAAAACACCGAACTGTTCTATGCTCTTCAACAATAATGATGAGCTCATCTTACTTTCTGCCATTCCTGTTTGTGCCCACTTTCCTCACTCTATTTTTTTTATTTAAACTGAACCATACACCTCAGTCCTACCTTCATGATAGAAAAAAGAAAGTCAGAATTACCTGGACACAGCCACTCTGTGAGAAGAATCATCATGAGCTATACAGTTCACCGCCTGTGGTTGGTATTCAAAGAATCGAACATGGTGAACTTGAAACTTCTCTTGTTCAGATTCCGTCATCTTGAGTTCCATACGAGAACCTGAGAAGAAAAAAAACTGTGACATGTTCTTAAAGGACATTGAAATAAAGTCAAAGAGTAAACTCTGGAAAACAACTACACTGGTGTAGTGTAGTTGTTTTCCAGAGTTTACTCTTTGACTACACCAGTGTGTAGTGTAGGTTCATATGTTTATCATTATGTCACACAATTATTTATGGGGCAATGTAATACAGTGCACCATACAAGCAAAAGGCACAAAATTAAACCAAGTTGACAGTTTTAAGTGCTTAGGCACATTGCTAACATCAGACAGAAGACGTATCACCAAAACAGAAAGCAGAATTCCACAAACCAAGAACTTTTAAAAGTTGAAACCCATACTTTACAACAACTCACTATCTATGAGAGTCAGGGAAAGAGTGCTGCAGTGTTACGTTGAACCAGTCCTGTTCTATGGACGGTCAGCAAAGAGATACAAAGAAGGCTGGAATCAGCTGAAATGTGATTCTTAAGAAGAATGCTGAAGGTACCATGGACAGCAAGGAAATCAAATGAGGAAGTTTTGAAAGAGGCACAAGAAATAAGGAAAATTATAACAAAGATTAGAAAATGACCAATCAAAATTTGTGGGGCGTGTTTAGAGAGGAGGCAGGCTAGAGCACCTAAAAGCAACGGAGAACATCAAAGGTAAAAGAGACAGAGATATACAGAAGCGATGTCTGATGGTTCGGTATCCTGTCACAGAAAATGCTCAGTGACAAGCCTGCTGAGATGCACAAGGGATCGAGGGTTATGGAAGGACATGATATCCTAACTTGTCAGCAGGGACCTTGAGAAAGAGAGTGTAATAAAGTTGTTCAAACAGCTAAATGTTACTTAAACAGTTCAAGTGCAAGTTTTACTTATCATCAGACACTACAGCATATCAGCCTACCCATCTCGGTTGTAAGCAAGATGCCCTGCTGCTGATGCATCCATTTGCAGAACATCAATTTTTCATCTATTTTCTATGTTTTTATCTATTGTGTTGTTCTTGTACATGATACCTGAGAAAAAGATTTTGCTAAAACACCGAACTGTTCTATGCTCTTCAACAATAATGATGAGCTCATCTTACTTTCTGCCATTACTGTTTGTGCCCACTTTCCTCACTCTCATCTTACTTTCTGTCATTCTTGTTTGTGCCAACTTTCCACACTCTCATCTTACTTTCTGCCATTCTTGTTTGTGCCAACTTTCCTCACTCTCATCTTACTTTCTGCCATTCTTGTCTGTGCCCACTTTCCTCACTCTCATCTTACTTTCTGCCATTCTTGTCTGTGCCCACTTTCCTCACTCTCATCTTACTTTCTGTCATTCTTGTTTGTGCCAACTTTCCACACTCTCATCTTACTTTCTGTCATTCTTGTTTGTGCCAACTTTCCTCACTCTCATCTTACTTTCTGCCATTCTTGTTTGTTCCAACTTTCCTCACTCTCATCTTACTTTCTGCCATTCTTGTCTGTGTCCACTTTCCTCACTCTCATCTTACTTTCTGCCATTCTTGTCTGTGCCCACTTTCCTCACTCTCATCTTACTTTCTGTCATTCTTGTTTGTGCCAACTTTCCACACTCTCATCTTACTTTCTGTCATTCTTGTTTGTGCCAACTTTCCTCACTCTATTTTTTTATTTAAACTGAACCATACACCTCAGTCCTACCTTCATGATAGAAAAAAGAAAGTCAGAATTACCTGGACACAGCCACTCTGTGAGAAGAATCATCATGAGCTATACAGTTCACCGCCTGTGGTTGGTATTCAAAGAATCGAACATGGTGAACTTGAAACTTCTCTTGTTCAGATTCTGTCATCTTGAGTTCCATACGAGAACCTGAGAAGAAAAAAAACTGTGACATGTTCTTAAAGGACATTGAAATAAAGTCAAAGAGTAAACTCTGGAAAACAACTACACTGGTGTAGTGTAGTTGTTTTCCAGAGTTTACTCTTTGACTACACCAGTGTGTAGTGTAGGTTCATATGTTTATCATTATGTCACACAATTATTTATGAGGCAATGTAATACAGTGCACCATACAAGCAAAAGGCACAAAATTAAACCAAGTTGACAGTTTTAAGTGCTTAGGCACATTGCTAACATCAGACAGAAGACGTATCACCAAAACAGAAAGCAGAATTCCACAAACCAAGAACTTTTAAAAGTTGAAACCCATACTTTACAACAACTCACTATCTATGAGAGTCAGGGAAAGAGTGCTGCAGTGTTACGTTGAACCAGTCCTGTTCTATGGACGGTCAGCAAAGAGATACAAAGAAGGCTGGAATCAGCTGAAATGTGATTCTTAAGAAGAATGCTGAAGGTACCATGGACAGCAAGGAAATCAAATGAGGAAGTTTTGAAAGAGGCACAAGAAATAAGGAAAATTATAACAAAGATTAGAAAATGACCAATCAAAATTTGTGGGGCGTGTTTAGAGAGGAGGCAGGCTAGAGCACCTAAAAGCAACGGAGAACATCAAAGGTAAAAGAGACAGAGATATACAGAAGCGATGTCTGATGGTTCGGTATCCTGTCACAGAAAATGCTCAGTGACAAGCCTGCTGAGATGCACAAGGGATCGAGGGTTATGGAAGGACATGATATCCTAACTTGTCAGCAGGGACCTTGAGAAAGAGAGTGTAATAAAGTTGTTCAAACAGCTAAATGTTACTTAAACAGTTCAAGTGCAAGTTTTACTTATCATCAGACACTACAGCATATCAGCCTACCCATCTCGGTTGTAAGCAAGATGCCCTGCTGCTGATGCATCCATTTGCAGAACATCAACAATGTCTTGTAACCATCTTCACCTTGGTCTTCCTCTCTTTCTTCTTCCTATTATGTATCCTTCCAAGATGGTCTTCTCTAAATTCTAATGACGTTTAATATGTCCAAAATATTTAACTCTTCCCGTGCCTTTCGTCACTTGGACGGCAGTTCTGGTTTCTCACATGGTGCCTTTAGTCGCACTAGCGACGCTGGGTTTGTTTCATTAAAAACCCAGTGTAACGTTTAGATTGTAAACATTTAGTGTGCATGCCCTGTGACCTTTTTTTCAAAATGGCTGAAGAGTGCTTAGCTATGAGGGAGAAAATTGAAGTTTTCTGTGAGAAATTTCAATTTTTGGTGATGTAGATAGGGGTATGGACATGCCCTGTGACCAGACCACAGTTCTTGAATGTATCCCAAGTAGATCTAGACATATTAGATGACTGGAGAAGTAGTTAGATGGTTATTTCAGACATTATTTTAGTGATAATGCAACTCAGAATCTACACATCTCAGATCATACATGGTGTATCTCTAGACCTATCCGATGATAAGTTGGACACATTCATTGTCAAAAAACATCACATCACTTCTTTTTCCTACGAAATCTCCATACATATTTAGTTATTTTGAAACATAATAAGTACACTTTTCACACGGAAAAACTGTTTCATTCACATTTTACTAATATGTCCCTATACATATCAAGACCCACACTTTTAATCCGGCACCCAACTGAATGTCCGCGTTTCTTCCTGAGGCACGGGAAGAGTTCAGTTTTCTCTGTTTAATCCTCTTTACTAGCCAGCCTTCTTCAATATTAAATTCTTGTAGTATAGATATATTTGTTCTTTTTCTGTGTCCATGATATTTGAAGAACTCTTCTGTAGCATTTATATTCAAAGGCATTTATGTGTTTCTCAGCTGTTTTGTTTAAACTGAACCATACACCTCAGTCCTACCTTCATGATAGAAAAAAGAAAGTCAGAATTACCTGGACACAGCCACTCTGTGAGAAGAATCATCATGAGCTATACAGTTCACCGCCTGTGGTTGGTATTCAAAGAATCGAACATGGTGAACTTGAAACTTCTCTTGTTCAGATTCTGTCATCTTGAGTTCCATACGAGAACCTGAGAAGAAAAAAAACTGTGACATGTTCTTAAAGGACATTGAAATAAAGTCAAAGAGTAAACTCTGGAAAACAACTACACTGGTGTAGTGTAGTTGTTTTCCAGAGTTTACTCTTTGACTACACCAGTGTGTAGTGTAGGTTCATATGTTTATCATTATGTCACACAATTATTTATGAGGCAATGTAATACAGTGCACCATACAAGCAAAAGGCACAAAATTAAACCAAGTTGACAGTTTTAAGTGCTTAGGCACATTGCTAACATCAGACAGAAGACATATCACCAAAACAGAAAGCAGAATTCCACAAACCAAGAACTTTTAAAAGTTGAAACCTATACTTTACAACTCACTATCTATGAGAGTCAGGGAAAGAGTGATGCAGTGTTACGTTGAACCAGTCCTGTTCTATGGACAGTCAGCAAAGAGATACAAAGAAGGCTGGAATCAGCTGAAATGTGATTCTTAAGAAGAATGCTGAAGGTACCATGGACAGCAAGGAAATCAAATGAGGAAGTTTTGAAAGAGGCACAAGAAATAAGGAAAATTATAACAAAGATTAGAAAACGACCAATCAAAATTTGTGGGGCGTGTTTAGAGAGGAGGCAAGCTAGAGCACCTAAAAGCAACGGAGAACATCAAAGGTAAAAGAGACAGAGATATACAGAAGCGATGTCTGATGGTTCGGTATCCTGTCACAGAAAATGCTCAGTGACAAGCCTGCTGAGATGCACAAGGGATCGAGGGTTATGGAAGGACGTGATATCCTAACTTGTCAGCAGGGACCTTGAGAAAGAGAGTGTAATAAAGTTGTTCAAACAGCTCAATGTTACTTAAACAGTTCAAGTGCAAGTTTTACTTATCATCAGACACTACAGCGTATCAGCCTACCCATCTCAGTTGTAAGCAAGATGCCCTGCTGCTGATGCATCCATTTGCAGAACATCAACAATGTCTTGTAACCATCTTCACCTTGGTCTTCCTCTCTTTCTTCTTCCTATTATGCATCCTTCCATGATGGTCTTCTCTAAATTCTAATGATGTTTAATATGTCCAAAATATTTAACTCTTTCCGTGCCTTTCGTCACTTGGACGGCAGTTCCAGTTTCTCACATGGTGCCTTTAGTCGCACTAGCGACGCTGGGTTTGTTTCATTAAAAACCCAGTGTAACGTTTAGATTGTAAACATTTAGTGTGCATGCCCTGTGACCTTTTTTTCAAAATGGCTGAAGAGTGCTTAGCTACGAGGGAGAAAATTGAAGTTTTCTGTGAGAAATTTCAATTTTTGGTGATGTAGATAGGGACATGCCCTGTGACCAGACCACAGTTCTTGAATGTATCCCAAGTAGATCTAGACATATTAGATGACTGGAGAAGTAGTTAGAAGGTTATTTCAAACATTATTTTAGTGATAATGCAACTCAGAATCTACACATCTCAGATCATACATGGTGTATCTCTAGACCTATCCGATGATAAGTTGGACACATTCATTGTCAAAAAACATCACATCACTTCTTTTTTCCTAAAAAACTCTGCATTTACGAAATCTCCATACATATTTAGTTATTTTGAAACATAATAAGTACACTTTTCACACGGAAAAACTGTTTCATTCACATTTTACTAATATGCCCCTATACATATCAAGACCTGCACTTTTAATCCAGCACCCAACTGAATGTCCGCGTTTCTTCCTGAGGCACGGGAAGAGTTCAGTTTTCTCTGTTTAATCCTCTTTACTAGTCAGCCTTCTTCAATATTAAGTTCTTGTAGTATAGATATATTTGTTCTTTTTCTGTGTCCATGATATTTGAAGAACTCTTCTGTAGAAGGCATTTATGTGTTTCTCAGCTGTTTTGTTAAGTGTCCACGTCTCACAGGCATATGTTGTGATGAGAAAGATGCATGCCCTTAAAAATCTTATTTTTGTAGTTTGGTCTGTTCCTCTCCACAGCTTCTTTAGTTGTTTTATTTTTTTTTAAGAGCGATAGGTGTCCTTTAAATGGATGCATCAGCAGCAGGCCATCCTGCTCACAACCGAGAGGCCTACAGGAGTGCTGTTTGGGAGGCAAAGTTCCGCAAGGGACATGCAAATGAATGAATGAATGAGGTGTCCTTTTAATTTCCCTCATTGTATCTCCATTATTAGTTAGCAATGATCCAAGATATTCAAAACTCTCCACCTCTTCCAATTTGTCCTCACTGATATATATTTCAGCTGCCTTATTTGTTTTGTCAGTTGTCATCAATTTAGTTTTCTTCACATTAAGATAGAAATTTTGCTCTTCGCTGTTCTTACAGACTGACATAATTAGTTTTTTCATTCCTTTTTGTGTTATGGACAGTAATACTGTGTCATTGGCATATCTAATCTCTGGTATTTCATAACCTCCGGGGTGGTGGGGTGCAGTTAGATTATATTTTATTTTACTATTATTTATTCACTTTGTTATACTTTACTACTTTTATACGTTATATTACACTATTATGATTGGGGGCGGAGGAGGCATCAAAATCTTTGAGGCATTGGGGTGTGTCATGATTCAACAAAAAAATATTGGGAAAGTGTGTTAACCCAATGTTTTTGTTAAATTTCAGTTATTACATAAAATCGAGGGGTGTTAAACAGAAGAAAACTGAGTTAAAAACAAACAACACGGCCACTGGGTCTCACCACGATGTGTTGTTTCATAATAATGTTGGTACGTCCATAGGAGCAAAAATAAGCGAGAACACACAACATTTAAAAGATAGTGTGGGTTCGATCGCCTTCGCTACACGTGTCACAAAATGAAGAATGATAAAATAACAGTGTTGCAAAATGCAAAACCAGTCATAACTCGAAAGAAGCATTATAAAGCGTACTGGAGCTTTCTTATCCAACATAATGTTTGACCAAGAAATATGTTTGACGAAGTTTAGACTGAACACGTTAAGACATTGAATATGCACAGAACATCACAATTTTATAACACAAAAACAAAACTCGTGCCCATACCTGCAGTTTGCAATTACACGAATAACTTGGCACGTATGAGAAACTGTGGTGATATATATGCAGTTTAAAGTCACAAAACAAATGGTAGAAATTTAACCGTCCAGAGTCACGCAACAAAAACACAATGTGGGTGCCGCCATATTGCACGAATAGCGCAGAGTCTCGAGTTCACGTTACCCATTGGTTGAAATGTTTGTCTATCAAAATTTTGATTGTAAAGAAACTCTTACTTACAATTTACATCCTTCCCGTGCTGTGAAACGTCACATATGGCTCGCATAGTAGTTCGCCAAGATTTCCTACCTTCGGCGAGTTTTTCAACATCATGTCCTCTTTAGAGTTTCACATGGTCAACTTCTTTTTCTTCGGCCTGTTGTATTCCACTTGACAGCTTGTTTGGGGATCCTCTGATTGTTTCTTCTCATAACATGACCGACACATGTCCATCTTCTTTTTCTGATCACCCATGAGACAGGTTGTTATTTCCTTATCTGTCTTATCTCTGTGTTATTCTTGAATTCGTTCCAGTTTATACTGAGTATTTGTTTTCACAAAGAGTCTAATTTCTTGTCTATTTTTTTAGTTGTTTTCCAGCTATCGCATGCATAAATGAGGGTGGATATTACATTTGAATTGAATAATCTTAACTTGGTTTTATAACTTTTGAGTGCCATATTTTCTCAAGATTCTTGAAGGTCAATGCTGCTTTTGCAATTCTGATTCTAACTTCCTTTCTGGTGTTACCATCCTGGTCTATGTAGCTGCCGAGATATGCAAACTGGTTTACTTCTTCAACAGCTGTTCCCTCTACGTATATTTGAATGTATAAAATCGGAAAAAAGTAGGAGCAGCTTTATTACTTAACGATTATAAAGTTGTGACGTTTCGGCGTGAGCCTTAGTCATACAAAAACATACAGGACGAAGAAATAGGGAGGGAGATAAAGTATAGATTTACATGAATACTGTTTAAAAAAAATAAATAAATAAAATAAAATAAAAATTTTTTTAAAGGAGTACTTAGCTGTAAATTGCAAGGTGTGGCTTGTCTGGCGATGTGTGTCAGGAATGGATCTGGTAGGACGTGGAAATTGTTTAAATAGAGACTTGTGACATGTGGTCGGTGGGTTGTAACTGGGGGTGGTGGATGGGGAACCGGGGAAGGGAGAGAGAGTGACGCACTACTGGCCTAGCTAGGAGAATATGAAACAGGTGATTGGGGAAGAGGTGTTGCAGAGAAGAGGGGTTGCAGAGAAAATAGCGGGGTTGCAGAGTGATGCTGTGAGGAAGTTTGAAAAATAAGAAGGGGTGGATTTAGTGGAGAGGTACTATAATGATTAAAGAAGATGATGTTACGTGTAACTAAACAGCGAGTTTAACCCATGTGGTTCCAGCGTCCCATAATTTTGAATGCAGCGGTTCTCAAGTGCCAGGCGGCTTGTGTCATCTGCGTGACGTTGTTTAATGGCTGTTACCAGAAAATCAGATTTGCCTCTGTGGTTGGGGCCATTGAAATGATTTGGGACTGGTTTCGAAGCATGCTGGGTGATGTCGTACAGATGTTTTTGCATGCGGTCCCCTAATCTGAGGCCAGTCTCACCGATATATGTTATCCTGCATCTTTTGCACACGATGACATATATCACATTTCGGGACTCGCATGTGAATCCCTCATGAAGAGTGAGGATAGTTTTGGGAAAGGTGATTGTTTTCGTTTCCCAAACTACAGGGCAGGTAACGCAGCGGGGGCGGTTACATTTTCTGGTGCCAACATACGTAAGGCTCTGCTTCAAGTGGCTGTGGACGAGGATGTCCTTAAGGTTTGGCTCACGTTTGTATGCCAATAGGGGTGCTTCAGAGAAAATATTACGAGTGTCGGAGTCGAGTTGGATTATCGGCAGATCTACGTATATTTATCCTTCGTGGTTAATGAGAAGTTTAATTATTTTTGTTTTATCCTTGTTAATTTCAAGTCCTATTTTACTAGCCATTGAAGACAGGGTATCTGTTTTTACTTGCATTGATTTCACATTGTTGCTGATAAGAGTTATAAAGTAAAGTAAAGATAGTCCCATAGCATTTCAAATGCCGTAGGGGGTGAAGCGTTAGAGACCTCATTATGCTGGGTCATCAGCGTATGAGGTAGGGTGACCAGTTCCTTTCCTCGCTGCCTTTACTTCCCAGATTTTCTCTGGTACCCATTTTACGAGGCCGGGTCGACCTCAGGGCCGTATTGGTCGGAAAAAAAATCCCGCTCAGCTGGGGATTCGAACCCTCGACCATTTGGTTGCTAGACGAGTGCTCTAACCACTACGCTAGCCGGCCCCTGATAAGAGTTATGTCATCTGCAAAATCAAGATCTTCTACTTGATTGTACCCAATCAATGCCAGTTTTACCTGTGCAGCATTTTTTTTCATTATGAAGTCTATGGCAATTTTAAAAAGCAAGGGAAATATCCTTGTTTCACGCCTGTTTCAGTCTGGAAACATTCATTCATTCCTTCTTCTTCATTCACTGCACAAACATATCCATTGTAGAGGTGTACTGATGTCGACACTCTTATATGGTAATCCATATATTCTTAAAATTCTCCACAATGATTCTCTGTGTATGCTATCAAATGCTTTTGTAAAGACTATGAAGTTCAGGATCAATGGTATTTGCGTTTCAATATGTTCTTTAAGTATTATTCTTAGAGTAAAGATATGATCGAGACTGCTTCTCCCTTTTCGAAATCCTGCCTGTTATTCTCTCATTGAAGAAATTCACTTGCACCTAAATCTAAGCAGTTTTGAAAGGGATAAGTCGGTGGAGTATATGTATGATAATAATTTAGTTTAAAAAAAAGTATGCAGTTGCACGCTGTGCGTCCAAGTCATCATATTCTGTTGTCGTCTTAGAGAAAGCTGACTGCTAACAGTCTCCACTTTTCTGTCTCTAAAGCTCTCACAGTGCACCTGAACTGAGTCCAGTCTCTTCTTCTCCAACTGCCTATATTGTTGTGGTCCCGTGTTTTCTTTTTCCCTTCAACTTTTCCCCGATGTGGTTTTCGTTATAGTATTATGTCTTTTGATTTGACCAAAAAAATATTGTGTCTGTTTCTTGTGCATTTCATTATTACTCTAGTTTGAATTATCTTTTCTTCTTTCTACTTTTGTTCCTCCTACATGGAAATGAGTCATGGACAACGAACGGATCATTCAAGACAAAAGAGACATGATTTCTTAAAGAATGTTATGTGTGCCTTGGGCAGCTAAGACGACAAGCAGAGCAATACAAGCAAATGTAGAAAGGAAGCTAATTAAATACATAAGAAAATGACGGTCATCATCCACGGGACAGATAATGAGGATGAGACAGTTTTAAAATATCATAACAAAAGGAAAGATAAATGGGAAGAGAGGTAGAGAAAAGTTAAGAGGAAAAAAATCATGGATAATCAAACGCGATGACACAATAAAAAAATCACCAAATGAGTTTATATAAAATATCACAGATAAAGCTTTATGAACGGCACTCGATGATGATGATGATAATAATTATTATATTGTTCTATCTATATCCATGAGGGTGAGGTTGCAAAACTGTTTTGAGGGTGCATGCTGAAACTCTCTCTGAACCTTAAGTGCCCAGGGAACTTGGGGCTTCCGCAAGGGTTTTCCACAAATGCCTGTCCCTTTGCTTTTTTTTTTCTGCTCGTGCCCAGGTGAGCACTCTATTGCTCAACATCCTCTCCATTGTTCTTCTCCATGTTTCTTTTGGACTACCCTTACTTCTGTTACCCTGTGGTGTCAATCTTAGTGCTATTTTTTGGTAGTGAGCTGTCAGTCATTCGGAGCACATGTCCCAACCATCGCCAGCATCTTTCCTCAATAATTGCTGGTGCTGAAACTAACTAATGTTTAAAATATTTCACCCCGTGTCACCGAGACCTTTACTGCTTACTTTGACATATTATATTCTGGGGTTTTCGATTGCGTTAAATACTTTGAGTAAGTTCCATTTTTGGGTCAGCGCCGTGGGGAGGACTTCCGGGAGGAATTCTGTAAGGTTTAAAAAAAAAAAAAAATCTCCGTTTCCATGCTATTAAGGCATATTGGGGTTAGGTATTCGTTACAGCTCAGAAATTGATATGACGTCAGCCAAAGAGGTGAATAGACACGGCAGGTTACGCCATAATAGAGTATATTTTTAGAAGCGGGATTTCCGTTAGCGTAGGTGTCATCATGGATATTCGATTATACAGAATAAAATATCCAAAACGATTAATAAACCATCGAAAATCTGGTAATAGTGAAAGACTGATGTCACTACTACATCGGCCACGTACTTAGAATGGACGAAAAACGACTCCCACACCAAGCATTTACGTGGTCACCAGGGGGTAAAATAAAGCAGGGAAGACCCAAAGACGCACTAAGAAGAGTTATCACCAAAGAGTGTTCAACAATGCTCATCAGAAACGCCGAAGATCTAAAGCAAGTAGCAAGGAATCACCAGACATGGACAGCCTTGTCCCTATGCGCCGCCTTTGGCCCAAGAGGATCAATTAACTATGGCAGAAAACTAACCGACCCACATTGAAAGAAATGAATAAATGACAATGAAAAAAAAAAAACGTTGAAGATGGACTGGACATACACTTCAAGAGCTTACCACAGACATAACCAGACAAGTTCTCATCTGGAATCCCTAGGGAAAGAGGAAACAAGGAAGATCTAGAAACGTATGTCGAAGGAATCTTGAAGCAGACAGAAAAAAAATCGACTACATCTGGAGACGTATAGAAGAAACTGCCTAGGATAGAAATAAACGGAGAGCCCTTGCTGATGGCCTATGCCCCAGATAAGTGTAAAGAAGGTGAGGAATATATATGTAAATAAAAGGACAATACAAAATATTTCAACATGTTATGATACCACAGAAATTAGATAACCTGCCGATCACTGGAAAGTCTAGAGGAAAAAAAAGAAAGGAGACACAGAGTACATTACATGAACGGGTAATCTTATGGATCAAGAAAAAGAACGCAATCTTATTAGAAATACTAAGAACTGTATCATACAGGGAGGCGTGGTCTCCAACGCTATCGATATGCCACCTGAAGAGTGAATCTTTTTTTTTTTTAAATTTAAAGTAACAAATCTGAGACGACATTTACGGTATCATCTACGACACGTATCGTTAACATAATTTTTCTCTGCAACACCTCTTCCCCAATCACCTGTTTCAATTTCTCCTAGCTAGGCCAGTAGTGCGTCACTCTCTCTCCTCTCCCCGGTTCCCCATCCACCATCCCCAGTTACAACCCACCGACCACATGTCACAGGTCTCTATTTAAACAATTTTCACGTCCTACCAGATCCATTCCTGACACACACCGCCGGACAAGCCACACCTTGCAATTTACAGCTAAGTACTCATTAAAAAAAGATTTTTTTTTAAAAACAGTATTCATGTAAATCTATACTTTATCTCCTCTCCCTATTTCTTCGTCCTGTATGTTTTTGTATGATTAAGGCTCACGCCGAAACGTCACAACTTTGTAATCGTTAAGTAATAAAGCTGCTCCTACTTTTTTCCGATTTTATACATTCTAGTATCACAGCTTTACTGCAGTGTTTAGTGTATAGTTGTATACTTATACACCAATTATTGTATCGTTAACATAATACTTTTACGGGACTGAAGACAAGATACAATGAAACTAATAGTAGAACTAATAGTAAGACGCCTCCTTACCTCCGTCAGCCTAAGGGACACCATTGGGCAAGGTGGAGTACCCGTATAACCCCCCGATCAGGGTGACGTGAAGCCATGGGAGCAGGTGGTGGATGGAATGGGAGAGCAGCCGACAGATAATGTTGGTTATGGTCACCATTCTATGATGGTAGGCAGATGATCTCAATTTTTTCCGATTGCAACATATGCCTGTGAGACCTGGACACTTAACAAAACAGCTGAGAAACCACATAAATGCCTTTGAATGTAAATGCTACAGAAGAGTTCTTCAAATATCATGGATGCAAAAAAGAAAAAAATATATACAAGAACTTAATATTCAAGAAGGCTGGCTAATAAAGAGGATTAAAGAGAGAAAACTTAAATATTGTGGACACATTAAACGTCATGATAATTTAGAGAAGACCGTCTTGGAAGGATACATAATGGGAAAAAGAAAGAGAGGAAGATGGCTGCAAGACATCGTTGATGATCTGCAAATGCATGCATCAGCAGCAGGCCATCTTGCTCACAACCGAAAGGCCTACATGAGTGCTGTTAGGGAGGCAAAGTTCCGCAAAGGACATGCAAATGAATGAATGAATGAGCAGAACTGAAAGAGGATGTGGTCTAAAACAGTAGTCGGCAACTACTGTCCACGGGGGTAATCTCCCGGTAGCCTGTAAGGAGAGCTGCACTCATGGTAGAAGCTGCATCAAAGAGCACTGTAGCAATCACGTGAGCAAATATTGTTTATAGTTCATTATAAAGGTTAGCGGGGTAGGGGTATCCCCTATCAAAGGAGAAGTAAGACGCCTCCTTACCTCCGTCAGTCTACGGGACACCCTTGGGCAAGGTGGAGTACCCGTATAGCCCCCCGATCAGGGTGACGTGAAGCCATGGGAGCAGGTGGTGGATGGAATGGGAGAGCAGCTGACAGATAATGTTGGTTATGGTCACCATTCTATGATGGTAGGCAGATGATCTCAATGTAGGGACAATGGCTACGATCACTGACTAGTACAGTCACTGCCCGGAAGGAAAGCAATGGTAAACTACCTTCTGGGAGTTTAATGTGAATCTATATTTGTCCTTTATAGACTACTCAAAGGCATTTGATTGTGTACAACACCAGAAACTTTGGGAAATAATGGAAAAAATGGGATTTCCAACACATTTGATACAATTAACATCACTGCTGTATTTAGACCAACAAGCAGCAGTAAGAATAAATGGTGAAACAACAAGTTGGTTTGACATAAAACAAGGGGTCCGTCAGGGGTGCATATTGTCACCCTACTTATTTAACTTGTATACTGAAAATATAATGAGGAATGTTAGAGAAGATGTAGACAAAGAATATTACGATGCCATAACAGTTGGAGGTTATGAAATACCAGAGATTAGATATGCTGATGACACAGTATTGCTGTCCACAACACAAGAAGGAATGGAAAAACTAATTATGTCAGTCCGCAAGAACAGCGAAGAGCAGAACCTCTATCTTAATGCAAAGAAAACTAAAGTGATGACAACTGACAAAACAAACAAGGCAACTGAAATATGTATCAATGAGGAAAAACTGGAAGAAGTGGAGAGTTTTGAATATCTTGGATCACTACTAACTAATAATGGAGATACAATGAGGGAAATTAAACGGAGGACATCTATTGCTCTTCAGAAAGTAAAACAAATAAAGAATCTGTGGAGAGGAGCAGACAGAACCACAAAATAAGATTTTTAAGGGCATGCATCTTTCCTATCGCAACATATGCCTGTGAGACCTGGACACTTAACAAAACAGCTGAGAAGCACATAAATGCCTTTGAATGTAAATGCTATAGAAGAGTTCTCCAGATATCGTGGACACAAAAAAGAACAAATATATCTATACTACAAGAGCTTACTATTGAAGAAGGCTGGCTAGTAAAGAGGATTAAAGAGAGAAAACTTAAATATTTTGGCCACATTAAACGTCATGATAATTTAGAGAAGACCGTATTGGAAGGATACATAATGGGAAAAAGAAAAAGAGGAAGACCGAAACGAAGATGGCTGCAAGACATCGTTGATGATCTGGAAATGGATGCAGCAGCAGCAGGCCATCTTGCTCACAACCGAGAGGCCTACAGGAGTGCTGTTTGGGAGGCAAAGTTCCGCAAGGGACATGCAAAGGAATGAGTTCATTATATTTGCATTTTATTACCTTCATTTCTTAGCCACAAAAATGAATGTGGTCCATCATCCACTCACTAAACATGTAGAGTCCGGCCCTTTCGTATAAGTTTGTGGGCGTCATTGTGACGGATTCACAGAGTATGCTTCGTAAGACTGAGGGAAAAAAAACTGCCTCGAAAAAGAATAAGTTCATCTGTTAAGCCAGTCAACTGTGAGCAGCCTAATGTGGTTTTATTGTCCAGGGTGTACAGGAGTACCTGGCAATGAAGTGGCAGACAGACTTGCAGGGCAGGCTAAAATAAATGGCAGGCTGAGAATGGACAAGAGCGACATTGCTGAAGCTGCATTTGATAGACTGCGGGAAAACGAAGAGCGGGAATAGAAGAGCAACGTAACTGTGAAGAGATTGCTGGAGCCGGGATAAGTTAAGGCTGCTGGTAGGAAATCTGAACTGTGTGGCAGAAAACGTATCGTAAACAACCAACACTTGATGGGGACTGTTAGCAGACATACTCCTGGATGGATACTGCTGCATGAGGCGGAGCATATACTGGGCGCTGTCCTGAGTTCAAGGAGGCCGGAGACTGAACCTTTGAAGAAGAAGGTTGCTGGCAGTTGTTCTAGAAAACGTTAGTTAATGGAAGAGTCAGAACTGTGAATTAAAAATCATCATCATCATCATGTGCCGTCTTTCCAGGGAGGGTTAGTTGTAACGATCCTACAACTTTCCCCCTTTCTCCGGTTATCACATCACGCCGGTCAGGCTGAACGCACTGCATCTCTTTACGTTGTCCACACATCCACGTCGTTGTCATCTTCTTGTCGCTCGTAGATTGTAGAGATCCTAGAATCATATCGCTTGCTTGAAGGAAAATATATGCCTCTTAAGTGTCATTTTTTTGAGGGCTTATTGTTTCGTTATTTTTAACGTCATTGAAAAGAAATATTGGTCTCTGCGTGGCTCTTTTGTCATTCCTTTTCACCTTTGCCTCTTTTAAAACTTTAAAAAAAATGTCACCTTACACCTCTGACTATCCCTGCTTCATGTACTTGTACTTGTACGAACTCCCTGTAACTGCGAGCTGTTGTTCTTTGCAGCCGATGCTTTAGAGGTGTTGAGGCACATCATCGTATCGGCGTGGGACCAGGTTATGGCGGCTACTTTTTCAGTCCCGGGTACAGCTAAAAAGCAGGGGGGGGGGGTGTGCAATGCTTCTTTAGCAGACTCCACCACTACAGGGACTATGGCGATCCCTGCCCCGTTAGCCAGGCTAGGCCTGTTACTGGGGGTACCACGGAAAGGTGGGTCAGGGTCTTGATGCCTCATCGGACAGGGTCTCCACCCCAATCCCTGCTTCAAAATTATAGTTACTCAAGAAAGTTTGTTGACAAAGAGTGAAAGAGATCTGTAAAATCAATTTTTAAAATGACGATAATGAAAATTAAGGTAGATTACTAAAAATAGTCATTTTATACTATGGAGGCAAATACAGTCTTTAAGGTGTTAGTTTCTATATCTTCCTCGACCTGTTGGCACACCAGAATGTGATGTAGTAGTCAGCACCACGTGTGGTTGCCCTTCATTCCCTAGTGCCCGACTTTCTTACAAGGATACCCAAAGATCTGCTGTTTTTTTCATCAATTTTTTTCGTGTTTTGTGATCTGGTGTGTTGCTTTCGTTATATGGTTCTTTAAAAAAAGAGGCATTTGCCGAAATATTTGATTGTTGTATGTTTTTCACTTATACTACTCTCCTTCTTGCCCACTTTCCTCATTCTTTGTATTTTCTTGTAAAGTGAACCATGGATCTGTGAACCTTCTCCAGCCCCAGAAAAAGCAACGCGCCCACTTCTACAGCTGAGTGGTGCGGGATTGAAGAAGGGCATTCGAACCAAAATCTACTGGAAATTCCCTCACTTCCATAGCCGATATTTCGGGTAGTCGATACCTGTATTCGGAGCCCGACTTCGCCATTTCAGAGAAGGGAGAGATTTCCTGCGGAGGGTAACGAGCAGCCATTAGCAAGAATATCCTACATCTAAAAAAAAAAAAAAGGTACTTGAATTTATTTAGATATTGCCTATTTGTCTGTAGTGAATCATTTACGTCAAAATCTGTCCATGAATGCGACATCTCACCATGGTCTGATCTGCCAATGGTTTGTCAAAAAGTTTGTATCCAAGCAAGTGCTAGATTTGAGAGCCATTCGAAGTTTGTATGAAATAAGCGTTCCAAGTTTTGTTTGCTGTTGTTTTGTATTTGTGACATTCTTGTATAAAAGTTAACCATTTCAGTTATAAAGAAAAAGAAAAGGCGAAAATAAATGGAAGGAAAGGAAGCCAGAGAATTGAGAATAATTCTTCTGGTAGTCATATTCCTTGAGATAAAAGACTTTGCGACATTGGTATATTTTACACATTGATAAATTTAAGGAGAAGGTATGTTTTAGACACATTTAAGGAGATGGTATATTTTAGGCATTGTTCGGGTGTCGCAGAGTCATAACTGTGTGCTTACTAATTAGTAAAGCTTTTCCTACTTTTGTTTTAAATAGTAACATTTCGTTATCATTTTGTTTGTGCAGTGGCTTTGTGTATATTTATATATTTTGTTTATCCTCTTCTTCTTCTTCATCTTTCTGAGCCGTTAAGGCTCATTGCTGCAGATAAAGTTCGCATCCATTCCTCTCAATTCCTAATCTTCTCTCTTCAGTTGCTGACACCAATTTTGTATATATTTATACTTTAAAAAAAACCTGTTTGTGTGTATATTATTTTAAGAAATGGTTAAATAGTTGGGATATCTTCTACCAGTGATGGCACTAGGATTTTTTTAACAAGTACACTTGTGCCTGTCTTTCACTGTGCATGAGGTACTTTTTTAAAATGCTGGTTTTCTGAATACAACATTTGGTACTTTATACTTTTTTTTGTTTTTACTGTAAAATTAAACACACTTTACAAACGTCGGCAGGGATTAAATGTTCATGTGAATATTTTTCTTACCTTACTTGCATCAGTATTTAATCTTTACGAAATTAACATGTGCTGAACCGAAGTCAAAGTTGGCTGGTTATCCTCCATACAAATTGAATATCATAAGTCTAAGTGGCCAGATTATCTTCCGTACAAATTGAATATCATAAGTCTAGTGGCCAGATTATCTTCCATACAAATTGAACAGCATAAGTCTAGTGGCCAGATTATCTTCCATACAAATTGAACAGCATAAGTCTAGTGGCCAGATTATCTTCCATACAAATTGAACAGCATAAGTCTAGTGGCCAGATTATCTTCCATACAAATTGAACAGCATAAGTCTAGTGGCCAGATTATCTTCCATACAAATTGAACATCATAAGTCTAGTGGCCTGATTATCTTCCATACAAACTGAACAGCATAAGTCTAGTGGCCAGATTATCTTCCATACACATTGAACAGCATAAGTCTAGTGGCCTGATTATCCTCCATACAAATTGAACAGCATAAGTCTAGTGGCCTGATTATCTTCCATACAAATTAAACATCACAAGTCTAGTGGCCTGATTATTCTCCATACAAATTAAACATCATAAGTCTAGTGGCCTGATTATCCTCCATACAAATTAAACATCACAAGTCTAGTGGCCTGATTATCTTCCATACAGATTGAACATCATAAATCTAGTGGCCTGATTATCCTCCATACAAAACTTTCAATTTTTTGTTTTTTTAATTGGTAATTTACTGATAATTGCTTGTTAACAAACTATGTCACATTTAAAGAGGTAGAGTGTCTTAGATACTTTTAAAAAAAAATTTTCAGGAGGAGCTGTTGAGCAGTGATGTCATCATTTTTACACAAAATTTAATAATGGTCAAGATAGCAATGATATTGGCCCTTTTTATCTTACAGTATAGTAAAGGTCACAGATATGTTTGCTATAAATTTGTAATAGTTAAAAAAAAAAAACACACCTGTGGACTTGTAAATGCCAAAGGCACATGGGGCTTCTGCAAGGGTTTTCCCACAAACACCTGTCCTTCATCTTCTTTTTCAGCTGTTGCCCAGGTGAGCCCTCTATTGCTCAAAATCCTCTGCTGTTCTCAATGTCTCCTTTGGTTTACTTTTACTCGTATTCCGCTGAGGTGTCCATCTCAGTGCTATTTTTGGTAGTGAGTCACCAGTCATCTGGACACATGGTTCTAAGGACTGTAAATGCGTCTCAAACAGCCTCTGGCAGTCAAGTCCAGCTCCTGGCCTTCCCATGGCAGAACTGTTTAAACTGACAGGAGAAGAGGCGAGGGCGAATATCTGGCGCCTGAAAACCAGATACTTAGGGTAGATGAGTGGCACGTTTGGTAGCTCATCTGCCGCTGTTGGCGAGATTTTTCAGCTGCCGTGCATGGAGCGGTGCTCCTCCCGGCCAATGAAGAAGGGTGCAAATGAGGTTGCCGCGCAGCATCACTGCGGAAAAGGTGGTAGAAAGGATATAGCGAAGCAAACAGTCAAATCACAGCACCTCTGGTCTGGAGGTCGGCCACGTCCTGAGTGCAGTCATATCGGGTGAAATGCATGAACCGGCTTGTCCCAGAGGTTAAGACACTGCTGGCGAGACTCTTCAAATGCCGCGCGTGGAGTGAAGCTCCTCCCGGTCAAGGAAGAAATGTGGAAAAGAAATAAAGGTTGCTGTGCGGTGCCGATGGGAAAAGGTGGTGGAAAGGATAAAGTGAGGTTTAATCGGTATGTCCAGTAGAATCGCTACGAGAGCTATGCATACCACAGCACCTCTGCTCTAGAGGCCGGCCTCGTCCGAAATACACCTACTCTGGTGAAATATGCCTAAACCGGCACACACCAGGGGTGGAACTTGATGGCTAGACATGTCATGCCACCTCCGCTCTAGAGGTCGGTCACGCCTGATATACACCCATAATGGTGAATTTTGCCTAAACCGGCTCACACCAGGGGTGAATTTTGAAGGCTATGCATGTCACAGTACCTCTGCTTTAGAGGTCGGTCACGTCCCAAACATGCCCATACTGGGATAGTATGCCTAAACCGGCTCAACCCAGGGGTGGAAGTCACTAGTGGCGAGGATTCGTCCTCCTGGACAAAAGCTCCATCTTGGTCACAACTAGGAAGGGTAGCGGCCACGACCGCAAAATGCTGAAGTCGGAGACACTGGACCAGGGCAGTCTAGATAGGCAACCACCTCTCACCCGGCGGGGATGTTTGTGTATCCTAATCACGCTGAGGTTTTCCGGTGAGAAAGTCCAACTCTGGACTGGATGGGCAACCACCTCTCACCCGGCGGTGATACATGGGTATCTCAAAACACGTCGAGGTTTTCCGGTGAGAAGGTCCAACTCTGGCCTGGGTGGGCTACCGCCTCTCACCCAGCGGGGATGCACTGATATCCTAAACACGTCGAGGTCTTACGGTAAGAAAGTCCAACTCTAGACTAAACTGGTGCAATGAAAACCACGGTGTCACGCAATCCCGCTTCTGAGACCCACCAAGAATACAGGCTAAAGCCCTGTGATACTCTGAACCCCTTTTGGTCCTCTCGTGGATCTCGTGTGGTCCTTTTGGGGACCACACAGGAGACCACGGGACCTAACGAGGACCACAGGCATAAATTCAGTAGGATCACAGTGCGGTTTTTGGTGGTAGAAGCGAACGAAGAAGAAGAAGAAGATCTGGACACATGCCCCAACCATTGCCAGTGTCTTTCCTTGGTAATCAATGTCAAGGTTTTGTAGTTAGAAGAAATTATTCCCTTCTGAGAGAAGAATTCCTGGTTTTGTGGGGGGGGGGGGGAAAGGGGGAGATAATATTGCTTCTGCTAAACATTTCAGTGTTCTTGCTTGTCTGTTTATGTCAGTTGTCTTACATAAGTTCAAGGTTCACACTGTCATGAATCCTCCTTCCCCTGCTTATATACCCCAGCCTTTGAGCCCTGCCACTTTCTTCTTCTTCTTCCGCGTTCGAGGTTGTTGGTCACATCAGATCCTGATCCCTGTTGACATGGCAAAGCCCACAGTCCTCTCCAGATCCTGATAGGAGCCCCAAAGCTTTTGCCCCCAAGGTTGTGTCCTCTGGCCAGGTCTCATGCCTCAGGTCCACGTGGTTTGAGCACTCTTGAAGTATGCATTCTGGAGTCTGGACTCCACTGCCACATGGACACTCGTCTGCGTGAGACGTTGAGTCAGTGTAGGTGGCCCAGTAGCCTTCAGTGGCCTGTCCTTAGGTGAAAGAGGCTGGGTTTGCTGCTGTTGTCTTTGTAGTTGGTGTATTGCATCTGGTTTGTTGTTGCATTTCAGTTGTTTCTTGCATTCAGATCTGCACTGGTTACAGGTTATAGTTTTCGCCTCTTGGCAGTTTACTGGATGATTTGTTTGATCTTCTTCGTTCACTTCTACCACCAAGACTGCCCCGTAAGCCTCCTGAATTTACTCCAGTGGTCCTTAATAGGCCCTGTGGTCCCCAAAAGGACCACATGAGATCTACAAGAGGACCACAAAAGGTTCAGAGTAATGCAGGGCTTGACCCTGTATTCTTGGTGGGTCTCAGAAGCAGGAATGCGTGACACTGTGGTTTTCATTGCACTAGTTTAATCTAGAGTTGGACTTTCTCACTGGAAAACCCCAGTGTATTTTGGATATCAGTATATCCCAACTGGGTTAGAGGTGGTTGCCCGTCCAGCCTAGAGTTGGATTTTCTCACTGGAAAACCTCGACGTGTTTTGGGATACATGTGTATCCCTGCCAGGTGAGAGGTGGTTGCCCATCCAGTCCAGCGTTGGACTTTCTCACCAGAAAACCTCAGCATGATTAGGATATGCATACATCCCCGCCGGGTGAGAGATGGCTGCCTATCTAGACTGCACTGGTCAAGTGTCTCTGATTTCAGCATTTTGTGGTGGTGGTCGCTACCCTTCCTAGTTGTGACCAGGATGGAGCTTTTGTCCAGGAGGATGAATCCTCACCACTAGTAAGTTTCACCCCTGGGTTGAGCCGATTTAGGCATATTATCCCAGTATGGGCGTGTTTAGGACATGACCGACCTCTAGAGCAGAGGTACCGTGACATGAGTAGCCATTGTTTCGCCCCCGGTTTAAGCATATTTCACCAGTATGAGTGTATATCGGATGTGGCCAGCCTGTAGAGCAGAGGTGGCGTGGTATGAGTAGTTCTTGCCATGAGACCACTGGACATACTGACTAGGCTTCACTTTATCCTTTCCATGACCTTTTCACATCGGCGCCACACAGCAACCCTGATTTCTTTTTTCTTCATTGACTGGGAGGAGTTTCACTCCATGCGTGGCTTCCAAAGAGTCTTGCCAGCAGCATGTTTGATCTTGATTGGTGCCAGCTTTGGGTAGGGTGTCAGCTATTTCATTACCAGCTATTCCACAGTGGGATGGTACCTGCTTGAAATGCCTGGTCAACTTGTACTTAATACCCAAAGATCCGACTCAAGATCTCACACGCAGATGAATGCTCCTGCGGGGGGGGGGGCGGAGTACTGACTCCAGAACATGTTTTTACAGGCTACATGACAAGACATGGCCGCAGGGACTTAAGGTGAAGATGTGGGGACAGTGGGGAGTACCTGGAGAAGAATGGGGACTTTATTCTGGTTAACAGGCTTCTGATTGAGCATGACCAAGAACTTGAAACTGAAGAAGAAGAAGAAAAAGAAGAAGAAAAAGAATAAATACCCAAGAATTTGAAGATATGAGTAAACATCATGTAATTTTTTTTTTAAATGAAATTATGTATCCTATTTCTTCACTCTTATATCATTTTTTTATGATTGTGTCACATTTATTTACCATTTCTTTACTTTTATGTGATTACTCGTATGTCGTATTTCTTTACTTTTATACAAAACTCATCATATTTCAGATACATTTTTAAGATTACATCAAGATTCCAAGATACAGATTTCAAAATGGCAGAGGGTGGTGAACCTCCTTGTGAGGAACTTGACCTAACCAAACGAAAACCCAGTACCATAAGTTCATCATCTTATATGTTTGAAGGTATTTACCATCAGTCCAGTATCTTATGTGTTTGAAGATATTTACCATCTGTTTAACATCTTATATGTTTGAAGGTATTTACCATCAGTCCAGTATCTTATGTGTTTGAAGATATTTACCATCTGTTTAACATCTTATATGTTTGAAGGTATTTACCATCAGTCCAGTATCTTATGTGTTTGAAGATATTTACCATCTGTTTAACATCTTATATGTTTGAAGGTATTTACCATCAGTCCAGTATCTTATGTGTTTGAAGATATTTACCATTTGTTTAACATCTTATATGTTTGAAGGTATTTACCATCAGTCCAGTATCTTATGTGTTTGAAGATATTTACCATCTGTTTAACATCTTATATGTTTGAAGGTATTTACTATCACTTCAACATCTTATATCTTTGAAGGTTTTTATCATCAGTTCAGCGTCTTATGCATATGAAGGTATTTACCATCAGTTCTACATCTTATGTATTTGAAGGTATTTACCATCAGTTCTACATCTTATGTATTTGAAGGTATTTACCATCAGTTCTACATCTTATGTATTTGAAGGTATTTACCATCAGTTCTACATCTTATGTATTTGAAGGTATTTACCATCAGTTCTACATCTTATGTATTTGAAGGTATTTACCATCAGTTCTACATCTTATGTATTTGAAGGTATTTACCATCAGTTCTACATCTTATGTATTTGAAGGTATTTACCATCAGTTCTACATCTTATGGCATCTGAGTGGCGAAGTGGTTAGTGCACTGGTCTCTCATGGCGAAGGTCAGGGGCTTGAATCCGGCTGGAGGCGCCCCAGTCACCCAGCTGTAGAAATGGGTACCCGACTTCTTCCAGAGTTGGGGAAGGAAGGGCGGCCAGGCGTGATGCTGACCATATCACCTTCTAATGTGCTGACAGGTCAAGGAAAATATGGGCACTAACACCATATCCCATGTGCCTCCAAGGCATGATAGGATTACCTTTACCGTTACCTTTTTACCAACATCTTATATCTTTGAAGGTTTTTATCATCAGTTCAGTGTCTTATGCATTTGAAGGTATTTACCATCAGTTCTACATCTTATGTATTTGAAGGTATTTACCATCAGTTCTACATCTTATGCATTTGAAGGTATTTACCATCAGTTCTACATCTTATGTATTTGAAGGTATTTACCATCATTTCAACATCTTATGTGTTTGAAGGTATTTACCATCAGTGCAACATCTTATGTGTTTGAAGGTATTTACTATCAGTTCAGCATCTTATGCGTTTGAAGGTATTTACCATCAGTTCAATGCCATATATGTTTGAAGGTATTTACCATCAGTTCAACATCTTATGTGTTTGAAGGTATTTACCATCAGTTCAACATCTTATGTGTTTGAAGGTATTTACCATCAGTTCAATGCCATATATGTTTGAAGGTATTTACCATCAGTCCAATGCCATATATGTTTGAATGTATTTACCATCAGTTCAATGCCATATATGTTTGAAGGTATTTACCGTCAGTTCAGTGCCTTATGTGTTTGAAGATATTTAATATCACTTCCACATCTTATGTGTTTGAAGGTATTTACCATCAGTTATACATCTTATGTGTTTATCATTTAAAGAAAAAAAATTTAATTTGTACAGTTTATGCAAGGGTCATATTGAAAGTTGTGAGTAAACATTTTTAAAAAATCAGAATTTATAGATGGAGAAAATATAAATGTTTCACCTTAATCTACATCCTCTTCTTCACTTTCAACATAATCTCCATTTCTCTGCACATATTTTCCCCATCGCTCTGCAAGTTTGAAAATACCCTCCTGGTAGAATTCCATTCCAGCTGACCGATGGCACAGACACACTGCTTTCTGGACATTCTCTTCTGTGGGACCCAGCGGGCACAAACTTTTCTGTAGCCTAGGGTTTCAATCATTTCCTGTACTGCATTGTGCCCTATTCCAAGATTTACAGCGATTTCAGAAACTGTGACACATCTGTCTTGTTTAATGATGTCATCAACCCTTTCCACGTTGTGTTCAGTGGAGGCAGTTTGAGGGCGACCGCTGCGAGGCTTATCTTGGATGCTTGTGTTTCCATCTTTGAAATATTTCACCCACCTCCTAACACTGCTAGCACCCATACACACAAATCCATAAGCAAGTTGAAGTCTTTGGTGAATTTCAGCAGCGGGGATTTCCTTTTTAACGAAGAACTGAATAACAGCACGTTGACGAAGTGAAACTTCAGCACCTGCCATTTTGTTTATGCTCCGTGTTGTCACATGACACATGATGGTGACTTCATGTGACCTCTTCTCTTGACCCGTCAGCACACTAGAGGGTGATATGGTCAGTATCATGCCTGGCCACCTTTCCTTCCCCAACTCCAGAAGAAGTCGGGTACCCATTTCTACAGCTGGGGACTGGGTGCCTCCGACCAGAAATGAACCCCCAACCTTCGCCATGAGAGACCAGTGCACTAATCACTTCACCACTCAGACACTCACTATGCTACCTAAATATGTGAAATACTCTACTTCCTCAGTTGGCACTCCCTCAATTACCACGAGGCTGTTGTTTGCACTATTACTTTTCATTATCTTTGTTTTTTTGTCTGTTAATATATAGTCCACACTGGGCATGTAGGTTTCCATTGTTTAGTGTGTGTGGCCAGTAAATATTCAAGATCTTTCTGAGGCAGGTTGTGTGTAGTGAGGATAATTTGCCTGTTTCCTTTTCTGTTGTTCTCCAGCATTCTGCTCCATAGAGGAGTATAGATAACAAATGACTCGGGTACAGCTTTAATACGGTGTTAGTGTCCACATTTTGTTTTGACCTGTGGGCACTAGATGGTGATATGGTCAGCATCACACTTGGTCACCGTTCCTTACCCACCTCCAGAGAGAGCCAGATGCCCCATTTCTACAGCTGGGGGGAGTGGAGAGCCTCTGGCCAGAGTCAAACCCCAGACCTTCATCATTTTGAGACTAACACTCTAACCACATTGCTAACCCAGATACCCGTAGTCTTCATTGGTCAGTGAAAAGCAGCTCTCTTTTTTGCAGATCGAAATCGTGGAATCTACACTCACATAACCCAGGCAGAAAACGTTATGATAAACGGGAGGATGACAGTTTACATGGACGGCAGTTCTGGGAGGAAGAAAAAGGTACAGCCAAAAAAGCCGCTGACAAGTAAGTATAGCTGCAGCAGAGTTTATTTGGTTTTATATGAGGCATAGGCTTGGGATGTTATGCTTAAGTTAGTTCTCTCAGCTGTGCTTTCTCTCTTCATGTGTACACTGTTCTTTCTTGTGCTGATGTCCATAGGCATATTATATTGGTGCCTGTATTTGCCCTTTTGAGTGATGTGGCTAGTGAAGCCCCCAGGTCTGGCCTGCAAAGAAACCAGGTACAGTTTTTTAGTTGCTGACCTAAGGTGGGGGTCAACCGTTCTCTGACAAGACAAACCAACCACTTTGTTCCTGACCCTTTCCTGACATTGTCATTTGTCCTCCGTATGAGGTGGTATTGGAAAGTTTTGGAGTGCTCCAAAAAACCAAAAAAAAACAAAAAGAAGCGCAGGCTCATCTTATTTAACTTTGGTCACCAACCACTTCAAAATAGTCGCCTTGTGAACATACACAGCTATCCCAGCACCTCTCTCATGTCTCGGAAGCACCAGAGAAGTTAGTTAGTTAGCTAATCACTGGATCATCCTCAGTGCACATTGGATGATTAGTCCATAAGTGCTCCAGTCCCAGCTTCAGTATTTCCGCCCAGTGTTTGGCGGCTGATGATACCGGTTCTGTGTTGATTAACCGGTCTTCTTTGCTTCCCACTGCATTGCTCTTGTCTGGCCACTCCATGTTTCCATGTTATGTTCCAGCAATCTGTTGATGGTTGCAGATTTAGAACTGTTTGCTTGAATCGGTGATTTGACTAGCTTTTCTAGGTACATTCAGGATATTTTTAGCCTTCAAATACTTCCACAGAAGACCTCCCAGCACTCCTTTGATTTCATTTGAATTTCATCTACAGTGCCAAAATGTTAAACTTCAGTTTCATTTTCAGGAGAAAGATGAAGTGTTGGGGTGGTGGGGGGTAGGTCAGTTTCATTGCATGTGAGAGATGAAAGGCTGTGATAATCCTAGAGATGAAAGGCTGTGATAATCCTAGAGATGAAGGCAATAAGGTATTCATTAGCCGTCTCTTGAAACTCGAGGCACACATCAAGATGCTGCTGCTTCTGATTGAGCGTCAAGAGCTGTGGGACAAACTTTGCAGCGTGTTCAAGTTTTTAATGAAGATGTCCTTTCAGAATCCATAATTGATTCCAGGAATGTGAAAGAGCTGATGGATTGTTCAGTGATGGTCATCATGGGTGATTTCACAAAATTTTCTCCCATGCGTCCTGGCATTTTGCTGGTGATTGGCTGTTGTGAGCACTTTTTATCTTGAAAAGACACTTAGCTGGCCTTGAAACATGTGCCATTAAAAAAAAAAAACCTGTGATCAACCTAAAGAATGTTCCAGACGTCTGAAGAAGAAGCATTTCAAGGGTCTTGGTAGTAGATTTGCCAAGCTTCATGCAAATTTAACCCAGGCATATTGCTCAGATCTGTCATCTGTCATAACTGTCACCAGAGTGGTCCTAACACAAGGCCACGAAAACACATGTGCAAATTGAATACATGTAGATAGTACAGCGCCACGTGGCAGACTGATTCAGTAGAAAGTAAAATGCCATGTGGCAGACTGATTCAGTAGACAGTACATTGGCACATGGCAGACTGATTCAGTTGACAGTACAGTGGCACATGGCAGACTGATTCAGCAGACAGTACAGTGGTACATGGCAGACTGATTCAGTAGACAGTACAACGCCACATGGCAGATTGATTCAGTAGACAGTACAGTGGCACATGGCAGATTGATTCAGCAGACAGTACAATGCCACATGGCAGACTGATTCAGCAGACAGTACAGTGGCACATGGCAGACTGATTCAGCAGACAGTACAGTGGCACATGGCAGACTGATTCAGCAGACAGTATAGTGGCACATGGCAGACTGATTCAGCAGACTTGAGAGCAATAACTCCTCAGTGTCTCTCACATATCTGTCAGATGGTACTGTCAAGGCATGTACAGACAGGGGCCTTCCAGTACTGCCTCTTATGCTGCTTATGAGGGCCTGTATGAATGAGCTTGAATCGCAGAAAACTTGTATGTGATCTCTCAGTCGGTGTTTCTGAGGGCCATCTTAAAGCTTATAAAATGTGTTTCATTCTGATATTTATTTACAAAGTGCTTACGAGTGCTGTATAGTTTATGTGAAGCTACTCAGCCTGTCCTGCAGGTTTTACTACATGAATATCTGTTTAAATTGACCCACCATTTTATTGTATCCATCCATCCATTCATCCATCTGTTTGTCTGCCTGTCTGTCCACTCATTCATCCATCCATCTGTCCATCATCCATACATCCATCTACCCATCATCCATACATTCATCTGCCTGACTGTACACCCATCCATCCATCCATCCATCCATCCAACCATCCATCCATGGACGCTGATCAGTAAATCAGTCACTATCCATGTGTTATTCACAGTAGTAACAAATTCTCTGCATTTCTCATGGTCTTCACCTAGCCATTCTATGGTGCCCCAGTTGTTTTGATAATTCCAGCTTTGGCAGTTAATCATCTGGTATCCATCTGCCTATCCAGATATCTGTCTTGCCCATCTTGCCTCCCTTTTTAATCTTTTCAGGAGCCCACCACATGACTGTTCTAGTGATAATGTTTGGGGGGGGGGTCTTATCCGAGTACAAAACTAATTGCATTTTTTTGCGTCTTTATAAGATACTCAGATGGCCTGGTGGCTGAGTGGTTAGGCGCTCGGTCCACTAATCTGGTGATATCAGGTTTAAGTCCCATCTGCAAGGATTTTTTCAGGTATCATCATACATTAATTTGGCCCAGGGGGTCACCCAGCCTCTAAAAATGGGGTACCCGAGAAATCTGGGAAGGTAAATGGGGCCAGGCGTGATACTGACCATATCACACTGTCATGTGCCAGAGGTCTTGGAAATATGTACCTAACACCATATCCCCACTATGTCTCAGTGACATGGAAATGGGGATTTTTAGCTATAAGACACTCTGTTACAGAATTCAAAGCTGCTCTCACTAAAGACTGAACATCTACACTGTAGCATCACTTGCAAATAGCATTTAGCTCACAGCTGTAGGAAGATCTACCAAGTCGGCTTTTACAGTTGTCTTGAAATACCTAATGGAGGATTCTGAAAAATGATACTCATGTGGCATATCTGTAGTATTCATGTCTAGTGATTCAAGCATAGATTCCCACAGACCTGAGAACTTTTTCATATAAGCTTGTTCCATGTTTCGTTTGATAAAATGCACTTTTATGGCTACTGACTTTTTTTTTAAGCATTTATCATCATTATCATCATCATCATCTCAGGGGGTTCTAAGGACTGTTATTGCCAGAGGTGGGGTGGAGGATACATTGCTCTCCACTCCAATGGCGTGTGTCTCAAATACCCTCTGACAGTCAAGTCCAGCTCCTGGCCTTCTCGTGGCAGAACTGTTCAAACTGACAGGAGAAGGGGCGAAGGCAAATATCTGGTGCCTGAAAACCAGACGTTTCGGGTAGATGAGAGTCATGTTTGGTAGCTTATCTACCGCTGCTGGTGAGATTCTTCAGCTGCCGTGCATGGAGTGGGGCTCCTCCTGGCCAGTGAAGAAAGGTGCGATTATGGGTTGCCATGCAGCACTGTGGAAAAAGTGAAAGAAAGGAGTAAGTGAAGTAATCAGTAGTCTCGAGGTCAGGACTGCTCAAATCACGGCACCTCTGCTCTGGAGGTTGGCCACATCTCATGTACGCTCATACCGGGAGAATTGCCTGAACTGACTTAACCCAGGGATTAAGACGCTGCTGCAGAACTCTTTGGATGACGTGCATGGAGTGAAACTCCTCCATGTCAATGAAAAAAATGAGGAAAAGCAGTCAGGGTTACTGTGCCGCGCTGATGGAAAAGATAACATGAAGCTTAATCGGTATGTCCGGTAGTCTCGCGGCGAGAACTACTCATACCACAGCACCTCTGCTTTAGAGGCCGGCCATGTCTGTTCTACACCCATGCTGGTGAAATATGCCTAAACCAGCTTAAACCAGGGGTGAAACTTGATGGCTACTCAAGTCACAGTACCTCCGCTCTAGAAGTTGGTCACGTCCTAAACGCACCCATACTGGGATAATATGCCTAAACCGGCTCAACCCAGGGGTGAAACTCATTAGTGGCGAGGATTCGTCCTCCTGGACAAAAACTCCGTCCTGGTCACAGCTAGGAAGGGTAGCGGCCACCACCACAAAATGCTGAAATCGGAGATACTGGACCAGTGCAGTCTAGATAGATAACCACCTCTCACCCGGCGGGGATGTATGCATATCCTAATCACGCTGAGGTTTTCCGGTGAGAAAGTAACACTGGACTGGATGAGGCAACTACCTCTCACCCAGCAGGGATAAACGAGTATCCCAAAACACATTGAGGTCTTCCGGTGAGAAAGTCCAACTCTAGGCTAGATGGGCAACCACCTCTCGCCCAGTTGGGATGTACTGATATCCAAAACATGTTGAGGTTTTCCAGTGAGAAAGTCCAACTCTAGATTAAACTGGTGCAATGAAAACCACAGTATCATGCAAACCCATTTTTGAGACCCACCAAGAATACAGGCTGAAGCCCTGCAATAATCTGAACCTCTTGTGATCCTCTCGACGGGGACCACGGGACCTATTGAGGACCAAATTCATTAGGATCATGGGATGGTCTTGGTGGTAGAAGCGAACAAAGAAGAAGAAGAAATCTCAGGGCAGTATGTTGCAGTTGATCTCCATCAGTGCTTTCTCTTCTTTTCATGGCACAACTGGCCATGTTACTTATTCTATTTATATTCTTGTACATGTAAAGCAAACTAAGAGGATTTGAAGGAAGGTGCCTTAGAAAAAAAATAAAAATACACATGGAAGAATTTGTGATAAATTGGAAATGACCAAACAAATGGGGATTAAGAGCATTACCAAAGAGGTCAAAAAACGAAGATGGAAATGGGGTATAGAGTCATGTTTCGAATAAATGCATAAGCGCTGGGTCAGTATATCATCATCTTTCTATGGAGCGACAAACAGTTTAGGCTACTGTAGAACTGTAATTGGTATTTTGTGAATAACACCAGTCTTGAAGGAATGCCAGCTTCTAATAAATGCCAAATCACAACAATTTTTGTGAATAAATGTTGGGAGTGTTTATTGAAGAAAGTACTGTATTTCATATTGACCAGTATATATTTAAGTTAGTCCAAAACATCTTTATCTTTTTTCTGTTGGTGAAATACAATCCATTTTGCTGTATATTCAGGCTTATAACACCTTGATGTTCTTTTTTTAAAATTTTATTAACATACATCTGCGCTGTAGAGTGTTATCATTGTCAACAATGCATTTTTATATGTTTATTATTTCTATTTTTACCAGGTTCAACAGATCCAATTACAAGGAATCAAATGTTAGATATAAAAGACAAGTTAGGAAGAGACTGGAAAGATCTTGCACGTCGATGTGGCTTCGAAGAATCACAGATAGAACAGCTACATGAGGAATACAGACATGACTTGTGCGAACTTAATTACCAGGTGCTTTTGAAGTGGCAGCAATGCAAGCCAGATGATGCTACACAGAAGAACCTAGCGAAGATCTTTAGCACCATGTGCCGAGGGGATTTGGCCGATTTACTTTGGAATTAAAATTCGTAGGTTACAGATATTGAACGTATGGACTATATTTTACCAGTGACTAATATATCTTCAGTAATGGCAGTGAGCAGTGATTTGTAAGAATAAATTTTTAACTATTTGACAAGCAAGTGATAAGATCTTACATCCAGCTTACATCCTTCCCATACCACTGAACGTCACACAGCCCTCATGTTTTAGTTCGCCAAGTTTTTCTATTTTCAGCGAGTTTTTCAACTTCGTCAAGGGATCTGATTTAGCCTTTTTTCAAAAATTGTAGTTTCATTCAGTTTTAGAGGTTGACCTCTTTTTTTCTTTGTCCTGTTATGTGCCATTTGATAGCTTGTTTAAGGATTCTTTGATTGTTTCTTCTCATTATGTGGCTAGTATATGTCCATCTGCTGTTTTTTTTTTAATCACTGATGAGATAAGTTGTTGTACGCTCATCTTTCTTATTTCAGCCTTGGTCCTGTATTTGTTCCATTGTATTAAAAAATGGAAGTGGAGGATGACTGTTGCTTAAAACACTTCAGCATCTTTCAGAGATGTAAAATGTATTCAGTTTTAAATTTGATAAGAGCATAGCTGGGGTTTTTTTTTTTTTAAATTACAGTAGCTTGGCCATATTGATTATCAGCGATCCTGCTAGGACTTTCTGAAACCACTACAGTTGTACCTGTCTTTACCTTGCGTGAAGTGCTTAAAAAAATACCGGTTTTTGGTACTTAATACTCTAAAGTTAAGCACAATTTACAGGCATTAATGGGGATTGAATGCTTGTGTGAAGTTTCCTTTTCTACCTTATTTGCATAATATCCATACTACAAGAACTTAATATTGAAGAAGGCTGGCTAGTAAAGAGGATTAAACAGAGAAAACTTAAATATTTTGGACACATTAAATGTCATAATCGAGAGAAAACCCTTCTTGTCAGGTACATAATGGGGGAAAAGAAAGAGAGGAAGACCAAGGCGAAGATGGCTGCAAAACTTTGATGGTCTGCAAATGGATGCATCAGCAGCAGGCCATCTTTCTTACAACCGAGAGGCAGACAGGAGAGATGCTAGGGAGGCAAAATTCCGCAAGGGACATGCAAATTTAGAGATGACCATCTTAGAAGGATACATAATGGGGAAAAGAAAGAGAGGAAGACCAAAGTGAAGATGGCTGCAAGACATCGCTGATGATCTGCAAATGGAGGCATCAGCAACAAGGCATCTTGCTCACAACCAAGAGGCCTATGGGAGACCTGTTAGGGAGGCAAAGTTCCACGAGGGATATGCAAATGACTGACTGACTGACCTTATTTGCAGTGAGATTTAATGTTTACAGAATTCTCACATGCTTGAACCAGAGTCTAAACTGGCCTGAGTATGCTTCAGCTGATTTCGCTGGTTGCTTTTAACTAGTTTTTCAATAATATAAACTGGTTACACTAAGCAGGTAAATTTACCGGCAGTTTGCCAGTTAACGTGATCACTGGATTATGGATATCATTTCTTGAGCAGCGGCGGAGGATGCGCCTGTTTGTCTTCAGCTTTCAAGTTCTAGGGCAGGCTAAGTCTGGAAATTTGTTTCCAGGAGGAAGCACAGTTTTCTCCAGATTCTAATATTGGTCTGAGAACTCATGCCTAGAATCCAGGTCTTCTGACCTGGTTTGAGTACATCTTCACTGTTTGTGTACTTTGCCTGCTCTTCAGATAATAAATTACATACGAGACGTCCGAGGATGACGTTGCCGGTGTAATTTTAAAAAAAAAAACTTTATCGTGCTCTTTGTGTCACATGATCTGTGGGGTTCTTTTATATTTAGTCATTTAGTTTTATTTATATTTCGTTATTTTTAGCTATGATCCCTTGCCTTTTCGGATGTATGTCCTTATTTTATGTCCTTGGAATTGCAAGTGTGATGTTCTTTGCAGCTGTTGTGGTGAAGGTGCTGAAGTACAAGTATCGTGTCGTATGGGGAAGTGGTTTAAGGTGCCTGTTTTTTGACAGGGCTGGAGTGAAGCTGTAAGTCAGAAGGCGTGTTGATTTTTGTTTATCATTGCTCAAGAAATGACTCCACTGCCGTAGGGCCCATAGCGATCCCTGGCCCATTGGTCAGACAGAGCTTGTTGGTGAGAAAATCAGTGGAAAGTTAGGACAGGGTCTTTACCAGCTGTTGTTCTCTGGTAGTGACAACTGCAGGGTCACAGTCATCTTTGCTTCCATTTTTATAAATATGTATATAAAAACTGTTGTTGTTTGATTTGACAAATGTCACCACGATCAATCACACTATTAACATTTTTTGTTTAATCGCAGATTAACTGCATATTAATGGAAATTCTAGATATTTCTTTTGATTTTATTATGTTGTTCTATAAAACAGAAATAACCTAATGCTACTTTCAAATATAAAACAGTTCCAGTAACTTCTTGCCTGCACATGTTATGTTGTTCCAGTTAGTGTAATAACAGTTTTGTGTAACATAAATAATAGAATAAACAGTGAAACAGTCAACAGAAAGAAGTGATCTTTTCTTTTTCTGTTTTTTTTTTTTGGAACCACATCACAATGCAATAAAGCTGTCTTTAAAAGGACTTTTAAAAGGATATGAAGATGAAAAATACTTGGTTGTCTGGCCATTGATTTGTTCATTCATCCTAATGTTTAAGCAGACCAGTTTATTTACACAGGTCATTTCAAAGGATGCTTTTTTTTTTATTATAAAACAAGATATCTAGATACAGAAAACAAAACACTCACGAGGGACAATAGTGGCTGGGGTGGGGGGGGGGTGCTAAATATTTTCTAACTTAGCCAGAACTGGCTATTTGTCCAACTGTAGTTTCATCCGCTCAGAAATGCAGATGAAGCCACTGATAACAATTATTGAGGAAAGACGCTGGAGATGGTTGGGACATGTGCTCCGAATGACTGACAACTCACTACCAAAAATAGCACTAAGATGGACACCACAGGGGAAAAGAAGTAAGGGTAGACCAAAAGAGACATGGAGAAGAACAACAGAAAGGATGTTGAGCAATAGAGGGCTCACCTGGGCAAGAGCAGAAAAAAAGGCAAAGGACAGGCATTTGTGGAAAACCCTTGCGGAAGCCCCATGTGCCCTGGGCACTTAAGGTTCAGAGAGAGAGAGTTTCATCCGCTGTAATGGATTCAGGTGTCAGTTTGTTGGTAAAGTTTTGGCAGCTGTGCTCATGGAGGAGGAGGAGGAGAGAGGTGCCAGTGACTCATCTTCGGAGTGTGGTGGCAGTTTGTGGGTTTAAGTTTTCTTTCAGGGCGGTTTTTCTGGTGTGTGTTGATCATTATCAGGTTTTGTCAGAATTTTCCAGAACTTGGAGCTCTTGCCAAAGCTCCGTTCTTTTGTATTTTTGGACCTTTTGACCAACCTCCATTCTTTTGTCTTTTTGGAGCTTTTACAAACCTCCATTCTTTTGTTCTTTCAGAGCGCTTGCCAAACCTCAGTTCTTTTGTCTTTTTGGAGCTCTTGCCAAACCTCTGTTCTTTTGTTCTTTTGCAAGCATTTAAGATTTTTTTAAATGATGGTCCAGCACTGTCGCAAATTCTATAATAGGTGCTCTCACTCACTCATAGAAATGAGTATAGTCATAGAAATTAATGCATGCTCTCCTAGTGGGAGAGTGTGTGCAGATCCATCTGTATACACACATATCCAGGTGTCACATGGATATTTGTCATCTAGAACACTAAGTGTGGCTGTTGATCTTACAAGACTGCTTTGCATCTCACCATTCTGCACACCTTTCACTTCAGTCTGAATAGTTATTTGTGTATAATCTGCTTCTTTCCATGGTGTATGCTCTGGTACAGATGATAATGGAGCGACTACAGTTGGAAGGTCAGGTATCAGCTTACACATACGCTTGGCCTGGTGAATGAAGCTGCTTCTTTTAAGCCGACTTAATGCCAAGTTATTGAATCTCTCCTTCAGGGGATGGCTCACAGAGCTGAGGAATTTCTCTCCCAACGTCATGACCTTTTAGTGCTTGAACACCATTTTCTGCATCTCTACTACTGGTGTGGACCTCATGGCACCTGTGATAATCCGTAAAAAAACTTGTCTAGATTATGCAGCGTAGTGTTTGATGCTGTGCACCAAGATGTTGAGCCATATTCAAAATGTGGTAGAATACTTTGCTGATATACATTCTTGGGGATTCTTTCACTAGCTCCCCATGTGCTTCCACTTAATCTTCATACCGCTTTGATTCCACAGGGAAGTTCCTTGACCAGCTCATTAATGAATACCAGGAATAGTGTAGGTTTTCACCTACAACTCCTCCTTGGGGTAAACCATGTTGCAGCAGTACTTTCTGGCTTTTGTGTCCATCCATTACTACTCTAGCTCTTCTGTTGTGTAAATAGGAATTTATCCATTTGTACAGTCTGCCATTCACATTGCAGTTTCTTAGTTTCCATAGCAGACCTTTTTTCCATACTTTATCAAAGGCTTTCTTCAGGTCTATCCACGCTGCTAGTACAAGGTTTTTCTCTTGGAATGCATCCTCAGTCTCTTGAGAGAGATAGGTCACTTGATCTTCTGTACTGTAGTACTGCCTAAATTCTGCTTGTTGTGGAATGAGAAGCTTTTCACTTTCTAGGTACCATTTTAGCCTCAGGTCAATGATGCGTTCCATCGTTTTGCATAGGCAGCTAGTGAGACTGATTGGCCTGTAGCTGGAGGCAGTATCACTGTTTTTCCCTGGCTTTAGCAGTGGTACCATGCTTGCTTCCTTCCAGATTTGAGGTAACTTACCTGTGCTCCAGCACATATTGAAAATATCCAACAGCTTTCCCATTGCCGCCATTCCCAGGTTCTTGATCATTTCATTGGACACTCCATCTGGTCCTGGTGATTTCCTTGGTTTCAGTTTACTGACTGCTAGGTCTAACTCGCTGCGTGTGATTGGTGCATCCATGACCTCCACTTTTCTGACTTCTTCCTCTTCTTTCTGTGGGTCAATGCGCACTGCACGCTCTTTCTCTGGATGGATATCAATGTTGTAGTCCTGTGCAAACATGCGAGCAAAGTGATCTGCTACCTGCTTACCTGTAAGAGTTTTCCCATCCTCTATTAGTGTAATCTTTGTACTTCTTCCAGTACTCTCATCATTTAACTGTTTGATTAGTTTCCACAGTTTCCTTCCATCCTTTTCAAAGTTTAGGGACTCTGTTTTCTCTCTCCAACTTTCCCGTCTGGCTTGCAGCTTGGCTCTCTGAAATTTGGTCTTAGAATGTTGGTAATTATGATGGTGTTCTTGGCATGGTCTATTTTCTGCTTGCTTTCGAGCTGCTTTCACATCATCATGGAGTTTTCTCAGCTCACTAGACCAGTATGGTTTATAGTCCCTACGAGCTCCTCAGGGAATGGTTTCACAAGTGGCCTGAAGGATTCAAACATTGAATTCCTTCACTGTATGTTAATATCTTTACCTTCTATCGACAGCTGTCTCACCAGGACTCCTGTACAATGTGTGTACATTGTCCAGTTTGCTTTTTTATAGAGGGCTGCTGGTGTTAAGGAGTTCATTTTCTATTGTCAGGAAGACTGGTCGATGGTCGCTACCTCCAAGTTGTTTTCCAGCTTCTCATGTAATGTTCCACTTCAGGTCTAGAGAGTGGAATGCCATATCTGGTGTTGAGGCTGTATGCCAAGCCCTTTGGCTGGTTGATCAGGAGAAGTCCATTATCATCCTGCCAGCTCTCAACTTCCACTCTTCTCTTGTCTATGTGGTCATAGCCCCAGCTCTGGGAATGGCTGTTAAAATCACCACAGACCATCAGTCTCTCTTTGTGTGGGATTGTTTCTAGAGCAAGTGGGCAGTCATTAGGACAATAATAGTTAAGGAGGTGGAAGTCTGTATTACTGGTTTTTAAATGGATCATCTGGTATTCGGCTCCTTCCATGTACACTCCCACCTGACATGCGCTGATGTTATTCTTAACAAGTGTGAGTACTACTCCTTTTTTTCTGTACTGTTGGTCTGATCTAAAACACTGGTAGCCTCTGATTTTAAAGGCAGCATCTTTGGTTAGGTTTGTCTCCTGTATGCAGCATATACTTACCTGCTCTGCAAAGAGTATGTTCTCTAGTTCCACCTTTTTGCTATAGCCATCTCTAACACTGTTGACACTCTCAGCATTCCACTGCATTATTTTAATTTCTTGCTTTTTGGCAGTTTTTTGATGTTGTATTTTTTGGCCAGTAACTCTACTCTCATGTCTGCTGGCTCCACAAGACAAACTGAGAGGACCTCCAGTAACATTGGGTGGACCCTTTGGAGGCAGGGGGCCCGGCACTGCACCTGCCTGGTTAGTCTTCACAGGGCGAGCACCATGTTTGAATACCGCAGATAGATATTTCATTAGCGATAATGCGTGTTACCCTGATTTTTGCAATGCACTTTTTGGCTGGGTAACTCCGACTTTAGCACCTTTCCTTGCTAGGACAGAATGTGGTCTTGCTTGAACTGTCATGAAGACAGTGGTGTAGGCTGGCCTGGCCAAAACTTTGTTTTCCAGCCTCCGGTGGCTGTACTTAAGTCCCATCTCCATGTCAGACGGTTTTGAGACAGTTCCACAGACACTCCGACTTTGGGATGAGGAATTCGATGAGTGCTTAAACGATATCCATTCCCCGCCACCTATAGTCTGCTGACTCTGCTTTGTTTACATCATTCTGATAGCCATTGTTGTAAAGACCCATAGGCTTGTTACATCCTGGATTCACTGGTTGCACATCAGACTTTCCTCATCCTTGTGGCGCTCTCCATGTCCCCATCCATCTGACAACCTGACATTACATTTTACAGAAATAACAATTACAATTAGTGTTAATTGCTACAAGTTTCTGGGCTACAGAGGTAGGTAAGAGTTTTTAAGCAAACAGATCTATGTTCCCTGTCTCACAAAGACTACGTTAAGATAAGTGTGTTCTTAACACAGTTGTTCCCAGGGGAATCTGTTGTTTTAAATGTGATGACATTTTGACGGCAGACTTTCTGTTGTTTTAAATGTGATGGCATTTTGATGGCAGACTTTCTGTTGTTTTAAATGTGATGGCATTTTGACGGCAGGCTTTCTGTTGTTTTAAATGTGATGGCATTTTGACGACAGGCTTTCTGTTGTTTTAAATGTGATGGCATTTTGACGGCAGGCTTTATGTTCTTTTAAATGTGATGGCATTTTGACGGCAGGCTTTATGTTGTTTTAAATGTGATGATATTTTGACGGCAGGCTTTATGTTGTTTTAAATGTGATGACATTTTGACTTTATGAAGTTCATGCATGCCTGAAATATTGATAATGATCTGACAAGGCTCAGCATGCTGTGGTCATTGATACTATATATATAGTGCATTGAACAGAATGGATTGGTTACACTGGAGAGAGACCACATTAGGATGAAAAAAGAAGTTATGGGCAGAAAGCTAGCATGACAGAGTTTTTCTTGTTAAAGTTATGATTTAATGAGATGTCATTATTTTTTTTTTTAAGAACTTTTGTATGCTGCTGTTTAATGGCTGGCGTAAATAGTCGAGAAAGTAAATATGTAAATGTTCATTTGTGCTGTAATTACTGTCCTTATTCATGCTTTTATTATATATATATATATATATATATATATATATATATATATATATTATATATATATAATATATATATATATATAGAGAGAGAGAGAGAGAGAAAGAGGAGAGAGAGTAAGAGAGAAGAAAAAGAAAGAGAGAATCACTTATCCAAAAATCACAAATCCAGAATGTTTCAGTATTTTGAGGACCAAAATGATACCACAAGTGGAGAATCTACTTGACCTAATGTGAGGTTTTGCAGTCACAGTGCATCCAGGCAACAGTTTAGTGTTAGCGTCCCTGAAGTCTCAGAACACACACAGACATGCAACTGTTGAAGGATTGGCTACTAAGGGGAGAAAACTCCTGTCCCAGCTCCCTTCAGCTACGATGTTTTTTTTTTAACTGTTAAGTATTTACATGAAAATAAATGTATAAGTATAAAGAAAAAAAATTGACTGTTTATCAATAGCTTATAAATTCAGAGTCAAGAAATGATGATGATGCCACATAACTACGGATTATCCACATGCGGTGGCTGAGATAGTAACATATTCTCTTTCTAGTGGTTCAGTGTACGCAAACTTCGTCTCATCCACAATTATTCACAATGTTATATAAAGTTACCTTCAGACCACGTGTTTAAGGTGCACATGAAATGTAAATGAACTTTGTGTTTAGAATTTGGTCCTGTCTCAAAGATATCTCATTGTATATATGCAAATAACAACCTGTCTCATGGGTGATCAGAAAAAGAAGATGGACATACGTAGGCCATGTGATGAGAAGAAATAATCAGAGAATACTAAAACAAGCTATCAAGTGGAGCACAACAGGCCGAAGAAAAAGAGGTCAACCACGTGAAACTCTAAAGAGGACATTGTTAAGAGAAGCCAATTTAGTGGCCACAACATCCCTTGATAAAGTTGAAAAACTCGCCGAGAATAAGAAAACTTGGCAAACAACTATGTGACGTTTAACTGGGTGGGAAGGATGTAAGATATGCAAATATTTCGAAATCCGAAAAGGATCCATAATCTGAAACACTTTGGTCCCAAAGATTCCGGATAAGAGATACTCATACATGTATATATATCTTGGCATTTTTGTTTTGTTTGCACAAGTCAGGTTTTGTTTACTCATCCATCATTTTTTCATGACTTTTATCTTTACTTCAAGCTCTCGTTAAGTCCAGCTGAAATCCTGACTCAGGTTGTCCACAAAATATGCCCATGGTCTAATTTTTATTATTTTTTTTTTTAACTGTTAAGTATTTACATGAAAATAAATGTATAAGTATAAAGAAAAAAAATTGACTGTTTATCAATAGCTTATAAATTCAGAGTCAAGAAATGATGATGATGCCACATAACTACGGATTATCCACATGCGGTGGCTGAGATAGTAACATATTCTCTTTCTAGTGGTTCAGTGTACGCAAACTTCGTCTCATCCACAATTATTCACAATGTTATATAAAGTTACCTTCAGACCACGTGTTTAAGGTGCACATGAAATGTAAATGAACTTTGTGTTTAGAATTTGGTCCTGTCTCAAAGATATCTCATTGTATATATGCAAATAACAACCTGTCTCATGGGTGATCAGAAAAAGAAGATGGACATACGTAGGCCATGTGATGAGAAGAAATAATCAGAGAATACTAAAACAAGCTATCAAGTGGAGCACAACAGGCCGAAGAAAAAGAGGTCAACCACGTGAAACTCTAAAGAGGACATTGTTAAGAGAAGCCAATTTAGTGGCCACAACATCCCTTGATAAAGTTGAAAAACTCGCCGAGAATAAGAAAACTTGGCAAACAACTATGTGACGTTTAACTGGGTGGGAAGGATGTAAGATATGCAAATATTTCGAAATCCGAAAAGGATCCATAATCTGAAACACTTTGGTCCCAAAGATTCCGGATAAGAGATACTCATACATGTATATATATCTTGGCATTTTTGTTTTGTTTGCACAAGTCAGGTTTTGTTTACTCATCCATCATTTTTTCATGACTTTTATCTTTACTTCAAGCTCTCGTTAAGTCCAGCTGAAATCCTGACTCAGGTTGTCCACAAAATATGCCCATGGTCTAATTTTTATTATTTTTTTTTTTATGTGTAGAACATTTCAGAATTCTTTCCTAACATGTTAGTTTCTTGTAGTTTGCTTTCATTATATATAAAATGAGCATTATGATAATTTTGTCTGTTTGTAACTTACATTCTCCTAGTCCTTGCCTTTTGTTTGAACATTCTCATAGTTATGGTCACTTGCTTCCATTTTATTAGAAATGGTGTTTCATAAAACATATATGCAGTGTTATATCAGTTCAGATGCTAAGTAATGTTTAGTAAGGTCAGATATTGAGTAAGGTCAAATGTTGATTATTGTTAAGTAAAGTCAAATGTTAAGTAAGTTCAGATGTTGAGTAAAGTCAAATGTTGATTATTGTTAAGTAAAGTCAAATGTTAAGTAAGTGAAAAAGGGACCTGATGATGCTGGTTAAGTGAAGCAGACAAGGCTGGCTGCTGGAATTGTGTATATTTAAACATTGGGAAAAAAATGTGTAATTGCAAAATTGATTGATATAAAATGTGTGTGGATAAATTTTCTGAGTTATTCAGTTTGTATCAGTTGACAAAATTTATAAGCCTTGTTTGTCACTGATGTATCCCCAGGGAACAGCTGTGTTAAGAACACACTTATCTTAACATAGTCTTTTGTGAGACAGGGAATGTAGATCTGTTTGCTTAAACATTCTGGTCAATTTCTGTAGTCCAGAAACTGTAGTAATCAACACTAATTGTAATTGTTATTTTTGTAAAATGTAATGTCGGTGGACAGATGGGGACATGGAGATCGCTGGCGGGGATGAGGAAAATCTGATGTGAAACCAATGAATCCAAGACGTGATATGCCTATTGGTCTTTACAACAATGACTGTCAGAATGATTGTAAACAAAACAGAGCCAGCAGACTGTAGGTGGCGGGGAATGGATATCGTTGAGGCACTCATCAGATTCCTCATCCCAAAGTCTGTGTGGAACTGTCTCAAAGCCGTCTGACCAGCCAGCGTTGCATACTGGATCTGATGTGGAGAAGGGGCTTAAGTACAGCCACCAGAGGCTGGAAGACAGAGTTTTGGCCAGGCCAGCATACGCCACTGTCTTCATGGCAGTCCAAGCAAGACCATTCTGCCATAGAAAGGAAAGGTGCTGAAGTCAGAGGTGCCCAGCCAAAAGGCTCATCGCACAAATCGGGGTACCACGCACCATCGCCAGTGTGCGTACGAAGAAGAAGAAGTCACTGATGTAGTATGAGTGCTGATATACTTGTCTTCTGTCTTCCTGTAAATACAACCTGGTGTTCATTGCAACCGATGTTGTGAAGGTGTTGAGACACAACATCATATCGGCGTTGGAGTGGGTTACGGAAGCTATGTTTTTTTCAGTCCTGGAATGCAGCTTACATAAGCAGGGGGCGTGCAGTGCTTCTTTAGCAGACTCCACCACCATGGGGGACTATGGCGATACCTGCCTCGTTACCAAGGCTAAGGCCTGTTACTAGGGGTACCAACGGAGAGGTGGGACAGGGTCTTGGTCAGTTATGGTTCACTAACCCTGACGCTAGCATGTCAGTTATGGGTTGCTGATTGCCAAAACGGACAGCCTTTCCCCACACCCGCCCATTGTTAAATTCTTCCTGTGTTTTCTATGAGCGGTAAAGAGATCCACCGCCGGCTTGCTGGGCCAGTCGCGGTTTGAGGGCAGAATTTAACCCAGGGGAGCCCATCTCCCTGAGCGAGAAATAAATGTCAGTTTGAAATGTTTATGCTGTGTCATGGTGTCAACAACATGCGTCCTCGCTTTATGCTCCATTTGGCACTGCCTAAGACAAATTGTATGCCTTACCAGTAACACATAAAGCACTATATCCAGCAACAGCAAGTCAAATGATTTGGTAACGTTACACGGTTACCACCAGACAGTATATCACAGACAACATTCACACTAAGATTTGTAGGTAACTGAAGAAGAGGCCGCCCACGCAGAAAGAGGAAATTACAGAAGCATTAAATATCTCATTAAATGAAGCAAATCGTCGAGCCCTGTCAAGACGTCTGTCCCCTCAACACCGAAAGGTATATGAGGAAGGAGGCAAAACAAGACAAGATAAAACTGTTAAATTGTAATTATTTGTTGAGTTACGAAAAGTTTATGAATGTTGCCTGAAAGATATCTGGAGGCCCTATAACGGAATTTGGTAGTACGCTCATGAACTCTCAGAACTCTCTCTCTCTCTCTGAACCTTAAGTGCCCAGGGCACATGGGGCTTCCGCAAGGGTTTTCCGCAAATGCCTGTCCTTTGCCTTTTTTTCTGCTCTTGCCCAGGTGAGCCCTCTATTGCTCAACATCCTTTCTGTTGTTCTTCTCCATGTCTGTTTTGGTCTACCCTTACTTCTGTTCCTTTGTGGTGTCCATCTTAATGCTATTTTTGGTAGTGAATTGTCAGTCATTCGGATCACATGTCCCAACCATCGCCAACGTCTTTCCTCAATAATTGCTGTCAGTGGCTTCATGTTTGACCAAAATATTTTTTCTAATTCTTCGTAAACATTTATTCTGGAAAGAATTCAACTTGTTTTCTATGGTTTTGGTGATTTTAACTCTCAGAACTAGTTCTGGTTAAAATGTAATGTTGAATTACGTGATGACAGAAATTTTGAGATGGGGACAAGACAGTAACCGACTCTGGACTGAAACTGGAAATTTGTTTTGTTCTATTCGTTTGAAGGAATTTGAAATTAAACTTTACAAAAATTATGGGAATTCTACTGGCATTGTTGACAGTGAGTACCAAGTTCAAGACATTAGTTCCGAGGCTTTCTAAACTACTTAATCCTTGGTGTTGTTGTCGAGAGACAATGTTCTGATAGTGGCTGGACCGGCCAACAGTCCAGTCTCGGGCCAGCTGTTTGATTATCTGTTGATTTGGCACAGCTTCTCAGGATAGAAGTTATCTGTGAATAACCAATAGAACAGCAACAGACCAACAACAGTTTTGATGCCTAATGGATAGGCCCCTCCCCCCTCCCCCCAGGTGACCAATTACTATTGGTGGTCTTGTAAGATCAACAGCCACACTTAGTGTTCTAGATGACAAATATCCATGTGACACCTGGATACGTGTGTATACAGATGGATCTGCACATAATGCCATAAAGAATGGAGGGGCAGGAGCATATATTGAATATCCAAACAACACCATTGACAAGATTTCCATACCCACTGGTAAATACTGCAACAACTTTGATGCAGAAGTTAGGGCAATTATTGCTGCAGTTGAAAAACTATCAGACTCCAGAATTGATACATGTCCTGTAGTAATTCTCACAGATGCAAGATCAGTACTGGAGGCTCTTAGTGCAACAAACTACCAGACCTTAAGGATGCCTTGTCAAAAATTGGCTTACAACATGGAGTCACTTTGCAATGGATTCCCTCCCACTGTGGGATACCAGGCAATGAGAAAGCTGACCAACTGGCCAAAAGGGCACTGAAATGGAGCAACCAGACATACCAATCACTTATAATCAGAAGAAAAGCATGATAAAAACCTACAGGAAGCCACAAACACCACAACATGATGACTATCACACGCTAAACAGAAAGGAACAAGTCACCATCTTCCGTCTCCGAACAGGACACAGCCGACTCCGAAGTCATATGTATACAAAGTTTAAGGTTGGTACTACTAATCTATGTACATGTGCCCAGGTGCCCCAAACTGTGGAACATATCCTCCAGAACTGTATCAACTACGAGTCACTGAGAAATAATTACTGGCCCAGTGAAACCACTAAAGAAGATAAGCTCTATGGTTCCACACATGAATTACAAAAAACAGTGAAATTTATCCAAGAGACAGGACTGCAGATATAGACAGACAGTGCAAACGAAGAAGAAGACTATTGGTGGATTATCCATTAGACCAGTGGTTCCCAGTTAACGAAAGTCCATGGACCACTGCTGTTTCGAAATCCAGGACAAGAGCCCAGTACTCTGGAAAAGTTTCATATCAGTATGGTTGCTATGTTCTATCTAGACCAACAAGCAGGAGTAAGAATAAATGGTGAAACAACAACTTGGTTTGACATAAAACAAAGGGTCCGTCAGGGGTGCATATTGTCACTTTACTTATTTAACTTGTATACTGAAAATATAATGATGAATATTAGAGAAAGTGTAGATAAAGAATATTACGATGCCATAACAATTGGAGGTTATGAAATACCAGAGATTAGATATGTCAATGACATAGTATTACTGTCCACAACACAAAAAGGAATGGAAAAAAACTAATTATGTCAGTCTGTAAGAACAGCTAAGAGAAAAAGCTTTATCTTATTGCAAATAAAACTAAATTGATGAAAACTGACAAAACAATCAGGCAGCTGAAATATATACCAATGAGGGGAAAACTGGAAGAGGTGGAGAGTTTTGAATATCTTGGATCATTACTAGCGAATAACGGAGATACATTGAGTGAAATTGAAAGGAGGACATCTATCGCTCTTCAGAAAGTAAAACAACTAAAGAAGGTGTGCAAAGGAACAGACAGAACTACAAAAGTAATATTTTTAAGGGAATGCTTCTTTCCCATAGCAATATAGCCAAGAAACACATAAATGCCTTTGAATGTAAATGCTACAGAAGAGTTCTTAAAATATCATGGACACAAAAAAGAACGAATATATCCATAGTACAAGAACTTAATATGAAGAAGGTTGGCTAGTAAAAGGGATTAAAGAGAGAAAACTTAAATATTTTGGACACATTAAACGCCATGATAATCTAGAGAAGACCGTCTTGGAGGGGTACATAATGGGAAAAAGAGAGGAAGACCACAGCAAAGATGGCTGCAAGACATCGTTGATCTGCAAATGGATGCATCAGCAGCAGGGTATCTTGTTTACAACCATGAACCCTACAGGAGAGATGCTATGGAGGCAAAGTTTCGTAAGGGACATGCAAATGACTGACTACCTTCTGCATCGTTCAATGATGTTAATCTTCAGATCGGGAGGTATGTATTGTAAATGCTACATGTCAAAAATACTTATATCTTACCACAGTTAGTGAAATCCGTAATTAATGATTAAAAATGGATTTTAAGAATAATCATTATTTTTGAAGTAATGAAAAAGTATTTATTATAAATTAGTTTACTATTTAAAAATTAACACAATCAACATTTTAATAGTCATTTTTACCTCCCTCAATTGACCCCATGGCAGTGTCTAACTCTCTAAAGCTGAAGTTACGTATGTAGCTGATCTCTTCTTGTTATGTCGTCCGTGTACATGTAACAGCTGCGACGCGCCCCAACAATGTACTCGACTCTGATTATTTGTACAAATTATACCCAGGATGTGGCTGTCCACACATCGTTGTCACAACTTCTGACAAGGTAACTACGTCAAGATGTGGCTTAGTCTATCTGAATGTCCAGCTTGGAGAAACTATTTCAACGTTGGTTTTATCTCCGTTTTTGTTCTTAAATGGCGAAGTTCTGTATAATCAGATTAATTTCGTGTACATGATGCGATAACATTCTTGAGTATTGAAAAATGGATAAATAATATTCACAATAAATAAGTGACTTGTCTGTTGAAGAAGAAAAAAAACGCAGGAGTTATGATTTTATTTGTTACAGTTTTATTTCTAAAAATATATTCCAGATGGATAGAATTTAATAGATTACTACAGTTCAACGACCTTCATTGGAAGATAAAATACACTACATTTTAGATGTTTAGTAGACCCATTTATGTTTATTGTTTTGTCTTGTCTCCTTCCACATATATCTTTCAGCGCTGAGGGGACAACTAGGTGCAGTAATTTGTTTAATGTAATGGGATTTTAATGTTTCTGCAATTTCCTCCCTCCATATCTTACGTGGGCGGTCTCACCATCTGTTGCCTACAAATCTTAGTGTGAATGCTTTTTGTGGTATGCTGTCTGGTGATAGATTTGGTGAAGGAAAAGGTACAAGAAATACATCATAAGATCACTAATAGAACAGGCCATAGAAGTGAAAAAAAAAAGATCTGTATCTACATTTTATAGATTATTGCAAAGCATTTGATAAAGAAAAACACAAAGAAATCATACAGATGTTAAAAGACATAAATATAGATGGAAAAAAAACCCTAAGAATCATAGATACTGGAAACAAATAGCTGCAATCAGGACTGATAATAAATAGGAGAGTATGACAAAGATGTGTTTTATCCCCTGACCTTTTCTCTCTCTATAGAGAAAGAATTAAGAGCCACATTGAAAACATGCCTTAAATAGCAGTGGGTGGATACAGCCTAAACAGTCTAAGATACCGACGACATGATACTGATACCCCAAAGCAAAGAAGATCTACAAGCTTTGTTAGACAAAATCGCAGAAAAAAGTGAGAAGAAAGGACTTAGTTTAAATAATAAGAAGACAGAGGTCATGGTCATATCCAAGAAAGAAACACCAACAAAATGTAGCATCAAAGTAAAAGGCACAGAATTAAAGCAAGTGGACAAATTGAAGTATTTAGAAACAATAGTAACACAAGACAGAAGATACGAAAGCAAAATAATGAGCAGAATACCCCAGGTGAAGTCAGCATTTATGAGGGGTGATTGATAAGTTCTTAGCATAAGATACAACGGATTATTTGTGGACAATGTTTTTGGGTTATTTCTTAACATAGTCCCCTTGCAAGTTTATGCATTTAGTCCAATGCTCCTGGAGCATACGGATCCCTTCTTTGTAAAAGCCAGCATCTTGTGGCAGTAGAAAGTGGTCTACAGCATGAATAATGTCATCATCTGAAGCAAATTTGCCACCACAGACCTCGTTTTTGAGTTTGGTAAACAGGTAATAGTCCGAAGGGGCCAAATCTGGGGAATAAGGAGGATGTTCAAGAGGCTGGAAGCCACATTCATGAATGGTAGCCATTGCCACCACCGACTTGTGAACTAGAGCATTGTCTTGCCGAAAGATGACTCCTTTTGTCACTTTCCCTCGACGCTTTTCCTTAGTTTAACCCACAGTTGCTTCACAAGATTAGCGTAATATGCCCCGGTGACCATTCTGCCCTTTTGAAGACAGTCTACCAATAGCACACCTTCTGAATCTCAAAAGATGGAAGCCATCACTTTGCCTGCAGACAGAACCACCTTTGCTTTCTTTGGAGGTGGGGATCCACGATGTTTTCACTGCTTTGACCATTATTTGGTTTCTGGTTGAAAATGATGACCCAAGTCTCATCCAAAGTCACAAATTGCTGAGAAACTTTTCAGGATGTGCATAAAAATGGCCAAGATTGTCTCGTGACATGTTGAGATGCTGTCATTTGTGATCAGCTCCAAGAAGTTTTGGGACCCATCGAGCAGAGACCTTTGTCATTTGAAGATCATTGTGAATAATGGTGTGAACATGTTCCTGGGAGATGCCCAACTCAGTAGCAGTGTACTGCTCAGTTAGTTGTCGATCCTCCGTTATCATGTCATGGATTCTGCCAGTTGTTTCATCATTGGTTACTGTTCTTGGTCTTCCTGGATGGGGATCATCTCCCTTCCATGTTTGAATTTAAGCTGCCCATTTCTTCGCTGTGCTGTAAGAAGGGGAACTCTCCCCTAGAGTCTCTACCATATCCTCATGGATCTCTTTCGATGATAAGCCCTTGATGCAGAAGTAGCGAATGACTGCTCAATGAGAAATTTTATTCATTTTCTCAATTTCTGCCACCCCTTACCACTTCAGTAGCCTGTAAAAAAAAAAATTGGTTAAGATAATTTCTTGAAAATTGGTGTTTAATCTTACATTAACCTGATCTACAAATGCACCTAATATCAACTGTTCTCTTATGCTGAGAACTTATCAGTCACCCCTCATATGAAAATGAAAAACATACTGTGCACTAAGCCTCAGTCGATGAACACCAGAAAGAGAGCTATTCATTGCTACATTGAACTCATATAATTGTATGGATGTGAAGCATGAACATTAGCAAAGAGCAATCTACAGGAAGCAGCGGAGATGTGGTTCATAAGAAAAATGATGAGAATACTTTGGACAGTCAAGAAAACAAATGAAGAGGTTCTAAAGCAAGGCTGGGCAAAAAAGAGAGAAATTATGATAAAATTCAGAACACGACAGTCCAGATTTGTAGGACATGTTTTAAGAAGAGGCAAACTGGAACACTTAATGACAACAGGAAAGCTGGAGGGAAAAAGGGACAGAGGAAGACAAAGAGACAGGATACTTGATGGACTAAAAGAGTGACACAGAGCACATTCTAAAACACACCTTATAGAAAGAGCAAATGATAGATGGTTGTGGAAATCGATGACTACCAACGCTTGATTGACATGGACCAGAGAGAGAGAGAATGTAATACTGGTGTTACTCCAACTTTCACTCTGATGGTTTCTTTTCTGATGTTGTCACATATTGATAGCATAGAGTTGGGAGGAAGATTGAGTTGTAGAGTGCTCTTTCTGTTTCAGTTGTGATATGTTTGTTTTTTTTCAGTAAAAGTGTCTTTTGTCCAGTGGCTTTATTTGCTTTATTGTTTAATATACTTCATTACTGTTACTTTTAGCTTAGTTTTGCTAGTCTTAATGTTAAGCTCCTAGTTTATTTTACTGATAAGTTTAGTTTTGTTTTGTTACTGGTAGTTTTAACTTTATCCCACTAGGTTTTTTTTTTACTGTTAATTTTAGCTTAGTTTTGTTACTGTTAGTCTTAACATTAAGCTCCTAGTTTATTTTACTGATAATTTTAGCTTCGTTTTGTTACTGTTAGTCTTAATTTTAACCTCCTAGTTTATTTTACTGTTAATTTTAGCCTGGTTTTGTTCCTGTTAGTCTTAACTTTATTCTCATAGTTTACTTTACTGTTAACTTCAGCCTGGCTTTCCTCTTAGTCTTAACTTTAACCTGTTAGTTTATTTTACTGTTGCCACAGGTTATAGTTTTTATTATTTTTTTTCTTTACAGAGAATTGTGTACAGATATCTGACTCTCAGCATCAAACCATGGAAGGTTCTGCTGAAAGAGCATTAGGAACACAGAGTTCATCACTGTTGGTGATACTTCTGGTGAACCTTCAGGTTCTGAACATCAGGATGGAAGTGGTATTTCATCCCAGCTGGCTCCTGAGTTTTCTAGAAAACTGAGTTTTGTTGAATGTGATAATGAAATTGATATTGGCGCCCAAAGGGGTATTTCTGATATCAGAACAGAAAAGATTGTACCACAGTTGCCTGATGTTACTTCACAGCCAGCTTCTGGGGATAGAATGATGGCAGACACGGCATCTGTGGCTACTGGCACAACTGAAGTAGCCGCAGAAGAAAGTAAGCAGCCGTTTGTGTGTCCGTGCGGTGAAAAATTTGTAAAGTCTGTACACCTTGCGGCACACAAGCGATGGTCATGTCCTCTCACAGAGAAAACGGCCCAGTGTGATCTGTGCAAGAACTGGTTTGCATCGGACATGGGTCTAAAGAGGCACATGAAGCACGCCCATGGGGGGATGTTCAGCTGCGACAGCTGTAGTTTGAGATTCCCCAACAAAATTAAACTGACTCGTCACTGGATGGAAGCCCACTATAACGAGAATGAGGGGCGGCCAAAGACGTTGAAGTGTTACGAGTGTGGTGAAGCAAACTTTGACAGCAAAGTTGAGCTGGAGTTCCATCTTGTCTTTCACAAATACGAGAAACATCAGCAGAAGATATCCCAGCATGCCTCAGCGTCCCATCACTCTGGTATCCATTTCTCTCCGTATCCTTCTCCACCTTGCCTGAGGGCCATGCGTCATCCACACCCACACCCATTTCATCACCATTTTGGGTTTGGGCATCCGTGGTCGCACTTTCCCATTAGACCACCGCCACCACCTCTGTTCCCGTTTATGCCTTTCTCTCCGTATGCACGGTTTCGCCCTGGACCACCTCCAGTACCCATGCAGATTCCCACTAATGCAAACCCCTTTTCTTCAAGACAGGGTGATGATTCGTCTATAAAATCGACACCTGAAACAAGCATATTTTATGAAACATCTAAAGCTGCGTCAGATGAATTATCTGCACGTGCTGCGAGAACTGCGGAAATGCCATCTCATACCCCACATCACAATCATGAGTATTTTGAACCAACGGCCTTCCCTCCATATTTTATGCATCACTTTGATCATTATAAACATGACAGATATCATCATCATAATATCAGACATCATGAGAAGAGAAAGTGGAAGAAATATTTAAAACTAATGGTGAAAGGTAAAGTACCTCCTCTATGGGCAGGGCCCGTGCCGATGCAAGATTTGGACACAGAGGTCCACGAGAACCAAGGGGGCAGCACTGGTCAAGACAAGAGTACGAATAACTGCGAGTTCAAAATGGCTTGTAAGTTCTGTGACAAAATCATCGAAAAAAACAAAGTGTCATGGCATCAGAGAAAAGAGTGCCCTGTTCTCTCAGCCCACCGATGTGCCGTTTGTGACAGAGTGTTCAAAAAAAGGCACTTTCTTATCCGTCACATGCATGAGCAGAACCATTTCCTCACTGGTGCTTCCGGGGGTGCCCAGACAAATAATTCAGAAGGTGTGGATCCTACTTCTTTGTCCGGTCTGCAAGAAAAGATGAATGCCTCTTTAAAACTGAACATCCCTGAAGATTTAGAAGAATCAGAAACTGTGGAAATGGATCAGTCTGCTGGTCAGATAACAGCCTGTTCACTGGGTTTGTATAAAGAAGGCAGTGAGTCTCAGCCGGAGATGCAGAGCAAGGAAAGACTGGATACAGGCCACAGCAAAGAGAATAGAAGAAAGATTCCTGCTCTTTCTGGAGAAGAAGCTGACAGAGTTGCCTGTGAACATTTGCAGTGCAGTACATGCAAGAGAGTGTGTCAGTCCCTAGAGAATCTGACAGAGCACCTGAGAGAACACATTAACCAGGTTCTAGCAATCCAGAAGGTCAGAGAGTGGACAAGCAAGTCCTCAGAATACTTCTTCATAGAACATAACGAAGATGAAGATGAGTTAGAGGGAGAAGGATCGACATCAACAGCAACGACCAGCTATTTCGATTCTGAGAACACTTCACTAGCCGGTTCCACTTTGCCAGACCTTGGTAGCAATTTTTCAAGTCTTGAAACAACCGGATCCAAAGACCCAAAGTGGACAAAGCCTCACAAGAAGCGAAACAAGAATCATCACAAAGGTGAGATCAACATTTGTGAATTCTGCGGGGAAAAATTTGCTTTCCGAAAGGATCTCCGTTATCACATGGAAGCCAATCACAAGGACAGCACCCTGGAGTGCCCTGTGTGTAGAAAGAAATTTAGCTGGAAAAAACGAGGAAAGTTTTACGAACGACATTTGAACTCCCACTATGGGGTGAAAGTCTTCAAACACAAATGTAGCGCCTGCGGGAAAACTTTTCTAGAAAATTCCAAACTACGAGCCCACATGTCACTCCACAACAACGAACTGTTACATAAATGCACTGTCTGCGGAAAGGGATATGCAAATAAATCTAGTCTTGTCCGTCATGAAAGGAAGCACACAGGCGTGAAGCCGTATCAGTGCGAGATCTGTCAGGAAGGGTTTTTGGAAAAAAGAGAACTCCTGAGACATTCGACGACTCACACAGGGGTGTCTCCTTTCAGCTGCAGTGAGTGTGGTCACGGTTTTACCTTGAAGACATCTCTCATGTCACACATGAAGAAAAAACACTCTGAGAAAGAGAAGCCTCTGTAGATCCGAGGATATTAACATGACGCCCGAGTTTATCTGATGAAGTTTGGTTTTTGTGTACTCAGATAATGGCCTCGACTGTGATGTTTATTTATAGAGACTTAATTTTGTGATTATTATCACATTTGATAGACATTTCAGAGTAGCATCATAGATTTTGACAGACAAAAACTCTCAGAACTATGCATGCATGGCATTTAGTAAACATAAAGTTAGCCCGGTCGTGCTTAGAAGCGTCTAAGGAATATGGTAATAAGGTGCTGTATTTTCTTTAACAGCACAGTAGAGGTATATGTGGTCAGTCTTTTGCTTCTTATCTGCAGTAAGGGGCGTTCAACCAGTTCCATGGCTGGTTGACAGGAGTGCCTCCAACCAGAAGTCAAACTACCTATCATGACCATGTAGGACAAATGTACCGCCCGCTTCGCCACTCGGGCACAGAATTTGTGACTTCTGGCGGGTTTTCATCTACTTACATAAACTGGTCATTGCCTTTATGAAGATATAAATATATTCAGAGTTGTTTGAAGTTATAAAGGTATTTTTTCTGTTATCCAGTTCTGCACGAGTAGTACTTAATTTATCCTAGTTGAATCATGTGATCAGAATTGTTGCAGTTAAATTGTTTCTCAGAATATTTTTATTTTTAAAAGAGCATTGTGTTTCTCAGATTTGTTGTAAGTCGATTGTTTCTCAGATTTGTTGTAAGTCGATTGTTTCTCAGATTTGTTGTAAGTCGATTGTTTCTCATATTTGTTGTAAGATGAGATTGTGTTTCTCAGAATTTTTTAAAGGGGATTGTGTTTTTCAGATTTCTTGCAAGTGGAATGTTTTTTTTTTTTTTTCAGATTTTCTGCAAGTGGACTGTTTCTCATAATTGTTGTAAGATGATTGTATTTCTCAGATTTGTTGTACGAGGAATGTACATATCAGATTTGTTGTAAGATGTGTTTTTTCAGATTTGCTGTAGGATATTGTGTTTTTTCAAATATATTGTAAGATGATTGTGTTTCTCAAATATATTGTAAGATGATTGTGTTTCTCAGATTTGTTGTAAGATGTTTGTGTTTCTCAAATTTGTTGTAGGAGGATTGTGTTTTTTTTTTTCAGATTTGTTATAAGAGAATTGTGTTTTTCAGATTTATTGTAGGATTGTGTTTCTCAGATTTGTTGTAAGTGGACTGTGTTTTTCAGAACTGTTGCAAGTAGATTATGTTTCTCAGAATTGTTACAAAGTCCAGTATGACATGTAATCTCTGTCTCCCTCTCTCTGAGCCTTAAGTGCCCAGGCCACATGGGGCTTCCGCAAGGGTTTTCCACAAATGCCTGTCCTTTGCCTTTTTTTCTGCTCTAGCCCAGGTTTGCCCTCTATTGCTCAACATCCTTTCTGTTGTTTTTCTCCATGTCTCTTTTGGTCTACCCTTACTTCTGTTCCCCTGTGGTGTCCATCTTAATGCTATTTTTGGTAGTGAGTATGACATGTAATAATAAACCTTTAACGTGTACGGAATTACATATGTTTGTACATGTCTGTGTCAGTGAATCTGTCCTTTCATTCAATTTATCCTATGCATAATTTGTATCGTGAAAGTACTGTACAGGATGTCCGTAAATTATCCACCTGATAACTGTCGTCCATTTGAAAAAAAGAAAAAAATGCAATCAAGTGTAATGGAGTTACTTTGTAGTGACATCGACATCAGAAAGATTGTCAGCATTCTGTACCATCATGCTTTGCTAGAAAACAGTCAAAATGGCGGGCATCCAAGACAAGACAGCGTGTGCGTCATGTGGTTAGGGGGAGCAGAATCTCCTGCGACTTGTTGAGTGTTTTTATAGGAAAGAATTCAAGCAGGATCCACCTGCTGAATGCAGTGGTATAACTTTTTATTCCTGAAACACTTTTTTTGTTTTTTGTTTTTCAATAATCAGGTCAATAAGTTCCGGACACCTGGTATTTCTAGTTCATAGATTCAACATTTTCAGGTTAAACGATGCATTTTTATCACGTTGATTTTTTTTTTTTTTTTTAATTACGTCACTGAAATTCATTAAGTTTCTGAAGAAAATAATTGTGCGTTCCATGGCAGATAGGCAAATATGCTAAAATGAATATTTACAGTTTAAAGTTTTGTAAAAATGGAAATAATTTTGAAATGCTTAATTAAGCACATTTCAACATGATCATTCTGTTGGTTAATCATTGTAGATTATAAAATGTCTAGGTAAGTTAAACACAGACCTAAGAAAGTTCATTTTAAAAAAATGGAATGGGGGGAGGGAGGAGAATCAGTACAGTGTAACTCACCAAACTACCATTTCCGATATTTGGAATAAAGATAATTAATGTTGGTGTAATCATCACTCATTGGGGTGAAGACGCTGTCAGATTAGGCAGTCATTGATAACATGATATGCTAGCATCAGGGTAGTGAACCATAGCTGACCAAGACCCTGTACCACCTCTCCATTGGCACCCCCAGTAACAGGCATAGCATGGCTAATGAGGCAGGGATTGCCATAGTCTCCATGGTGGTGGAGTCTGCTAAAGAAGCACTGCACACCCCCTGCTTTTTTAGCTGTACTCTGACTGAAAAAGTAGCTGTCATAACCCGCTCATGCACCGATAGGGTGCTGTACCTCAACACCTCCGCAGCATCGGCTGTGAGGAACACCAGCTCGCAGTTACAGGGAGATAGTACAAGACAAGAAAAGTCAAGTCATCACTCATTACTCTACTCTCTGTTGTGAACTTATAATAATGTAATGAGGGATAATTTATGAAATAAACAGCAGTAAACAAACCTGGCACTAGAATAGTTCTTAAACAGTACTGGTTTTTTAGACATTGGGAGAGACTGCCTTGAGATGCAGTCTCTGCTGCCTCCTGTTGGTTTTAGTGCCAACAGTGTTCAAAGTGTGGCTGATTGCTTACTGGCCTGACTGACATTCTCCTGTCTAACCATAAAATACAGATCTTCTTTGTTCTGCCTGCGAGTGACGATCTTCTTCGTACACACATTGGCGATGATTTTTACGATGCGCCTTCTGGCTGGGTACCTCCGACTTCAGCACCTTTCCTTGCTAGGGCAGACTGCGGTCTTGCTCGGACTGCCATGAAGACAGTGGTATAGGCTGGCCTGGTCAAAACTTTGTTTTCCAGCCTCTGGTGGCTGTGCTTAAGCCCCTTCTCCATGTCAGATCCAGCATGCAACACTGGCTGGCCAGATGGCTTTGAGACAGTTCCACAGAGACGCTCCAACTTTGGGATGAGGAATCTGACAAGTGCCTCAATGATATCCATTCCCCACCACCTGTAGTCTGTTGGCTCTGTTTTGTTTACATCATTCTGATAGCCATTGTTGTAAAGACCCATTGGCTTGTTACGTCCTGGATTCATTGGTTTCACACCAGATTTTCCTCATCCCTGCTGCAATCTCCATGTCCCCATCCAACCTGACATTACATTTTACAAAAATAACAGTTACAATCAGCGTTGATTGCTACAGGTTTCTGGGCTACGGAAGTAGGTCAGAGTTTTAAAACAGATCTATGTTCCGTGCCTCACAAAGACTATTTTAAGATAAGTGTATTCTTAATGCAGTTGTTCCCAGGGGAGCAAGTGATGATAATTGAACCCATGTTATTTCAGTGCATCACTGCACTATATGGTACAGTTGGCAGGCTCAGAGAAGAGAGGGAAGATGCCAAGTTTCATGCACAAAGAAAAAGGAATTTAGATGGAGCTTTTTTTTGCCAGTCTGACACAGAAAGCCTCAACTGTAATTCAGCCTAAACTATGATTTCAAAACATCCAGGGGGGAATGGATCGAAAAAAAGATGGTCCCAGTACTTGAATATGAAGTATAATAGGCTGTACTGTTTTAAATGGGAGTGCTCAAGATAGGATCAACAAACAAATGTGCATATGGTACCATTAAGATGACAACAGGCTACATACTGTCCAATATATGAGCAGCAGAGAAGCAAATATGGCAAACTGTCACAGTAAGAAAAGCAAACTGTATGAAGATGTCCATGCCTTCCAGACCAGCTACTTCAGAAGTATACAAGTCAACATCTGAAACTGTTTGAAGAAGAAGAAGAAGGAACAGAGTGTAATAGTTATCTGAATTTTGCCACAACTGCGCTGTCTCAATGACCAACACAGAAAATCCAGTAGGGGTAAGGTTTTGGTGAAACAAAATTTCGGGAAATATCTGCTCGTCATCTCCTCATGGAAATTCAGGATTCATAGTTTCTATTGAGGGCGGCATGGCCGTGTGCTCAGAACACCAGGTTTCTCATTCAGGAGGTGCGGGTTCAAATTGCGGTGTAGGGTTTTTTAAATGCGGGGAATGAAACTATTAACCAAGACTGCACACGCCACAGCAGGTGCTCTAGGTAGATGGCTGCTAATCGCTGAACTTAAAGTGTTCCCCAGTGGACATAAAGGAACCAGTACATACCTTGTATGCTGTAGTTGATAGTTGACAAGTTTTCTGTTAGACATCGTAGTCCTCCTTGCAGTATGCTATGTAGCTTGTTTATTGTTCAGTATTCACATATATATTTATTGACATATAGTAAAAAGTAAAGGTAACCCTGTCATGCCTTAGAGGCACATAGGGATATGGTGTTAGTGCCCATATTTTCCTTGACCTGTCAGCACACTAGAGGGTGATATGGTCAGTATTTTTACTTTTCCTTCCCCAACTCCAGAGGAAGTCGGGTACCCATTTCTACAGCTGGGTAACTGGGGTGCCGCTGGCCAGATTCGAACCCCTGACCATCGCCATGAGAGACCAGTGCACTAACCACTTCGCCACTCAGACACCCTATTGACATATGAGAGAACTTTTATTACAGTACAAATTTGTCTACATATGTGGGGCTGTTTTTTTTTTTTTTTTCTGAAAGAAACAAAAATCCCACAAAAAAAAAAAAAAATTGTAATGGGTGATATTTATTCATGTGGTAGTAGAAGGCAAAATCCCCATTTCCATGCCATTAAAGAGTACTGGGGATACAGCGTTAGGCTCGTATTTCCAAGATCTTCGGCACATGAAAGTGTGATGTGGTCAGTGTGACACCCGGCTGCATTTACTTTCCCGGATTTCTCTGATGCCCATTTTTTTAAGAGGCTGGGTAGACCCTGGGGTCTTTTTTTTTTGTGGTGTGGTGGCACCAGACACAAATCTCCACTTCTGGGACTTGACAGAGTGCCTAACCACTCACCCAACCTGGCCATCATTCATGTGGTAGTGCCAGGGTAAACCCTAGACTTTGGTAACGGCGCTCGGTATTTGTTTATTATTTTTAAACATTGTTCAAGAATGCTAGTTCTCTGTTCACTTATTACTTATAATAAATAATATTATTTTTTTTCCTTCTAGATACCAGTCTAATGCTTTTAGTTATAGGTTAGTGATATTAACACAAAGGTTGGTCAGTTTTTGATGGATGCGTTTTGTTTTTAGTCTTTCAAGAAAACTGTAACATTAAAAGAACATGCCTTTTGAGCTTTTAAGGAAAAGTGAAAATTAAAACTGTTTAAAGTTTTAGGAAAACAGAAGATATTAAAAAAATGTGTTTCTGACCATTAACTGTTTCTTGACAATAAAATGCTTTTAATTCTTGTTTTTGTTTTTTCTTGTCATTTTTCTGTGTGTTTGTGATACATGGACAATGAATTGATGAAACAGAAAATAAAAGTAACAGAAATGCAGTTTCGGAGAAGGATGTAATGTGCTCTTTACAACCAGAAGAGACCTGAAGCTTGAGACATGGCCAGAGGACATAAGCTTTGGGGGCAAAAGGTAGAGGGCGCCTATCAGGATCTGGAGAGGACTGCAGGCTTTGCCATGTCAAAGGGATCAGGATCTGATGTGACCAACAACCTCGAATGCAGAAGAAGAAAAGAACAATCAGAAGAAAATAACTTTCACATGGATGTTGTAAAGCTGGGGTGTCTCAACTTTAATGGCCTTAAAGGCCACAACTATATGTGGAAATCAAATGGTGGGCCTCACATCTAAATTAATTAAGTTTTGCCAACTTACATAAAAGTAAAAAAAAAAAAGTGGCAGGTACGAAGTAAAGGTGAAGTTTATTGTTTTTTTAAATTAGCTTTTCAAGTCTTTTAAACATGTTTGTACATAGTTTGAAGAAGTGAAAGAGCAGATCAGTTGACCGAGTCAGCTATCACAGAGAAAGTGTGACAATGAAATCACCAGTGCTGTAAGTAATTGTACTATCTCCCTTTAACTGCGAGCTGGTGTTCTTTGCAGCCGATGCTGTGGAGGTTTTGAGGTACAGCATCGTATCGGCATGGGAGCAGGTTATGGCAGCTACTTTTTCAGTCCTGGAGTACAGCTAAAAAGCAAGAAAAGCAGGGAGTGTGTGCAATGCTTCTTTAGCAGACTCCACCACCATGGGGACTATGGTGATCCCTGCCTCGTTAGCCAGGCTAGGCCTATTTCTGGGGTACCAGTGGAAAATGGGTCAGGGTCTTGGTCAGCCATGGTTCGCTAACCCTGACACTAGCATGCCAGCTATGGGTCGCTGATTGCCTAATTGGACAGCATCTTCACCTACCAGTGCTGTAAGAGAAAAATGAATGATTTGTCAAGAGTTCCAGACAGATGGTCAATCAACAAAGAGTGGATGTTACTGTATGCTGAAGGAGATCAGAGCACCCGTGGATGTGTCTGGTGCACAGTGATGATGGTCCGTTCTAACTAACTTGAAGAAAAGAAATGTGTGCAAGCACACTTTTTAAGTTATATATATCTTTTAATTACAGCTTGTACATTGCAGGCGACCAGTTGGGCACACATGTTGAGAAACGAAAACATCGATGAACTTAAGGAAAAGAGAACCGAAACTCTTTTGGCATGTCATGGGAAGACGGGAGCTGTAGACCTGACAATCACTAGAAAATGGCATCACCAGTAAGACTGAGACACGCCCTGCTGGTCTAATGAATTACGCAAGAATCCAAGTTGTACAGTGATGGTGATGATGTTAACTAACAATTAGGTTGTCCTTCTGTCTCCCTGGAAAACTGCAGGCCGGTATTTTTTTGCAGCCGATGTGGTGAAGATGCTACGGCACAGCTCTGTGTTGAATTGTGAGCCAGTTACGCTGGCTATTTTCAGTCCCTGAGTGTGGATAAAAAGCAGGGGGTGTGCAATACTTCTTTAGCAGACTCCACCACCATGGAGATTTTGTCCATCCCTGCCTCCTTTCGCCAGGCTAGGGCTGTTACTGGGGGGGTGTGCCAAAGGAGAGGCAGGACAGGGTCTTGGTCAGCAATGGTTTGCCAGCTCTGATGCTAGCATGTCAGCAATGGTTTGCCAGCTCTGATGCTAGCATGTCAGCAATGGTTTGCCAGCTCTGATGCTAGCATGTCAGCAATGGTTTGCCAGCTCTGATGCTAGCATGTCAGCAATGGGCTGTCAAATTGATATCAGCTTCACCCCCTCACCCAACAATTAGGTGCAAATTATATTTATCTTTAGTTAAACTGTGATAAAGCTGTGAAGTATCTGTATCGTGTTCAAGTCAGGAGACCTCTTAACGTAGTCTATAGATGATTCATATGTGACTGACTTATTATCTGGCACACATTCTTGACCAGGCTGCGTACCAGGTGTCTTAAACATTCTGTGTCAACATTTCATGTATGCAGTTCCTTGTTCTGGTACTCTTAAACTCTTTGGATCTTATCTCAGTCTGACTTATCTTCTGGAACAGAAGTCTCTTATTATTATTTTTTTTTTTAAGAATGTTTCATTATTACTTCAGATAAAATTTTTCAGATTGTCAATTTATTCTTTCTTTCATTACATCTTGAATGTGTTTTATTTCTTATCGCTCATGTTTCCTAATTCTTATCATATTAATATTTTTATCATCACAAGAGAGGCACGTCATCACCATCACCTTCACCACTACCACACCCAGGAGCAGGTATCACCTGACTTAGTCTTGATCTTGTTGGAGTTTTATCTGTAAGGTTCATCTCTCTGCACCTTGTCTTCTCTCTAATTGGAGGTCCAGTCCATTTCCCGTTTTTTTTTTTTTTCAGACCATAAATCCCTCCATTATGTGATATTCTAAACTGCAGTTTTAACTGGATTTGAAATAACTGTTCATTTACTTTATCAGTCTTGCAAGATCACTACCCCCCCCCCCCCTTCCCAGTGCACTGTGGGTAACCCTTGCTTGTGACCTGCAACATGTTCAAGTTTTGTTCGATTTTCTGACCTCATCCTCCAATGACATTTCATTTCTTTCCTACCGGGTTCAGTCCCAGCTGTGGGATTTTCCTTCTGGTACATACCAAAAAAGGCCCTGGGGTTCACCTAGCCTCTAAAACTGGGTACCAGAGAAATCTGGGAAGGTAAAACGGCCAGGGCGTGATACTGACCACATCAGACTTTCATGTGCTGAAGGTCATGGAAAATACGGGCCTAACACCGTATTCCCCAATATGCCTTAATGGCGTGGAAATGGGAATTTTACCTTTTACCTGTCATCACAGTTCAATTTGATGAAATGTCATGCCAGTCTATCTGTAACATATATGAGCACCCACAGCTACCACTTACACTCCCTCCCTTATTTTGACAGAAACAGTTATTTTCCACTAAGCATTATATTATATAAAAGAAATGTAATCTTCTCTTTGCGGGAGCTTCAGTTATATTGTCTATCACAGTCTCTGTGCTTTCGCTGTCCGTGCACATCTGTTTCCTTTATAAGACACAAGAATACAAATGAAGCTGTTTGGTCTGTGTATTGCACTGAGAACATACAACAAGGTCTGACAATCCAGAAACTTCAATAACACAGGAAAGAAAAAAAAAAATCTTGATATGCAGTGAAGACTAATGAAGACTAATATCACAGGATTTGAAACAAGTTTATTATTTAGAAGGTGCATTGAAAGTGTTTTTTAAGTTTGAAATCTGTTATTTTAACCATGGGATAAATGCACAGCACTTTGTTCTATGCTGTTTGGCTTGGGAATCTTCAACTTCAGCAGGCCTTCACTCGCATGGATACTTTTTTTGCTTTAAGAGTATATATAAAACTAAATATAAATATAAATAAAATAAATATATATATACACCAAAACACTGTAGTAAAGCTGTGACAAATAAATATTAAGATACTGGTGAGTGGCATTGGTGATAATGCTTTTCCAGAATTCTCTGTTCCGAGCGCTGAGTATAAGCTGTACTGGCGTTCTCTGTTAACTCTAAAAAATAAATTTGCTCACATAGGACCTCCTGTAAAACAGCAGAACCTTCACTGTTTATTGGATGTTTCTTGGATATCGTTCTGCCAACAGGAATCTTGCTGAACGAAGTTATCTGCCTTATACTGCAAAATTTAACAGAAACTGTTCTATTAGCAGATATCTGTAACTGATTACTTCATACAATGAGACAGCATAGAAATTCATAACCTTTCCATATTAAAAATAATATACTCACTTACATATAACAAAAAAAGCTTTAATAAAACATATGCAAGAAGCAGAAATGTGATTCTTTCAGTCTTGAGTTAAAAACAGACATACAGCTCTGAGTAAATTTGAGTTAAAAACAGACATACAGCTCTCTGAATAAATTATGTTTAGCTCCATTGCGGTGACGGTTGGGACACGCGCTACGAATGACTGACGACTCACTACCAAAAATAGCACTAAGATGGACACCACAGGGGAACAGAAGTAAGGGTAGACCAAAGGAGACATGGAGAAGAAAAACAGAGAGGATGTTGAGCAATAGGGGACTCACCTAGGCAAGAGTGAAAAAGGCAAAGAACAAGCATTTGTGGAAAACCCTTGCAGAAACCCCATGTGCCCTGGGCACTTAAGGTTCAGAGAGAGAGAGCTCCAGGATACAAACATATAATTTGTTAAGCAATCATAAATAAAATAAAAATTAACTGACAATCTATCCTGTACGAAAAAAAAACCCTTTCCCAAACTGGTGTAAAAAAAGTCAAATATGTAAAGTTCAAAGGTTGTTTGTTATGTCATTTATATACAAGTATACAGAAATATCAAAGTTATGTTATATATTAAAAACAAGCACAAATGGGTGTTAAGTTATATAAACTTGCATCTGGGTGTTAAATAAAGTTATACATAAAATACAACCGGGTTTAATCAAGTAATGTTGTATATAAAGTGATGCTGAAACTGTTTCATAGTTTAACAAAAACATATATAAAGTGCTGATGAAACTGTTTCATGGTTTAACAAAAACATATATAAAGTGCTGATGAAACTGTTTCATGGTTTAACAAAAACATATATAAAGTGCTGATGAAACTGTTTCATGGTTTAACAAAAACATATATAAAGTGCTGATGAAACTGTTTCATGGTTTAACAAAAACATATATAAAGTGCTGATGAAACTGTTTCATGGTTTAACAAAAACATATATAAAGTGCTGATGAAACTGTTTCATGGTTTAACAAAAACATATATAAAGTGCTGATGAAACTGTTTCATGGTTTAACAAAAACATATATAAAGTGCTGATGAAACTGTTTCATGGTTTAACAAAAACATATATAAAGTGCTGATGAAACTGTTTCATGGTTTAACAAATAGAAACAAACACTGGATAACAAGGAGACCCCACACAAGAAATGGTTGCACAATTAGTCTAAAAATGAAGATCCTGAAAATAACCCAGCTTAGCATCAAGTGATAATGATGACAAATAGGGGCATCACTGAATTGTGAAAATTTTTTTGCCTGTATTGAAGATCACTGCAAAAACAGAAATGTTATACTTGAAGAAAGAAGAAAAAAATATCACTGCAAAAAAATTATATATGTGAAGAAATAAGAAAAAAAATATCACTGCAAAAAAAATGTTAATTATGAAGAAAGAAGACAAAAATATCACTGCAAAAAAAAAAAAAAGGAAATGTTATACTTTAAGAAAGAAGAAAAAATATCACTGCAAAAAAAAAAATGTTATATACGAAGAAAGAAGAAAAAAATATCACTGAAAAAAAAAAATTATATATATGAAGAAATAAGAAAAAAATATCACTGCAAAAAAAATGTTATATATGAAGAAAGAAGAAAAAAATATCACTGCAAAAAAAAAAAAAGAAATGTTATACTTTAAGAAAGAAGAAAAAAAATATCACTGCAAAAAATGTTATATATGAAGAAAGAAGAAAAAATATCACTGCAAAAAAATGTTATATATGAAGAAAGAAGAAAAAAATATCACTGCAAAAAATGTTATATATGAAGAAAGAAGAAAAAAATATCACTGCAAAAAAGAAATGTTATACGAGAAGAAAGAAGAAAAAATATCACTGCAAAAAAGATAAATGTTGTATATGAAGTAAGAAGAAAAAAAAATACTGTTTGCGAAAATCAGTATCAAAAGCACAAAGTGGATGTTTGGAGATCAAAACAAATCAGTAAGTCGTAGAAAAAAGTAAGAGAAATTACAGACAATAAGTGGACCTATTTTTTTTTTTTTTTGAGTCTAGCAACCGCAATTCTAGATTTGTAACAGCAACTACAATTCTAGGTTTCTAAAATCAATTACAACTGTAGATTTCTATGAGCAGCAGCAAATTCTAGATTTCTAAAAGCAATTATAGATTTGTGACATTTCTCCACCACAGAATCTGACACTGCACATAGGCAGTCAAGTAGGTTAGTGATAAAAACAATGCACAAGGGAAATAATGCTCTGTACTGCATTATGAAATAAAGAAAAAAAAAAGGCACAAATTAAAGAATTCTGTATATATGTCAACAAATTATTAATATTTATGCATATAAACATAACAATGAGACAACTTTTAACTCTTTGCGTGCTTATCGTCATAGAGGGGACAATTTCTGACGTGGTACCTTTTGTCACTTAGGTTATGTTTGGTTTGTTTCATTAAAAAAGTGATGTAACGCTTAGACTGTAAACATTTAGTGTGCATGCCCCGTGACCCTTTTCATAATGGCTGAGGAGTGCTTAGTTACGAAGGAGAAAAGTGAAGTTTTCTGTGAGAAATTTCAATTTTTGGTGATGTAGATAGGGGTGTGGACATGCCCTGTGACCAGACCACTGTTCTTGAATGTATCCCAAGTAGATATAGACATATTATATGACTGGAGAAGTAGTTAGAAGGTTATTTCAGACATTATTTTATTGATAATGTAACATACTATCACAAGATGAGACTGACAGGTAGATCTAGGCATCTTACATGGTTAGTACTGTACCCTAAGACCTATCTGATGGTAAGTTGGACACAATCACTGTCTAAAAACATCACGTTACTTTTTTTTTTCCTAAAAAAACTGCATCTATGAAATCTTCATACATTTAGTTATATTTTGAAACATAATAGGTACACGGAAATACTGTTTTTCATTCAATTTTGCAACTATACCCCCGATACATATCAAGGCCCACGCTTTTAATCCGGCACCCAACTGAACGTCTGTGTTTCTTCCTGAGGCACGGAAAGAGTTAAGATGTATTGTTCTGGAAGCTATAAGGACCCACATTTTGTCGGCAGTCATGTTTTAGAACAGGATCTTGTCTTGTCTCCTCTCTTGCACCTTTCAGTGTGGAAGACTGGAGATTTACTCTAAATGTTCACTGTTATCTCTCCTCATCACGCTCAAACGTTTCACGCTTCCCATTCTGCCATCAATTTCAAGTTGTTCACCTTGAAAAATAAAGAGGAATATATAAAACAAACACATACAAAATGCTTTCTGAAACTTGAATACATGAGATGTCATGGAGATACAGATGCTGTGATACAGTTAAGAGTCATCTCTTTGAAGGATTTATGCCTGGACAAAAGAAGAGCAAAGTTCTATGTTCTAAAAGTGGGGGTGAAGACTTGTCTGATGAGGCAATCAGTGACCCATAACTGATATGCTAGCATCAGGGTTAGGCAAACCATAGCTGACCAAGACCCTGTCCCACCGCTCCATTGGTATCCTTAGTAACAGGCCTGGCCTGGCTAACGGGGCAGGGATTGCCATGGTCACCATGGTGATGGAGTCTGCTAAAGAAGCATTCCCTGCTTTTTAGCTGTACTCCAGGACTGAAAAAGTAGCTGCTATAACCCACTCCCGCACGAAAACAATGCTGCACCTAAACACCTCTACAGCATAAGCTGCAAAGAACACCAGCTCGCAGTTACAGGGAGACTGTACAAGTATGAGTGTTCTAAAAATAGTGATTCAAGTCACTAAATGGCTCCATGGTGTCACGCAATCCCGCTTCTGAGACCCACCAAGAATACAGGCTAAAGCCCTGGGATACTCTGAACCCCTTGTGGTCCTCTCGCGGATCTCGTGTGGTCCTTTCGGGGGTTTCGTGTGGTCCTTTCGGGGACCACACAGGAGACCACGGGACCTAACAAGGACCACAGGCGTAAATTCAGTAGGATCACAGTGCGGTTTTGGTGGTAGAAGCGAACGAAGAAGAAGAAGAAGACTAAATGGCTCTAAACATACGGAACATCATTTTTAAGAGCAAAACTAGGAGAATGTATTGAAAAGTAATGCCCCCTGCTTTATACAAAGGTAAAGGTAAAATCCCCACTTCCATGCTATTAAGACTTATTACAGTACACAGTGTTAGAGCCACATTTCAAAGACCTTTTGTACATGAAAGTGTGATGTGGTCAATACAACGCCTGCTTTATATGCTAAAAAAAAAATAAGTACAAACTAATTTACACTGAAAGAAAGTTTCTTGAACCATTTTACCTCCTGGAGATGATGAACTATGGCACCCCCCCCTAAAAAAAAAACAAAAAACCCACACACACATAATGATGTGAAACAAGAATATGTTAGTGATACTGAAAAATAAGGAGGTGCTCTGATAGGATTTTTGACTACAGAGAACATGCTCATGCCTGGCATTCTCGATAAATATAAGCCAAAGGATGGCTGTCTTGACTGACTCTGGACTTTATTGTGTTCAAGATGAACTTGGTCATCAAGAAATTGTATAAAATGAATGTTGGCTGATCACTGACCTCACTATAACAACAAATCTGAATTTCTGACCTGATGCTCAGGTCTTGAAAATGGTTACAAAGTTTTATCTGAAGAACAGCCCTAAGAAGCATGCCCTACCAGCTTAGGGAACACATCAATCCCTTACCCTTCTGGCATGGCTGAAGTCATTTTTTTTGTTTATAACAGTGGTTCCAAAATTCTTTTGGGCTGCTGCCATCTTCTCAGGTTACATCCCTAATGCCTCCCCGCCTATGCCCAAAATTTGATCACACAGTTGGTTCTAATCCCCGTGCTCCCTTTTCACTTACCAGCCTCTGCATCTTCTTACTGCCCTAGGACAGCAGTATTACTCACTTTGGGAACTACAGGTCCATAATTAGGACCACAAGGGACCTGTTTTGTCTGCTATCTCTTTGGAACTGCAAGCTTGTTTTCTGTGCAGCTGATGCTGTGAAGGTGTTAGAGGCAACACTGTATTCAATGAGTATGACCCATGAGGTCGAGGCAGGTTCTGTATGTAGGCTGTGGCCTGAGTCATTCACAGAGTCACTTTCCTCTATGTTCCTGGGCACGTGGGCATCTAGGGAAATGAGAGAGCTGACAGACTAGTTGGCTCTGCCATCACTGCAGAAGAACAACCACAGGATCCAGCTGATATAGTTAATGTGCTCAGAGAGACAGGCAGAGTGGAGGACTTTGAGGGCAGTGAATCTACATCACTACTCAGACTGAGAGAGCTGGGAATGCAGACTGGCATGGCCAAGAATGAGAGGCATACTAGAGATGCGAGACAACACAGAACAGGTATTATCAGCCACGGGATGCTGATGGATATGTTGAGGGAGGGAGTCTGAGCACCTATGGACATGTCTGGAGTATAATGATGATGACCCAGACTATAAATAGTATTGGCGTGGAAGTGGATTATGGCAGCTATTATTTCAGCCCCAAAGTGCAGCTAAAAAGGAGGGGGTGTGCAATGTTTCTTCACCATGGGGACTGTAGCGATCCCTACCCCGTTAGTCAGGCTATGCCTGTTACTGGTGGTACCAACGGAGAGGTGGGACAGCTTCTTTAGCTATGGTTCGCTAACCCTGACGCTAGCATATCAGCTATGGGTTGCTGATTGCCTAATCAAACAGTGTCTTCGTTCCTGGAGCATAAGGGAAAAGCAGGATAAAATATCAACAGGCTACACACAAATAGTTTTTGGGTATAAGTATATACAAGACTTCTGCCAAGCCTGGATGGTCAGTTAAAAAAAAAGAAGGCTGGAATCAGTTGAAATGTAGTTCTTAAGAAGAATGCTGATAGTACCATGGAAAAAAATCGAACAAGGAAGTTTTGAAAGAGGCACAAGAAACAAGGAAAATTATAACAAAGATCAGAAAACAACAATCCAGATTTGTGGGGCATGCTTAGAGGGGACACAGGCTAGAGCACCTAATGGCACCAGAGCAGATCAAAGGTAGAAGAGACAGAAGTGGAAAGAGAGAAAAATGGCTTAGCATTCTGATATGAGAAATGCTCAGTGGCAGGCCTGTTAAGATGCACAGGACATAAAGGGTTATGGAAGGACATGATACTCTCTGCCTGTTGGCAGGAAGCTGTGTATATAAATACACACAAAGCCACCGCAGAAAAGCTGTGATAACAGAACTTTTTTCTATTTTTATTTTGTTGTGTATCATTCATTTGAACTTATACTTGTATTCCATCTTCTTTCCCTATTTCTTTGTCCTGCATGTTTTTGTATGATTAAGGTGTAAACCAAAACATTACAGGGAAAGAAGATGGAATACAAGTATAAGTTCAAATGAGTGATACACAACAAATAAAAATAGAAAAAAGTATCGAAAAAAGGCAGCACTTAGCTGTGATTTGCAAGAAGCTGTGTCTGAGAGTGTGCTAACTGGGTACAGAATTAGAAGAGATCAAGATGCCTGTGTTTTATTTTTAACATAGTCAGATTTCTTCCACAAGTTAAAATGTGCTGTATTTTTGCTGAGTTTAAAATACAAACTTACCACATTTTATTATAGTTGTTGCATTTGTCACATTTACCACACATGGTATTCCATACTCTCTTGCCACCACTGCTCCTGTTAAAATATATGCAGAATGTGAACACGGGATGTTTTAGAAATATATTCCTGAATACATCTATCTCAGTAACTCCAGAATTGATACTCGTACATGCCCTATAGTATTTCTCATGGATGCATGACTGGTACTGGAAGCTCTTCAGTGCAGTAAACTACCAGACTTTAAGGATGCCTTGTCAAAAATTGGCTCACAACAGAGTCACCTTGCAGCGGACTCCATCCCACTGTGGGATACCAAGCAATGAGAATGCTGACAGCCTGGCCAAAGAGAGCATTCAAATGGAGCAACCAGACGCATTGATCACCTACAACCAGAAGAAAAACGTGATAAAAACCTACAGGAAGCCACAAACACCAGCAAAGTTTAAAGTTGGTACTGCTACTCTTTGTACATGTGTCCAGGCGCCCTAAACTGTGGAACATATCCCCCAAACTACTGGGCCAGTGAAACCACCAATAAAGATAAGCTCTACGGTTCCATACATGAACTACTAAAATAGTAAAATTTATCCAAGAGACAGGACTGCAGATATAGACAGAAAATGCGTAGGAAGAAAATCTCTCCGTCTACAAATGAGAACATTTAACACTGTAAGCATCAATGTTAAGTGATAAAATGGCTTCTTTAGCCACAAAAGGTGATCTTTAAGTAGAAAAGTGTTAGATCAGGGGTTCTCAACTAGTGGGGAATTTTGGGTTTCAGGAGGGAGGGGGGAACACACTGACAGACTCATACTCCAGTCCTACAGACTGCAGATAATCTACAAGATATCACAGAGAGGGATGACATATAAGGTAAAGGTAACATTCCTGTCTCCATGCCATGATGGCATATTAGGAATATGGTGTTAGGACTTTATTTCTAAGATCTTCAGCACATGAAAGTGTGATATGGTCAGTATCACGCCTGTCTGATTTTACCTTCCCAGATTTTTTTGGTACCCGTTTTTAGAGGCTGGGTAGATCCAAGCCATATTCTGACACATGGTTTTTTTAAAAAAAACTAGTTGAGAACCACTGTGTTAGAAGATCTGGAAGTTGATGGATTCTGTGAAACATCTGATGGCATTATCAGCAGTAAACCATGTCAAAGTTGGAAGGTTTTGATCTTCACATATTTGGGGGGGGGGGGCATGCTAATGTAATGGATTAGACATTCACATGTCGATCTGGTTTTGGTTTCCACTCACTATGGTGGCAGTCGGACCGTGGCCTGCAAAAAACTCCAGGAGTTCATTCAGACTCAGGGAAAAAACATGGGTACCAGGGTTAACACTCTGGCAAGGAAAAGGAATGTTATCCTTTGTGATGGAGTCCGTTCTGACGGTGACACTTCTGGTCAATTGCTGATTAGGCAGCAGAGCACTTATATGTCTGACAATGAGCAATAACGTTGATTCACAGAGACCACCTGCTACCTTTTTTTGATCTTCATCTCTCTCTCTCTCTGAACCTTAAGTGCCCAGGGCACATGGGGTTTCCACAAACGCCTGTCCTTTGCCTTTTTTCTGCTCTTGCCCAGGTGATCCTTCTATTGCTCAATATCCTCTCTGTTCTTCTCCATGTCTCTTTTGGTCTACCCTTACTTCTGTTCCCCTGTGGTGTCCATCTTAGTGCTATTTTTGGTAATGAGTTGTCAGTCATTCGGAGCACATGTTCCAATCATCACCTGCGTCTTTCCTCAATAATTGTTGTCAATGGCTTCATTTGCATTTCTGTCAACAAGATGTTATTTCTTATGGTGTTTGGCCAAAATATTTTTCTAACTCTTCGTAAACATTTAGTCTGGAAAGAATTCAGCTTGTTTTCTATGGTTTTGGTGATTTTACAGCATTCATTCTGTAGAGTAGTACACTTAGAACATTACTCTTAAATATCATGATTTTCTTCTTTGTGCTTAGTTTTTTAGATTTCCATATAGCATTGCAAAAGTCTGGTTTGCTCTAGTAAGTCTGTTGTTGATGCCCTCTGTGCTGTCTCCATTTTCTACTACTCTATTTCTGATCTTCATATACACGTCTAAATGAGATTATAAATGTTTCACCATGGGTATTTATGGTGAAACTGCCTTGCCTATACCACACACCAAGTCTTCTGCCAAGCAGCTCCAAAGAAGGATACATAATTCTGGAAATGTAGAACAGCATTGTATGGTTAGCCTTTGAAAAACACAAAGCACATGAGATGTGAGAGAAAGAAAAATAGTAAGAGAATGACTGTCACTCGAGCCACACCTCCCTGTAGCATGGGCAACCACTTATCTATGAGAAGATAATGCACCACCCACTATTCGAGGACAACTATACAATGCCGTGCTCTAGTACCTCACTGAGCACAAGGTTCATTTCCTATCTACAAAATCTGTATCTGGAAAAGTAGAGAGTTACTGAGAATGGCAGAAGACTAGCACAACAAAACCTTCACCATTAACCATATTAAATGTTCTTTCCTCTTACTGTAAATAATCTGTACAAAAATAAAACAGTCTTCTTCTTCGTTCGCTTCTACCACCAAGACCGCCCTATGATTCTACTGAATTTACACCTGTGGTCCTCCATAGGTCACGTGGTCCCCTGTGTGGTCCCCAAATGGACCACACAAGATCCCCAAGAGAACCACAAGAAGTTCAGAGTATCGCACAGCTTGAGCCTGTATTTTGGTGGGTCTCAGAAGCAGGATTGCATGGCACAGTGGTTTTCATTGCACCAGTTTGATCTAGTGTTGGACTTTCTTATCAGAAAACCTCAGCGTGTTTTGGATATCAGTATATCCCCGCTTGGTGAGAGGTGGTAGCCCATCTGGGCTAGAGTTGGACTTTCTCACCGGAAAACCTCGACATGTTTTGAGATAACCGTGTATCACCGCTGGGTGAAAGGTGGTTGCCTTTCCATTCCAGCGTTGGACTTTCTCACTGGAAAACCTCAGCGTGATTAGGATACGCATACATCCCCGCCGGGTGAGAGGTGGGTGTCTATCTAGACTGCACTGGTCCAGTGTCTCCGACTTCAGCATTTTGTGGTCATGGCCGCTACCCTTCCTAGTTGTAACCAGGACAGAGCTTTTGTCCAGGAGGATGAATACTCACCAGTAGTGACTTCCACCCCTGGGTTGAGCTGGTTTAGGCATATTATCCCAGTATGGGCGTGTTTAGGACATGACCGACCTCTAGAGCAGAGGTACCGTGGCATGCGTAGCCATCAAGTTTCACCCCTGGTGTAAGCTGGTTTAGGTATATTTCACCAGTATGGGTGTATTTCAGACGTGCCTGACCTCTAGAGCAGAGGAGCCATGGTATAAGTACCTCTCGCCATGATACTACTGGACATACCGATTAAGTTTCACTTTAACCTTTCCATCACTTTTTCATATCGGCGCCACACAGCACCTTGATTGCTTTTCCGCACTTTCATCCTTGGCTGGGAGGAGCTTCACTCCACGCGCAGCATCCGAAGAATCTTGCCAGCACTGTCTTAACCTCTGGGTTAGGACAGTTCAGGCATTTTGCCTGATTTGAATGCACTTAGGACGTGGCCGACCCCCAGACCAGAGGTGCCGTGATTTGACTATTGTTTACTTCACTTATTCCTTTCTTTCACCTTTTCCACAGTGGTGCCGCACAGCAACCCCATTTGCACCTTTCTTCATTGGCCAGGAGGAGACCCACTCCACGCACGGCAGCTGAAGAATCTCGCCAGCAGCGGTAGATGAGCTACCAAATGTGCCTCTCATCTACCCTAAGTGTCTGGTTTTCAGGCTCATACTCGCCTTCGCCCCTTCTCCTGTCAGTTTAAACAGTTCTGCCATGGGAAGGCCAGGAGCTGGACTTTACTGCCAGAGGCTATTTGAGACGCACGCTATTGGAGCGGAGAGCGACTTCTCCACCCCACCTCCAACAATAACAGTCCTTAGAATCAAATAAAATAGTGAATCATTTTGAACATGGAATAGTCAGTTTCAAATTCAGCTCTTCAAAAAATGAACACATTTCAAACAACATTAAGTGAAGATTGTACAGCAATAAGTAGAGCAGCTCAGTAAAAGCATCTTCCTTCTGCAGCTTCTCAGCTATCTTTGACTTCTGTACATGAGCCTTGTTCCCACCTCACTCAAACAAACAAAGTCATACCTGGAAATGATGAACAAGATCCCATTCATCAACTACAGAGATACCAGCAAACTACAATTTCTTTCACCTAAGAACAGGACACAGCTGCTGAGCCACCTCTACTTAAAATGTCACACACGGACGAATGCCCCTGCAGCTTTGGTGTCCAGATGCCAGAGCATATCCTGCAGACCTGACTAACATCCAAGAACAGATCTGGTCTGAGGGAGAGGATCTGAAAGAAAAGCTATGGGGCTCCCACTCAAGCCTGGGGAAGATGACACGTTGTCAGAGTGACGGGGCTGCAGATACAGCATGACCAGTCAACACTTGAAGAAGAAGAATGGAAATGACAGGGAAAAATTTGATTCTGAAGAGCAACTGATGACTGTGAAGTTTTCTTGTAGCTGTCTTTTAGGGAATTATTTCATTAGAGGCCTTAAATTTAATTCTGAATTCAGTGCAACAAGTTTTAATAAATACATAAATGAAGAAAGAAAACCCATTTATATAACCATACATACCCCAAATTGTTTCAATATATTTTTTTTGGTATCATTTAGTTAAAAAGACTGTTACAAAAAAACCCTCCAAAAAACTCATCTATACTGACCATGAGATACAAGACCGCCAAGTTCTGTGATAAGTCCGCCAATCAAGGGAAAGTACGGAGACCAGCCCACATCTGTGCTGTTCACGACCAGGATGTCTCCAGGCTGAAAGAGATAAGATTAAAAATGGATATGCCAAAATAAACTTTCCAGCACTTTTTAAAAATTCATAGCCAAACTTATTCTGCTTTATAGGTCATATTTACAGCTTCTAATGATTATAAAGGCAACTTGAAGACAGCATCTGTTTTCCTGAATCACAGCTAAGGACAAGGATGGATGGATGGAACACTGAAGCTGGAATTAATTTTTGAAAAAAATTCTTGAATGAAAAAAAATAAGGTTTTGCACTAATAAACAAACAAATCCAGTCTGCATTATCATTAGTACACCAGGATATCACAGCCCTTTAATTCAGAAAAAAACTGGCTGGCAAATCCTCATGGCAAAAATTTTCGGTTTCTGGCTGAAATCAGTGGCTGTCCATATGGCACAACCTGCCATTGTGAAAAAACAATGCACAGGGAAGTCCTGGTTACTCTGTGTTAAATTTCCACACCTTTCCCTGAATAAACACTTCTAACTGAACACAGAAGTTCATGCTGAAGTTTCATCTCTTTCCTTGTGGTCAAGAGGCCCAAAAAGAAGGAATGCTAAAACTGGAATCTCTTCTTCAACTTGGGGGGGGGGGGCAACAGCAGAACTGGTGAACTGTATCTAGCTATATGCAGGAAACTCTCTACTGTAGAGAGCAGAACAACAACACAACTCCTTCAGATCATCAGAAGAAGGGTTTTTCTGCTGTTTCTGAAAGGCTTCTCAATGCCCTTGCTCTTGCTTGTCCTTTTATGCCCAGTTGCTTACATAGGTCATATGCTGATGTTGCTACGAATCCTCTCAAAATATTTTGGCCAAACACCATAAGAAATAACATCTTATTAGCAGAAATGCAGATGAAACCATTGACAACAATTATTGAGGAAGGACGCTGGCGATGGTTGGGACATGTGCTCTGAATGACTGACAACTCACTACCAAAAATAGCACTAAGATGGACACCACAGGGGAACAGAAGTAAGGGTAGACCAAAAGAGACATGGAGAAGAACAACAGAAAAGATGTTGAGCAATAGAGGGCTCACCTGGGCAAGAGCAGAAAAAAAGGCGAAGGACAGGCATTTGTGGAAAACCCTTGCGGAAGCCCCATGTGCCCTGGGCACTTAAGGTTCAGAGAGAGAGAGAGAGATAATACAATCTATAACCTTAATCCACTTCCTCAGAGTGTCCTCTGGAAACAAGCTGTGGCACAACAGCCTGGTAAAGGAGGAAGTGGTTGGAATGGCAGAACCCATACTGACCTTGATGACTGATGCCCCCTCTAGGTTATGCACAACTTGGGCTGGTCCTGACACTAAACCCTGGCTAACTGGCATACCTGTGTAAGCAGATTTTTCAGACATTCACTGCCAAAATAATCATGAACTAAATAATAAATGAACATTCACATAACTGTCACTGAAATGAAAATATATTTACTTTCAAAATTTATTTCTGTTATCTGATTCTGTCAAAGCACGAAAACTGTTTAGGAGAATAATATTTTAGCAAAGTATGAATTAAAGTTGGCGGCCTGGTTGGCTGAGTGGTTAGGTACTCGGTCTACTAATCTGGTGGTACCAGCTTTAAATCTCAGCAGCAGGAATTTTTTCTGGTTCCACCACACCAAAAAAAGCCATGGGGTTCACCCAGCCTTTAAAAATAGACACCAGAGAAATCTGGGAAGGTAAATGTGATCAGGTACTGAGTAGATCGCACTTTCATGTGTCTATGATCTTGGAAATACGGGCCTAATGCCGTCTCCTCAATGATGACATGGAAACAGGGATTTTACTTTGACCTATTAATTAAAGTTGGCTTTATGTGGAAACACCAAATCTTTCAAGACCGAAGAAAATCTGGCGAGTGAAGTCAATTGTGAAAGACATGATCATGACATTTTTTTATGCTTTTTTTTTTTTTCAATTCTCAGGAGAATATTTGTCATAAATGGCAATCAACAGGTCAAATGGTACAACATTTTTTTATCTTGAGGTTGGTTTGAAACTGCTAGCTACTAGTCAATGTAGCAAATCATTTTCATTATTATTTGTCTGCTATGAACAGGTATCTTACATCTTACATCCTTCCCGTGCCGTTAAACGTCACATAGGGCTCGCATAGTTGTCTGCCAAGTTTTCCTGTTTTTGGCAAGTTTTTCATCAAGGGATGTTATGCTCACTAAACTGGCTTCTCTTAACAATGTCCTCCTCAGAGTTTCACGTGGTTGACCTCTTCTTCTTCAGCCTGTTGTTGTGAACAGGTATGCGTTACCAAATTAATCACTGCCCCATTTGTCTACTGTAAAACAGAATGCTATACCACCTGCACAATAAGCCATCTGTTTGCAGAATACATTTACTGAAAAACAAATCTGGTATAGCTTTTTTCCCTCATAAACTTTACATACGTAAATTTTGTCAACTTTGCAAAAACATATAAATATTATGAACTAACCTTTCAAGCATTCCACATTCAGATCTGTCTCTTTAGAGTCTCTATTGATCTGAACATTTAAAAAAAGTCAAAACAAAGCACGAATAGGTACAAGTATACACATGAATCAACAACTGTAAATGAGTGGAAGAAATATATGCCAGAACATAAGATGGGAAAAGTAATTTCAACATATGGAACTTAAAGTTTGTTGTTTGAAACCTGCCTTTCTTCCAGGTGTACCCACTGGGTGATAGATGGTGAGCCCTGCCCCCCCCCCCCCCACACACACATGCACAAAGTCAGCCATGAATATCCAACAAATGGTCACAGATTTACACAGATCCTGTTCTCCTACAAGACTCCCATGAGATGGAAGGCATGCTGAAGCCATCAGGCCAAGAAATGCATGACAAGGCACCATACATTCATTTTTACAATGATACACTAAAAAAAAAAAAATAAATACAGACACACCAAGCTACAGAAAGTGATTTATGCAAAAAGTTCAGATGAAGTCCAAGAAAGTGTAATGCTTCTCAAAATATTTTCAAGGCTTGTTAATATGCTGGGTGTATGTCAGTATCAACTACAAAGAAACAGTCAATTATTATGACTTTATATGCACACAAATCCCAAGTGGGGCAGAAAACTATTATAACTCTGTATGCACACAAATCCCAAGTTGGGCAGACAACTATTATAACTTTGCATGCACATAAATCCCAAGTGGGGCAGAAAACTATTATAACTCTGTATGCACACAAATCCCAAGTTGGGCAGAAAACTATTATAACTTTGTATGCACACAAATCCCAAGTAGGACAGATAACTATTATAACTTTGTATGCACACAAATCCCAAGTGGGGCAGAAAACTATTATAACTCTGTATGCACACAAATCCCAAGTTGGGCAGAAAACTATTATAACTTTGTATGCACACAAATCCCAAGTAGGACAGATAACTATTATAACTTTGTATGCACACAAATCCCAAGTGGGGCAGAAAACTATTATAACTTTGTATGCACACAAATCCCAAGTGGGGCAGAAAACTATTATAACTTTGTATGCACACAAATCCCAAGTGGGGCAGAAAACTATTATAACTTTGTATGCACACAAATTCCAAGTGGGACAGACAACTATTATAACTTTGTATGCACACAAATCCCAAGTGGGGCAGAAAACTATTATAACTTTGTATGCACACAAATCCCAAGTGGGACAGACAACTATTATAACTTTGTATGCACACAAATCCCAAGTGGGGCAGACAACTATTATAACTTTGTATGCACACAAATCACAAAGATATGCAAGATAAAATAAACAAGTTAACCCAGAATGCAAACAACATTGGACTAAAGATCAACGTAGGAAAGACAAAGTTAATGAAGCAAAATGTGAACAACAGAAATGTACTCAGAGTAGATAACAAGTTAGTGGAGGAGGTCAACGAATTTGTATACCTTGGCAGCAGAGTAGTAGAAAATGGAGACAGCACAGAGGACATCAACAGCAGACTTACTAGAGCAAACCAGGCTTTTGCAATGCTACAGAATATATGGAAATCAAATAAACTAAGCATAAATATGAAAATCAGGATATTTAAGAGTAATGTTCTAAGTGTACTACTCTATGGAAGTGAATGCTGGAAAATCACCAAAACCATAGAAAACAAGTTGAATTCTTTCCAGACTAAATGTTTACGTAGAATTAAAAAAATATTTTGGCCAAACACCATAAGAAATAACATCTTATTGGCAGAAATGCAGATGAAACCACTGACAACAATTATTGAGGAAAGACGCTGGCGATGGTTGGGACATGTGCTCCGAATGACTGACAACTCACTACCAAAAATAGCACTAAGATGGACACCACAGGGGAGCAGAAGTAAGGGTAGACCAAAAGAGACATGGAGAAGAACAACAGAAAGGATGTTGAGCAATAGAGGGCTCACCTGGGCAAGAGCAGAAAAAAAGGCGAAAGACAGGCATTTGTGGAAAACCCTTGTGGAAGCCCCATGTGCCCTGGGCACTTAAGGTTCAGAGAGAGAGAGATGCACACAAATCCCAAGTGGGACAGACAACTATTATAACTTTGTATGCACACAGATCCTAACTGGGATAGACTATTATGATTTTGTAAAGACACAGATATTCAGTGGGACAGACAATTATTATGACTTTGTATGCACACAAATCTTCAATGGGACAGATAATTATTATGATTTTGAAAAAAATACAGACCCTAAGTTAGGCAGATAATTATTACGATTTTGTATGCACACAGATCCTAAGTAATGGTGAAGATGCAGTGTTAAATAGCAGCCAGTGTTCCACAGCTGACATATGGACCAGTGAATCACAGCTGACCAAGACCCTATCCCACTTCTCCACTGGTGTCCCCAGCAAATAGGGTTCGGTCTAGCTAATGGGACCAGGATTGCTAGTCCCCATGGACTGCACCTTCCTCTGCTTTCTGACTCCACGCCAGTTCTACAAGAAAATGGCTGCCACAACCTACTCCCCATTCAACACGATACTCATGTGACACCACATCAGCTACAGAGAATATCCACGGAAACACAACAACAACATAAATCCTAAGTGGGCTTTTTAAATGCAATGAGAAGCTAAAACAAAAGACGATGATCGACTCATGAAGAAAAAAACCTACAGGTACTGGCCGAGATGTATTAATTTTGTCAAACTTCTGCTCCATCTGCCTGGCATGCACTTTCCTTCTTCTCTGAGCTCTGAAAGACACACAGTACAAAACTCACAGACTTGGTGGAAGCACCCATATTTTTATGCATGTGATGAAACCAGTGAAGCAAACAACATGAAAGTTCAATAGATCAGGCCATCATGATACTATTACAACAAATACTGGCTATCATGACTCTTCTTCATTTATTGTGATAGGAGATATGTGATGGAAGTATGGAAGTTGAAAACAAAGGGAAATTTATAGCTGACAAATCAAGACTTTGTTCAGTTACCTGTAAAAGAGGGTTTTGCATCACTGGGGGGGGGTGTGAAGATGCTCGATAAGGTAATCAGTGACCCATAGCCGATATGCCAGCCTCAGGGTTAGCGACCCGTAGCTGACCAAGGCCCTATCCCAACTCTCCGTGGTACCCCCAATAACAGGCATAGCCTGACTAATGGATCATCATAGTCCTCATGGTGGTGGAGTCTGCTAAAGAAACATTGCACACGCCCTGCTTTTTAGCTGTACTCCAGGACTGAAAAAGTAACTGCCATAACCTGCACCCACGCAGATACGATGCTGTGCCTCAACATCTCTACAGCATCGGCTGCAAAGAACAACAGCTTGAAGTTACAGGGAGTTCGTACAAGTACAAGTACAAGTTTGCATCACTAGACATGAGGTAAGAAATATGTAGTACAACTAAACAAGATGAAAACCAAATACAAATGCTTGGGAATAGAATCCTGAGAAGAATTTATGGACCGGTAAGAGATTCTATAACACAACAATGAAAGATAAGAAATAACAAAGAAGTCTAAGCAGTGTAATTTTATCTCTCTGCTTATAACAGCCATTATGAAAAAAAAAAAAACAACAGACTGAGGTGGCTCCGGCATTTAGAGAGAATGGAGGAGGATAGATAAAGACAGTCTATTCAGAAGTGATGAAAGGGGACAGACCAAGATGAAGACCTAGACAATGATGATGAGACAACCTAGAAGAAGATATCCATGCTCTCGGAATTGACAACTGGCAAGAAAAGATCAAGAAGAGAGAGGAATGGAGACTTGTCCTTTCTGTGCAATTAGCCTCAGTGGCTCAGAAAGCACCTGCTCAAAGAAGAAGACAACAGGTAAGGATCTCATACCAGACCTCTCAGCGTGACTGATTTATTACCTGCTTATGTCCCTTGCCAGTAAGCACTGATGTGGAGACAAAAAGAACCAATGTACTGATCACAACAAGAAAAAGGATGTTGGTTGGACACGTAGAGAATGCAGAGAGACAGCACAGCAAGATGGGCTTTGACATGAAACCCTCAAGGAAAATGAAAACAGGGAAGACAAAGAATACATGGAGATGGGATAAAATAAAGGCTCCATCTAAATTGAGGGACACACACATGAAGAGACTTTGAGAACAAGGTCAAAGACAAAAATAACTGGAAAGCCTTTGTCTGTGGCTTAAGGCTATGGACATTGACTGACATTCTTCTCCATTCTGTACCTTCCCCAAACTTTTCAGTTGGGTTGCCTTCCATTTTCTGTGCCACCTAGTCAGTCTACTCAGATATTTTTCTCTTAACCTCCCTCACCATTTTCCTTTGAGTTTTCCCAATAATGGAACTTGCTCTGGGAAGTTAGAAAAAGTCAACGCAGCAAATTCACAATGTGACTTGATCCCCTCTTCTCAGGATCACAAGCTGCAAGAATCTCCGAGAGCATGCTGCTGGCCTTGTATGATGCCACATGGCTAATCTGATGTTGACTGCTTGGCTGCTGGCCTTGTATGATGCCACATGGCTAATCTGATGTTGACTGCTTACCTGCTGGCCTTGTATGATGCCACATGGCTAATCTGATGTTGACTGCTTGGCTGCTGGCCTTGTATGATGCCACATGGCTAATCTGATGTTGACTGCTTGGCTGCTGGCCTTGTATGATGCCACATGGCTAATCTGATGTTGACTGCTTACCTGCTGGCCTTGTATGATGCCACATGGCTAATCTGATGTTGACTGCTTGGCTGCTGGCCTTGTATGATGCCACATGGCTAATCTGATGTTGACTGCTGGCCTTGTATGATGCCACATGGCTAATCTGATGTTGACTGCTTGGCTGCTGGCCTTGTATGATGCCACATGGCTAATCTGATGCTGACTGCTTGGCTGTTGGCCTTGTATGATGCCACATGGCTAATATGATGTTGACTGCTGGCCTTGTATGATGCCACATGGCTAATCTGATGTTGACTGCTTGGCTGCTGGCCTTGTATGATGCCACATGGCTAATCTGATGTTGACTGCTGGCCTTGTATGATGCCACATGGCTAATCTGATGTTGACTGCTGGCCTTGTATGATGCCACATGGCTAATCTGATGTTGACTGCTTGGCTGCTGGCCTTGTATGATGCCACATGGCTAATCTGATGTTGACTGCTGGCCTTGTATGATGCCACACAGCTAATCTGATGTTGACTGCTTGGCTGCTGGCCTTATATGATGCCACATGGCTAATGTGATGTTGACTGCTTGGCTGCTGGACTTGTATGATGCAACATGGCTAATCTAATGTTGACTGCTTGGCTGCTGGACTTGTATAACATCACATGGCTAATCTGATGTTGACTGCTTGGTTTCTGGCCTTGTATGATGCCACATGGCTAATCTGATGTTGACTGCTTGGTTGATCAACATCCTGGGACTTGGATAAACTTCATTTTTTAACTAAAATAAAAACTGGATTGGGGGGGGGGGGTTCACAGGTCAAATATCTCAAGCCCTGAACACCTTTCCATTCTTCTATGTCTATACAGGAATCAGTGGTGATTGTCTAGTCAAGTTCTAAGTTGTCTAGTTATGTTCTAACTATAATCTTGTATGGTCCTTTTCTGAAGGCAAAATTTTGGCCAATGATATACTTAAACAGGATTCTGATAATTACAAGTATGGGATTCAATGGATTAATATAAACATCTGCACTATCATAGGCTGGATTATCTGGGTTATCATAAACATCTGCACTATCATAGGCTGGATTATCTCAGTTATTATAAACATCTGCACTATCATAGGCTGGATTATCTGGGTTATCATAGACCTCTCACTATCATAAGTTGGATTATCTGGGTTATTATAAACATCTGTACTATCATAGGCTGGATTATCTCGGTTATTATAAACATCTGCACTATCATAGGCTGGATTATTTCAGTTATTATAAACATCTGCAATATCATAGGCTGGATTATCTCAGTTATTATAAACATCTGCACTATCATAAGTTGGATTATCTCGGTTATCATAGACCTCTCACTATCATAGGCTGGATTATCTGGGTTATCATAAACATCTGCACTATCATAGGCTGGATTATCTCGGTTATTATAAACATCTGCACTATCATAGGCTGGATTATCTGGGTTATCATAGACCTCTCACTATCATAAGTTGGATTATCTGGGTTATTATAAACATCTGTACTATCACAGGCTGGATTATCTAGGTTATTACAAACATCTGTACTATCATAAGTTGGATTATCTGGGTTATTACAAACATCTGTACTATCATAGGCTATATATACTGCTCAGAACTCAATGACAAAAAGAAAAAAAAAAACACCACAAATGGCATTTTATCAAAATGACTACACTCACCTAACAATAAGTCGGGCAGAAGGAAACGAAAACAAACTTCCAATTTCTCTGTGTGTAAGAAAGTACATCAAATCAGCATCGGGTAACCTCCCCTGTTTAGTACAAAGAAAACATTACTTTCACCCTCATTTAGCAGCAAAAATTGTGAACTTCCTTACTCGAACACAGACTCCTCGATATCTAAAATTGTGTTAACTACAGTATAATTCCTTTGTATTCAGTTTCATAATCTCCACCATCTATACAAGAAGAAGGGTATCTACCATGAATCTCATTAACATCAGGAGGACTTCTTGTATACCCCCACAGTTTTCCATTTATGCTTTTTTTTTTTTTTTTGCTCTGGGGCCAGGTTTGTGCTCTGAAGTCTCTGTAGAGCACCGGTTTTGAGGATGTGTTCTCACATCTGGCAAGGTGTGTTCTCATATCTGGCAGGATGTGTTCTCACATCTGGCAGGGTGTGTTCTCACATCTGGCAAGGTATGTTCTCATATCTGGCAGGATGTGTTCTCACATCTGGCAGGGTGTGTTCTCACATCTGGCAAGGTATGTTCTCATATCTGGCAGGGTGTGTTCTCACATCTGAAGTCTGCTCTGGGATTTTCGAAATGAGACAGTAATATGAGTGCAGCAGCCTAAATGATGGCGAGACAACCTAGAAGAAGATACACATGCTCTTGGAACTGACAACTGGCCAAGAAAAGATCAAGAGCACCACATGGAGATGTGTCTTGTCTGCAGCAATGGGCCTGAATGGCTTGTGACTTAAATATTTAAGATCATGAAGAGTACAATCCCCCCCCCAATTTTGTTTGGGGGGAAAAATATGCTAAAACAACTGACATAAAAGGACTAATTAAAGAACATTTTTGCATTGATCTTCTCAGAATGCTGGGGGTGAAGACAGCCGATAAGGTATCAGTGATCCATAGCTGATATGCCAGCATCAGGGTTAGTGACCCATAGCTGACCAAGACCCTGTCCCAACTCTCCGTGGTACCCTCAGTAACAGGCATAGCCTGGCTAATGTGGCAGGGATCGCCACAGTCCTCAAGGTGGTGGAGTCTGCTAAAGAAGCATTGCACACCCCCCTGCTTTTTAGCTGTACTCTGGGATTGAAAAAGTAGCCGCCATGACCTGCTCTCACACCGATAAGATGCTGTGCCTCAACATCTCTACAGCATCGGCTGCAAAGAACAACAGCTCGCAGTTACAGGGAGTTCGTACAAGTCTCAGAATGCTACAAGCAGCTGAAAGAGAAATAGAAATCAAGTCATTATGTGTCGCAGTCGCTCATGGCAAATCATGTTTGTACATTTTCTTGCTGTTCTTTGTGCTTTCCAATCAGTTTGGTTGCTTTGCTTTTCCTATGCAACTTGGATCAACCCAATAATGTCCCTCTGTTAATGTCCCTCTTTTTTTTTTTTCCCTTGAGTTTTCAGTCTCTCTAGGTTATCTGTCCTTAAGCAACTCAAAAGATTTTTGTTTTCCCCTTACAGCTTTGGCTAGTTTTTCTGATGTTCTGTAGTAACTGATCCACTTTTACTTAACAGAGTGAGGAGAAGGAAGTATACGAGGACAAGGCATGTAGAAAATTACCTCTTTATACAGAAGAGTGGCCAGTCTTGAATAAGCCAATTTGAAAACCTCGCTCATCTGGACAGAGACTGACTAGAAGGTATGGGGGGAAAATTGGTATAAATAGAACATGATGATAGAATGCTAACACAGAACATGATAATGCAATACTGGGGACATTATGATGCAACACCAACACAGAGCATGATGATGCAACACTAACATAGAACATAATAATACAATACAAACATGGATCATAATGATACAGTATTAATATAGACATAATGACACAATACTATGGTGATACAATGCTAATACAGAACATGACAATACAATACTAACTTGGACAATTATGATACAAAATAACATAACAGAATATTCTGTTTTTTGTTCCTCCTCACCTCACCTTGGTTTGAAGCGAGAAAGAATGGACTGGACTGAAAAGGATGCTGCACTTATCAGGACCAGCGAAACAAAGCTAGCTCCATCCTACCCCCCCCCCCCCAACCCAGTTTTTGATCATCCCTGGTCTGATTAACAAGGTCCAGATCAATGTGCTTCCATGGTGGTGAAGCGTATCAAGAAGCTTCCTTCCTGGATCCATTCCAGGCATTAAAACATGCAGCTACACTCTGCTACTCATCTGTCTCACTGCTTATGCTTCAAGATCTTTACCATAACTTTAGCTGTAAACAGCAGTCATTCAGTTGTCTGTATGTTTAGTCATTCATCTTCATCATCATCATCATTATCATCAGGTGCCTTGCCAACTGGCGTTGGCTATTATGCTTCCCCAGAGTACCCGATCCTTCATGCGTGCCGTTAGCTCAGTTGGTAATCTCCTCTCACACTTTCTCGTCAGACTGTCCAGTATCATTTCTCTTGGTCTTCCCCTGGCTCTTCTTCCCTCTATTTTTCCTATTGTTACAATATTTTCAATGCTCCCTCTTCTCAGTCTAGTCATTAGGTCTTGTTTTTGTACAGTCTCAAAAGTATAGATATTTCTTTCTTACACCCTCTTGTTTCCTATTTCCTTTGAATTTTTTTAAAAACAAAGCTTCTATAACAACTCTCTTTTTTATTACAACAACTTATCCAACCATATCATGTTCTTGCATAATGATTAATAAAGGTACCAGCATCCAGCATGTCTTTAAGCATCTCACAGGGAAGCAACCACATTCTGCCACTTCACCACTGTCTGCAATTAGCCTGTGTTCAGTACCCCCAGCTGTGCTGCATGTCCTTTGTGGAACTTTGCCTCCCTGACATCTCTCCTGTAGGCCTCTCGGTAGCAAGATGCCATGCTGCTGATGCATCCATTTGCAGATCATCAATGATGTCTTGCAGCCATCTTTGTCTTGGTCTTTCTCTCTTTCTTTTTCCCATTATGTATCCTTCCAAGACTGTCTTCTCTAAATTATCATGATGTTTAATGTGTCCAAAATATTTAAGTTTTCTCTGTTTAATCTTCATTACCAGCCAGCCTTCTTCAATATTAAGTTCTTATAGAGTGGATATATGCATGCCATCCATCTTTCCATAAACAGTTCTTTGCCAGGTAGTCCTTGACTGACATCTATTCCTCTATCATTCTAATGTTTACCGGCCTTGGTTTCTTGGATTTCCATGGCACTCTCAGAGAAATTTCCCAGTTTTCTTTCTGCTTCCACAATATTAAGCATACAGAAATTTTGTTTCCATATTTTCCATGACCTTTTTTGGTACATAAGAAGGTGATATGGACAGTATCATGTCTAGTTGCCCCCCTACCCCCCCTCCCCATCTTTTCCCCAAATGCAAGGGGAACTAAGTTTATATAACTGGACTGACCACAGAATGGAGATAAATCCTCAGCTAAGGACATGAGTAATGAATGCACAAACCATTTTGCTACTTAGATGCTTTGACTCTTCTTCTTATAGTTGTAATTAATTTGCTACTATTTACAGCTTCTCTCAGATTTTTTTCATTTACTTTCTTTTCTTGCCTCCTAGATGTACTTTCTACAAATTCTACAAGAGTACATCTCCACGTCTTCTAATTTTTGTTTTATAAGATACTGTGCTATAAACAAATGCGAAGCTTGTTCAAGGACTTGGTCGCATCAGTATAAAGAAAGCTTATTGAAATCCACTGAACAAACAGCTAGGGACTTCAGTAAGTTACAGACATGAATATAGGGACTTCAGTAAGTTACAGACATGAATATAGGGACTTCAGTAAGTTACAGACATGAATATCTGAGTAGTATTTTCAGCCTCATGAAGCAGTCATAAACCAACAAGTCACAGACTTCTAGGAATCATGACCCAGACACCCCCCCCCCCAACCAACACATACACACTGAGTGTCAGAAGTTTAAAGGGCTGAAACACTTGCCAAGAGGGGGCAGTGTACTTCTCTGATGATCTGAGGAGTTGTGCTGTTTGCGCTCTACAGCAGTTTCCTGCTTATTAACAGTGACGAGAAGAGGTATTCTGTGCTAAACCAAGCCTATATTACTTGTAGTTATGTAAGAAATATGAACAACAAGCCAACAGAATTGTATTTTACCTTGCCCCACTCTCTGGCTCCAACCGCTTTCCAAGCTCTTGGCAAAAGAAACTTTAGCATCATCCTGTAAATAAAAAAATCTCAGACTTATATCATAAGAAAATGCACAAAGAAGATGACCATACCTGGTAGGGTTTTCAATTTTCTTTCATTCACCAGTTATTGGCCTTGTTAGAAAGGTGAAATAATTTGCTTATTTTCTCTTCATTTATTAACAGTTCAGTGCAATATCTCTGCAGGCAGATATATCTCATCTTCCCCAGTATCAGCATGTCAGTTACTTATTTTTACAACTCAGTCATCTATGAACTGGTAGAAGTTCAAACTCACAGCCTCAACATTAGCATGTCAGTTACCATTTTCACAGCTTAGCCACATGTAGACTATTAGGAGCAAGTTGCAAACTCATTAACTCCAGAAATCAGCATGCCCGTTATCCATTTTTACAACTACATACTGCTAGGAGTCAGTTCAAAACCCACAACCTCAACATTAGCATATCAATTACTGTTTTTACCACCTAGCTACCTGTGTTGTTGATGAAACCCAAGTCATTTTGCTGGCACAGTGTGTTGAGAATTCTGCTGTTGTGTGCCAAGCAACATCAAGCTCATGAACATGCAGGTATGATTGAAGATATGAAGATTGACGTGTTTGGAAATTTTTGTTTAATTGTCAACATTAGGACATGAGGATTGTAGGGTCTTAGGGTCAAACCATTCATGCTGTCGTTGATGCCAACATGAACTGCTGTCTTCACGATCTCTGGGTCGACATTCAAGCTTCTCAGTGTTCCTATTATTTTCATGATACCGGCCCCTGGTACCGGAACCACTGAGTCCTCCGCTGAGATGGACAACCGGTCAGTACAGATTCCTTTCGTTAGGGAGTCTCAAATCACCAAATGATTTGTGTTTTCTTTGATGTGGAAGTTGTGCTGGAAATTAGGATGGTGCTGGTGGTGATTTCAATGCTGAGATTGCTGAGAGGAATGTTTGTGTACCATGCCTGGTTTTAGTGATTTAGGAACCTGCTGACTACTTGATGCTGAGCTGTCCTGTAGAACTTCAAACCTGTTGCTAATGTGTACATTGACAAGGTACGTTATGTTAGCTTCTTTCAGCTCTTCTGATGATCCATTTCTGTTTTGTCTGGGTGTATGCTCGAGCTCCTGAAGAGATTTGATGTGTTCAGTGATGCTGGCTCAGCCTGTGATTTTGTTTCCCGATTTGGGTCAGTTTCTCCTGCAGAAACTTTCTGGATACTTCAGTGTTATTGTGGCTGAGAGTTTGTGACCGCATCAGATCAATAAGACATTTCATGCTTTGGTTTTCCTCTCTGAGGGTCATTGATTTCTCTCCTGAGACTGTCATTTTTGCTGCTGAGAGACTGTTTTATTTCAGCAGCCATGTTGTTGATGAGGGTCTTTACCAACTCTTTGACAGTATTTATTATTTCCTGTGGCCTTTTGTCAGAAGTTGAAATTTCTTGAGAACTTTGATCATCAAGTGACCCTGGACAACTGTGGTTTGTGATGCACAGGATAGTAGTAGGTAGGGCAGGAGATTTGGTATCTTGTGATTCCAGTACAGGTGGATTTACCTGCTGCACTGTGTGGCCACCGCTGTGTGTAGATTTCGACTCTGACACGACTGATCCTGCATGTTCAGTGTCAGGATTGTTCAGCTGGTTTGAATTTAGCGCCATGTTCTCTAGACAAGCTTCTGGTACGTGAAGCATATTATCTTGACAGTCACCTACTGCTAGAAGAGTTGTGTCTTGTGGAAGATGCAAATTAGCTACTATTTCTGTAAAAGACTGAACTCATCAGACAACCAGGAATCAACAACCTCAGCTGTACCCTGAACCAACACTTTGTTTTTGGTGTGGTATAAGTGAATGGTAAGGGCTTGCATTTTTATTATATTTTCCACATTTGTGCCATCTTTGTCCATTTTTCAGTTTGCCTGTGATACTGCTCATCCATGGCTTGCTTTATACTCTCATATTGAAGAGTACTGTGAAAGGAGATGGTAACACATTGTTCCTCATTAAGACCTCTTTATTGTCACACCAGGCTGGTTGCTGCACCCTTGGAGTTTAGCCTTGAGGGCCTTTTTCTTAATTAAGCCATGGACTGTAGCCCACCACTGCGACCGCACAGCCTTGTAATCTCACATACTTCCTCTTCCATGCACGATATCATCTTATATACAGGTGCTTACAATAGGGGAGCAATAGTTTGCCATGCCCACTGTCTGACACTTGCTTTGTTTAATCAACAGGTTAATTAGGCCAGGTCGTGTTTCACCACATGTGTAAAACAGCAAAAATAGGTGATTAACTAGAGATGAATATAACTTACGACATTTCTGGTATTATCGCAGAAAACATATACAATTTATATTCCTCACATATTTCATCGTAATCACAATCACAAGATGAATACACTGATGTAGGTTTCAACATACATTTCCTTGTAAAAGTGAGAATCCGGAGCTAAGAAAAAACATGTCCTCACGGTAGATGACTATCTCTATAACTCCAGCATTAGCATATCAATTACCCATTTTTACAGCTGAGCCATCTGTATAGGCTGCTAGGAACAGGTTCCAAACCCATAGGCTTCCGATGACTATAGACCACTGCAGTCTACTCATCCCTCAATTTGCCAATGTTAATTCACACCACTATGATCTTTTTAGTCTGATCAAAGAAGAATGTCATATTCTCAAAAAATGAACCAAATCAGGATAATCATAGCAAAGAAATGACATTTCTCTTTCTCTCATGATTTTATGCTGCATCTTTCCAAGTTGCTTCCAGCTCATCTCTTGCTTTTTGTCCATCTATTTGTATCACTGGTTTTCCCCTGTTCTTCTCATCAACATCTTCCCCCAAAATGTGGTTTGCACAAGAAAAAAGTATTTTGTAAACTGGAGAACATCTTAAAAATCTACATCATTCTCACTGGTAAATTTTCAAACATCCAAAAATGTCACCTTCATAAGTAAGAATATAATATCTGTTGAAATATTCTTACATGGGATCACAATACATTTGTCCGTAGAATAAAAATAACTCTTGTTTTTTCCCTCTCATTCTTTCTTTTACCTTTTGTGAAAGGGCAGTTTTGTCTTCATTCTATCCAGCAGCTCTGGGACAGATAGGTCACTTTTCACCGTCTTTTCGTATGACCTGGTTTTCAACATAATCTGGCAGATATCAGAGAAAGAGATTTAAGTCCTTCTCACAGTTACACACGTTAGTGAGGGTGCAGACACATTACTCAAGCTGTGTGAGACACCTGACTGCTTTCATCAGGGTTGACCAACAACAGCTGGCAAAGGCCCTATCCTACCTCCTAGTGGTGTTCATGGAAACAGACAGTAGTCTGGTCAAGAGAACTGGGATCATAATGGGAAGATCAACATGGTCCAAACAATGCGCAGAGTCAAAGCTGGATGTGTTGGCATGAAAGGGGCATAACTGCGACACAATACAAGCAACATCCTTTTGAGGACAAATGACAATGAAGACGTAGAAGAAGATGACACATACTAGTTAGACATGTGCATAGTCTCCATCATCTAACAGAGCCAAGAACTAGATGGTCAAGACTGTTGATACAACAGCACAGAATCTGTGACTGCAACAATGACCATCTTTGCTGCGTGAAAAAGGTCACAGGGTATCCTTTGATAAGGCTTAAGAAACAGGCTTCTTGGCAAGGTCCACCACCTCATATACTGTGTTAATCCTACCACAGGCCAAATTATGCAAGAATGTCTGACAATATCTTGAACGGCCTTGGCTGTTTGGGTCTGGCAATAATGTAACCTCTGACACTGTCATGTCAGTATTTTTTCTGTGCAGATTTAAGGTGGTCCTAATCTTAACAGGATGGCTCTCATTCACCCCAACTTAATTCAGTAGCAAATGATAACCAGAAATCAATGCTAACTGGCATATTTATGTAAGTACCGATCTTGAGGAAGATCTGCCGAAGGAGTCTTGAAGCAGAGATAGAAAAGATGGACTATACCTGGAGATTGATAGATGAAACAGCTCAGGACAGAAATAAATGGAGAGTCCTTATTGATGGCCTACACCCCAGATATGGGTAAAAAAAAAGATATAGGCAAGGAAGGAAGGAATGATCTTGAGTTACCAGGATATATTGTTTTTGTATATGCCAAAACCATAACAATAAACACTGAAATGTTATTTTCCCCTTTTCTCTGGCTTGAAAGTCTGCAGAGATTTCATTTTTATGTTAGTTCTGTCTGACTGAAACACATATTAATTTGGAACCAGTGTTGGGCAATTCAACTTTTAAAAAATATTTGAAATTTTACTACTTAAATTTTATTTCACATACTTTAATGTGAATTTCATCATTATTCAGCCATAAAAAATCAATTCAAATCAAATAATAAGTGTATCTGTTTTAACCCTTTCCATGCCTGTCTTCCGGTTTATCATGTAGATGCCAGTCGTCAAAAATTTGACATTTGGTTTGTTTCATTAAGAAAACCAGTGTAACGTTTAGATTGTACACATTTCGTGTGCGTGTCCAGTGACACTTTTCAATATGGCGAAAGAGTGTATAGTTACAAGTGAGAAAAATGAAGAGAAACATCAAGTAATTTCAATTTTTGGTGATGTAGATAGGGGTATGGACATGGCCTGTGACCAGACCACTGTTCTTGAATGTATCCCAAGTAGATCTAGACATATTAGACAACTGGAGAAGTAGTTAGAAGGTTATTTCAGACATTATTTTAGTGAGAATGCAACATATCAAAACAAGACAACTTCAACAGGTAGTTCTAGGCATCTCAGATCTAGAGGTACCCAATGGTAAGTAGGACACAATTATTGTCTAAAAACAACCCATTATTTCTTTTTTTCCAAAAAAAACTCTGCATTTATGATATCTTCATACATTTAGTTATATTTTGAAACATAATAAGTACACAGAAATACATGGAAATATTGTTTTCATTCAATTTTACAACTATACTCCCTATACATATCAAGACCCGCGATTTTACTCCTGTATCAACTGAACGTCCACGTTTCTTCCTCCGGCACGGAAAGAATTAATAATACACAGTGCTATGTGCATTATCTCCAAGCAATAAATGGCATTTTTCTTGTAATTTATCAAGCACTATCAACAGCTAGGCATTTCATCCAAAATATTTACAATACCTTCAAAACAGATATAAATTTCTCTGGAGCAGAGCGCCAAGACTTCTCTCGGAGTTCAGACTATTCAACAGGAAAATAAAAAAAAAACCAAAAAAACAAAAAAATAAACATAAAAATCTAAGACAGCTTAACAACATCATAGGAAATCAACTTAAAACATACATATTAACAAAAAAAAAGACATAAAATAACACAAATAATCTTCTTACTATTAGATTAAAATCAAAAGCATAACGTTACTGCTGTAGTGTCAGACAACTTCCTTCAAGTTAAAGGCATTGTTGAAAGTTTATTAACTGGTAAGCCTGGTTGAAAATGATCAATTTTAATCAACTATATCATCCATTTTTATGGACTATCTCAAATTATGGCAGGAAACTCTGCTGTAGGCAGCAAAACAACACAACTTCTCAGATCACCAGAGAAGTACCCTTCTCCTCAAGCAAGTACTTCAGCCTTTTAAATTTCAGATGCTCTAAGGAGGTGGCCCCCCCCCCCCCCAAAATCTCGACTCCTAGAGGTCTGCGAGTTGTTAGTTTATAACCACTTCACAAGGCTGAAGACACTACTTGGATGTTCACATCTGCAATTTATCAGTTTGTTCTCAGGATTCGATATTTTTTCTTATATTAATGCAATCAAGTCCTTGACTGCACTTCCTGTTGGCTGCTCTTGCTTTGTCCAGCGCATCATGCCCGATGATTTTGTACGACACACCCTGGAGGGAGGGGAAGTGGAAACACAAGCCACTCTTGCCGTCAGTGTTTCTGAAGAAACTAGGAGCAATAGGGAAGTGCTCTTCTTGTCTTGTCTCCTACCTCATTTACCTTTCAGTGTTCGGGGGACAAACGATAGAGCTTGCCGGTTTGCTTCATATATCTTCTTCTCCTTCCTTCTCATCTTATATCCTTCCCGTGCCGCTAAACGTCACATAGGGCTCGCAAAGTAGTTCGCCAATTTTTCCCGTCTTTGGTGAGTCTTTCAACCTCCTCAAGGGATTTTATGCCTGTTAATTTGGCCTCTCTTAACAATGTCCTCTTCAGAGTTTCACACTGTCTGCTTCATATAATGGGATATTTAAGGTTTCTTTTCCTCCCTCCACTTCCTGCATGATGGCTTCTCCCTCTGTTTCCTACAACTCTTAGCATGAATGTTTTTTTTGTACTACACTGCCTGGTGGTAGTTGTGTAACATGATTAAAACATTTGACTTGTTTCTGGATGTAGCCTAGTATTGGTGGTATTCCATATCTTGTCCTGAGGGTGCCATTTCTGATTCTGTCTCATCTTGTTACATTCAGTATTCTCATTAAACATCCCATTTCTGTTGTGATGAGTTTCCTTTTATTTTTAGTTGTTAGTGTCCATTTTAAGAACATGCACCTTTCCCATCGCAACATATGCCTGTGAGACCTGGACACTTAACAAAACAACTGAGAAACACATAAATGCCTTTGAATGTAAATGCTACAGAAGAGTTCTTCAAATATCATGGACACAAAAAAGAACAAATATATCCATACTACAAGAACTTAATATTGAAGAAGGCTGGCTTGTAAAGAGGATTAAAGAGAGAAAACTTAAATATTTTGGACACATTAAACGTCATGATAATCTAGAGAAGACCATCTTGAAAGGGTGCATAATGGGAAAAAGAAAGAGAGGAAGACCAAGGTGAAGATGGCTGCAGGGCATTGTTGATGATCTGCAAATGATCTGCATCAGCAGCAGGCCATCTTGCTCACAACTGAGAGGCCTACAGGAGAGCTGTTAGGGAGGCAAAGTTCTGCAAGGGACATGCAAATGAATGAACAAATGAAAGTGTCCATGCTTGACATTTTTGAGTTGAGAGAAAGACTGCATTGTACAGGACTCTCTTTTCTCACTTCAGTTTGTGATGTATTAAGTACTGGAGAAGACAAGCAATATTTACAGTGGATGGTCAGAAAATGAAAAAGAAATTCCCAGGGACATTATAGTGCTTGTTAGGAAAAAAAAGCCATATAAAAAAAAGGACACAAGTCTCAGAACATGACAATCACTGAAAATCAGCGGAAACAATGTCTCAAAGGACAGACTAAATGGTCCTGGAAGATCTGAGTAGAAATATCAAGAACAGGGAAGGAAATGATCAATGCCTACTGACATGGCACCTGTTAACAGTTGTGCTCCAAAAGTTTCTTTACTTTTTTCCAGAAGCCACCACAGGAAGATAAATGCAGCTACATGGAGAAAGTGTGTGTTATTTTGTAGAGAAATTGTCAAAGTTTCAGATATAGAGGGACTCAATGTGAGCACCCCCCCCCCCCCCCCCCCAGCTGTGACATGGCACAAGTAACATATCTGGAGTAACAGACACTATGACATCGAAGATACGCTGCTTCAGAATGTTCTGTAGAAGTCAGGGGGTATGTACAGACTGTCATTAATGTAGTCACAAGGTGTCAGGTCTAGTGAACCACCGCAACAAATGTTAGTCATCTTTGCTGGGTCTCCCAATCCACTGACTGGGCAGGTTAGCATTCAGAAAGGGGACACATGTCTCTGTGCTAGTGAGCTGTTGCCCCCATCTTGCCGAAAAATGAAGTTTTGGATGTCCTCTTGAAGCTGATGCATTAACCAACTGATTAACATGCTGAGACAGGACATATCAGTTACAGAGTCTTCCTCAATGAAGACAGACCTGTAAACATTCTCCCTCAAAATGGCACATAAGACACTCATCTTTGCTGTTGTATAGAATTTTGCTACAAAATAACACACCCCTTTCCTCATGTAGCTGCATTTGTCTTCCTACAGTGGTTCCCCCCCCCAAGAGTGTAAAGGAACTTTTGGAACACCTGAACACCCTGTATAACTAAGCTAAACAGTGCATGAGTATATCATACTTTTAGATAAAGTTTTTGGATCTGTCTATATATCTACAAATTCCTAAGGAAAATACTTGATATAAAGTGGAACGAACTCAAGAACAACGACGAGATAAGACAAATGAGCAAACAATAACCTGTCTCATGGGTGATCAGAAAAAGAAGATGGACATATGTAGGCCATGTGATGAGAAAAAACAATCAGAGAATACCAAAACAAGCTATCAAATGGAGCACAACAGGCCAAAGAAAAAAAGAGGTCGATCATGTGAAACTCTAAAGAAGACACTGTTAAGAGAAGCCAGTTTAGTGGACATAACATCCCTTGATGAAGCTGAAAGACTCACAGAGAACAGGAAAACTTGGCAAACAACTATGCAAGCCCTATGTGATTTTTAATGGCACGGGAAGGGTGTAAGATTGATATATCTACACAAAACTAAGCATTAACAGAACTGATACCAACCTCCCGTAAACATCTATGCCCATGACGATTCAAAAATTCGTTCACCAACTTCTCAATATTGGAGTACTTTCTCAGCAGTGCTAAGCAATCCTGAATAATGAAAAACAAAATTCAGACTCTGCTGCCTCAAATGAAATTGTATAATGAAATGCTTTAATCAATACAATTTTATGCCTGCATAAATGAAAAGCTTTAACTGATAAAATTTTATGCCTGCATAAATGAAAATTCCTTTTCATGAGGGCCATCAACCAAAAAACTGCAAGATACAGATCAAGAGAAAGACTTCAAAAAAAAAAAAAAAAAAAGATGGACAGAAGGTGCTATAGAAACAAACGTGAGTTACAACATGAACATTACTGAAGCCACTTATATGGCCCCAAAAAAAAACATGTCAACCGTATCTCACTTCAGCACCTCACAGTACAAGGGGAAGGATAAAGTAAAGTATAAATGAAAAGCTTTAACAAGCAAAATTTTATGTCTGTATAAATGAAAAACTTCTGACTAATAAAATTTTGTCTGCATAAATTATTTAAGAGTAGATGTAGATACAAAATGTAAAGAATAAAAATTCATAACATGGAGAAGCTGAATGGAGAATAATTACAAAACACATTAAAAGCACTGGATGAAATGTTTATACCTTGTCTGGTGTTGAGAGAAACGTATCCACTAATTCTGGACTGGCTTTCACAACTTCCCACGCAATGTTCTAGAATGATAAAACACAGCATCAACAAACACCGACTTCATTTTATATGGAACATTCACAGGACACACAGTGAGAAAAGGGAAGACCAAATACACCACAACATGAAAGACAAATGTGGGAAGTGAGGCAGAGGAAGACTGAGAGAGAAGATTATACGAACAGTCTAATGTGGACGCTGATGAAAAAAATCTCACTGGTTGAGATCTGTCCAAAAAAAAAAAATGATGACCAATGCCTGCTAATACAGCACCTAAAGTCAGTGATAACGAAGATAAGAAATATGATGCCATGTAGACAGCAAATGACCATTACTTCCCTGTAACCACAGCTTATGTTGCTTTCAGTTTCTGTTTCATCTCTTTGCTTATTACTTGCATGTAGGTCTCATAAACACTGAGGCTCTACTTAGCTCTATTAAGGGCATTTTCTTACTTGCTAGTATCTTCTCCATACAATAAAAAAGCTGTTTTTAATCTTTCTTACTTGCTAGTTTCTCCATACAATAAAAAAGCTGTTTTTAATCTTTCTTACTTGCTAGTTTCTCCATACAATAAAAAAGCTGTTTTTAATCTTTCTTACTCTGGACTGATGGAATGTAAGGAAAAAGTAAACTATGAAGCTTAAACGCTGTTACTGTATGCTGAAATACTACAATATAAAGTTTAGTCCACCAGCATTATATTGTACTTTTAACCACCTCAGTCTATATTGTGGTCTACTAACTATACATTATACTTTTATATACCTCGATCTAAGATGTGTTCTACCAACTATATGCTGTATTCTGAAATATCCTACTGTATTTTATGGCTTATTGGCTATACACTATACTCTGAGAACCCTTGATATGGTATAACAACTATACATTATATCCCGATAACCTAACCTTTAATCTATGATGTGGTACACCAACCTTACACTATACTCTGATAATTTATGATATGGTACCAGCCATACACTAACAAGATGAATGTGCTTTGTGCAGAGCTATCAGTTTACTAAACACAAGGAAACCACATTCTGTTGAAAATGATGTTAGAGAAGGCAACATCAGACTAGTATTCACTATACTCTGAAAGCCCTTAATCTAAGATACTGCACACCAACTATAAACAAAACTTTGAAATATCTTGCTCTAACGTGTGATCTTCCAGCTACACATTATAATCTAATAACCATCAATCTATAATCTAGAAACTTCATGTACCCCAGCACATCAAAATCTTTGATCTTAAAACCAGACATATGAACATCAAACCATTTCATTATCTGTTTATAAGCTAATGTGAAGATGAAGAAGAAAAACAAAGATAAAAGTCTTTTACCTCCAAGGCAAATGGGACTTCAGCACTGTAGAGACCACCACACTTGGACAAGAGCAAGGCTAAATCCCCATAGTGGTCAGTTTTCCATTCTGGAACATACAAGTGGCTGATCTGGGTTAAAAACTGGGCATATTCCATACACAGAAAACAAAGCAAATAAATATTAAATCAGCTAAAGCTGAAAAGAGAAATAAGGTGGAACACAAACACCACAGATGGGGGGGGGGGGTGTGAAGACGCTGTCCGATGAGGCAATCAGCAACCCACAGCTGAAATACTAGTGTCAGGGTTAGCAAACCAAAGCTGACCAAGATCCTGTCTCCGTTGGTACCCCCAGTAACAGGCACAGCCTGGCTAACAGTTCAAGGATCGCCATAGTCCCCGTGGTGGTGGAGTCTGCTAAAGAAGCACTGCACGCCCCCTACTTTTTTAGCTGTACTCTGGGACTGAAAACGTAGCTGCCATAACCCGCGCCCAAACCAATATGATGTTGTGCCTCAACACCTTCACAGCATCGGCTGCAAAGAACACCAGCTCCCAGTTACAGGGAGATAATACAAGTACAAGAAAACACCACAGAGTTGAAATATTTCATGTGTATCAAAAAACTGTAACACAATAATGAAAGCCATAGTCAAGGGAAAAGTGGAAGGGGAAACAGCAAGAAGATAACGAGGATATAGATTTGTGCATAAAATCAAAAGACAGACAGGATTCAGCTTGGTTAGGAGTACTAATATGGAGATGGCATATGATGACGATACTTATAACACTATAAAGGTAGATAGGAATGTGTGGAGTTCAGTTTTACAAAAAGACAGGACGTGAAGACAGTTGGCAGAAACACAAATGGCAGAAAGTAAAATGAGCACATATAAATGAAGAACACACAACATCTAATATTTCCATGAAAGCCTTTTTTTAAGGATCACACACAGAACAACACAGCACATAAAAACACGGAAAACAGATGAAAAACTTCAGCTTTTCGGCATCCTCCTCCTAAGATAGACTGGCACTCCCATCTCTCTGTAAGACTGAACCATACACCTCCGTCTACCTTTTTTTTTTTTACTGTACCCAGTTTTATCACAATCATCATCATTTCTCTTCTCATGACACAGAACCACCTCTGCTCACTTACATTACACAAACTATAAGTTATAAGTAGGCTGTACCACTAGGGTTTCCACCAATGATGGACATCAACACTGTTGTCATGTTCCCTGATCGTCCACTGTTGATAAGTGTCCAGGCCCACACCTTGAACAACAGATAGAAGAAAGGACTAAAAAAAAAAAAAAAGACTTAGTTTAAAAGATCTTTAACAAATCTTTAACTCCAGATGCAAGTTTCTCCAAGGAAAAAAAATATCAATGTAGTATTCTGGCTTTCACTTCATCAGGAAACATAAAGATGACACACCACTTTATTATTACATTAATAAACAAAAACTCCTGCTATTTCTTTTTTTGCCATTATTTCATGAGTTCCTGCAGTGACCACAGTGTGTAATTTTAAAAGTAAGCCTGTCATGCCTTACAAGCACACGGGGGGGGGGGGGGGGGGGGGGGGGGGGGTATGGTGTTAGTGCCCATAATCTTCTTGACCTGTCAGCACACTAGAGAATGATACGGTCTCCATCATGCTTGGCTGCCTTTCCTTCCCCAACTTCATTTCCACAGCTGGGTGACTGGGGGCACCTCCAGCCTGATTCAAACCACCAACCTTTGCCATGAGAGACTAGTGCACTAACCACTCTGCCACTCATATGCCCATGTATGTGTGTGCTTGTGTACAAATTAAAGACACACTCTGGAACCTTAAAAATCCCCTTACATTTAGTGAGCCTTATCAAAAGGGTTTTTTTCCCTCTCAATTCTGAAAGGTATATGAAGGAGACAAGACAAAACTAAACTTTGAAACAAAGATGGTTGTGCCACAGTGGCAACAGTTACTGAGGCTGGAGAACCACAGATGGCTATGATCCCATCCTACCCCTTCATGGTGTTCCAAGTAACACACTGCTGTGGCAACCGAGATAAATCTTACACACTGGTTTCCACTGTGATCAAGTCCATTGACAAACTTCAATTTTAGATTCATTCTGGGATCAAGTGAATCATTATAGTTCAATCTCTCATCAAACACAAAGCCTGAGTCTTGACATAACAGAATGGACTGGACTGTAAGGGATGCTGCACTTATCTCTGACGAGATATTGTGAGAGGAGACCACCAACTGAGCTGATGGCCTGCATGAAGGATCAGGTACTCTGGAGAAGCATGACAGCCAATGCCAGTCGGCACGGCACCTGAAGATGATGATGATGAATTTTGGAAGAATTCTAAACTGACCAAGACAGGTGTATAAACAAATTTTAATAGTTACATTATTTTTAAAATAAAGAAGCAGTTTTATTCAGTAACAAATTTCACAGATGTAATCGATCAACCAATCAATCAATCAATCAGTCAGCCCGTCCATCCATGTTCTTAGTTGGTGATTGGCTAACAAATCATGGCCCAGTAGCGTCTTGGAGGGCAGCAACGAATTCTCCCACCTTCTCACAGACTGCAGCCAGCCCTCCGTAGTTGTGCCCCAGCTAAGCTGCTATCTACTTCTGCATCTACAGTTCTCCCCCAGCTAGCCTTTAGTCACTCTGTTCTTCTCTTGGGTGTCCATCACATGGATGTTTAAGCAATGATGCTGGGGTCCCTTTGGAGCACATGTCCAATCCATTTCTAGAGTTATTTTGCTACTATATCATGCATATCCTTTTCAGTTGTTTTCCAGCATTCTGCTTCATAGAAGAGCATGGATAACACACAGTGTGGATTTTACTAAGTAGTTTTACATATTTATATATTTGGTCCCTTGGGATATTTTGGATTATGTGATTTCATATATGGTTATCTTTCCCACTCGGACGTCAGAGACCTTGCTTTAGAATACATCTGTTTCAACAAACAAACAAAATGGATCTATCACATCACAAAAAAAAAAAATGGAGATCCACTGACTACTACATCACATTTGGAGATTTACAGCCTATTAAATCTAACATTTTACATCCTCCTCTTGCTGTCAGGCATCACATAGGCTCTCAGTGTATCTTAAGTCTCTTTATCAGTGCTCTCTTCTCAGTCTCATCAAGGGATTTGATGCCAATCAAAACTACACACTAAATCACACATATACATTAATTGTCTACAGAATATACAGAATAACACACTGAAATTCAGTGACTATTAGATCACATTTGGAGATTTACAGTCTACTGGATAACCCAGGGTGATTCTTTTGTCCACTAATCACACACACAGATTAACATTCTATGAAATAACACATGGAAATTCACTGTCTACACAATATCTTCTTCTGTGTTCAAGTGCCTGGTCATGTTAAACTGGAAGTTGGGTGTCCAGGATGAACCCCACAGTTCTCTCCAGGTCCTTGCACCAGTCCCACAGCTTCTGCCTCAGGTCCATCTTCTGTGGCCAACATGAAGCCCACAGTTCTCTCCAGGTCCTTGCACCAGCCCCACAGCTTCTGCCTCAGGTCCATCTTCTGTGGCCAACATGAAGCCCACAGTTCTCTCCAGGTCCTTGCACCAGCCACACAGCTTCTACCTCAGGTCCATCTTCTGTGGCCAACATGAAGCCCACAGTTCTCTCCAGGTCCTTGCACCAGCCACACAGCTTCTACCTCAGGTCCATCTTCTGTGGCCAAGATGAAGCCTACAGTTCTCTCCAGGTCCTTGCACCAGCCACACAGCTTCTGCTTCAGGTCCATCTTCTGTGGCCAACATGAAGCCCACAGTTCTCTCCAGGTCCTTGCACCAGCCCCACAGCTTCTACCTCAGGTCCATCTTCTGTGGCCAACATGAACCCCACAGTTCTCTCCAGGTCCCTGCACCAGCCCCACAGCTTCTACCTCAGGTCCATCTTCTGTGGCCAACATGAACCCCACAGTTCTCTCCAGGTCCCTGCACCAGCCCCACAGCTTCTACCTCAGGTCCATCTTCTGTGGCCAACATGAAGCCCACAGTTCTCTCCAGGTCCTTGCACCAGCCACACAGCTTCTACCTCAGGTCCATCTTCTGTGGCCAACATGAAGCCCACAGTTCTCTCCAGGTCCTTGCACCAGCCACACAGCTTCTACCTCAGGTCCATCTTCTGTGGCCAACATGAAGCCCACAGTTCTCTCCAGGTCCTTGCACCAGCCACACAGCTTCTACCTCAGGTCCATCTTCTGTGGCCAACATGAAGCCCACAGTTCTCTCCAGGTCCTTGCACCAGCCACACAGCTTCTGCGTCAGGTCCATCTTCTGTGGCCAACATGAAGCCCACAGTTCTCTCCAGGTCCGTGCACCAGCCCCACAGCTTCTACCTCAGGTCCATCTTCTGTGGCCAACATGAACCCCACAGTTCTCTCCAGGTCCCTGCACCAGCCCCACAGCTTCTACCTCAGGTCCATCTTCTGTGGCCAACATGAACCCCACAGTTCTCTCCAGGTCCCTGCACCAGCCCCACAGCTTCTACCTCAGGTCCATCTTCTGTGGCCAACATGAAGCCCACAGTTCTCTCCAGGTCCGTGCACCAGCCCCACAGCTTCTACCTCAGGTCCATCTTCTGTGGCCAAGATGAAGCCTACAGTTCTCTCCAGGTCCCTGCACCAGCCCCACAGCTTCTACCTCAGGTCCATCTTCTGTGGCCAAGATGAAGAATACAGTTCTCTCCAGGTCCCTGCACCAGCCCCACAGCTTCTACCTCAGGTCCATCTTCTATGGCCAAGATGAAGCCTACAGTTCTCTCCAGGTCCTTGCACCAGCCCCACAGCTTCTACCTCAGGTCCATCTTCTGTGGCCAAGATGAAGCCTACAGTTCTCTCCAGGTCCCTGCACCAGCCCCACAGCTTCTACCTCAGGTCCATCTTCTGTGGCCAACATGAAGCCTACAGTTCTCTCCAGGTCCTTGCACCAGCCCCACAGCTTCTACCTCAGGTCCATCTTCTGTGGCCAACATGAAGCCTACAGTTCTCTCCAGGTCCCTGCACCAGCCACACAGCTTCTACCTCAGGTCCATCTTCTGTGGCCAAGATGAAGCCTACAGTTCTCTCCAGGTCCCTGCACCAGCCCCACAGCTTCTACCTCAGGTCCATCTTCTGTGGCCAAGATGAAGCCTACAGTTCTCTCCAGGTCCCTGCACCAGCCCCACAGCTTCTGCTTCAGGTCCATCTTCTGTGGCAAACATGAAGCCTACAGTTCTCTCCAGGTCCTTGCACCAGCCACACAGCTTCTGCCTCAGGTCCATCTTCTGTGGCAAACATGAAGCCTACAGTTCTCTCCAGGTCCCTGCACCAGCCCCACAGCTTCTACCTCAGGTCCATCTTCTGTGGCCAAGATGAAGCCTACAGTTCTCTCCAGGTCCCTGCACCAGCCCCACAGCTTCTGCCTCAGGTCCATCTTCTGTGGCCAAGATGAAGCCTACAGTTCTCTCCAGGTCCTTGCACCAGTCACACAGCTTCTGCTTCAGGTCCATCTTCTGTGGCCAGGTCTGGCTCTGTAGGTCAGTGAATGTTGGACACGCTTGGAGCACATGTTCTGGGGTTTGTGCTCCGTCCCAACAGGGTCATGCGTCCGTGTGAGGAATCTTGAGCTGGTGCAGATGGATCAGTATCCTGTCTACGTAATATGCAATTACACTTGCAATACAACTTCTTGTTCAAACAAAAGATACTCAAACCATCCTACAACATTTGGTTTTGAATGACAACTTACTCTCAACATGGCGATAAAATTTAAAGCTCGACGAACAAGCCCCATACTAGGCCGGCCAAAATATTTCGTGATGTGCTCAATTTGGAACTCTGGCAACAGGCTACCTAACAGGTTTATCTCCATTGAGTCTTTCCCCACCAACAAAGTGCTACAAAAGACTGTGCTTATGTCCTGATTAAGAATCAAGAAAAAAAAAGAACTGTACTTATATACAAGTTAAAAATATATACAGGTTGCACAAATTTACACGCTATTTGGAAAAAAAAAAAAAATTAAATAGTGATTATGTTCTGTGTTAAATCATGTTGTAAAAAGTGAAATAAAATCAGTACATTTATAAAATATTTTTGAAATTCTGTTTGAAACTTCACTGTAAATGAATTAAAATGAATTTCTCAAGGCTGTACAGCTTTGTCCCTAGGATTACATTTGTTATAAAATTAGGGTAATTTTTGTTTCAATCTGGGTGATGATATTTTTGCATGTTTTATTGCCAATAAAATATGGATATATTTTGCTTGGCTGCTATTTATATTTAAGCTGATATATAACATAAATGTCTATTCATTCCCTATAACACAACAATGGAAGATAGGAAGTAACAAAGTAATCTACACATTTTCTAACTCTCTGCTTATAACAGCCATTATAAAAAAAAAACAACATACTGAGGTGACTCCAGCATTTGGAGAGAATGGAGGAGGACAGATAAAGACAGATGTGATGAAAGGGGACAGACCAAGAGGAAGACCTAGACAATGATGATGAGACAACCTAGAAGAAGATATCCATGCTCTTGGAATTGACAACTGGCAAGAAAAGATCATGAACAGAGAGGAATGGAGACTTGTTTCATCTGCAGCAGTGAGTCTCAATGGTTCGGAAAGTTGCTGAATTCAGGAGCTGTTAAAGAAGAAGAAGAAGTTTATCCATTATATAAAAAGTTGTACAAAGAGTTCGACAGCTTCAGTTTAAAAAAAAATCTGAACAAAATTAAAACTTAGATCAGGCAAGTGGTGGAAAATAATTCAGGCACAAAAGAAGTAAAAATCATTTGGAGCATCATGGTCCTAACATTAAAAACTCATGCAGAACAAAGTTAAGTCTGTAAACATATAAGATTTCTATTAAGAAGACAAATGAAAAGCTTTAACCTTACCAGTAAACTAATAAACAAGTGGTTGCAATGTGATGGCAGGCACTTTGGCAGGTGAGTTGCCATCCCTTTAGCTCCAAGATGCCTTTCAAATATCTGAAAGTTGCAGAGGTCAGGAATCGTTAAAAAGAAAAACCTCACCCTTTTCTTATTAATCTCTCACAAACAAAGTGCATATACATTGATTATTGAATGAAAGAAAAAAAAAAAAACAAGAAACCCCCACAACTCCAGATTAATAATCTCTTAAAAAATGTTCACCACTGGACTACAGAGTGACTTACAAACCACTCTCTCCCTGGTCCATGCCAATCAAGCATTGGTCATTACTGATTTTCAACCATCTATTCTTCGCTCTTTCTATATGATGTGTGTTGAATCATGCTCAATGCCGCTCTTTTTTATCTGTCAAGTATCTTGTTTCTTTGTCTTCTTCTGTCTCCTTCTCCTCCATTTTTCCCACTGTCACTAGGTGTTCCAATATTCTAAAACAAATCCTACAAATCTTGATTGTCATGCTCTGAATTTTGCATAATTTCTCTCTTTTGCCCAGCCTCTATTAGAACCTCTTCATTTATTTCCTTGGCAGTCCATGTTGACCTACAAACTAGCTAAATTAAACTCAGTGAATGCTGTAAGAGAACACAGATAGCCTTTCAGTTCTCCAAATGACTGTTACCAAAAAAGAATGTTAAGATATGGAATATTGTAAAATATAAAAAAGAGAATCAGGTTTCTCAGTTTTCTGACATTAGGGCTCCTTGCCGCAGATGAAGTTTGCCCCTTTCTTCCCTATTCCTAACCTTCTTTCTCCAGCTGGTGACACCAAATTCCTGTTTACCCTCTTCTATGTTGTCTCTCCATCTGTCTTGGTCTACCCTTGGTCTTGCTTCCTTCATCTCTTGTATGTACATCACCTTCATTTGTTTGTTCTCTTCCATTATTTCTACATGACCAAACCAGCATAATCTGTTCAGTTTCAAGACATTTATAACTTCAAACAGAGATAAAAATATTTTTTTAAAAAGTCTCTTATCTCTTTCCATCACCAATTTAGTCAACTTATTAAACGCCTTTTGACTTCTTCTTCTTCAATTTCTAAAACTGTGAGCTGGTGTTCTTTGCAGCTGGTGATGTGGAGATGTTGAGGTACAACATCGTGTCAACTTGAGAGTGGGTCATGGCAGCTATTTTCCCCAGTTTCTAAGTGGGGTTAAAAGGCAGGGGGTATGCAACATTTCTTCAGCAGGGGTGGAGTTATAGTCCAGTTTGTCTTTGTCTTCTACAGAGCAGTGCTCAGTTCCATCCATTTCTCACAGATCATACCCATGCTGTCCATCACAATGTTGTCTGATCTTCACCAGATTGTCCTTGGCCAAGTCTCAGTCAACAGAAACCGAAGACAGCCCAAATCCCACTCAACACATGCCAGAATAGTCTCTAGTTTTCAGAACAACCAAAAAAAAAAGAATAAAAACAAGGCATGCTCTCTGCTGAGTTCCATGAGCCCAAATCTGGCCACAAGAAAACAGCAAGGATGGAAAACTGTGGAGTATGCGTGAAGAACTTCATCTTACATCCTCCCTGTGCCATTAAACACCACATAGGGCTCACATGATTGTTTTCCCAAGTTTTCCTGTTTTCAGCGAGCTTTTCAACCTCATCAAAGATTGTTATGCCCACTAAACTGGCCTCTCTTAACAACTCTTTGGAGTTCCACGTGGTTGACCTCTTTATCACTCTTTGTCACATATTTGGGGTCAATGAATGCATTGTTTCGATCTTTGTCTGCGTTCTTCGGAGTTGGTTATCCCTGATGCTCGGTTGGTCTTGTTGCAAGTTTCCATAACAGTTCCTTTTTTCCCCATCTAGAGTTGCCTATAGATGACTGTTTTGGCAGTATCTCTCCTGTTAGCAATGCTTTATTCTGCCAGCACAAAATTAATTATACAAACTATTCACATTATACTAACTACCTGCAAACTGTACTCTATTGCTGATGAAAATGTGCTCAGTGTGAGAGGTGTAACTGCCCCTGGAAGCATTTCACTGTAATGATAAAAATGACAGCTTTCATAAGTGTCAGGAAAAGTGTTTTCATAAACTAGAAAATAGAAGGAACTAGAAAACAGAAAGAACTAGAAAATAGAAAGTTCAGCTAGAAGGGATAAAAGAGAATATGTGAACAATATGGCAAAAGAAAAGCAGAGAAAGTACCAAACACAGGGACAGCAAAACTCTATATAACATAAAAAGGAGGCTGACAGGTACTTTAATATCCAAAAAAAGACCAATCTTTAGTAAAACTGGCATCTTATTAACATCAAGTAAAGACCAAAAGCAAAGAAGGGCTGAACACTTCCAAGAAATACTTAATCAACCACACCCAAAAGAATTAATAAATATTGAAACCGATTTACCAGTCCCACAACTAAATGTCAACCTAGATGAAATTACACTGAATGAAACTGAAACAGCCATGAATCTAATGGCTAACAACAAAGCTGCAGGTGAAGAACAGCAGAAATATTAAAAGCTATTAACAGTGACAACATGAGCCAACTATAGAGAATGTTTAATAAAGTTTGGAAAGAAGAAATGATCCATTCTAAATGGAAAAATAGGAATTGTGGCTAAAATATCCCAAAAAAAAGGCAACCTTAGTGACTGTAGTAACTGGAAAGGAGTAACCTTACTATCAGTTGTGTCAAAAGTATTTTGCAAAGTTATTCTGAATAAAGATACAGTGGATGCTGCAATGAGAAAAGAACAAGCAGGATTTTGAAAAGGGAGAAGCTGTCTTGACCAGATCTTTACTCTAAGAATAATACTTGAAGAACATACTGAAAAACAGAAACTATTAATACTGAATTTCATAGACTTTAAGAAGGTATATGTTAGCATTCATTGTGGAGAAGTTTAAGATTATATGGAATGCAATCTAAACATGTCAACATCATTACAGATCTCTACAACGGATATGTTTGCTCAGTCAACACAAAAGAAGAAATGAGTGGTCTCCCTTGCTTTTTTGGAAATGCCATAGACTTTATAATGAAAAAATGCTGCACAGGTAAAACAGGCATTGATTGGGTACATGGAATCCAATTAGAAGATCTTGATTTTGCAGATGACATAACTCTTATCAATGACAATGTGAAATCGATGCAAGATAAAACAGATAACTTGTCGTCACTGGCTAGTAAAATAGGACTTGAAATTAAGAAGGTAAGAACAAAAATAATTAAACTTCTAATTAATCAAGAAGGAAAAATATACATAGCAGGAACAGTTGTTGAAAAAAATAAACCAATTTTTATACCCTGGCAGCTACATAGACCAGGATGGTGACACCAGAAAGGAAGTTAGAATTAGAATTGCAAAAGAAGCACTGACCTTCAAGAATCTTGAGAACATATGAGATTCAAAAGTTATAAGCACAAAAACCAAGTTAAGATTATTCAATTCAAATGCAATATCCACCCTCATTTATGCATGTGAAAGCTGGAAAACAACTAAAGGAATAGACAACAAATTAGACTCTTTTGAAAACAAATGCTTAAGGAAAATACTTGGTATAAAGTGGAACAAATTCAAGAACAGCGCAGAGATAAGACAGATGAGCAAACAACAATATGTCTCATGGTTTATCAGAAAAAGGAGATGGACATATGTCAGTTATGTGATGAAAAGAAACAGTCAGAAAATCTCAAAACAAGCTATCAAGTGGAACACAACAGAACAAAGAAAAGAGGTCGACCATGCGAAACTCTAAAGAGGACACTGTTAACAGAGGCCAGTTTAGTGGGTATAACATCCCTTGATGAGGTTGAAAAGCTTGCTGAAAAAAGGAAAACTTGGCAAAGTACCATGCAAGCCCTATGTGACACTTAACAGCACTAGAAAGATGTAAGATGTGAGAAGATGATATTGAATATTTCATTCAGTTTAACATCAAGTTTTAAATGAAAAAAATATCCTCTTGTTTCATTATGACAGATTCATGGAACAATATATGATCGAACTATATTTATGAACTGGACTTCTCTGCAGCAGATGCTGTGGTGTATATCTTAAAACACAGGTACAAAGATGGATGGTGAGTGGGAAAAAAGGTGATTTAATTCCTGGACTGCTGGCTATAAAGTAAATTTCACAACTGCAAAGAACATTTTTTTTTGTTGCAGTCTCTACACCATGGACCAGGCTGAAGTAACAATGAAGCTTGCTTTCCCAGAACATCTTGAGGGGGAAGGATAGGGCAAAAAGAACTACAGTGAGTTAAATATTGAATCTGTGAATCATCAACATGCCATGATGAGTCTTTTTTCTTCATACAAATTTACTTCTTTATATGTAGTTTGCCTCTTGGATGAGTTGGAATTTGTTGTTGTTGTAATTCCTGGACAGAAATGTACAGCTTAGGTTCTTGGATAGTTTCACTATGTCAATAATTGCGTCTCGAAGTTTCACAGTTGGTGCAGTTTTGGAAGATGTGTTTCACAGTTTAAGGTGCCTAGGCAAACAAATAAGAGATCAGCCAACCATAAACTTTATATACATATGGCTTAGAGTTGGTTATATCTTGTTCTGAGGCAGAAAATGATGACCGGTTTGTTTCTGTTTAACATGTGATAGTAATCATGTGGTAGTCTTAACATGTGGTGGTCTTAACATGGGGAAAAAAAGAGCACCTGGAGTTTCTCTAGGAAAACAAAGACAGTGAGGATAAGTGCTGGAATTCTTATGTCAAATGCTGCAGTGACCTAGAAATGCAGAGGCAGTAAAATTTCACACCCCTGCAGCACGCAAATGCCACAGGATATACCAGTCAGAGAATCTCAATGCAAGCTATCAAGTGGAACACAACAGCCCGAAGAAAAAAACAAAGGTCAACCATGTGAAACTCTAAAGAAGACATTGGTAAGAGAGGCCAAATCAGTAGGCATAAAATCCCCTGGTGAGGTTGAAAGGCTTGCCGAAAACAGGAAACTTTGGCGAACTACCATGCGAGCCCTATGTGACATTTAACGGCACAGGAAGGATGCAAACATACCAATCTTCATTGCTATTAACATCTTCAGTATTTTAAACCTTTATCTGTCAAACACACTTTGGATTATTCAGTTTCATCAAGTCTTGCACTACCTATATATCTCATTGTAGCAGAGAATCATATAAAGATAAACAGCGACAAAAAACATCTGCACAATATCACTGCAGCTGCACTCTGTTCAGTTTCCTGTGCTGAGATAGAAATCCATTAAAATATTAACTACTGAAGCAAAATACCTAATATTTGAAGTTGTCAGCCACTGGTTCTCACAAGTCATTGGGCTATCAAATTCGTGAATGAGATCCTCCTCTGATTCATTCTCAGCAACCGTGATTGGGCGACACTAAAACAAATATGTTTAACAATTAATATCTCAGGGAATATTTTTTTTCCAGAGTGCGTCAGGAATTCGTTAACACATACATTTCTAAATGCTAATGAAAAATAGTTGTCTATTCACAGAAATACATAACTTTCTAAATGCCAATGTCAGTTATGAGACTGGTTCTGGGGTGACTAGAACCAACCTGATAACAGACTTGGGAGTGAAGTGATCATAGCTCATGTTTTAAAGCATATGTTAACCACATGATAACAATAGATAATAAGGGTTATAATGACAATGAGGGTCGCTGAGATGACTAGAACCAACCTGATAACAGACTTGGGAGTGAAGTGATCATAGCTCATGCTTTAAAGCAGATGCTGACCACATGATAATGATAGATAATAAGGGTTATAATGGCAATGAGGGTCACTGAGGTGACTAGAACCAACCTGATAACAGACCTGGGGATTGAAGTGATCATGGCTCATGTTTTAAGGCATTACTGTTGACCACATGATAATGATAGCTAATAAGGGTTATAACAGCAATAAGGGTCATGGCAGGTGCCAGCACTGAGCAATGGTTACTTCTACTTCTGTATCAGACACTGGTCCTTTCACTCATCGAGTTTGCCTTCGCCACCCTCACTATCAGCCCAACAAAGACTGAAAGGCCTGAAAAGTGCAAAATGACACCATGTGCATTATCTTGGGTTGCACTAGAGGCACCCCATGTGAGGCAATGAGATTCCTCTTTTGAGTTTCCCACTATAGAGCCATAGAATCAGGATTTGGAGGGCACATGCATACCTCAGCATAAGTGCTGATACGAAGCATCCATTACAATGAGAGCTCACTGAAGAAAAAGGAGATAGACATGAAGTAATAAATACCTGGCTCCATTATTCCATAATGAGAAACAATTGCAGGGAACTGCCTCTTCTGAATTCAGCTTTTTATACATTTCCTTAGTTAGTGTTTATTTCTTAAAGAAATTGTACGGTTGACAGAATGAATAACGTGGTAAGTTATTACAACAAAATGAGTAGTATATGAGACAAAGCCATGCCCAGACACATCTTGAAAGAACATGAATGCATGGCTACATTATGTGACAGAATATATGGTCGCATCAGATCCCTACTTCATACAACATTTATGAACTTGAGTATTCATGCAGTTTATCCAGTTTGTGAAACATGTGAAACCAACAACCCACAGACTTCTCCATGACTGCTAAAACATGACCCAGGTGGGTATTTCTTTGCTGATCTGAGGTCTTGTCTTACTTGCTGATCTGAGGTTTTGTCTTACTTGCTGATCTGAGGTCTTGTCTTCTTTGCTGATCTGAGGTTTTGTCTTACTTGCTGATCTGAGGTCTTGTCTTCTTTGCTGATCTGAGGTTTTGACTTCTTTGCTGATCTGAGGTCTAGGCTTCTTTGCTGATCTGAGGTCTTGTCTTCTTTGCTGATCTGTGGTCTTCTTTGCTGATCTGAGGTCTTGTCTTCTTTGCTGATCTGAGGTCTTGTCTTCTTTGCTGATCTGAGGTATTGTCTTATTTGCTGATCTGAGGTCTTGTCTTATTTGCTGATCTGAGGTTTTGTCTTATTTGCTGATCTGAGATTTTGTCTTATTTGCTGATCTGAGGTTTTGTCTTCTTTGCTGATCTGAGGTCTAGGCTTATTTGCTGATCTGAGGTCTTATTTGCTGATCTGAGGTCTTCTTTGCTGATCTGAGGTCTTCTTTGCTGATCTGAGGTCTAGGCTTCTTTGCTGATCTGAGGTCTTGTCTTCTTTGCTGATCTGAGGTCTTGTCTTCTTTGCTGATCTGAGGTCTTGTCTTCTTTGCTGATCTGAGGTCTTATTTGCTGATCTGAGGTCTTGTCTTCTTTGCTGATCTGAGGTCTTATTTGCTGATCTGAGGTCTTCTTTGCTGATCTGTGGTCTTCTTTGCTGATCTGAGGTCTTGTCTTCTTTGCTGATCTGAGGTCTTATTTGCTGATCTGAGGTCTTGTCTTCTTTGCTGATCTGAGGTCTTATTTGCTGATCTGAGGTCTTCTTTGCTGATCTGTGGTCTTCTTTGCTGATCTGAGGTCTTTTCTTCTTTGCTGATCTGAGGTCTAGGCTACTTTGTTGATTTGTGGTCTTGTGTAGTTGTTTTGTCCACTGTAAAAGTTTCATGACTACAGTATACTTGTTTATCATATCTTCTTATTAACAGTATTAAACATCATTTTTATACTTTTGTTATTACTCATTAAGACTACACCCTCATTCCCCTTCAAAAACAAAAAAGTATCACCTGTTTTACACGTCAATAAGAAAAAAAGAAATGACTAGTTCTTCACCTCTAGTTATGCAGCACCTACCTGCAACAGGTAAATGTCCTCCTCAACTATGGCCCATTCAATGTCTCTTGGAGATCCAAAACGCTTCTCTAGCTTGAAAGAAAACAGAAGAATGGTGAAATATGGAACTGTCTGATTTAGCACTAGCGTCAGGGTTGGCGAACCATTACTGACCTAGACCCTGTTCCACATTTTTGTTGGTACCCTCAGTAACAGGGATGGGATTGCCATAGCCCCCCCCCCCTTGGTGGTGGAGTCTGCTAAAGAAGTACTGCACACTTCCCATCTTTTAGTTTTACTCAGGGACTGAAAAAAATACCTGCCATGGCCTGCTCCCATGATGCCGTGCCTCAACATCTTCCCTGCAAAGAACACCACTTGGCAGTCACAGGGTGACTGAAGACAAGACAAAACATAAAAACCCATCTCTACAAAATGGCGTGTAAAATGTCAAACTTTTAACAGAAAAATTACTTTCAATTAATGTGTAAAAAAAAAAAACTAAGAGAAAAAAAAAAAACAGTAAAAACTCATAAATCCACAGACAGAAAAAAGTTATAGTCAAATCGAACAATTAAAAAAATAACACTATCTTGAGAACTATATAAATATTTGTGAGACTGTTAAATAATATGTCTTATTTTTCTTTGTTACACTTTCCTTTCATGTCTCATCAGGTCAGTCCATTGAGACTTTTTTTTTGCCTCCCTGTCTTTCTTTTCTCCAGTTTTCCTGTGATTGTCATGTCCTCTAACTTCTATCTTCTCATGACATGTCCAGAGATAACTCTTCTATAAGATTATTCTGTTTTTCAGTTCTCTTCAACATCTTTGAGGATTTCTTCTATTTTTTTCCCCCTCTTCTATCTGGTCATCCAGGCTGCATGTTATCTCTTTCTCTGGAATCAAATCTCAGTGTTTTCCAGTTTCTGTTTCATTTGCTTATTTATAGTCTAAGTCTTGCAAGCAAAGAATAATACTGGTCCTAAGTTCTTTCCAGAGAGATGACAACTGCAGTAAAACTGGTTCTTGTAATAAAGGTAGACTGAGGTGTATGGTAAAACTGGTTCTAGTAATAAAGGTAGACTGAGGTGTATGGTAAAACTGGTTCTAGTAATAAAGGTAGACTGAGGTGTATGGTAAAACTGGTTCTAGTAATAAAGGTAGACTGAGGTGTATGGTAAAACTGGTTCTAGTAATAAAGGTAGACTGAGGTGTATGGTAAAACTAGTTTTAGTAATAAAGGTAGATTGAGGAGTATGGTAAAACTGGTTCTAGTAGTAAAGGCAGACTGAGGTGTATGGTAAAATTGGTTCTAGTAATAAAGGTAGATTGAGGAGTATGGTAAAACTAGTTCTAGTAGTAAAGGCAGACTGAGGTGTATGGTAAAACTGGTTCTAGTAATAAAAGTAGACTGAAGTGTATAGTAAAACTGGTTCTAGTAATAAAGGTAGATCGATGTATATGGTAAAACTGGTTCCAGTATGAAAGGTAGATTGAGGTGTACATTAAAACTGAATTATACACTTCAACGACCTTTATAAGTTCCTTCAGTCAGTTTTTTCCAAGAGCTGCGCACAATGTGATATATGTATATTTTTGGCCCGGTTTAGCATATAATACAGTACTCAAGTTGTCCTCTTGTGAAACACTGTAACAATCCAACCATCACTGGAATAACTTTCATCAGACATATCTGAATAACTTGGAACTGATGAGAACAACAATACCGAAATACTTTCCATCTCTCTTTCCAGCTGGAAGATCTGCCATCACAATGATGCATACAACTGTTTTAAAAAAAAATTAAATGACCACTCTAACAGAACTTACACATTCACTGACCTAAAGTTCCCCAGAGTTGTCTGCAGCTGAAGTTCTATCCCAGATGTTGCCTGTATCCATCTGTGATGTCTTCCTGCATACTCCTTCAACTGTCTTAGAAACTATTACTCACGGTATTTCTCGGTTCATAGACGGAGATAAAAACCCAGTCTATGACATCACACGCTGTGAAGTTAGGTTCAGCAATAATGTTTCTCTGTTCTACACATTTTCTGGTGTCTACAATCAGTTAAGCTGCCTTCCATCAAAATTTCTTAGACATGTCATGAGAAGGAAGAAGTCTGAGAACCTGGGAATCACTGAAAAAATTAAGGGGAAAAAAAGAAAGAGAGGAAGGTCAAGAGAAAAAAAAAAAAATTCTCATGAGGCAGACCAAGTCTTCTTCTTTTCTAAGCAGCTCTCTGAACTACTGAGGCTCACTGCTGTGGATAAGATGCATTTCCATTCCTCTCTGTTCTTGAACTTTTCTTGTCAAATGTTGATTCCACAGGCATGTATATCTTCTTATAGGTTGTCTTGTCATTACTGTCTAGGTCTGCCTCTAGGTCTACTTCTTGGTAGACCAAATGGCACAGGAAAAAAAAGCATCTGAACTGATTAAAACTGTCCATTTCATGGACCACATAAGATAGAGAATGACTGCCACCATTATTTAGAATGTCATGTAATGAATGAATGAATGTTACTCTGAAATATGATTATACTCTAGTACCTCAATACCAACAGCTGCTAATTTTATGATCATATGGTCTGTGAGGCAAATGGAAGTTGTATCATTGGACAAGGTCTCCTCTCTCACTCCTCCTGTGGCTATATGGCAAGGAAAGTAACAAATGTACAGGGTATTATTTACTGTGTCATCAATAGTTTATTTAAGTAAAACCTGTCACGCCTTAGAGGCATATAGGGATATGGTGTTAGTGCCCACATTTTCCTTGACTTGTCAACATACTAGAGGGTGATGTGGTCAGCATCATGCCTGGCTGCCTTTTCTTCCCCAACTCCAGAAGAAGTCAGGTACTTATTTCTACAGCTGAGTGACTGGAGTGCCTCTGGCTGGATTTGAAGCCCTGACCTTCAGCATGAGAGACCAGAGCACTAACCACTTCACCACTCAGATGCCCATTGGTTTATGTACAACTTTCAAAGTATTATCTGGCTTCAATGCATCAGAGAATCATCCATGCTTATGCTTCTTCTTCTTCTTCTGGCAGTTCTGTCATCAAAAACAAAAAAAAAAGTCTGCCACCATAAGTTCAAACAATCCTTCCACCATGGGGACAAACAGTCCTTCCACCATGGGGACAAACAGTCCTTCCACCATGGGGACAAACAGTCCTTCCACCATGGGGACAAACAGTCCTTCCACCATGGGGACAAACAGTCCTTCCACCATGGGGACAAACAGTCCTTCCACCATGGGGACAAACAGTCCTTCCACCATGGGGAAAACAGTCCTTCCACCATGGGGACAAACAGTCCTTCCACCATGGGGACAAACAGTCCTTCCACCATGGGGACAAACAGACCTTACACCATGGGGACAAACAGTCCTTCCACCATGGGGACTAACAGACCTTCCACCATGGGGACAAACAGACTTTCCACCATGGGGACAAACAGTCCTTCCACCATGAGGACAAACAGTCCTTCCACCATGGGGATAAACAGTCCTTCCACCATGGGGACAAACAGTCTTTCCACCATGGGGACTAACAGTCCTTCCACCATGGGGACAAACAGTCTTTCCACCATGGGGACAAACAGTCCTTCCACCATGGGGACAAACAGTCTTTCCACCATGGGGACTAACAGTCCTTCCACCATGGGGACAAACAGTCCTTCCACCATGGGGACTAACAGTCTTTCCACCATGGGGACTAACAGTCTTTCCACCATGGGGACTAACAGTCCTTCCACCATGGGGACTAACAGTCCTTCCACCATGGGGACTAACAGTCCTTCCACCATGGGGAAACAGTCTTTCCACCATGGGGACAAACAGTCCTTCCACCATGGGGACTAACAGTCCTTCCACCATGGGGACTAACAGTCCTTCCACCATGGGGACTAACAGTCTTTCCACCATGGGGACTAACAGTCTTTCCACCATGGGGACTAACAGTCCTTCCACCATGGGGACTAACAGTCCTTCCACCATGGGGACTAACAGTCCTTCCACCATGGGGACTAACAGTCTTTCCACCATGGGGACTAACAGTCTTTCCACCATGGGGACAAACAGTCCTTCCACCATGGGGACTAACAGTCTTTCCACCATGGGGACAAACAGTCCTTCCACCATGGGGACTAACAGTCCTTCCACCATGGGGACAAACAGTCCTTCCACCATGGGGACTAACAGTCCTTCCAACATGGGGATTAACAGTCCTGCCACTGTGAGTACAAAGTCCTGCCATGCAAAGGCCAAAAGCTTGCCCAGCTTTACATGCATATGGGACCAGTGACCCACGTGGAAATGCACCCGAATCATCAACTTAGAAAGGAGTTGATGACGCAGTTCCTGAATCAGACTGGCATGATATGAACATGAAGTTACAAGAAAGATTAGCAGTGCTTCAAGGGCTCCATGCCTGGAAATGATCAAAGATGATTACAAAATCTTACTGTGCAATGACTTGGTATATCAACATTACTATGTTTATACTTAATTCTGTTAACAAAGTTCATACATTACTATTATGTCAACATTACCATGTTTGTAGCTAATTTTATTAACAAAGTTCATACATTACTATTATGTCAACACTACCATGTTTGTAGCTGATTTTATTAACAAAGTTCATACATTACTATTATGTCAACATTATCATGTTTGTAATTAATTTTATTTAAAAAGTTCATAAATTACTATTATGTCAATATTATGTTTGTAATTAATTTTATCAACAAAGTTCATACATTACTATTATGTCAACATTACCATATTTACAGCCATGCCTGTCAACATGTCTATTAAAACAGCACATTACAACAGCAGTACTACACCTGTCTCTGTGACCTTGATCTTCTTTCCACCAACCCTAACACTGCCAATTCTCAAGGCCTCTGTATTATGCACAAACTCAGAGTCCCGCTTCACACAGATGGTATCTGGGTCAGCCCTGCCCGACACAACTGACTCCCCTAGCCCGAAGTTGGCGCTGATGACCAGGCTACTATTGCTGCCCGTCACTGGGTCCGCGGTGAACATAACCCCTACATGAAATCATTCAGAAAATAAACATTATATGAACAAGTACTCCCGTTACTTTAAATTCTACTAAATCATTCATTCATTAGCATGTCCCTTGCAGAGCTTTGCCTGGCCCCCACCAACAGCTTTCCTGTAGGCCTCTCGGCTGTAAGCAAGATGCCCTGCTGCTGATGCACCCATTCACAAATCATCAACAACGTCTTGTTGCTGTCTTTGTCTTCCCCTCTTTACCATTATGTACCCTTCCAAGACCGTCTTCTCCAAACTATCACAACATTTAACATGTCCAAAATAAAGTTTCTACTCAATATATATATAACCCCCCCCCCCCCCCCCAAAAAAAAAAAAACAACAAACTTCAGAAGCAATGTTAAATAAGTTTATAAATTGCAACAAAATAGAATTTTAGAATTTTATCTCAAGATGAGCTGAAACTTGTCAAAGAAAAATAATAATGGGAAAAGAACTGAAAATAAGATTTTTTAAAAAATCTAAATTATTTAAAATTTTATCAGTTAAATTTTACTATCCCTAATAACATCAACAATCTCTGAATTTTCTACCCTGACCAAAAACATGCGAGTATTTATTACAAGCAAAAATACCACAAAATAAGTTTTTGACTTGTGCTCACTATGACCAGCAAAGTTTGGTAAGTTACTACTGGGCAATGAAACAAATCACAAACACAAATACAAAACTGTCCATCCTCACCTGCACACTGGGCGGGTACCATTTTCTGTATAACCACGCCCATAAGAACATTAACTGGCTGCCCGTGCTGTCTGCGATACTCCACTGCCTGAACTGTGTAAGCAGATGCCCAGCACTCTTTTACAGCTGTCAAGATCTTCAGTAAAAAAGTTGATTATAAAACAACCAATATAAATATAACCTGCAAATAATTATTTGATTTATTATAATGTTTTGTTACTTTTTAAATATATTATAATCCTTTTTTTTTTTTTGGTATATGTCTATTCGGATGGTCCTTGGCTTAAAAAATTCATTTACGATCCTTTGGACTTAGCAAACTTACTTTAAGATTTAGTACATGAGTTTTCAGGCTGTGACCAACAGTTGTAAACTATTTTATATTAAGCGCTTCCGGTGAGAAAGTCCAACTCTAGGTTAAACTGGTGCAACGAAAACCAGTGTCACACAATCCCGCTTCTGAGACCCACCAAAAATACAGGCCCAAGCTCCGCAATACTCTGAACCTATTGTGGTCCTTTCGGGGATCTCTTGTGGCCCTCTTGGGGACCACAGGACCAATTAAGGACCACAAGAGTAAATTCAGTAGGATCACGGGACGATTTTTGGTGGTAGAAGTGAACGTAGAAGAAGAAGATATTAAGTATTATACTATCACAGGCAATTGTGAAAAACCCTTGCGGAAGCCCCATATGCCCTGGGCATTTAAGGTTCAGAGAGAGAGATAGTTTATACTATCTTTTTCACTCTGTGTTAAAACAAAAAAAAATGAACTTAACAAAGTGTTTGTGCATTGTTGTACATGGTACCGGAAGGGAAGCTGAATATGCTTGAGTTTCAGAACATTTTTCAGGACAAGCCAACCTCAGCTAGGCCAAAATTCCATCCCACCTCTCCACTAGTGCTCCCATTAACAGACTCAGCCTGGCTGACAGGGCAGGGATGGCTATGATTCTCTCATGGTGGTGGAATCTCATGAGAAGAAGCAAATGCACCTTTCCCCGGGTTTTTTTTTTTTTTTTGTATTTTACTTCAGCTCTGCAAGTTAGGAACTGTAACCCACTCCCCATCCAGCACGATGCCTGTTTTTCAACACATTCATCACCATAGCTGGAAAGAACATTCAGTTACGGGTACACAGAGCAAGAACAGCAAGAAAAAATATATACTACACATATATGTGCCTCAGTACTATATGATTTTTGACTTGCAACCAAACTTACTAATGATTTTGTTGGAACTTAGCCGCAAGTCAAAGAATATCGGTATAAACAGAAGGAAACGGAGACAAATGTCCTGGCACCACAGAAAGGCAAACCACAGATATCAATGCTTTTTTTTACGTTATTAAATTACAGAGATGTAATCCGTCAAAATATGATGAGATGAGAACAGAAAATTATCTTTTTTTTCTGTCATCTGAATGAATTACTTTTCTTCATGAAATTTCATTACTCTCTGAGAACAACGATAATAATCTCTGAATTTTCCACTTGACCAAAAAAGAAAAAAAAAAAAACCAGCTGTGTGATTACTGTTGCTGAAAATCTAATGACATGTGTTTGACTCTTGCACACTATTCTTAAAATCTCTTTGTAAGCTTAAGATTGAGCAATGGCAGGGAAAAAAAAAACAACAAAAAAGCCATATACATTCACACACAGACACCAACTTCTCCTCTCCTGTTCCCATCCTCTGATAAAGTGGCTACAACATGACAAACAAACATAGAAAATTATGGTATCAGATGAAAGCTCATTTGCAAAAACTGAGTTGGATGGAGCTGGTGAATAACTGGACAGGATGACCAAAGACAATACTAGAAGGAAGGTGGATGGAGAAAAGAGAAAGAGGCAGACAGAGATGCTGATGGGAGTACAACATATGAGAGTGGACAGGACACAGCTTAAAGGCAAAAAAAAGTAAGGAAACTGGTGATTCATTACTGCCAATCTTTATGCTGAAGACGGCACATAAAAGATGGATGACAGAGAGGATGCCATACCTGAGAAACACCTGTGACACCTAACACTGTCTCCATCTGACCAGCAGAGGAAGCTTCAGTCCCATCTTCACCTGCAAGAGAATTTTTCAAGCTTGGAAATGAACATCCTAGAGAATATCTACTGACAAGTAGTAAATACTAGCACCACAGTTCAGCCTGGCAGAATCACTCCATATGCACTATCAGTTAGGGGGTGAAGATGCTGTCCAATGAGGCAATCAGCGACCCATAGCTGATATGCCAGCGTCAGGGTTAGTGAACCATGGCTGACCAAGACTCTGTCCCACCTATCCATTGGTACCCCCAGTAACAGGCATAGCCTGACTAACAGAGCAGGGATCGCCAGAGTCCCCATGGTGGTGGAGTCTGCTAAAGAAGCATTGCACACACACACACCCCCTCCCCCCCGCCCGCTTTTTAAGCTGTACTCCGGGACTGAAAAAGTAGCTGCCATAACCCGCTTCCACGCCGATACGACGCTGTGCCTCAACACTTCTACAGCACCGGCTGCAAAGAATAATAACTCGCAGTTACAGGGAGTTCATACAAGTACAAGCAAGTACAATGTTCATTCAAGAAGTCTGCTAAGTTTAGTACACTGCAGACAAACAGACTTTGAGAATCTATTCTTCTTCTTCTGCATTTAGTTTCATATGATCAGCTTTCTAAATATGGAATTGGGCTACCTCCATGAATCCTGTTGTCAGAAGGAGGTCTTTGTAGGAACCCCAGAGTTTCTCCTCCATGCTCCTGGGCTTTGAGGTCTCTGTGTATGGTATAAGAATCTGCTCAATATAATTATCCATTAATTCCCCCCCCCCCCTTCCTCCCAAATACATTATTCCGATAAAACATTTCATGCACTTTTTAAGTAGACTTCATTTATATCTGTTCCCATAACCTACATTACAACTTATTCCAGACTGATATGGAAAAGAAAGAAAACAAAGAAAGCTGAGATGAATGTAAACTTTTTTTTTCTAATATATCAGTACAAATGACAACCATTAAAAGCATCACCTGCAGCTGATGACCTCACAGCAAAATGCAACTTCTCACACTCTTGGCCAAAACAGTGCTTCAGTGAATCTAATATCACCTCATTCACTTCTGGACAGACTTCACTTGTAGTGATTACATTCACTGCTGCACTGCATGCAGACTGTAAGTTTGGCAAATCTGACCTGTGAGTGTACAGAAACATAAATCTTAAAACTTTCTCAGTAGGTCCTTCCTCTGATACTCTGGGGAGTCTAATGGTTCTTTTAATTTTTATGACAGTTTCCTGACCATAAAGTATATAATATAACATGTGAGACATCAAAGAAGTAGCTCAAAGTAAATTATTTTAGGTACAAGTAAAAGACTGGAGAACTGAAGGAAGAAGAAAGAGGGGCAGGCCATTAGGAGCATGGAAGAATAAAGGAAGCAAGAAAGACATGGTTTGAGGAATCCTGACTTGCTCAGGACAGGATTGGCTGGGGAAACTTTGTTCATTTCTTATGCTTTATTGGGAGTACAGAGGAACTTTCAAAACAAAACTTCTCAACTATCTTCTTTCCTCTGAATCCATCCAACTTGTTTCATTTCAAAGCAACCCTTTCTCTATATTTTCAGTTCACAGATATTCCATCTTTTTCTGTGATTCCTGTTTCAAACAACTTTCAAGCAACAAACATTCCTTCTGTGGTTCTCAAAAACTTCTGTAAAGATTAATTACATTTTAAAGCCACTAAACTTTCATGTAAAAACCTGCAAAATCTCTTATATAAAATTGCTAAGAAAGTGATCAGAAAAGACAGAGACTATGGTTATATCTAAGAAACAGAATCCACCAGCATGCAGTATAAAATTAAATGGAACTATTCTAAAGCAGGTTCAGAAATTCAAATATCTTGAAGCAGTAATAACTTCAGATGGGAAATGCAGAGCAGAAAATATTATGCAACACATCCTTATCAATGAATGTTAGAAAATGAGTCCTAAAATGCTATATGGAGCCTATCTTGTTATATGGAAATGAATCATGGACAACAGGCAGGTCTGCACAAAAGTCATTGGAAGCAGCAGAAATGTGGTTTATTAGAAGAATGTTGCAAATTCCCTGGACAGCAAAAATAACTAATGGAGAATGTTTGAGAAGAGCTGGAGATAAAAAAAATCTTGTCAAAAAAATAAGAGAGAGACAATGTACTTTCACAAGACATGCAATGTGAAGAGGAGGCATTGAAAATATTATAACAACAGGAAAAACAGAGGGAAGAAAAGGCAGGGGGAGACCAAGAGAAATGATACTGGACAGTCTGACGAGATGGTATGAGAGGAGATCATCAACTTAGATAATGGCCTGCATGAAGGATCGTGTACTCTGGAAAAGCATAATAGTAAACACCAGTCGGCACGGCACCTGATGATGATGATGAAACTTTCCTTCCTGCTTTTGTTGATTTCTATATTTTATTTTACCCCAGTATGATAGGTTTCTAAACATGAAGTTGAAATTTGTATGAAATGCATAAAGAAATGCATCTCTTATAAATAATATTCTGAATTAATTATAAAGAAACAAAGACTTCTGTGCTAGACTGATACCTCAGTTATTATGGCAGGCAGACCAGAGCTGGTCAAGACCCTAACTCATCTCTTTCTGGTGCTCACAGAAAAAGTCTGATGCACTCAATCAGCCTGGATAATTATACCAGGCTTGCTGTGGGCCCCATGGTAGTGGAGCCTGCAGAGAAGCTGACTGGATTCCAAGTCTTCAATAAAAGCCAATGTAATCCAATCCCATCCCAGCACACAATGTCTGTGCTTCAACATCATCACAGTTTCAACAGCAAAGAACAACAGTCCACAGTTGTAGGGAGATCAACAAGAATAAAAATTAATCCTAAATATATGTCTAAATATATAAAACAAATGTCTAAGGAAAATACTCTGTATTTAATGGAACAGATTCAAGACCGATGCAGAGATAAGGAAGATCAGCACACAATAACCTGTTTCATCACTGACCAAACAAAGGAGATGTACATATATTGGCCACTTGATAAAAAGAAACAATCAGAGAATCCCAAAACAAGCTATAATGTGGGACGTAACAGGACAAGGAGAAAGAGACTGACCACGTGAAAACTCCATAGAGAACATTATTGAGAGAGGTTAAATTAGTGGACATAAGATTCCTCGAATTGGCGAAAACAGAAAAACATCATGAACTATGTGAACCCTATGTGACATTCAACAGCATGGGAAGGACATAAGATATGTTATAAGTATCACCACTGTAATGCTGGATGTAGCATATGTAACATATTTAGAACAATCTAACAAAATTCAGACTTCCTTTTGCTTAATTACAGCCATCATTAACGTAAACAAAACAAAGACTTACACAGCACTGTCAGTGATGGCTTGTATGGCTTCAACAATCCTCCTGTTTGCCTGAATGAATAACAAGGTGACATCTGTACAAATGTCGCTAACACACACTAGCATTTTTCTTAACTAAGAGTGTTAAAATGTAACTTACAGTAAGCATTCCAAATCCCACACTTCTGTTTCCCTGATAAATGGATCAAATTTATGAATCAAAATCACATGACATGCATTGTCTTCTTCCACATTCATTTTGATAAGCTCACTGATCTACATAGGAGATGGGTTGCCTCCATGAAACCCATTATTAGCAAGGGGACTTCATGTGAATCGCATATTCTCACCCTTGCTATTTTTTCCCGGGGGCCAGATCTGAGGGTCTAAAGTCTCTTCTGAGACAGCAAGCCTGCAAGATGTATTCTGGGGTGTGGAGACCATCTTGGCATGTGCATAATGGGGTTTGGGCAGACTTTTGTTTCTGCTGAGGAACTGGAAGCCTTGTCTGGAGCCTGAAAATTGTGTTCTGTTTAGTTTTTATAAATGTCTGGGGTATCTGCTAACATGACTTGTCTTGTTTGCTGTTTGTGAACCTTGGACAATAAACAAGCACATGAAACACAGAATGGAAGCAGCACAGATGTGGGTTTGGAGAATGATGCAAGACAATCAGAAAAACAAAATTAAGAAATGCTGAGAAAAGCTCCAGGACATTAAAAACTGATTAAAACAACAATGGAAAAACTCTTTGGGTTAGCAATGAGAAAACAGCAGCCAGAAAGTCACTGGAAAAGTCAGAGAAAACAATTAAGGATAAAGAGGAAAAAACACTGAAAAAGTGTGACCAATACTGAAACTAAAGGGATATGATATCAAACACCACTTCTTTCTGAGTCATTAAAGCTCCTTGCTGTAGATAAAGTTCACCTCCATTCCTAATCTTCTCTCTCCAGTTGGTGACACCAATTTCTCTTATATCCTTTTCTATATTGTCTTTCCATCTCTGTCTTGGTCTACCCCTTGGTCTTGTTTCCCTTATCTCTTGTGCATACATAATCTATTTTTATCTGCCCAATTTTGAGGCTTCTCTATCTGTTCCATAACACTATACCAAACACCACATAAAACTGAAAAATCTACGAGTGAACTGAGTAACACAGTACTGGAAATTGGATATTTGCCGCCCTATTAATGTTTTTTGTTAAGTTATTTTTGCAATATCCACAGATAAAGTTATTTGTTACCCTGGAAATGTGTATATATATATATATTATATATATATATTGTCTATCATTGCTCATAGTACCTATTTTCTCTTTATTTTCTGTTGTTTCTTGTTGCTATTTGTAAAAAAAAGACAAGGTATGAATATCACAAAGCTGACCTGTCACTATTAGTAAACCCATCCACACTATATTTTATATTTCAGATGAAAATTAATATATATTTCCTAACTCAATAAATACAAATCGACGTGCCTTGCATCAACTGGTTGTTTTTCAGATTTCCGATTGACGTGTAGTGCATTGGTCTCTAATTTTGAATTTATCCTCACTATGCCTTAAAATCTGGCAAGTCCGGTTCTCCTACTTCCTTTCTGTGTCACATTCTTTTAACAAACAGATGCACCCTACAATCAGACAACTGGAGACTATAAACAGAAACATCCATATATCAGAATCATATATAGTTTTTAGGAGCATAAAGACAGAACAAAGTGGACAGGTTAGACCACATGTTTCTGTATTCAACACTTTCTAACATGAAGCAATGATGTCAAACGAGTGGCACATGGACAGCAGAGAAAAAAAAAGATGACAAAGAATAACATGGTGATGATCAAGAGGAAGAAGGATGGGAACAGAGAGAATTTCAGAATGTTATGAATTATATGGCACAGAAACAGAGTATGATGGATAATCTGTTTCACTTCCACTCAAATCAAATAAATGAACATGACACATACATGTTGTATTTACATAGGAAGTCATGGCTGTGATGCTTTCCAGCAAGTACCTTACCTTCAGCTGCAGCTCAAAGGACTTGAGTGTCAGGCAAAATCCTGCAGGAACCTGGGCTTTAACCTGTCAAAATCATGCAAGAAAGTTGTGAGTCATTTAAACATCCGTTCATGTAGACTGATGGTGACTGACCACACAATCACTGTCCGTTCTGCATTCTTACAGCTCTTAGGACATCAACACATCCTCCCCAATTTTCATGGTCTGCAGCCAGCTTGTGTATGGTGTCTCAGGTATGTTGTAAGCTACCCATCCATGAACCTCAATAGAATGAACAACCATATAGCCATGAGAGATCAGTGCATTAACAAACCTCGTTATCTTCCACAATAAAGCAATTATAAATGTTTTGTTCTCTCATAGCCAGATGGCTGCTTATCCCACCAGAGTCCATGATTCAAGTTCCTGGTAATTCTATTCATTTTTCTTTCTCTCATGTCTAAAAATGCTTTGTCTATGATTTTTTTTTTCCAAAGTCTAATCATAAATAATGTGTTCTATTACTTTACTGTGCGAAAGCCTCATTGTTTCCTATTTGTAAAAATTTGTATCAGAAACAACATAAAAGACTGAGCAAAGTATAAGCATAGTATTAGAATGGAGATTTAAAATCCAGATAGCCTTCATTATCATTTTTAATGTTAAGTACTACATGCCAGAATAGCGGAGGAGCACGTTAACTAACTTTTATACTTCTGGATCAGAAAGATAAACAACTTTCACTTTATCTAACATATCTTCTGTTTTTTAATCGTGGAAATAAAGCAATACCTATATATTGCTTATACAGAACTTTATATAAAATGTAAAATCTCCAAACCTTGGAACAAAATAAACAAACAAAAATCAGTTATTTTACTTATAATTTGTATACAAATTCACTGAAGTTGTTTATGACAGGAAAGGGGTTTATTAACCTATGGATGTTGCTGAAGAATGAAACTCTGGAAACATGTGGTGTCACAGCTGCCTAATGGGAAGGTATATGGACATAGTCACCAATCATGGTAGAGTTTACTGTGAAAAAATAATAATGCTGTAGCTCCCCAGGATAATACGGACCCACCACTTTCTGTTATCACCTTCATCTATCCATCTCCTTCACTGGACATATAAGAAAAATGAATGAACAAACCAGTGATCATGTTAACCAACAATTACTGGTAACTTACCCATTAGAAAAAAGAGACAAATCAACCGAAACTTACAGAGGTTGTCAGTTACTGTAACCAGTTTATATTACGAAAGGCCTAGTAAAAAAAGCAACTACTAAAATCTGTTGCAGCATAACTGGCCAGAAGGCTGATGATGGTGAACTTTATAGAGGTGAATTTGGCTAGTTTTGACTTCGGTTCAGCATGTGGACATTTTTTAAAAAATTACATCTTGTTGAAAATAAAAGAAGAAAAAAAGAATTCATACAAACATTTACTATCTGCCGTTTTTTTGTAAAGTGCTTATAAATTTACACTGAAAAAAAAAAACCAAAAAGTACCAAATGCTGTATTGAGAAAATTGGTACTTTGGAAAGTACTTCATGTAAGGTGAAAGGCAGGTATGACTGTACCAGTTTCAAGAAATCCCAGTGCGACCACTGGAACAAACTGCTGTCAAAGAGTGAAAAACTGAACCTGTCAAACATTCTGCTCTTCATCACTCAAATTTCATCTTAAATCATTCAAGAATATGAAGAAGAAGAAGACAGAACTCTACTTTTACTCACAACATTCTGTATACTTGTCAGCTGAGCAAGCTGGGCACCTTTCCCACCTACTAGCACGGGAGAGCTGCATGACAACGTTGTGAACGGAAGTGCAATCTTCTCAAGACTATCTGCCAGCACATCTCCTGGAGGCTCCACAACCAGAGGACACAATGCTGGAACTGTCATAGATGGTCCATCTGGATTTCTAAAGAAAAGAATAACAGCAATGTGACAGAGAAAATCCACCTGAAATACCAAATGAAGAAGTTAATACATTATTCACATCTATGACAGTATTTGTTAAATATGAAAAATACTACATATTATATTACTTGCTAACAGAAACAAAAACATAAATAGTATCACTAACAAGAAGTGAAAAGGTAGGTAAAATTCCCACTTTCATGCCATTTATGCATACTTAGGATACGGTGTTAGGTCCAAATGTCCAACATACTGACCAGACAATGACTGTGATTAATCCAGACAGGATTAACCTTCGACATGACAAGCTGACCATACGACGCCCCTATCCTCAAGGGGAATTAAGATAACATGAAAGCGCTGTTTAAGATAGATAAAGTGGGTAGAACTCGGACACAGATGGTGACATGACAATAGAGATAACAATAATCGATGACGCTATGATCATCTCTATCCACTGCAAGAAACAAAACCTAGACGGTATCAAGCATATGAGAGAGAGAGACACACACACACACAGACAGAGGCAGAGAGAGACACGCACACAGAGACAAGAGAGAAGGAGAGAGATGGTCATGAAAGTTATGAAACCCCCCTTTGTTGTCAAAATGTTAAATTCAGATGTACCTATATTACATTTATCATAGGAATCACTATCATCTCATGATTTGTAAAAGCCCACCATTGCATCTCACGGGCAACCATCCCCAAATCACGTCATTCAACTTGACTTTGTGACTGTTACTTGCTGAACGCAAATAAACTTTATAAAAAAAAAAAATGAATGTCCAAGACCATCAGCGCATGAAAGTGTAATGTAATAATCAGAAGTACTTCTAATTTATTCTTTCATTAGCTGTTGCATTAAATGATGTTCAAGATTCTTCATTCTATAAAATCCTTGGTGTATCTAATCACAACTTTTGCCTTCATTTGCTCAATCTTTGTTTGTAAATTGACTTCACTCAGTTAGGACACTTCTACAACAGCTTGGTACTCTGTTTCAGTCAATAAATCAAACTCTATAAAGTGGCATTTCATAACTTGTTTCAGTCAATAAATCAAACTCTATAAAGTGGCATCTCATAACTTATGTGCAGAACCAAAATACAAACATAATCTGCAGGAAATATGAAACACACACACATATGCTCACCTGTACAAGAATTCACTGATTCCTCGTCCTTTTAATGAGTTGACTTCAAAGGCAGTGAAGACTTCCACCACTTTACCTCCCCTGTCTTCATGATGGTACCATACTGGGGTTGTGCCTCTTGTTGCTTTGACAACAAAGGTTTGCCCATCTACAAAAATAAGACAAACTCTTAACCTGCCAAACAAACATTTTTTGCAACAAAAACCCACCACAATATTTTACTGGAAAATATTACACCTATTTTTACCATTTGTGCTAGTTTAAATAAGTATGAACTCTTGACCACACAGCAAAACCACATGATTGTAGATTTTATTGCCATTTTTAAAAAAAATCTGTTTAGATGGCTCACCTCAGGTCTAGAGTTAAACTTCAGAAAAATGCTAAAGTTTTTCATTTCAGTTTAACAGAATGGAAGTTATTATGAAAGTACTGCTATTTCTTTTTCTTCCTTGAACATTTTCAGAAATCAACTTGGATATCTCTAAAAGATGTTGTCTTAGACTGCCAAGATCACCGTACAGCCTGTCATGGACTGGTACAAATGACAGTCAAAAGTGCCATCTCAGCTCTTCAAACGAAGGACAGTACTGTAACAGGTACTAGACTGTCATTCTGTCAGTACCACAGGTGTGCTCATCAGCTGTGCCTATCTTGAGCCTGTTAAACATGTAATGTCTCAATCTGTTGTGACCTATACTAAAGATCTTGACTTGTTCTTCTCTGTGAGCCGGTAGTAGGCATCATTTTCCTGGCATCATGGATGTTCTTTTTTCCCACTTGTACTTGCATCTGGTTTCATCATATGAGAGGACACTTAATGAAACAGTTGAGAAATACACAAATGCCTTTGAATGTAAATGCTATAGAAGAGTCCTTCAAATATCATGGACACAAAAAATTAAAAAATATATCCATATACAAAAACTTAATATTGAAGAAGGTTGGCTAGTAAAGAGGATTAAACAGAGAAAACTTAAATATTTTGGACATATTAAATGTCATGAGAATTTAAAGACAGTCCTGGATGGGTATATAATGGGAAAAAGAAAGAAAGGAAGACCATGGCAAAGATGGCTGCAAGACATCATTGATGATCTGCAAATGGATGCACCAGCAGCATGGCATCTTGCTTACAACCAAGAGTCCTACAGGAGAGCTGTTAGGGAGGCAAAGTTCTGCAAATAACTGACTGACTGACATATGAGAAGCTTGTGTCAACCTGGGAGAGCTCTCCACCTCTCTATTCGAATGCACCGGCCTCCTCTTTTCCTTAGATGTTACAGTGAGACGGTATCCACTGTATGACAACTTCTATGAAGATTTGAGACACATTATATAAGGTCTCCTGTAGTTCTCCAAGCTCCCTGATTTTCCCCACTCATTGGTGCTATTATAATTAATACAGCATCTGTCAGCAGGACAATCTGGCTGCCTGTAGCAACCTCCTTTTGCCATCAGGGTCTCTGCTGCTGTTTTCAGTGTGTCTGCCTTGGCTCTGAAATTACTAGAGAACTTTCCTGTTGCTACTGACAGTTTTATATCGGCAGTGCTGCCATTTTAGCATTTATGTGTCAGTTTATGCGATAAATAAAAATCAACAGAAACTTCAGCCTTTTTCAACTCTATTCACTTTTGAATTGTAAGCCATCCCCTGAAGGAGAGATTCAATAACTTGGCATTAGGACGGCTTAAAAGAAGCAGCTTCATTCATCAGGCCAAGCGTATGCGTAAGCTGATACCTGACCTTCCAACTGTAGTCGCTCCATTATCATCTGTACCAGAGCATACACCATGGAAAGAAGCAGATTATACACAAATAACTATTCAGACTGAAGTGAAAGGTGTGCAGAATGGTGAGATGCAGAGCAGTCTTGTAAGATCAACAGCCACAATTAGTGTTCTAGATGACAAATATCCATGTGACACCTGGATACGTGTGTATACAGATGGATCTGCACATAATGCCATAAAGAATGGAGGGGCAGGAGCATATATTGAATATCCAAACAACACCATTGACAAGATTTCCATACCCACTGGTAAATACTGCAACAACTTTGATGCAGAAGTTAGGGCAATTATTGCTGCAGTTGAAAAACTATCAGACTCCAGAATTGATACATGTCCTGTAGTAATTCTCACAGATGCAAGATCAGTACTGGAAGCTCTTCAGTGCAACAAACTACCAGACCTTAAAGATGCCTTGTCAAAAAGTGACTTACAACATGGAGTCACTTTGCAATGGATTCCCTCTCACTGTGGGATACCAGGCAATGAGAAAGCTGACCATCTGACCAAAGAGGGCACTGAAATGGAGCAACCAGACATACCAATCACCTATAATCAGAAGAAAAGCATGATAAAAACCTACAGGAAGCCACAAACACCACCACATGATGACTATCACATGCTAAACAGAAAGGAACAAGTCACCATCTTCCGTCTCCGAACAGGACACAGCCGACTCCGAAGTCATATGTATACAAAGTTTAAGGTTGGTACTACTAATCTATGTACATGTGCCCAGGTGGCCCAAACTGTGGAACATATCCTCCAGAACTGCATCAACTACGAGACACTGAGAAATAATTACTGGCCCAGTGAAACCACTAAAGAAGATAAGCTCTACGGTTCCATACATGAGTTACAAAAAACAGTGAAATTTATCCAAGAGACAGGACTGCAGATATAGACAGACAATGCGAACGAAGAAGAAGAAGAAGAAGAAGAAGACTCCTGAATTATTTTCCATGATGTGGCAGAATGAATTTTGTGAAGAAATTTCAGCATAATGTAACTGGAAGGAAGTTACTCTGTAATTTAAAAACATGGGTTGGGTCAGAGATGCGCTGTTTTCCATTTTATTTAGAATTTTCTTAACTATCACTATGAGTATTAATTTTCATGGTCATGAAAGATCTATCAATCCTGCCAGTGTTATTTTGGAGCAAAAAAAAAAAAAAAGTTAATGCACACCTGCTTTACAAACTAACTGTTCTAATTTTAAAAACTTTTATGCTCATCTTTCTTGATATATGATTGTTTCATGAAATTTATAAAAAGATAATTTAGTCCATAAGACAAGGCACTTAGGAGTATATCACACCCATGTGTGTTAGTGCATTAAGAAAATATAGGTACTCATATAAGAGTTATCTGTAAATACATGGGACTATATTAAAAAATAAAACCAAAAAAAAAACAAAAAACAAAAGAGTCATTTTTTTTCGACTGTAACGCTATATGACCACAGCTATATAAACTTGCTCACTTGCTTGAAAGGAGAATGTCCAAAATGGTGGTGGGTCTGTGCTCTCTTCTCCCACCTCCCAAATGTTCAAGGTCACATCAGAAACTGGCACAATGTCTCCATTAGCATAAGAAACATAACCTATTTTCACACTGACACACAAAAAAAAAAAGAAAATGGATAAAAATTTGAGTCAAAACTTACCCAAGTATACTGAACAGTTTCAATTAGTTATCAATCTACAATTTTTGTGTGAATAAAGAAAAGAAATTGGAAGCAACACTGATATGATTCTGGAGAAGCGTATGACACCCCACTAGATGGACCAGAAAAAGGAACGAGAAAGTTCACACAGATGCTGAGGAATATAAAAAGTGTAATCAAAACTAGTGGGAAAACAAAAATACAATCAAATTGTACATGTCAGGAGGGTGCACAGAGTGGCAAACTGGTTAGTGCACTGGTCTCATGGTGAAGGTTGGGGGTTCAATCTCATCAGAGGTGCCTAGTCACCCATGTGTAGTAATGGGCACTGGAGTTCAGCATGAATGCATCACCCTCTGAAGTCCCAACAGATCGAGAAAGATGTGGACATTAACACCATACCCCCTAGGCGCCTCCATCACATAATAGAGCTATCATTCTTTTTTTTTTTTTTTCACTTCACATTTGAGGAGAATACAGAAGTTAAAGAACCAGAAAATCACTAGGAAACTCCATAGAAAAAAAAATGAGAGGAAAACCACAGGAAAAATGTATGAATGGGCTGATCAACTTCGCACAGAGAATGAGAGGTAACTTGATCAAGTGAAACCACTGACTCAAAAATGAAATCTGGCTGAGATAATTACTACAAGTCCTACAGTACATCAAGATGAAGCTGCCAGGCAGGGCTTCATAGTACAGGAATGATGACATCCGATAAAGATAAGGCAGCTCAGGACCAGCGCAGGTGGAGAGGTTCTGCTGTTGCTTTATGTGACTGTCGGCATGATGATGGGTAATAATAATAACAATGTTGATGATACTGTGCATGACCAACTTACTGTGACATCAGATCTGGCTGACTGATTATCCCAACCTGAATTGACATTCCAGACTGTAAACACATAATCAAAGGAATTAAAAAAGCATAATATGTGATTTTATAATAATAAATTATTAACTTGTATATAAGGGCACTTACAATATCATGGACAGAAAGAAAATCAAATAAAGGGATATTGATAGGACTGGGTATTGTAGAAAACTGGCTTGCAAACACAAAAAAACATTAGAAAGATGAGATACTTTGGCCCCATCAAGAGATGTAATGGTTTTGAGAGGTTGACAGCAGAAGGCACAGTGCCCAGCAAAAGGGAACAGAGGCAATCTCACTGCAGGATATCACAGAAAGTGAGACACTGATCAATGTGTGCAAAGACCACATTGCATTCAGAAAGACTGATGAGAGGGACAATGTTCTGGAAAGGGTACATCACATGATGATGATAAATAAGTGAATTATTAGACATAATAAATTAATTTAAACAAATAATCAATGAATGTAAACAAAAATTAAATGAAATTAAACTAATAAACTAATCTATAAAAATAATCAATGAATTTACATAAAAAATAAATGAAATTAAAAGAATGATAAATGACAAATTAAGACAAAATGACTGAAATAAGTATGTATGAAAATTCTTGAAATGACTGAATACATACTTCTGCCTATGAAATATCAAACATGCAAAAAACCAAACAGAAAAAGATGCTGGCTTTGTTATAACAAAAACAAAACAAATTAAAAGAAAAACAAACTATGTTATAACATATAACGAATGTGGTAGAAAGGGTTAAAATAAAAAACAGAACAAAGCAATTAAAATCTTCTTTGGCACTCATGTATGAGTTGTTGGTCAGACTAAAAAGTAAATAAAATTAGAGAGCCTGCATAAACGAAACAAACCTCCAAATAAATGAAGTGGATGATATATCTGTAGAATGACCTCCAGTCCCTTCTTCCTGAAATGATATCGAAGAACAGTTTCTAAAAATAAATACTGAGGCACAAAAGAAAAAAAAAAGCTTTGTATAAATCTTCATTTTATCTTAAGAGGGGGGAATACTGCTGTCCAATGGAGCTGCCAGTGGTGATTGCTTGCATCAGGGTTAGTGATCCATAGCTGACCAAGACCCTTCCCACTTCTACACTGTTCTATGTTGAGTCGGCATCCTTCTGGTCCTTAATTAGCTACTCTTGGTATGTTTTGTTACATCAAGTTTCATCCCTATCTTGGTATGTTTTGTCACACCACATTACATCCATATCTTTGTATGTTTCGTCACATCGAGTTTCATCCCTATCTTGGTATGTTTTCTCACATCAAGTTTCATTCTTATCATGGAATGTTTTGTCACACCAGATTTCATTTCTATCTTGATATGTTTTGTCACACCAAGTATCATCCTTGCCTTGGTATGTTTCATCACACCAAGTTTAATCCTTATCTTGGTATGTTTCGCCAGACCAAGTTTCATTCCTATCTTGGTACGTTTTCTCACATCAAGTTTCATCCCTATCTTGGTATGTTTTGTTACATCAAGTTTCATCCCTATCTTGGTATGTTTTGTTACATCAAGTTTCATCCCTATCTTGGTATGTTTTGTTACATCAAGTTTCATCCCTATCTTGGTATGTTTTGTTACATCAAGTTTCATCCCTATCTTGGTTTTTTTTCTTACATCAAGTATCATACCTATCTTTGTATGTTTTGTCACATCAAGTTTCATTCCCATCTTGGTATGCTTTTTCACACCAGATTTTGTTTCTATCTTGATATGTTTTGTCACATCAAGTTTCATCCTTATTTTGGTATGTTTCACCACACCAAGTTTCATTTCTGTCTTGATAAGATTTGCCACACCAAGTTTCATTCCTATCTTGATAAGATTTGCCACACTAAGTTTCATCCCTAGGATTTTTTTAAAATCTGAACTTTGTCAAAAAAAAGAAAAAAAAACAATACATAATATGGTTTCAAACATGAAAATATAAATAACAGTTATGATCAACAACTTGTTATGAATGTCTGCAATGCCATAGAGGAAGTTTTGGTGAAAACAAGTTCTAAAATATATAATGGGACTACTGGTAAGGACAGGGACTGGTCATTACCAGGTTTGCAGCCCAAGGCAACTGCCACTTCTAAAAGTGACATGCCTGAGTGGCTGTTGCAAGCTAAAGTGGGAAGGTGTGATTTGGTGTGCTTTTGCTGCGAGTGAAAATATTAGGATTAGGAAAAGCAACAGAAGAGGACTCTTCTTATCTTACATCCTTTCCGTGTTGTTAAACGTTATATAGGACTCGCATAGTAATTTGCCAAGTTTTCCTGCTTTCAGTGAGCTTTTTTCAACCTTATCAAGGGATTTTATGCCTACTAAACTGGCTTCTTTTAACAATGTTGATTCGAGTGAAGGATTATCCAGAAAAGGTGTTTACTGAGGTTGGAGAATGTCAAGGAGGGGAGATAAACAAGAGTGCAACATTATGCTGTGACTGCTTTGTTATGTCTGGACAAGTAGCTCGACAGAGTTACATTTAAATTTACTAGATAAGGGGAAGTGGGTGATATCTTCCAACTAATGAGGCCAAATCTTGACAAGGATTTTATCTTTCTGACATTTGATCTCAGCACGTTATTAAAATGGTTAATCTTAAACTGAAAATTGTTACCAGTAACTGATCAATATAAGTATATACAATTACATTTGCCTTATCTGTACTTCCCATGTAAGAGATCTAATGTTATCTTGATTTCTTGGAAAAGATCTTCTATGAGGACGAAAAAAAAAAAAACACAAATCAAAGGATATAAACTCTGAAAAATATGTGAAATGACAAAGGTGAAATTTCATATATTTTAATGGTTATGTCCCTTGATTAAGTCGCTTTTTCCAAAACTTTCCCTTGTATGTTAATGAACTTCAGCCTATGATGTCATGTTCTATACATGCATCTGTAGATATCTATGAGATTTCAAAGTCTTCATATTGCCATTAAAATATTTTAATCTCTCTCTGAACCTTAAGCGCCAGGGCACATGGGGCTTCCACAAGGGTTTTCCACAAATGCCTGTCCTTTGCCTTTTTTTCTGCTCTTGCCCAGTTGAGCTCTCTATTGCTCAATGTCCTCTTTGTTGTTCTTCTCCATGTCTAAATGTTTTAATACTTCTACTAAATTCTTTTCTTCTTGTAAGCTCCGCCAGACTGTGGTTCCAAATGAGGGGAGGCTACGAGTTCCCGAGATCATGACTTACCAAAACTGTGGTCTCTCATACACTGTAAGTACAGCATCTTCTCATCATGGCCTTCAACATGCAACTTCCCTCTTAGTTCACCCCACTGCTCATAATGGCTCTGGTGGTTACTGCAACAACAATTACAACTCATTTCAAATCAAAATTCCAACCTGTAATTGGATGACAGTTCTGACTGCTAAAAGTGAAGGGGAGTTACAGGCTCTTGTGGATGTCATGGTTCGTGAAAGTAAAAGTCTCAGCTTGAATAAAAAGAAGACTGAAGTGATGGTCATCTCAAGGAAAAGAATACCACCAAAATGTAGCATTACCACTGATGGCACAGAACTGAAACAAGTTGATAGATTCAAGTACTTAGGAACAATTATAACAGCTGATCGGAAATGCCACAACGAAATAAAAAGCAGACGTGGTCAGGCCAAGTCAGCATTCCAGAAAATGAGAAACATCTTGTGCAACAGATCCATATCAATGGAAACAAGATTCCGAGTACTTAAATGTTACATCGAGCCAATTTTGTTTTATGGATCTGAAGCATGGTCCGTGAATAAGAATGTACAGCAAGAAATGTGGTTCATAAGAAGGATGTTGAAGGTACCATGGACAGCTAAGAAAACCAATGAAGAAGTCTTAAGAGAGGCTGGAGTTAAAAGGCAAATTACAGCAAAGATCTGAGGCAGACAAGTAAGATTTGTAGGACATTTTGTGAGAAGATGAAAATTGGAACACATTGTGGCAATTGGAAAAACTGAGGGAAGAAGAAACAGAGAGAGAAGTTACTGGATGGGCTGTCAGCGTGGCTAGGAAGGAAGTCACCGGCAGACCTCATACTCAAGCCTAAAGACAGGGAATTGTTGAGAGAAATGATCGCCTATGCCACACGGCACGGCACTTGATTGACTGAGTCTGTAACAGGTTTATTAATGACTGGAAGATTCACACTTTAGTGCAGATATAGTACATGCAAGCATAGCTCAAAGCATGAAATACGCTAAAATGTTTTATGTAACAAGACAACCTTATGATATGTATCAGTTCTTATCCGTATTTTTTTTTTCAAATAACAAAGATACAAGGTAAAGGTAAAATTCCCATATCCATGCCATTAAGGCATATTGGGGATACGGTGTTAGTCCCGTATTTCCACAACCTTCAGCACCATGAAAGTGAGATGTGGTCAGTATCACGCCTGGCTGCATTTACCTCCCCAGATTTCTCTGGCACCCATTTTCAGAGGCAGGGTGGATCCTGGGGCCCTTTTTCAAATAATAAAGAAGAAAAGAAGAAACAGGAGATTACTCTCCACAGCTTTACGGACCTATGATATCACTGCCCTGCATATCTGCCCACCACACCTTTGTGAACATATATACATACCTTATCAAGCTAGTCAGATACTAATGTGACCTTCCTATGATAAACCAGAGTTAACTAAAAAAAAAAAAAAAGCTGATGATGGCTTTTGTGGTGGAATAATTACAAACAGTTAAAAAGATGGTGACAGCCAGTTTGAATTAGTGTAAATGTGACATGAGGGTAAATAATTTACTCATTATGTCCTGCTTTTGATAAGTCTTCTGAAATCAAGCAGCTTTGGTCATCTCAATGGAGTGCCTGAGTGGTGAAGTGGTTAGTGTACTTGTGTTGTCTCTCACACAGAAGTTGGTGGTTCAAGTCCACCCCCAGGCACCCCCCCCCCCCCCAACTGGGATGTAGAAACGGGTACCTGGCTCAACCTGAGGCTGAGGAAGGACAGGCAGCTAGGCACGATGCTGACCACATTTACCCTTTAGTGCGGCCTTTATGTAAAAGAAAATAGGGGACTAAGACCATATCTTTAAATTTCTTAATGCCACAATAGGATTAAACTGTCATCAATAACTGGACTGGTTGCCTTTTGTCATCTCTAACTGGACTGGTTGTCTTTTGTCATCTCTAACTGGACTGGTTGCCTTTTGTCATCTCTAACTGGACTGGTTGTCTTTTGTCATCTCTAACTGGGACGGTTGCCTTTTGTCATCTCTAACTGGACTGGTTGCCTTTTGTCATCTCTAACTGGACTGGTTGCCTTTTGTCATCTCTAAATGGACTGGTTGCCTTTTGTCATCTCTAACTGGACTGGTTGTCTTTTGTCATCTCTAAATGGACTGGTTGCCTTTTGTCATCTCTAAATGGACTGGTTGCCTTTTGTCATCTCTAAATGGACTGGTTGCCTTTTGTCATCTCTAACTGGACTGGCTGTCTTTTGTCATCTCTAAATGGACTGTCTGTCCTTTGTCATCTCAAACTGGATTGACTGCCTTTCATTTATTATGCCATTTGGGCAGCTTTTTCAGTTTTCTTTTCTTTCTCTCTCTCTCTCACACACACTCTGTTCCTTGAGTTTCTCCATAAACGTCAGATTCTCTCATGGCATATCCAAAGAATGAATGCAACAAATATATATTATAAAAACACAGCTTCAGTTAAGTCTGCTATAGTGGAGACAGACAGAACATGAGTGATGGAAAAACTTGAGAAATTAACTAAAGACCTTATAAAGCTGATTATAAAGGAAGATTATAAAAATAAAAAACTCACTCTTTGAGTCTCTGAAAGAATTCTTTATCCCACAGTTCTCTAGCCACACTGTCTCCCAGCAATGAGCAGGCTAGGTCTGTGTCAAAGCTGAAAGGCTGAGAGAAAGCACTCCACCTGGTAGTATTAACAGTGAATAATTATCTCGCCAATAAAATTAACAACGGCAAGTTTCTTGCCAGCGACATTAACAAATGAAAGCTTCCTTGATAATGCAATTAATAACAGAAATAATAATAATAGTTCTTCCTCAGCTTTCTGAGCCACTAAGCCTCATTGCTGCAGATAAAGTTCACCTCCATTCCTCTCTATTCCTAATCTTTTCTCTCCAGTTATTCTTCTTCTTCTTCAGCTTTCCAACCCATAAAGCCTCACTGCTGCAGATAACATTCACCTCCATTCCTCTCATATTTCTAATCTTCTCTCCCCAGTTGGTGACACTAAAGTCCTGTATATCTTTTCCATGTTGCCTTTCCACCTCTGTCTTGTTTCCTTCATCTCTTGTACAGCATCATTTTCACTTGTCTGTTGTCTTCCATTCTTTCCACATGAGCCAACCAGTATAATCTGTTCAGTTTCAAGACATTTAATGATAACAACAATAATAATAAGAGCAACGACAGCAATAATTATAATCTGAAAAGCGGATCAAAGCATGAAATAAGTAAATTTAGGAAAACAGGAACCACAATGAAAGAATATAAATCATTTAAAAAACAAACAAACAATGGCAGCTCATCTACAGTAAGCTCTAGTGTACCAACATCTTACCTCATCCTCTCATTTCCTTCATGTAATGGACAGCAGTGCAATGCATATTAACAGTATGTTCTTGTGTAGGCTTGCTTTACATGCAGACATTCTCAGAGGCACTTTAACAATGTGGTTACATGTGGGTCTAATGGAGCCTGATATCAACAAAGATCACGCCCACTTGCATTACGCAAGAAGACATTCATAGTACAGTAATGGTACAAGAATATCTTTCTTACATCTGCTTGTCTACCATTACCTGAACTATTATCTAAATAAAAGCTGAAATATCCTCAATCTGACATTTATTTCTCCACATTTATCAAAACTGACAAGTTCTGTTACTATACGTATCTATTAACACTGCAACACTTCTTCAGCTCACGAACCATAATCATCTCCATATATAATACTATGCATATCTTTACCATGGCTTGGTTAGCTGAGTGGTTAGGTGCTCAGTTTTCTAATCTGGTGGTACAGGGTTCAGTCCCAGCAGTGGGATTTTTATCTGGTACACACCAAAAAGACCCCGGAGTTCACCTAACTTCTAAAAATTGGTGCAGAGAAATCTTTGAAGGTAAAGTGGCCAGGTGTGATACTGACCACATCACACTTTCATGTGCTGAAGGTCATGGAAAATACGGGCCTAACACCATATTCCCCAATATGCCTTGATGGCATGGAAATGGGAATTTTACCTTTTACAACTCTTATAAAATTTTGAAAGAATGATTTCCAAAAGACAGCTACATTCAGGAGCATATATCAAAGGAGTGACATAATGAAGAAGTGAGTTAAATACTGTATGGGAAAAAATGACACAGTAAAGGAGTGACAGAATGAAGAAAGTGTTATAAATATCACAACTGAAGGACTGACATAACACAAAAGGAGTGATCACATCAAGGTGTGACATAAATAATGTTCTGAAGAACTGACATAACAAAAGAGTGACACAACAAGGTGTGACATAAAAACTGTACTAAAAGAATGGCACAAAAAAGAAGTGACATATATACTGAACTGAAGAAATGTCACAAGGAAGAAGTAATATAAATACCAAGCTGAAGGAATGACATAACAAAGGACTGACATAATGAAGAAGTGATATAAATACCACACTGAAGGACTGACATAACAAAGTAAGAGAACACATTTTTGTCAGATTAGATCTTGAAAAAATCATAGACAAAACACTTTAGTGAGACATGAGAGAAAGAAAAATCACAAGAGAATTACCTGGGATTCGAATCACAGACTCTGGCAGGACAAGCAGCTGTCTAGTCATGAGAGAACAGCGTACTAACGAACTGCAATATCTTGTTGTTCTCTCGTGGCTAAACAGCTACTCGTCCTACAGGAGTCTGTGGTTCAAATCCCAGGTACTTCTCTTGTGATTTTTCTTTCTCTCACGTCTCACTAAAGTACTTTGCCTATGATTTTTTTCAAGGTCCAATCCTACAAAACTGTGTTCTCTTACTTTACTGTACGAAAGCCTTGTTGTTTCCTATTTATAAACAAATTGTTCCTGACATAACAAAGGAGTGTTACAATGAAGAAGTGGCATAAATACCAAACTGAAGGAAAGGAGCGTCAGTTAGTTATACTCATTAAAAAAATATTTCAAAGAGAAAAATGAAATAAGTCATTCCACCTCTTTCAAGCATGTGGTGGTTCTGCTCACAAACTCATTTATTACTGACACCCTAACTTCAGCCCTAACCTTAACTCTTTCCGTGCGGCAGAAGAAACACGGACGTGTCATGGCGTGCGGGAGTAAAACGCGGGTCTTGAACTGCAAGGGGGTATAGTTGTAAAATAGAATGGAAAACAGTATTTCCATGTACTTCCGTATACATAATATGTGTCAAAGTGTAGCTAAATGAATGAAAATTTCATAAATGCAGAGTTTTTTAGGAAAAAAAGAAGTAATGTGATGTTTTTAGACACTTATTGTGGCCAGCTCACCATCGGCTAGGTCTAGATTCGCGCTACTTACCATCTAAGATGTGTAGATCTACTTGTCGATCTCGTATTGTGACTCCGTATTGCATTTTCGCTCAATGAATGTCTGAAATAACCTCCTAACTAATTCTCCAGTCGTCTAAATATGTCTAAATCTACTTAGAAAACATTCAAGAGCAGCGGCGTGGCCATAGGCTATGTCCATACCCTTATCTACATCGTCAAAAATTGAAAAATTTCCATGCTTCGCGTCCTTGTTCTCGCTTGGCATCGCTCGTAACTAGGCACGCATTTGCCATTTTGAAAGTGTCACCGGAATCACGGACGAAATATGTACAATGTAAATGTTACACCGCTTGTTTTAATGGAACAAACAATGTCGAATTTTCGACCATACGCCAGATTGGGACCACCGGAAGTGTCGAAAATTCAACCATACGCACCGAAAGAGTTAAGCCCTAATCCTAACTCTAACCCATAGACAACCCCTAGTATTTTTTATGCAGTCAAACAGATAAGTGAATTATGCCTCTATTCATCTAATCTGCAGATTAATAAAGGACACCTCACTCCTTCATCACAACAATATTTGTGCCATTCCACTCCAACCCATCCCCAGTTTTTTCACTCCTTCATTATCATTCCTTTAACATGTCACTCCTTCATTATGTCCTTCCTTTAACATGTCACTCCTTCATTATGTCATTCCTTTAACATGTCACTCCTTCAAACTGCTCCCAAATTAAAAAAGAACTTCAGTTTAACACTTTAACAAAGTTAGCTTCAAACTCTTCTCTGTAAAACGGAGTGATGTACAGTATATGCTACTCAAACTATAAAACTTCAACTAAAAGAAAAAGAAGAAGAACCACCCACGTGAATGAGAACCTGGTTTCCACAAAATCCTGTGGCTTGTTATCAACATCATTGCATAAACCTTTCCTGAAATTACAAATTAATTGCATTTTTCATTAGGACATTAAATTTGAAAAAGAAAAGTCTGTGTCCTACTGCATTTGCATGCTATAGGGGTGTGAAGCATTAGTGCCGTCACATTTCTAGGCCACTACAGCATTTCTGGTCAGGATGCACAGGACCTGTCCTTTGCTGCCTTTGTTTTCCTAGGGAAATCCAAGGTACCCATCTTTTGACTCGGCTGACCCCGCTGCTAGACAGTCCAAAACAGCTCTGCCTAAGTACAAAATCAAACCAGGAACCTTCTGATCGGCATGCGAGTGCACTAACCACCCCATTGCCGCAGCACCTATTAGAACATTACTTTATCCAATAAAAAGTAGAAGCATTACTTTATACAATAAAAATAAAGACATATTACTTTACACTATAAAAGGTAAAGATTGTCTATAGATAAAAAAAATTCCAATTATAAAATGAATAATATTTCTCATGAGCATTAACATAATCTGTACTCCTTCAACTATCATGAAAGATGATGTTGCTATTCAAACTACTGTCTCCTAACAATGCTGTTTTTTTATTTGTTCTGCACTTGATTCTCCAAATCATGTTTCTGTTGTTCAATGCTTTTCCATTTTTTTTTGGTAATTATTTTATCTGCTATTAAGGTGTAAATATACCGTTCAAAAATAAAGAAATGCAACAAATACAATGCTGTGGTTTAAACTGAAGTTTGCTGATCAGACAAGGGCAAAATGCCTGAAACGTTCACTTGGATATCAGCTTCACATGCTGACCTGAATTGTACTTAGCAGATGATTCATGAGCACTGAAAACCGACACTAGTCAAAACAGCATTTCTGACAATAAGTCATGACGGAATAACTCATGACGGGTTCATGAGCATCCCATGAAACTTACTGAACACAAAACTCACTGACCATGTTGACGCTCCCTGAATCAAATCATTTGAAAATTCAATGCGCAAATATGGCTCATCTCACTACAGAACAACGATTCATCACCACTGGACATTTACAGACTGGACAGTCACAAAGTGCAGTGGCCAGACAATTTAATGTAGTTAGAAGCACCATTAGTCGCCTTTGGAGATGACTTCAAGAAACTGGCTCAGTTTCAGACCAGTTATGCAGTGGAAGACCTATAGTCACAACTCCTGCCGAAGACTGCTTCATACGACTGCGTCACCTCAGGAATCAATTTGCATCTGCGTCCTCAACGGTCCAGTCAATGACAGCAGGTTGTCGAATTTCAGATCAAACGGTCAGGTACCAGCTGCACGATGCTGGTCTTTGGGCTAGAAGATCCTACAGAGGTCCTGTTCTTACACACCAGCATCGCCAGAACTTACTGCAGTGGGCAAACCAGCATTGTCAATGGACCATTGTGAATGATTGGAGAAAGGTTTGGTTTAGTAATGAATCATTCTTTCTGCTCCAATGACACGATAAATGAAGAAGAGTTTACTGCAGAGTCCATGAGCGCTATGCCCAGAATTGCATGGATGAGGCTCCTCCACATGGTGGTGGAGGTGCACTGGTGTGGGGGACAATCAACTTCATGGGAAGAAGTGATCTGGTGCAAACTGAAGGACACCTGAATGTCCAACAATATGTCGCTGAAATTCTGTGTCCTCACGTCCTTCCACTTCTGGCTGCATCAGGGTCGATTTTTCAGGATAACGCTCGACCTCATGTGGCACAACTCACCACCCAGTTCCTCACTGACAATAACATCCAGACCATTCCATGGCCATCCATGTCATCAGACATGAACCCAATAGAACACTTATGGATACTCAACAGATAAGTCCGCCAGCAAGTTGTGGCGCCAACCAATCTCCAACAGTTGTATCTTGCTCTACGGGAAGAGTGGGCAGCCATCCCACAACAACAGATCCGATGGCTAATCAGATCCATGTCAATTAGATGTCGTTCTCTGACACAGGCCAAAGGAGGCCATACACCTTACTGAAACGGAGGTCTTAGTTGCAAAAAGAAAAGTCAAAACCAAATTTAATGAACACCATTTCATTGTTAAAACCTTAAAGTTTCTTCATACCAAGAATGAAACATTAAATCTGTAAAATACAATTTTGATACTAGTTTGAAATTTGGTGCCCATTACGACTACAGTAGTGTTGCATTTCTTTTTTTGAACAGTATAGCTTTTCTGTTATGAAAATGTGGACTGTTCTTTCTATTTTCTCTTTCATTAAGTTGTAAACTAGGTTTTCTCTTATCAAAAGTTGGACTGTTCTTTCAAATTAATATGTAGTAATGCCATTTCATATGAATCTCTTATGAGACATCATCATACTTTCTTATCTGTCCATGTAATTACAAGAATTTATTAGAGCTATGTTTTCTGGGTCTGTTAACCATATCTGGCCAGAACAATGTTCAAATCCCAAGAGGTTTTAGGTTCTAGTAAGAGGCTTTTTTTCCCTTTAAGAAATAACATCCTGGCCAGTGAAGCACATATCACTATCAGATTGTCAAACTAGGCATCTCTCTGAACCTTAACTGCCCAAGGCACATGGGGCTTCCGCAAGGGTTTTCCACAAATGCCTGCCCTTTGCATCTTTATTTTCTGCTCTTGCCCAGGTGAGCCCTCTGTTGCTCAACATCCTCTCTGTTGTTCTTCTCCATCTCTCCAAGTGAGGCATAGATCAATTTGTTTTTGATGACAGTGGAGTCTGCCAAACAGCCTTCCTCTTACAACCTTACTGTCAAGTCAGGAAAGGCACTATAGGAAACTCACCATCAAGTATCAGCTCATAAGAAGAGAATCAATAACTAGAAGATTGTGAGGATTCAACAAATATAAAAAAAAAAGAAGATTCCAAACATTTCAGAAACAACTTTCCTGTTTCTTACAGCGTGAATTTTACACACAGAGACTGTTCTAAGATTTTCTGAAACCAGTTCAACTATGCTTGCCTATCACCTTCCCTGAAGTACTTTCTGAAAAACTGGTTTTGACAATACAACATTCAGTACCTTTTTTTTTTAAATGTAAAACTAAACACACCATACAGACATCAGCAGGAATTCATGTGAACATTTTTCCTACCTTACTTGCGTCAAGATTTAATCTTTACAAAATGCTCACATGGTGAACCAAAGTCAAAACTGGTTGATTCTCCTTTATACATATTTAGCATCATCAATCTACTGGTCCAACTTTCCTCCAACTGATTTTGCTTGTTGCTTTTTTCCCCCCAGGTTTTTGACAATATAAGCTGGTTACAGTAACTGAAATCTCCAAAGGTTTCTGATAATAACCAGTTATGGTAACTGACGACCTCCAAAGGTTTTCTTTTCTCTTTTGTAACTGATAATTTACTGGTAATTGCAAGTTAACACGATCACTGACACATTTACATTTCTGAATCCATTTTATACAAAATCACAGTCTTTCAATGCACCAACGAAATCTTTGAGTTAGTTCATAATATTAAACACACAGCTGAAGCCATCAATGGCTGAGCAACAACAACACAGTTGCTTATAGAAAAGTTTAGCATTAAATATTTCCAGTTTTGTGAAATAACACAAATAAAATCATACAAAACTGAAAGTCAGAAAAATGATTACTCAATATTTAATAACTCTGAGATAAAAAAAAGATTGAACTTCATGACTAAATCACGTTTTTTGCGGTGAAAAGAAAATATTTAAAGAATTTAAGATCGTGTTAAAAACAACTTTATAAAAAAATACGAGTTCACATAAAGCAACCTAAAATTTGGTTATCCCAGCCAATCAACTTATAAATCCTGAATACTTGACTATACAAATGGTGAATACTTGACTACATAATGCTGAATACTTGACTGTATAAGCTGATTATCACCTGACAGCATCAGACTGGACCAGTAATTAAAAAATCCTCACTAACCTAAGCTTTCCACTGTAGGTTATTCTCCACCTCTTCATTGGTTCAAGAATTTCAAACACGAGACCTCCAGCTCTGAAACTGTTCCCGTCAGTGTAGTAAACATCAGTGTCAGGGTGACGTGGATGCTGCAGACAACCAATTCCAGGCACCTCTAGGAAAAGCCAGATTTCTGCACACCGATTATTGCGTCTGGCCAATCTGCAGACAATGTTACATCCATCTTTGCTGGTTGCTCCAAAGTATGCACAGTCAATTGCCTGGTGCAGATGACAATCACTAAATATCCGAACTTGATCACAACAGAGACTGAGAAAGACTAAGATAGAAATATGAGAGAAAGACTAAGACAGAAAGACTAATATAGAAAGACTTAAGACAGAAAGACTTAAGATAGAAAGACTAAACTAGAAAGACTAAAATGTTTAACAAAATGGCATAACAAAATATTTTCTCCGCCTCTTCTCTCCGATTGGCTTCATCTATTTTTATTTGTGGTTCCCCCCCCCCCCCCCCCCCCCGGGTCTCTATTCCTCATCTACGGGACACACATTCTTTGTTTCCTACTTCCTGGAGGACTCCACTAAGATACATTTTTTTGTTTAGTTATATGTTTTGTCTTGTTTGTGTATGTAATCCTCAAAAAAGGCTCACGCCGAAATATTGAATGTTGTACGTTTTTCATTTATACATTCTCATCTTACTCTCATAGTTTTTTCCTCACTTACTCACCCCTTCTGCGACTTGTAAAGTGCACCATATTTACCTTTATTAACAAAATATAATAACTGAGATGACAGAAAACATGCCTACACCTAAGAAAGATATGAGTACATATACTGCCCAGCATAGCAGCAAATGACCGAGATGATGGATTACTTTTCACCCACAAAACAAAAAACATCCAACTAAATTTAGTCTTATCTTGTCTTGTTTCAATCCTCATATACTTTACAGTGTTATAATGGCAAGTAGACTTCTCAATAGGGTCCATGTGAGTATCTCACCTGGCATTTCATGCAGTAACAGTAGGGTCAGCTAACCCTTCTTTTGGAGAAGTGAAAAGCAAAGATTAGTAGCTTGCCGCCATCATGTGTGCCAATAGGTCAACTCTACATCCTCATTTGTACAGGCTGGTAACTTTCATCTGCTGTGCGTGGGGTGAGACTCCTCCTGGTCAATGAAGAAAATGCGAAAAAGGTTGCCGAGCAGCAAGTGAAGATTAATCGGTATGTCCAGTAGTCTCATGACGGGAGCTACTCATACCACGGCACCTCTGCTCTAGAGGCTGGCCACGTCCGATATACACCCATACCAGCTTAACCCAGGGGTGAAACTTGATGACTACTCATGTCATGGTACCTCCGCTCCAGAGGTTGAACACATCCTAAACAGACCCATACTGGGATAATACGCCTAAATCGGCTTAACCCAGGGGCGAAACCTACTATGGCGAGGATTCATCCTCCTGGACAAAAGTTCCGTCCTGGTCACAACTAGGAAGGATAGCGGCCACAACCACAAACCACTGAAGTCGGAGACACTGGACCAGTGCAGTCTAGATAGGCAATCACCTCTCACCCGGTGGGGATATATGCGTACCCTAATCAGCGGAGGTTTTCCGGTGAGAAAGTCCAACACTGGGCTAGATGGGCAACCACCTCTCACCCAGCGAAGATATATGGATATACAAAATACGTTGAGGTTTTTCGGTGAGAAAGTCCAACTCTGGGCTGGATGGGCTGCCACCTCTCACCTGGTGGGGATATCATCCAAAACACACAGAGGTTTCTGGTGAGAAAGTCCAATTCTAGAAACTGGTGCAACAAAAACCACAGTGTCATGCAATCCTGTTTCTGTGACCCACCGAGAATACAGGCCCAAGCCCTGCAATACTCTGAACTTCATGTGGCCCTCTCAGGGATCTCTTGTGGCCCTCTCGGGGACCACAGGACCAATCAAAGACCACAGGAGTTAATTCAGTAGGATCATGGGGTGATCTTGGTGGTAGAAGTGAACAAAGAAGAAGTACAGGCTGGTAACAGTAGGCCATGTTGGGTTTCTTAGTAGTTTGCCATTCTTCTCCTTCTTGGCTGTGGCTGTTACAAGTCAGGTGATCATCATAGTCACTTTCTCCATAGTTGAGATCCTCTGCTTTCTCTATAGTCACTTTCATAGTCACTTTCTCCATACAGACTTACATAGCCACTTTCCCCATAGTTTAGATCATCTGCTTATTAGTACCATCACAGAGTGGGGACTGCTAGCTGCTCCCACTACTCCACTCACCACCTGTTCCCATGACTTCATATAACCCTGATCGGGAGGGGGGGGGGGATATTACCTTTTAGACTAGCAAAGGGAAGGAAGAGTTATTTTCTCTCTGACATGGATTCCAAGACCATCTTAGAAGGGTTACATAATGGGACAAAAGAGAGGAAGACCAAGGCGAAGATGGCTGCAAGACATCGTTGATGATCTGTGAATGGATGTATCAGCAGCAGGGCATCTTGCTCACAACCGAGAGGCCTACAGGAAAGCTGTTAGGGAGGCAAAGTTCCATAAGGGACATGCAGATGACTGATTGACAGAGCAATCCCGCAGCACATGCATGCTATAGGGGTATGTTTTAGTGCCTTCACATTTCTAGCCACTACAATATTTGAAATAGAGATGCCAGCACCTGTCCCTGCTGCCTTTGTTTTCTTACAGAAACCTTAGGTACCCTTTTTTTTGTTTGGAAGGGGGGGAGGGGTGCTGGGTTGACCCTAAGTGGGTCTGTCCAAAAAAATTCCACCCAAATGCAAAACTGAACCATGGCTCTTCTGATCAGCAAGTGAATGCCCTATACTTCACTACCACAGCACCTAAATCACAGGAGAAGTGTTCTGAGATTTATTTTTATCAGTTTAAAAGTTTCTTCTTCTTTCTTTTTTTTTGTTGTTGTCCTGCAAATTAAAGTTAATTAAAGTTAGAATTAAAGTTAAATCATCTTTATCTTCTTCAGTACCTGAAGTTAACTAAATAAGAAAAAAAAAACTGTTGAAAGGGATAATAAGCAAAGCAAAAGCTCTGATGGAGGAAAAGTTAAAGAGTAACAAAGGATGTAGACAATGAAAGAGATGGACCAGAAGCAGTATAGCCAAATGCATCATCAGGGTAAGAGAAAAACTGAAGGCTACAGAACCCTTATATCTAACCTTTTCTCAGATAACAAAACTAGATTAAGATGAACCTGAACCAAACACATTGTGCTACAGTGGTGTAGAGGTTAGTGCAGGTGCACATCGATCAGAAGGTGGCTGGTTCAATTTCACACACAGAGGAAAATTTTTTTGGACCATATGGCACCTGTGTCACCCCAGCCTCTAATTCTGCAATAGTCTGAATGTGAAGGCATTAACTCTTCACATCCCTACAGCATGCAAAGGCCACGGACATGCATTTTTTTTTTTCACACAGATGGATTCTCTTTCACAGAGAACCAAACAGATTAAGAAATCTGAAGTTAGTAACTTAATCAATTATTACAAACTGAAATAACACCACATAACTGATGTTCTGACTCACATATGTATCATCTGACAGAAGCTGAGGTTGCTCCATTGAATCATATCCATCACCTCGGCCATAGCCCTTTAAATCCCCACTGGCAGATGAGAAGTTTCCCTCCTTGAGGTCATTGATGCTGCTCTCTTTCTTCTTCCTGGCCGAACGAAGATGAAACAATATGAAGAAAATGAACCTCTTCAACCAGTACCACCGCCCTGGAAACAAGAATTAAAAAAAAATGGTTTAAAAACAGATGTTAAATATGCCAGATCTTTATTCACATGTGTAACAAAAAGCAATTTTTTTTCATCATTGTCGTCGTCGTCATCATCATCATCATCTTTCACTCCCTTGGGAGCATTTCCCATGGATAATGGCTCTCCAGTCATCTCTGTTCTTGGAATTATTCTCTGCTTGCCTTCCATGTGCACCCCTTGTCTCTGAGCACTGTCATAATTTCTCTTCTCTTTACTCCATGGCCAAATATAATTAGCATTTACACAAAGTGCTGACCAGTCTTTCACCAATCATCTTCACCATTCATAATTTATGAACCAATAAGGGTACATTAAGTTATTTACTGAATATTTTATGAACATTTTTTTTTACAATAAGAACCTCAACAAAAAGAGTCTTGAAGTTGCTATAGGACAAAAGTTTGAAACAAAAAAAATGTGTTATTCCATATTTTTCTTCATCTTTCTTATGTGTATATATATATATATATATATATATTGTTGCTAAACTGGTTGAATGTTTGAAATAAAGTGAAAGTTATGACACAAAAAAGCAGAATATCAGAAAGGACTACGAGACTAAATCTTAATACCCTGAAATAAAAATTCATTCATCAAGCTACGGTAATAAGTAAAAGGTAAAGTAAAGATAGGCTATTATGCCGCTGAGGCTCATGGGGGAATATGGTGTTAACATCTATATTTTTCCTTGACATAGGGTGATTTGGTTAGCATTACACTTGTCTGTCTTGCTTTCCTCAGCTCCATCAGAAGCCAGATACTCATTTCTATGGCTGAGTAACAGGTGGTTCTGGCCAGATTCAAGCTATCAATCTTCACCATGAAAGACTAATGCACTAACCACTTCACCACTCAGATGCTAACAAGACATGAGGGGAAGGTCAAATTTAAATCTCTTCTTCTTCTTCTTTGTTTCATGGTTCCAGACTCAGACATCTATATTTATTTTCTGGATAAACTGCAGTTTTTCTGAGGTCATATTCTGCACCCCAAAGTTTGTCTCAAGTGTAACTCCCTGTGGCCAGAGATGAGTTTGGGCTTCTTTGGAAGAGGAAGAAGAGCTGCAGGATTTGCTCTGGAGTCTAGATGCCTGTCCTGTAAGAGCAATTAGGGGTGTGTGACAGTCCAAGGCAATACAGAATGTATAAAATAGGAAAAAGTAGGAGCAGCTTTATTACTTAACAATTACAAAGTTGTGACATTTCGGCATGAGCCTTAATCATACAAAAACATACAGGACGAAGAAATAGAGAGAGGAGATAATGTATAGACTCACATGAATACTATTAAAAAAAAAAATTTTTTTTAAAAGAGTACTTAGCTGTAAATTGTAAGGTGTGACTTGTCCGGCGGTGTGTGTCAGGAATGGATTTAGTAGAACGTGGAGACTGTTTAAATAGAGACCTGTGACATGTTGTCGGTGGGTTGTAACTGGGGGTGGTGGATGGAGAACCGGGGAGGGGAGAGCGATACAATATTGAACTAGCTAGGAGAAGTTGAAACAGATGATTGGGGAAGAGGGGATGCAGAGTGATGCTGTGAGGAAGTTTGAAAAGTAAGAAGGGGTGGACTTAGTGGAGAGGTACTATAATGACTGAAGAGAATGTTACGTATAACTAAACAGTGAGTTTAACCCATGTGGCTCCAACGTCTCATAATTTTGAATGCAGCGGTTCTCAAGCGCCAGGTGGCTTGTGTCATCTGCGTGACATTGTCTGATGACTGTTACCAGAAAATCAGATTTGCCTCTGTGGATGGGGCCATTGAAATGATTCGGGACTGGTTTCAAAGCATGCTGGGTGATGTCGTACAGATGTTTTTGCATGTGGTCCCCTAATCTGAGGCCAGTCTCACCAATATATGTTATCCTGCAACTTTTGCAAATGATGACATATATCATATTACGGGACTCGCATATGAATCCCTCATGAAGAGTGAGGATAGTTTTGGGAAAGGTGATTGTTTTCATTTCCCAGACTACTGGGCAGGTAACGCAGCGGGGGCAGTTACATTTTCTGGTGCCAATATATGTAAGGCTCTGCTTCAAGTGGCTGTGGACGAGGATGTCCCTAAGGTTTGGCTCACATTTGTATGCCAATAGGGGTGGATAATAGAAAATGTCGCGAGTGCTGGAGTCGAGTTGGATTATCGGCAGATGGCGATAAAGAATTTTCTTAACCATCTGACCGTGCGGGTGGAAAGGCAGTACTAACTTAACTCTGTCAGATGGAGTGACAGGCTTTTTCCTGAATACTTTTTTGCGGCTCACTAGTTGGATACGGTTGAAGGCTTCGCGAAGGACCTTTTCTTGGTAGTGGCGATGACGGAAAAATTCTAATAACTTGTTGGACTGATCTATAAAGTCCAAATTATCCTGACATATGCAGCGAAAATAGAGGAGTTGGGAGTATGGGATGGAGTTCTTATAGGCTTCAGGATGGAAGGAGGTATAAAGCAAATAGGTGTGGCTGTCAGCGGGCTTGTAAAATACAGAGGTGACAAGCCTGTTTGTGCCAATAGAAATTTTAACGTCTAAAAAGTTAACAGACTTGTCAGAAACTTCATAAGTGAATTTTATGTTGTTACTGAGTGAGTTGGCAAATTTAATAAATTTTTTAAGGTCTTCCTATGGCATACTTGCGATTCCAGTGCCATCATCGATGTACCTTTTATAGAATTCTGGAAGTCTGCCAGTGTAGGTTTCCCATAATTTGACTTCCAGAAAGCCCATAAATAGACATGCATAACTGGGACCCATTTTCGTTCCCATGGCAACACCACTGATTTGCTCGAAGTATTCGCTGTTGAATTCGAAAGAATTTAGGTTTAGTACTTGCCATGTAAGTCTGATTATGGTGTCAGTGCTAGTAGTGGGGTGAGGGTCTTTGTCAAGAAAATAGCGGAGTGCTAAAAGTCCATCCTCATGGGGGATAGAAGTGTATAGGGAGCAGACATCAAGGAGAAAGATGTGATAGGTGTGGTGTTGAGAGAGTGTGACTGTATCAAAAGTTGTTAATGCGTGGTTGGTATCTTTCAAAAAGGAGGGTAGTTTGTGTACTAAGGGCTGGAAAATGCTGTCCAAAAAGTCAGAAATGTGCTCAGTGGGGCATGAACACGCTGATACAATGGGGTGTCCAGGGTTACCTGGTTTGTGGATTTTAAGAAGAAAGTGCCTAAACACCTGTCCTTAATGTGAAGAAAAACAGCTTGGGGTGGAAGGCCACCTTCTGTAATCAGGTCTTTAATGGTTGCTTCCACTATGTCATTATTTGAACGGGGAGCATCGTTTTTCACCAGGGCATAGAATTTTGTATTGCTGAGTTGGGACATTCCTTCCGTGATATATAAATCTTTTTTCAATACAGGTGTGCTCACAATCGGCAGTGTCCTGTGATTTTTCTGATGATGGTGGTTTGTTCTTGACGTGAGAGCTGCAGCATCTGCTCATCACACAGCGGGTCTGGCTGGTTACTCCACAGCTTATTGTACTGATGCTTGATTGTAGTTTTGGCTTCACTGTATGAGACAGGGTGTTGATGTTGTAGTCCCCTACTACCAGTCTGTCAGCTTCCTCATTTCCCCCACAGACCACAGTATGATGGGGATCCACTGCACCACAACTGCCTTTTCATAATTCAACACTAACAAAAACTACTGTGAAATACCTGGCAGTCTGTACACGCCAGCTTTCACTTCTGGATCTCTCTTCAGTAAAAAATAACACAGCAATAAAACTGCACCTCCAATGACTGTGGTCACAATCATGGCTGTAAACTGTTCAAATTTCCTACTTTGTGTTGACCTATAGAACAAAATAAAACATCTTTGTTTAGACTTCTCTTTCTATTTATTTTTTAACCTTTTAAAAAACAAAAAGATAAATAAAAGTATCAGCAAAAACTTATCATTAAATTCTTATTATCATTAACTTCGTTTTATCATTAATTACACATTTTTTTGGTGTGTGTTTCTCCTTCTTCTTTATGCACCTTTATAGTCAGGCTAGGCCTGTTAGTGGGAGTCACAATGGAGAATTAGGACAGGCTCTTGGTATTCACTTCTATATCTTAATGTAATTTCTTTTTGTATTTGGTGTACTGAATTTTGCTTAATGGGTCATCTCACTAGACCAGTGAATGGACCTCAGTATTTCAAAGTAGTGATAAAGATTGGGTCATCTCATTAGACTGGTAAATGGATCTCAGTATTTCAAAGTGGTGATAAAGATTGGGTCATCTCACTAGACCAGTGAATGCACCTCAGTATTTCAAAGTGGTGATAAAGACTGGGTCATCTCGTTAGACCAGTAAATGGACCTCAGTATTTCAAAGTGGTGATAAAGACTGGGTCATCTCACTAGACCAGTAAATGGATCTCAGTATTTCAAAGTGGTGATAAAGACTGGGTCATCTCGTTAGACCAGTAAATGGACCTCAGTATTTCAAAGTGGTGATAAAGAATGGGTCATCTCATTAGATCAGTAAATGGATCTCAGTATTTCAAAGTGGTGATAAAGAATGGGTCATCTCATTAGACCAGTAAATGGATCTCAGTATTTCAAAGTGGTGATAAAGACTGGGTCATCTCATTAGACCAGTAAATGGACCTCAGCATTTCAAAGTGGTGATAAAGATTGGGTCATCTCGTTAGACCAGTAAATGGACCTCAGCATTTCAAAGTGGTGATAAAGACTGGGTCATCTCATTAGACCAGTAAATGGACCTCAGCATTTCAAAGTGGTGATAAAGATTGGGTCATCTCGTTAGACCAGTAAATGGACCTCAGCATTTCAAAGTGGTGATAAAGATATCCAGAAGTGTATGGTTCAGTTTTACAACAACAACAACAAAACCTCAAAAAAACCAGAAAGAGTGAGGAATTTACTGAAGGAATGAGAGAGTGGCAGAAAGCAATATGAGCATAGGCACGTGGAAATGAAGACCATACAGCAATTCCAAATTTCAGCAGATGTCCTTTTCTGTTTACAGAAACAACAGATTAAAAACACGAAAGAAATAGATGAAAACTTAGATGAAAAATTATACACTTAGCTCTTCTGGTATCATCCTTGACAGAAGAAAAAAAAAAAACAGGCACAAAATTCAGTTGGTGCAGTTTTTGAAACAGAAAAAAAAAAAACAAACTAGGTTCTAATTAGATTCCTTGGAAGTCTACTTTGCTATGCGTTCCTTTCAATGGTGGCTCAAACGACACTAAAACGTTAAGCCCAATAATCATGAATGAGTCATCTCATTAACATCCTCCACAATTTTTTTTTTTATTTATCGCTGACTTACAGTCGTTTGTATTTATGGCTTTAGACAATTTTAATGTATTGCAATCCATTTTGTGACAAAACATCTGTTACTCTACACATGCTGTAGAGTCATTATAAGATAGGAGACTGATATGTAAAAGCTCGCTGCACCATCATTTGGTTAACAGAAAACATATGTCTATGTATGTACATGTTTTGTATGTCAGTGAAAAGTTATCACAGTATAAATAGTTATTTATTTAACTGTGATTCACATTCTGTCATTAAATTTCCACACTGTTACTGCGCTAATTTGCATTTTGTTAGTATTTTAAACTTCTTCTTCTTCTCCAGTCTCCCTGAACATATGTTATTTGCAGCCAATGCTATGATGGTGTTGAGGTACAGTATCGTGTCAGTTTGGGAGAGGGTTATAGCAGACATTTCTGCAATCACCAAGTGGAACTGAAAGTGCAGGAAGTGTGCACTATTTTTTTTTAAGCAGATTCCACCGCCAAAGGGAGTATGGCAAACCATGCCCCATATATTTTATCTTAAAACAAGTTATAATAGTGAAGTGTACCTAATATCTGACCTCTCCCTATAACGACCACGTACAGCTAGATCAACTTACGGCCAGTCCTAAATGCGACCGTAAGTCACCGTACGACTGTATTTATTACTGCCTTTAATTTTTTTGTAATGTTTATTTTCTTGATAAAACTGTAATTTTCTTTTTTTTTTGGTTTGTTTTCAAAGATTCATTTGTGTGATTAAATGTAATACATTCATAGAAGTGTGAAGCTAATGTCTTTGTAGTTGATTGTATGGTCGACATACAGGCATGCATTTTGTCTTGACTTGTCTTCTATCTCCCAGGAACTGTGAGCTGCTGTTCTTTGCAGCCGATGTTGTGAAGATGCTAAGGCATAGAATCGTATCGGCGTTGGAGCGGGGTTACGGCAGCTATTCTCTTCAGTCCCCGTGAAGGTGTGTGCAAACTCAGCCGCCATGATGACTACAGAGATCCCTGCCCGGTTTTGCCAGGCTAGGCCTGTTACTGGGAGTGCCAATGGAGAATTGGGACAGGGTCTTGGTCAGCTATTGTTTGCCAACCTTGACGTTAGCATATCAGATATGGTTTGCTGACTGCTATAACAGATAGTGTCTTCGTCTCCCCCAACCTCCCCAACACATGCAAGATATCAGACGAGGAGTGAACTATGGCCGCCTTTTTCAAATTCCCGAGGCTGTCCAATAATGGGAGTATGTGGAGTCGACCGCATTTTGAGTGGAATATGCATCAGTAGAAATGTACTAGCTAAAAGATCAGGGAGTAGAAAAGCAATTTTTGGAATGAGTCTTCTTCTTCTTCTTCGTTCGCATTGTCTGTCTATATCTGCAGTCCTGTCGCTTGGATAAATTTCACTGTTTTTTGTAACTCATGTATGGAACCGTAGAGCTTATCTTCTTTAGTGGTTTCACTGGGCCAGTAATTATTTCTCAGTGTCTCGTAGTTGATGCAGTTCTGGAGGATATGTTCCACAGTTTGGGGCACCTGGGCACATGTACATAGATTAGTAGTACCAACCTTAAACTTTGTATACATATGACTTCGGAGTCGGCTGTGTCCTGTTCAGAGACGGAAGATGGTGACTTGTTCCTTTCTGTTTAGCATGTGATAGTCATCATGTGGTGGTGTTTGTGGCTTCCTGTAGGTTTTTATCATGCTTTTCTTCTGATTATAGGTGATTGGTATGTCTGGTTGCTCCATTTCAGTGCCCTCTTTGGCCAGATGGTCAGCTTTCTCATTGCCTGGTATCCCACAGTGGGAGGGAATCCATTGCAAAGTGACTCCATGTTGTAAGCCAATTTTTGACAAGGCATCCTTAAGGTCTGGTAGTTTGTTGCACTGAAGAGCTTCCAGTACTGATCTTGCATCTGTGAGAATTACTACAGGACATGTATCAATTCTGGAGTCTGATAGTTTTTCAACTGCAGCAATAATTGCCCTAACCTCTGCATCAAAGTTGTTGCAGTATTTACCAGTGGGTATGGAAATCTTGTCAATGGTGTTGTTTGGATATTCAATATATGCTCCTGCCCCTCCATTCTTTATGGCATTATGTGCAGATCCATCTGTATACACACGTATCCAGGTGTCATATGGATATTTGTCATCTTTTGGGATGAGTGAATCTGAGTCTAAGTCAGTCGAAAAAGTACCTTTTATGAAAGAGTCTTGAGATGGAAAGGGGGGGGGGGGGGGGGAAATTGAAGCGGAGGGTCTCTCTTACTGACTCAATCCCCCAGCGACTAAATAATATTCTTAGCATTTTATCTACGAGTTACGTCAGTCCTTCCCCCGTGTGGTACCCGGGATCTGCAAAGAATAGGACCACTGTACCCCACCACGCATGATCGTAAAAGGCGACTAAGGAGGGTTCAGCATAGGGCCAGAAACCCTATCTGGTAAAAGAACTATCAGACTGCTACAGAAATGGAAGCAAGGGAAAAAACAAATGCAGGTGGAAGGAGAAATGCGTATCAGGAAACTGAGCCCATGAAGGTTGTGGATGAAAGCCAGCCACTGAAGTCCCCAGCCCGACTGCAGACCTCCTGGAACCTAAACACAAGATGCAAATAGGCTGCTGGAATGTAAGAACACTTAACCAGACTGGAAAACTAGCACAAACCATCAAGGAAATGCACAGATACAAACTAGACATACTAGGAATACAAGAAGCAAGATGGACAGGACAAGGCAGAAGGAAATTAACAACACAGCACGCAGAAGATACAATAATATGGTCAGGTAAAGAAGATCTTCATGAAGGAGGAGTAGCATTGATTATAACAAAAGAAGCATCAAGAGCATTGCTGAAATGGACCCCAATAAATGAGAGATTATTATATGCACGGTTCAACTCAAGATTCACGAAGCTGTCTATTATAGTTTGTTATGCACCAACAGAAGCAGCTGAAGAGGAATTAAAAGAAGATTTTTACAACAGCCTACAAGCCACAGTAGAAACAATACCAAAGCATGATATGCTACTCATCTTGGGCGACTTTAATGCAAAAGTAGGTGAAGGAAGTGAAGATAGAAGAAGAATCATGGGAAGAGAAGGAATCGGAGAAATAAATGAAAATGGAGAAAGACTGTGCAGTTTCTGTGAAGAAAACATGATGACCATCGGAGGGACAATTTTCCAACATAAAAACATCCATAAGGTGACTTGGAGGTCACCAGATAAAACAACAGAAAACCAAATCGATCACATACTAATAAACAACAAGTGGAAACGGTCACTACAAGATGTGCGAGCAAGGAAAGGAGCAGATGTAGGAAGTGATCACAACCTTCTGGTAGCAAAAATAAAACTAAAATTAAGGAGAGCCAAAATCGGAGAACACAGAAAGATACGTTTTGATACAAGAAAACTGAAAGACCAGCAAACAAGAAATGAATTCTCAATAGTACTTAAGAACCACGTTAGTGTCCTACAAGACGAAGCAGAAATGTCCATACTAGAGTTCAATAAAACACTACAGGAAACAGCAAAAGAGGTTCTGGGATATCGGAAACGGAGAAAAGAGGAATGGATAACAAGACCACATGGGAAAAGATAGAGCAAAGAAAAGAAATCAAGAAAAAATTACTGAACACCAAATCACAACGGCTTAAAGAACAAGTTTTAAGTAATTATGCACAAAAAGACAAAGAAGTGAAGGAATCATGCTGTCAAGATAAACGTCAATACTATGACAACTTAGCAGAAGCAGCAGAGAAAGCAGCATATACAAATGACATGAAAACCATATATAAAATCACAAAGCAGATGACAGGTAACTTCAACACAAGATGTGAAAGTGCAGTAAGGACACAAAATGGACAACTGGTCAGTGGAGAAAGAAAAAATTAAAAGATGGAGGGAACACTTTAACACCCTACTAAACAGAACACAAGCAGCACAAACAATAGACATACCTGAAGCAAAAACGGAACTAAACATCAATACAGGACCAATAACAATAAGTGAAGTAAAGGAGGCGATAAAGAAGCTAAAATCAGACAGGGCACCAGCATGATAAAAACCTACAAGAAGCCACAAACACCACCACATGATGACTATCACATGCTAAACAGAAAGGAACAAGTCACCATCTTCCGTCTCCGAACAGGACACAGCCGACTCCGAAGTCATATGTATACAAAGTTTAAGGTTGGTACTACTAATCTATGTACATGTGCCCAAGTGCCCCAAACCGTGGAACATATCCTCCAGAACTGCATCAACTACGAGACACTGAGAAATAATTACTGGCCCAGTGAAACCACTAAAGAAGATAAGCTCTACGGTTCCATACATGAGTTACAAAAAACAGTGAAATTTATCCAAGAGACAGGACTGCAGATATAGACAGACAGTGCGAACGAAGAAGAAGAAGAAGAAGAAGAAGACAGGGCACCAGGTGAAGATGAAGTGACTGCTGAGATGTTGAAAGCAGAAGAAACAGAAACACCAAAACAACTTTGCCGGATATTACAACAAATTTGGGATCTAGAAAAAGCCCCAGAGGAGTGGAAAACTGGGCTTATAGTAAAACTACCAAAGAAGGGTGACCTCAGAGATTGTGGGAACTGGAGAGGCATTACCCTACTGCCACTCACCAGTAAAGTATTTTGCAGAATAATCATCAACAGAATTGTACCAACACTTGAGGAAAAACTTCAGAAAGAGCAGGTAGGATTTAGGAAAGGAAGATCATGCATAGACCACATATTTGTACTTAGACAAATATTAGAAAAGGCAAATGAGTGGCATAGCACAACATATGCATTATTCATAGATTTTGAGAAAGCCTTTGACAGTGTCAACAGAGATGCACTGTGGAAAATCCTAAGATGGCATGGCCTCCCCCACAAGATAGTAAATGTAATCAAAGCCCTATATGAGGGTTTTCAGTGCAAAGTGATCTGTGGAGAACATACCTCCAGCAGCTTTAGGGTACAAACAGGAGTGAAACAGGGATGTGTACTATCACCAACATTATTTATCTTGGCAGTAGACTGGTTAATGAAGGAGGCAACATCAGACAAACGCAGAGGATTACAATGGACCCTTGACACAGTGCTGGAGGACCTTGACTTTGCGGACGACATTTGTCTATTATCAAGCAGTCACAAAGATATGCAAGATAAAATAAACAAGCTAACTCAGAATGCAAACAACATAGGACTAAAGATCAACGTAGGAAAAACAAAGTTAATGAAGCAAAATGTGAACAACAGAAGTGTACTCAGAGTAGATAGCAAGTTAGTGGAGGAGGTCAACGAATTTGTATACCTTGGCAGCAGAGTAGTAGAAAATGGAGACAGCACAGAGGACATCAAAAGCAGACTTACTAGAGCAAACCAGGCTTTTGCAATGCTACAGACTATATGGAAATAAAAAAAAACTAAGCATAAATATGAAAATCAGGATATTTAAGAGTAATGTTCTAAGTGTACTACTCTATGGAAGTGAATGCTGGAAAATCACCAAAACCATAGAAAACAAGTTGAATTCTTTCCAGACTAAATGTTTACGAAGAATTAGAAAAATATTTTGGCCAAACACCATAAGAAATAACATCTTATTGGCAGAAATGCAGATGAAGCCACTGACAGCAGTTATTGAAGAAAGACGATGGCGATGGTTGGGACATGTGCTCCGAATGACTGACAACTCACTACCAAAAATAGCACTAAGATGGACACCACAGGGGAACAGAAGTAAGGGTAGACAACAGAAAAGATGTTGAGCAATAGAGGGCTCACCTGGGCAACAGCAGAAAAAAAGGCGAAGACCAAAATGAAAAAAAGGTGAAGGACAGGCATTTGTGGAAAACCCTTGCAGAAGCCCCATGTGCCCTGGGCACTTAAGGTTCAGAGAGAGAGATATGTCAGTCCTTCATCCGAAATGACAATATATTTCACAGATAATATCCTGACTTGCCTACGTTCACTGGCTTTCTGAATATGAATGCCATTTCATTTCTCTAGTTCTTTCATTTGGAAAAGAACTATATTCATACCACTGCCACAAAAGGGTAACCTGAAATTCTGCACAAACTACAAAACTGTTGCCCTGATTAGTCATGCCAGTAAAATTATGTTAAAAATCATAATGGGTAGACTTCGTAAGAAAACAGAAGAAGAAGTCAATATGGTCCAAGCTAGTTTCAGGCAAGGAAGAGGATCAAGAGATCATAACATTCAATATAAGATTAATAATAGAGAAATGCAGAGAGTTTAATGTGAATCAATATTTATCCTTTATAGACTACCCAAAGGCATTTGATTGTGTACAAGACTAGAAACTTTGGGAAATAATGGGATTTCCAACACATTTGATACAATTAACATCACTGCTATATCTAGACCAACAGGCAGCAGTAAGAATAAATGGTGAAACAAACAACTTGGTTTGACATAAAACAAGGGGTCCATCAGGGGTGCATATTGTCACCCTACTTATTTAACTTGTATACTGAAAATATAATGAGGAATGTTAGAGAAGATGTAAACAAAGAATATTACGATGCTATAACAATTGGAAGTTATGAACTACCAGAGATTAGATATGCTGATGACACAGTATTACTGTCCACAACACAAAAAGGAATGGAAAAACTAATTATGTCAGTCCATAAGAACAGCGAAGAGCAAAACCTCTATTTTAATGCAAAGAAAACTAAATTGATGACAACTGACAAAACAAACAAGGCAGCTGAAATATATATCAATGAGGAAAAGTTGGAAGAAGTGGAGAGTTTTGAATATCTTGGATCTCTACTAACTAATAATGGAGATACAATGAGGGAAATTAAAAGGAGGACATCTATCACTCTTCAGAAAGTAAAACAAATAAAGAATCTGTGGAGAGGAGCAGACAGAACTACAAAAATAAGATTTTTAAGGGCATGCATCTTTCCCATCGCAACATATGCCTGTGAGACGTGGACACTTAACAAAACAGCTGAGAAACACATAAATGCCTTTGAATGTAAATGCTACGGAAGAGTTCTCCAAATATTGTGGACACAAAAAAGAACAAATATATCTATACTACAAGAACTTAATATTGAAGAAGGCTGGCTAGTAAAGAGGAGTAAATAGAGAAAACTTAAAATATTTTGGACACATTAAACGTCATGGTAATTTAGAGAAGACCGTATTGGAAGGGTACATAATGGGAAAAAGAAAAAGAGGAAGACCAAAATGAAGATAACTGCAAGAAATCGTTGACAATCTGCAAATGGATGCAGCAGCAGCAGCAGCAGCAGGCCATCTTGCTCACAACCGAGAGGCCTACAGGAGTGCTGTTTGGGAGGCAAAGTTCCGTAAGGGACATGCAAATGAATGAATGACCAAATACTACCAAATAATATGCCCCCGTTTGGAAGTATCGTATGCTCGCAGCGCCTGAAGAAGTTAGAGCTATTTGCAAATAAAAGGCATTCTGCATAATTCGCCATATGATAAACTTAGTTTCCATACATACCTATAGAAGTAATATATCTCGCCCGAAACCGTCACCAGTTAGTGATACGCCACCGTCACCAAATCTCGTCTGCTTGACCTAGATTGAATCAGTTTAGAACTCGATACGAAATATAATATCGATTTTGTCACTGGTATTTGTGTATTATTTCAATAGGTAAAGAAATATCAGTGGTACTGCTCGATACCACTGAATATCGAATATGAATCCCGGTACTTTTGAGTTAAAGGTAAAAGGTTAAGAGGACACCTAATACTGATATCAATTATTGTCAATTGTAGGGCATGGTCCTTCCTGAATGCTACAGTGAAGACTTTTTAGCCTCTTCAAGCACTGTAAGATACACGAAATAATTAGTGTATGAGTATATAACTATACACGGAGCCACTGCAGTAAACCTGTGATACCAAAATGTATAAACTAGGAAAAAAATATGGAACGGCTTTATTACTTAAGTGTGTGCGTGTTAAGTAATAAAGCTGTTCATATTTTTTCCTTAGTTTTTATACACATACGGTGTACTTGGTCTGTTTGATTTCCTTGTACTGTATATGTCTTGCTGTTTTCCAGCAAAGAATTGCTTGTAAAATTTACCACCTTTATCACTTCTTTATCCCCAAATTGTAAAACCACATTAGAGCGAAAAAAAAATCACACCCTTTTCTTTTAAATCGGAACATGCAGATTAAACTTCTTCTTCTTCTTTTCTTCTTCTTCTTCTTCTTCTTCTTCTTCTTCTTCTTCTTCTTCAGCTTTACAAGCCATTAAGGTTCATTGCTGCAGATAAAGTTCGCATCCATTCCTCTCTATTTCTAATCTTCTCTCTCTAATTCTTTTTATATATCTTATATTCTTCCCGTGCCGTTAAACGTCACATAGGGGTCGCAAGGTAGTTCGCCAATTTTTGCTGTCGTCGGCGAGTCTTTCAACCTCATCAAAAGATTTTATGCCTGTTAATTTGGCCTCTCTTAACAATGTCCTCTTCAGAGTTTCACGCGGTCTGCCTCTTTTTCTTTGGTCTGTTGTGTTCTACTTATAGCTTGTTTTGGGATTCTCTGATCGTTTCTTCTCATCACGTGACCAACATGTCCATTTCCTTTACCTGATAACCCATGAGACTGGTTGTTGTTCAGTCATCTGTATTATCTCTGCATTGTTCTTGAATTCGTTCCACTTGATGCCGAGTATTTTCCTTAGGCATCTATTTTCAAAAGAGTCTACTTTCTTGTCTAGATCTTTAGTTGATTTCCAGCTTTCGCATGCATAAACGAGGGTGGATATTACATTTGAATTGAATAGTCTTAATTTGGTTTTTGTGCTTATAACTTTTGAATTCCATATGTTCTCAAGATTCTTGAAAATCGATGCTGCTTTAGCAATTCTAATTCTAACTTCCTTTCTGGTGTCACCATCCTGGTCTATGTAGCTGCCAAGGTATGCAAACTGATTGACTTCTTCAATATCCGTCCTTTCTACGTGTATTTTTCCATTCTGATTAATGGGAATTGTGACACCAATTTCTTTTATATCCTCTTGTCTTTCCATCTCTGCCTTGGTCTACCCCTTGGTTTTGTTTCCCACATCTCTTGTGCATACATCATTTTTGTTTGTCTGTTCTCTTCCATTCTTTCTACATAGCCCAGTCAACGTAGTCTGTTCAGTTTCAAGACATTTATAATTCGTTGGGATTTAAATAAGCTGTTCAGTTCAATGTTCTTTCTAGCTCTCCATTCTCCACTGTTGGTATTCTTTATAGGCCCAAAGATTCTCCTTTCGACCTTGTTCTCAAAGATCTGCAATTGATTTACTACTAAATCACGAAAGATAATTTCTTTGAATTGAGTTACAGAGAACTTTCGCACCTGTTTTACTTACGTGTCCTGTCTGTCACAGACAGTGGTAATGTTTTGTGCCTGAATCAGACTTTAAAGTCACTTTGAAGACTTTGAGGTACTAAAATTACTTTACGAAGAGCATCAGTTCGATCCATATTTGAGACTTGCCAGGAAGTGAACAGAACATTAGCTGAACTCTGCTGTATACACAGTGATACAAATAGTACCTTTTCAACAACAACAACAACAACAACAATATAAACATATATCTCCGAGAAGAAACGAAATTATTATTAGTAATAATTATTATTATTTCTCCTGGAACTATGAGCTGGTGTTCTGCGCGCCCAAATAGTCGAAAGTAATGAGGCACAGCATCGTGTCAGAGTTGGAACGGGCTATGGCGGCTTTTAAAAAAAAAACAAAACTCCTGAATGAAGCTAAAATACAGGGGGTTTGGGGGGGGGGTGTGCAATACCTCTTTAGCAAACTTCACCGCCAGTGAGAAACTACTGCGATCCCTGCCCTGTTAGACAAGGCCAGGCCTGTTACTGGTGTTATCAACAGAGTAGTGGGACACTGATATGGTTTGCCAGGCGTGACGTCATCATGTAAGCAATTATTGCCAAAGAGGACAGCGTTTTTCCTGCTATTACTGTCATCATTATTATGACAACCACAATACTAAGAGTGATGCCAGAAAGATGGGTTTTTTTTTTTTTTGCAAATCTGTAAAATGTTGGATGTCGCTGCTCTTGGAGCAATGCTCATTCACTGATGAAAGCGTCCAAACACCAATAAATTTACCCGTCCCTCAAGGTCCCTGGGGAGTCGACAGCCGTAGGATATCATGTCCTTCCATAACCCTCGATTCCTTTTTTTGTATCTCAACAGACTTGTCACTGAGCATTTCCCGTATCTGGATGCCAAGCCAGCAAACATTTTAAAACCTCTATTTATCTCTGTCTATCTTCAATCTCCAACCTCTCCTCCAAATATACTCTACAAATGTAGATTATCGTTCCCTGATCTTCGTTATAATTTTTTTTTTCCTTGTGCCTCTTTTAGAAATTCCGAGTTTGATTTTCTCGCTGTCCATCGTAAATAATAAATAAGGCAAACGAACAACAACAAGAACAACAACAAAACAAATCAAAAACGTGTTAACAAAGCAAATTAGTGGCAAACAAATCAAATAAAGAACGGGAACAAATAAAGATCTCGGGGGTAGACATAATAAACAGGAAAAACGTAAAAAGTAATTAAAAAAAAGAACAGTACAAGGAAAGAACAAAGACATCATGTGCACAAAATAGAATGGAATCTAAATTATTTACAAAGAAATAAACAAATAAACAAATAAAAAGAACGAAAGAAAGAAACACATAAACAAACACATAAACAAAGAAACAAACAAGTAAAGAAACAAACAAGCAAAAAAAAAACAGAAAGAAACAAAGATAGAAACAAATGACAAACAGTACTGGGAGAAGAATCTAAATGCTGCAGAAGAGTTCTCCAAATATCATGCACACAAAAAAAGAACAAGTATAACCATGCTACAAGAACTTAATATTGAAGAAGGCTGGCTAATAAAGAGGATTAAAGAGAGAAAACTTAAATATTTTGGACATATTAAACGTAATGAGAATTTAGAGAAGACCATATTGGAAAGGTACACAATGAGAAAAAGAAAGAGGAAGACAAAGGTGAAGATGGCTGCAAGACATCGTTGATAATCTGCGAATGGACGCATCAACAGCAGGGCATTTTGCTCACAACCGAGAGACCTACATGAGAGCTGTTAGGGAGGCAAAGTTCTTCAAGGGACATGCAAATAACACTCGGCTGACTGGGAGAAGAATCTAAAGAGTAGTTTTTACTCCACAAACACAACACTTAAAGAAACAAAAGAGTAAGGAATTTTTCAGTCTAGCCTCCAAAGCAAGCGTCTTTTCGTTTCCTTTTGGAGCAGTTTTAATTCTTATATCTTATATCTTATATCCTTCCCGTGCCGTTAGACGTCACATAGGGCTCGCAAAGTAGTTCGCCAATTTTTCCTGTCTTCGGCAAGTCTTTCAACCTCATCAAAGGATGTTATGCCTGTTAACTTGGCCTCTCTTAATAATGTCCTCTTTAGAGTTTCACGCGGTCTGCCCCTTTTTCTTCGGCCTGTTGTGTTCCACTTGATAGCTTGTTTTGGGATTCTCTGATCATTTCTTCTCATCAAGTGACCAACATATGTCCATCTCCTTTTCCTGATCACCCGTGAGACTGGTTGTTGTTCAGTCATCTGTCTTATCTCTGCATTGTTCTTGAATTCATTCCACTTGATGCCGAGTATTTTCTTTAGGCATTTGTTTTCAAAAGAGTCTAATTTCTTTTCTATTTCTTTAGTTGTTTTCCAGCTTTCGCATGCATAAATGAGGGTGGATATTACATTTGAATTGAATAGTCTTAACTTGGTTTTTGTGCTTATAACTTTTGAATTCCATATGTTCTTAAGATTCTTGAATATTGATGCTGCTTTTGCAATTCTGATCCTAACTTCCTTTCTAGTGTCACCATCCTGGTCTATGTAGCTGCCAAGGTATGCAAATTGATTGACTTCTTCAATATCTGTCCCTTCTATGTGTATTTTTCCATTTTGATTGATGGGAATTTTCATTATCTTTGTTTTGTCCTTGTTAATTTCAAGTCCTATTTTGCTAGCCAGTGAAGATAGGCTATCTGTTTTTTCTTGCATGGAATTCACATTATTACTGATAAGAGTTATGTCATCAGCAAAATCAAGATCTTCTAGTTGGGTCCCATGTACCCAGTCAATACCTGTGTTACCTGTGCAGCATTTTGTCATTATGAAGTCTATTGTAATCCCAAAAAGTAAAGGAGACAGTATACATCCTTGTTTCACGCCTGTTTCAATCTGGAACCATTCACTCATCCCTTCTTCTGTCTTGACTGCACAACCATATCCATTGTATAAGTCCTTAATGATGTTGACAATTTTAGATGGTATTCCATATAGACATAAAATTCTCCATAATGAATCTCTGTGTATGCTATCAAATGCCTTCTTAAAATCTATGAAATTCAGTATTAATGGTTTTTGCATTTCAATATGTTCTTCAAGTATTATTCTGAGAGTAAAGATCTGGTCGAGACAGCTTCTCCCTTTTCGAAATCCTGCTTGTTCTTCTCTCATTGCAGTATCCACTATATCTTTGAGTCTATTCAAAATGACCTTGCAAAATACTTTTGACACAACTGATATTAAGGTTACTCCTCTCCAGTTGTTACAGTCACTAAGGTTGCCCTTTTTTGGTATTTTAACAATGATTCCCTTCTTCCAATTAGAAGGGACCTTTTCTTCTTTCCAAATCTTGTTAAACATTCTCTGTAGTTGTCTCATGTTGTCACTATTGATAGCTTTTAGCATCTCGGCTGTTATTTCATCTTCACCTGCAGCTTTGTTGTTAGCCATTAAATTCACTGCTGCTTCAATTTCATGCAATTTAATTTCATCTAGATTGACATTTAGTTGTGGGGCTGGTAAGTCAGTTTCAAGGTTTAACAATTCTTTTGGGTGTGGTCGATTGAGTATTTCTTGGAAGTGTTCAGCCCATCTTTGCTTTTGGTCTTTATTTGATGTTAATAGTGTTCCAGTTTTGCTAAGGATTGGTCTTTCTTTAGATGTAATAGTACCTGTTAGCCTCTTTTGTATGTTATATAAAGTTTTGCTGTCTCCTGTTTTTGCTGCTTTTTCTGCCTCTTTCGCCATATTGTCTATGTATTCTCTTTTATCCCTTCTAGCTGAACTTTTTACTTTCCTGTCTATGTCTTTGTATTTTGCTTTTGACGAATCTCTTTCATGATCTGCTTTTGCATTCAACATGTTTAATTTGGCTGCTCGTCTTTCATGTATATACTTCCATGTTTTATCTGATGAAAATCTCTCCAAAACTAGTCAAATAAATCTAGGTCAATCTTGATTCCCAGCACAACACTGCTACATGAATTGTAAAGCCATTGGTTTCTACTGCCTGTTTCTGAAAAGTGGGTTGCCTTTGTAAAATCTTTGGACTAAATATGATTGTTTGTCAGAGCGTCATGAGTCCACCTATGTCGAGAGATCGTTTCTATTCTCTTTTACCGGACACTAACGATGCCTTCTACTATCAGCCTGTCCAACCATTGTGTCTCTTGATATGACCGAAGTATCTCAGCTTTCTAGTTTTCATGGTATTTAACGATGCAGTTTTCTGCGACACTTCTCTCTCTCTCTCTCTCTCTCTCTCTCTCTCTCTCTCTCTCTCTCTCTCTTATCTTAAGCTGCTCTTACAGACACGGAATACAATTAATTGTTTTCTGTATAGTCCCGAAAATTTTGTTTAGTAGATAGTCATTTATAATGTATGTAGTTACTTCTATACTGAGTGAATGTTTAAGAGTGAAACGTAAATGTTATATTTTATTTTATGTCTCTCAGCTTCAATGTTAGTTATGTTTGTTATATAAACAGCATATTTGTAGAATGTCTGGAATAGAGTGAAAGATGTATGATAAAGGGCAGAATGTCAGACGGACCTGCGTGCCCAATTCTTAACCCTTTTGAAATAAAGATCAATCAATCAATCAATCAATCTCTCTCTCTCTCTCTCTCTCTCTCTGAACCTTAAGTGCCCAGGGCACATGGGGCTTCTGCAAGGGTTTTCCACAAATGCCTGTCCTTCGCCTTTTTTCTGCTGTTGCCCAGGTGAGCCCTCTATTGCTCAACATCCTTTCTGTTGTTCTTCTCCATGTCTCTTTTGGTCTACCCTTACTTCTGTTCCCCTGTGGTGTCCATCTTAGTGCTATTTTTGGTAGTGAGTTGTCAGTCATTCGGAGCACATGTCCCAACCATCGCCAGCGTCTTTCTTCAATAATTGTTGTCAGTGGCTTCATCTGCATTTCTGCCAATAAGATGTTATTTCTTATGGTGTTTGGCCAGAATATTTTTCTAATTCTTCGTAAACATTTAGTCTGGAAAGAATTCAACTTGTTTTCTATGGTTTTGGTGATTTTCCAGCATTCACTTCCATAGAGTAGTACACTTAGAACATTACTCTTAAATATCCTGATTTTCATATTAGTTTTTTTTGTATTTCCATATAGTCTGTAGCATTGCAAAAGCCTGGTTTGCTCTAGTAAGTCTGCTGCTGATGTCCTCTGTGCTGTCTCCTTTTTCTACTACTCTGCTGCCAAGGTATACTAATTCGTTGACCTCCTCCACTAACTTGCTATCTACTCTGAGTACACTTCTGTTGTTCACATTTTGCTTCATTAACTTTGTCTTTCCTACGTTGATCTTTAGTCCTATGTTGTTTGCATTCTGAGTTAGCTTGTTTATTTTATCTTGCATATCTTTGTGACTGTTTGATAATAGACAAATGTCGTCCGCAAAGTCAAGGTCCTCCAGCACTGTGTCAAGGGTCCATTGTAATCCTCTGCGTTTGTCTGATGTTGCCTCCTTCATTAACCAGTCTACTGCCAAGATAAATAATGTTGGTGATAGTACACATCCCTGTTTCACTCTTGTTTGTACCCTAAAGCTGCTGGAGGTATGTTTTCCACAGATCACTTTGCACTGAAAACCCTTATATAGGGCTTTGATTACATTTACTATCTTGTGGGGGAGGCCATGCCATCTTAGGATTTTCCACAGTGCATCTCTGTTGACACTGTCAAAGGCTTTCTCAAAATCTATGAATAATGCATATGTTGTGCTATGCCACTCATTTGCCTGTTCTAATATTTGTCTAAGTACAAATATGTGGTCTATGCATGATCTTCCTTTCCTAAATCCTGCCTGCTCTTTCCTAAGTTTTTCCTCAAGTGTTGGTACAATTCTGTTGATGATTATTCTGCAAAATACTTTACTGGTGAGTGGCAGTAGGGTAATGCCTCTCCAGTTCCCGCAATCTCTGAGGTCACCCTTCTTTGGTAGTTTTACTATAAGCCCAGTTTTCCACTCCTCTGGGGCTTTTTCTAGATCCCAAATTTGTTGTAATATCCGACAAAGTTGTTTTGGTGTTTCTGTTTCTTCTACTTTCAACATCTCAGCAGTCACTTCATCCCATAGTTATCTCTATGTTTGATTTTCTTTCTATCAATGATTTTTTAAAAGTGAGTAAGACAGGGATGTATCCTCTTTCCATACTTAAGATCTACGCTGAAAACATCATGAGGAATGTAAGAGATGAACAGGAAACACCTAAGTTTGACACTTTCATCATCGGGGGTCACCAGATTCCAGAAATTAGATATGCCGATGATACTGTTCTTCTGTTAAACAGCTCAGAAGAACTTCAACAAGTTGATTTTCTCTAAACCAAAAGATATAGCGAAGCTCAGAACCTCTTTTAAACACATACACACGCACGCACACAAACAAACACAGTAATGGTTAACTGACAAAATGAGAAGCAAACCCAAAACTACATTGGAAATAAAGAACTGGAAAAGGTAAACAAATTTGAATATCTAGATTCAGTCATCACCGCCAATGGCGACTGCACAGTGGAAATCAAAAGAAATCTAGCAACTGCATCACAGAAACTAGCGCAAATGAAGAGTTAGTACCAAGGTACCAACAAGAAAACAATGCTATGTTTACCAAAAGCTTACATGCTCCCAATGGCAACGTACGGGTGCGAAACATGGGGACAGTTGATAAGTCACTAGAAAAGGGAATTACAGCATTTGAAATGAAGTGTTATAGAAGGGGACTTAGAATATCATGAAAAGGATTGAATATTGCTGCCAAATATTTTCCGTGACAATGTGGTGGTTCATTAGTGAAGCTGTATGGCAAGTTTTTCTTTTCATAGCTCTAGAAGGGATACGGTAGCCTTTTCTTTTCACCACAGCTGCTCTAAAATAGAACTGTCGGCTTTGAAAATGAAGTCACAGACATTTTTCTAGCTACAGGTTTTTCGGCAGCTTCGAATGTTACCTTACAAAAAAAAAAAAATCAAAAACTCTTCTTCTTCTTCTTCAATCTCCCTGGAACTGCGAGCTGATGTTCTTCGCAGCCCATGCTATGAAGATAATGGGGCACAGCATCGTATCAGTTTTGGAGCGTGTTATGGCCGCGTTTTTATTTTCAGTTCCTTAGCTGGGTCTAAAAAAAAAAGCAGTGGGTGTGCAATGCTTCTTTAGCAGATTCCACCAACACTGGAGATCTTGGGGGAATAAAATTAACGATAAAATGACCTGTACAAAACAAATGAAGTGAATTTTGGATGGCAAAATAATATAAAATTAATGCTTCTAATAAATACCAACCACAACTTTTCGTTTTCTTTTCCTCCTTATCTACAACGCAACAACAACAACAATAAATGCAACAAATGGAGGCACTGCTGTTACATCGAATCACATTTTATTTAGAGAGTTGTAAAGAATATCTGAAATAAATACACGAATAAAAGAAAAACAAAACAAAAACTGGATCAAACAAAAAAGTATGAAAACCACGAAACAATTTTACATTTTTATGCAGTAAACGTGATAACTCTAACACACGAGTATGGAATATATAATTTTTTTTTCATGTCAAATGATAATGTAAAGTCAATGGAAACTGCCCGAACTTGATAAAAAATATCTGAATTAATATTCTTATTCTTGAAAACCAGAACAAACAGTAGAACGTTCTATATTTTGTCCTATTTACATCTCTATCACATTTGTTTGCTAAGCAACAGATTCAATATTCTGTACATAGTAACTTTTTTTTGCTATTGAATAATTTCCCACCTTGTGCTAAAATTAGTTTTGCTGAGAAATTCAGGGGAAGTTACTGTATAATTTAAAAATCCGCATGCTGGTTAGATATATGTTTTTTTAAAGAAATTTTATTTCGCTAAACATATAAGCACTCTGAGTATTGGTTCGAATAAAGCGTAGTAGAGTCATTTTAACTTAAACAGCGCTGTAAGCGTCGATTCGAATAAATGTAGAAGAGCCACCAACCTGAATAGTGCTGTGAGCGTTGACTCGAATAAACGTAGAACTACCAACCTAAAGAGCGATGTAAGCGTTGATTGGAATAAACGTGGAAGAGCCACCAACCTAATTAGCACTGTGAGCTTTGACTCGAATAAACGTAGAACAGCTACCAATCTAAAGAGCGCTCTAAGTGCTGACTGAATAAACGTAGAAGAGCCACCAATCTAAAGATCGCTTTGAGTGTTGAATGGAATAAACGTGAAAGAGCTACCAATTTAAAGAACGTTTTGAATGTTGAATGGAATAAACGTGAAAGAGCTACCAATTTAAAGAGCGTTTTGAGTGTTGAATGGAATAAACTTGAAAGAGCTATCAATTTAAAGAGCGTTTTGAATGTTGAATGGAATAAACGTGGAAGAGCTACCAACCTAAAGAGAGCTCTGAGTGTTGAATGGAATAAGCGTAGAAGAGCAATCAACCTAAAAAAAAAAACCGCTCCGAATGTCGTCTGAGTAAACGTAGAAGAACTACCAATCTAAAAAGCGCTCTGAGTGTTTTCTGAATAAACGCGGAATAGCAACCAATCTAACGAGCGCTCTGAGTGTTGACTGAATAAACATGGAAAAGATACCAACCTAAAGAGCGCTGTGAGTGTTGACTAAACACACATAAAAGAGCTACCAACCTAACGAGCGCTCTGAGCGTTGAATTAAGTACACATGGAAGAGCTACCAACTCTGACAGAACTGTTTTGGCACTAAAGAGATCTGATGGCGCAATATGATATGTCTGTAGTGTTTAACAGAATAAACCAAGCAAAAACTGCATGTCAGAGAATGAGAAACATATTATACGACACATTCTTATCAATGAATGTTAGAAAACGAGTCCTAAAATGCTATATTGAACCTGTCTTGTTATATGGAAGTGAATCATGGACAATAGGCAGGTCTCACAAAAATCATTGGGAGCAGCAGAAATATGGTTTATTAGAAGAATGTTGCGAATTCTCTGGACACCAAAAAATAACTAATGGATAATTTTTGAGAACAGCTGGAGAGACAAAAAAAAATCTTGTAAAAAAAAAAAGAGAGACAATGTACTTTCATAGGACATGCAGTGAGAAGAGGGGGTATTGAAAATATAACAACAGGAACAATAGAAGAAAGAAGAGTCAAGGGAAGACGGTATAGAAATGATACTGGACAGTCTGACGGGATGGTGTGAGAGGAGATCACCAACTGAGCTGATGGCCCGCATGAAGGATCATGTACTCTGGAGAAGCATAATAGCCAATGCCAGTCGGCACGGCACCTGGTGATGATGATGAAGGTGTAGTGTTTGAACTTTAAACTTATTTATACATTATAACTTCAGTGAAAGAAGGAGGTAGATATTTAGGAAGAGAGAAAGGGAGATGATGGTGGTGATTATGATATTAATGATGGTGTACATTTTAGACTCGAGGTGACTGTGCCATTAAGGCCAAAGACGACAGTATCAGAGACAGCCCCATGATCAGTGCGGCTAAGCTTATCAAAGCCCTCCCTATGCGATGCTCTTGGCAGTATGTAATGTAGCAAAATTAGGTTATCAAGGCGATGTGTTCCAATAGTGGTGGATCTCCTAAAGAATCTAGTATTGTAGACTCGCTCTGGGAAGAAAGGATAGGCACACTATCATTTCCCATTTGTCCTTGTATAATGTATGTCCCGGGAAAGCGAATTTCATTCTGTACGGGAGACATCAGTCGTACTTGTAGATCGTTACACAAACGTTTACACGACTGCATACGCCAAAATCGTCGTTTAGAAATCTTATGAAAGTATTTTAAAATACCTATACACGTTTAGCCCATCTGACTTGCTGAGCGACTTGCTGAGTCGCTTATTCTACTGCTCCGTTGGTACTGGGTTCAAGCCCCCAGGAATGTAGATTCTTTTTTCTGGTACCACCACACCAAAAAGGCCCTAGTGTCCACCCAGTCTCTCTCTCTCTCTCTCTCTCTCTCTCTCTCTCTCACACACACACACACACACACACACACACACACACACACACACACACACACACAAAATGAGTACCAGAGAAATCTCGAAAGATAAATTCGGGCCAGGTGTGATTACTGACCACATGACACTTTCATGTGCCGAAGGTCGTGAAAATACGGGCCTAATATCGTATCCCCGATATGCCTTAATGACATGGAAACGGGGATTTTAGCTTCTGCTTTTACCTACACACATTCATCATTTGGTAGTCTTTTGATGAAAATGATAACATGGAAGATCAGCAACCATAATAGCATGTGTGAAATGGCTGAACAATTCAGTCAATTTTTGTAACATTAAAATTAATTTTTTTAAAATAATGTCTTCAAAGAGTTAATTATAAATTCATGCTTTTGTAAATGAAAAAAAAAACAATTAAGCACAGAAATGAATGTCATGGTAGTTGATTATGCTTTAAGACATCAACAATTTTCTTGATTATGTTAGAAATATACAACCATTGTTTTAATTGTTACATCAAACACTTCCCCTTCTTAATAGTTCGTACTCAACTTAACAACTCATATATTTTGATTCATTCTCTCCATCTCACATCAGGCATAGAGCTCTTAAAGTAAAGCGCTAAAACAAAGTATTACGTGGGAAGTTCCTATGTACGCGGGAAGTTCCTATGTACTTGGGCAGTTCCTATGTACGTGGGCAGTTCCTATGTACACGAGCAGTTCCAAAATCAGTCTCCGATTGGCTGTTAAAAATGTTAAAAATACATCGATTGCCACAGCGACATGTTGTATTAACGCGTTATTTCGCTAAATGCAAAACCCACAGTCCATTCTGTTCAGTTGCGCGCCAGTAGTGACCGAGTAAACATGGACTCTGTAATCACCGTTCCCGCCAGCTGTAAGGTCCCTGGTGCGACTCTTTTTTTTTTTTTTTCCTGCAAGCAGGACACAACGCTGTCGAGATTTATCGTCGATTGTGCCATGAGTACGGTGTTAACGTTATGAGTGACAGTTCTGCTAGGGATTTATGCAGGAAATTCAGGGATTGGCGTACAGATGTACATAACAAGGAAGGACAAGGCCGACACTCTATTTTGACTGTTGAACTCGCTCAAAGCGTCGACTAAATCGTACGTAAAGTTTCTTGATTTCAGTTTCTATGCCAAACGATTACAATCTCTTCAGCAAGGTGAAGGTCTGGCTGGCTATCCAGCGCTTCGAAATCAACGAGGGGCTCATGGTTTCAGTAAACAACTGGCTGACGTTGGAGTTGTCGCTCTTTGGCGAGGGATTGCACAAAAGCTGAAGCCACGGTACGACAAATGCCTGAACGTGACCGACCATATGGGGAATTTAGAGAAGACCGCCTTGGAAGGGTACATAATTGGAAAAAGAAAGAGAGGAAGACCACGGCGAAGATGGCTGTAAGGCATCGTTGATGATCTGTGAATGGATATATAATAGCACAGGGCATCTTGCTTACAACTGCGAGGTCTACAGGAGAGATGTTAGGGGGGCAAAATTCCACAAGAGACATGCTAATCACTGACTGATATGGAAAAGAAATGCATTCAGCCACTGTGATTTTGTAATTGTAATGGAAAAAAATATTACATTTTCAGTCTATTTAATGCATTTGCGAATCTTTTATGAGACCAGGCCCTATGAAGTATCTTTCTCTCTCTCTCTCTCTCTGTTTTTTTTTAAAAAACTTTCTTCCTTTTAAACCAACCAATCGGATGTTTATTTTAGAATATCCCTTTTGGGTGGCTTCGGAAAATAAAATAGCAACTGTACTTTATACGCAAGGGAAAGAAAAATCAGTAAGAGAGAAATAGTGACCGCGTTCTTGGATAGTCGGTCGCTTATCTTAACTGTGTTTGTGGTTAGAGTCTCTGTCAATCTCTTTGTTTTTTTTTTTTTTTGTTTCTTCAAATTTCTTTCTCTCGTGACCAATGTACTTTTTCTACTTCATCCATAGGCGAATCACCCGTACACTGGACAAGCGAGCCCCGCTGTTTCCAACTTATTAAATCTACGCCCCTGAGCTTTTGGTGAGAGCAGACACAGTTAACATATATACAGAGCAATCTCATCCTGAGAAATGACAAAAACATGTGTTCTAATGAATCCCTGGCTTGGATATTTTTAGGTACCTCAATTCCGTTTTCTCTTTCCTGTTTATTATATTTGTCTACCTTTTGGTATTGATCTCCCCCTCCTCCTTTCTCTCTCTCTCTCTCTCTCTCTCTCTCTCTCTCTCAAAATCACCATTATATACATTTGTAATAACACAAAAAAACGCTGCATAAACTAATTGAAAAGATAGCATAACTAAGTAGAACAGCGTGCCAATTATATGCTCATAATATGCATATTTACAAACAGCAGCAAAATATAATCAGTTTTTCCAAGACAAATTGTAACAGTGATAACATAATAAGAATTTTATCCATTTCGGTATAGTAGCTTTACAATAATACAACTGCATAATAAAGACAGCGTTGTCTGTGTGAGTGGTTGTATATGATGTAACTGCATATACACAGACAAAAGTGGTGCATCACTTGCAATATTGTGATGGAATTCAGAGCGGAATATGAACTTACGGGGGTGGTGATACAGAGCGCGTGGATTTAGTTATAAACTTGATTACTTTCCTTCCTAAAACATAAACAGTGCCTGAGCATATGTGTTATGCCCCAATTTGTCCAGAAATATAGAAATAAACTGCACAGTTACATAAGCAAAAGTTGATGAATATCTATGCTTTGGATGTACAAATATTTGAAAGATCTGATGAGAAAGGAAAAGAAAAAAACAACACAGTTTTAAAACATGCACAACCAGTATTTTGGCAAAACAAGAAAAAAAAACTTAGTCAGGGATATCAGAAAATTCAAGCGCAAAAGGTAAAACAGGAAGAAAGGGGGGGGGTGTGTGAATATTTTCTTATCTGTTGAGATGGCTGCTTTTCCTAAGAAGGCTAAATGTGGTACGGCAAGAGAATTAGTGGACAAACGTGCAAAGTTGTGTAAAGTATTCACATTTCTGAACGTTGTGAAATAATATTCAAGATTTGTAAGAAAACTGCTCAGATGTTAACGGCGAAGAACAGCCACTGGTGTATGCATTTCTTTCCTCCCGAAAGAAATGTAATAAGTAACGCATTCACTGACGAATTACGTCACAAAATAACTGCATCAAAATGAAAAAAAAAAAAATTGGCTCAAAGCCCTTGGTGTGAAACTGCATAGTTACAACAACGTGATTTATTAACAATGTGTACAGTATACGGTAAACTGTACTTGTCACAGTAAACGCAGCTGTGACTGCATGTATTTTCTTGCACTTTCTTGCACGCTATTGGGCGTATGTACAACATATTACGACAGTTCTTTATAATTTTATACATTACGAAAGTGATTATGTTACTGGCAGTTCGGTGTATAATCTCTCTCTCTCTCTCTCTCTCTCTCTCTCTCTCTCTCTTTCTCTGTCTCTCTCTCTCTCATACATACAAACAAGAACTAACTGGTAGCAGTTACCACATGGAATCTCCAAAGACGAGTGTAAAAGATAAGATAACGTGACAAGGTTAAAAGGTTAAAAGACGGGCTTATTTGTGGCAAGACGGGGGTTTTAAGCCTGGTGGAATGAGTCCAGAAGGCGTTCTCATTGTTCTTCTCACCTTTAACATGCTTGCAGCTCAATGGCAGAACCATATTACCTGTAACTGACAATACATCAAATCCTCGATTTATATCCTTCATTCACTCTCGTGTGTTTGCAGAATAATCTGGTGCGCCTGGCCTTAAAGGTGAACATTCTTCAATTTCAGGCGGCTTTTTTCCTAACGCAAAGTCCTAGGTAGATATTTTTACAGTTAGTCTGACCAAAATACAACAGGTTCAAGAGTAATGACTTGGCATAAAAGGCGATTCAATATCTGTTTAGCTAATCTCACGCCTCTAGACTTCTGTGTTTGCATATCTATACAAAATTATTCGTGCTTTTCTGTCAGCATTCTGAGATATTTATTTCGTAAAATGTTAATCAAAATTGTCCACGCAGTGTAATGAAAAAAAAAGTGTTAAAATGTAAATGTGATTGAAAAAGATTGGTAAGAACTTATATATCAAATGTGAGGTTATGTTTGTGAAGAAAAAAATCTCACTGTAACTGGAGTGTTAACTCTGAACCAACCATAAGACGTGTAAATGGTCTTCAAAAAAAAAAAATTACAGTCATTTGATTGTTTTCAGGCATATCGGCGCTTGCATTAGATGCAGTTTAGTTACGCAGGCAACGTTAGAGCGAACGGGCTGTTTTATAAATTCATATAACGCTGTTGCCAACAAACGCACAATACGCAGGCAGTTAATATTTGCAGCAGGAAAACGGTTAAAATGCTGGTGAATAGTTCAACCATCAGCATGCGGCTGTACCATAGGTTGATTTTTTCTTTCTTCTTTATTTCTCCAGCTCTCGAACCCTCATAGTTTCCATTGGTTCATTGAATCTTTCACTCCAGCACAGGACTGACAGCGTTGATAGAGTTATATGTTGTATATGAATCAGTGCTCAAAATGATATTTAGGCATGGACTAAATAGAATGAAAAGTAGCAACTTTCTAACCTTTTAACTGTAGTGCAACTTCCTTTTAGTTTCTTTCTACGAAAGAAGGGGGGTTGGGGGGTTGGGGGGTTGGGGGTGTGAAGACACCCGATAAGGTAATCAGCGAGCAATAGCTGATATGCCAGCGTCAGGGTTAGCGACCCATAGCTGACCAAGACCCTGTCCCACCTCTCCGTGGTACCCCCAGTAACAGGCATAGCCTGGCTAACGGGATAGGGATAGCCATAGTCCTCATGGTGGCGGAGTCTGCTAAAGAAGCATTGCATACTCCCCTGCTTTTTAGCTGTACTTCGGGACTGAAAAAGTAGTCGTCATGACCCACTCCCATGCCGATACGATGCGGTGCCTCTACAGCATAGGCTGCTAAGAACAACAGCTCGCAGTTACAGGGAGTTCGTACAAGTACAAGTTCTACGAAAGAAACAATTTATCATCAGAATTTACTCTAGCAGAGCATGGACATTAATTCAAGGTTGAGAGAGTTCAGCCTTTATCGTTGTCTTTTCCAGCGTGGAGACTAGAGGCCTGGTCATGTTAAGAAACTTACATTCACCTGAAAGACTGGCACAATGTTCCCTCTAAGCTGCGCTAGTGTGCGCTGGCGGACAAATTTTTATCCCATAGCGCTCACTGCGCAGCCGACCGTCTTTATGCTGCTACTATGACGTCTCGCAGCTCGCTGGTCACGTGATACCACCTGCGAGGCGTTCCATGCGTCATTATTAACGATGCTGTCATCTTAAATGACGCTGAATTTCTATCGCAGTTTTAATGTTTCTGTTTAGATCACTCTTGTATTATTATTATTGAACATAAGACTGGATACAGAGTCTTCTTCCTTTCCTTTATAAATCATTTCAGACAATTAATTTACATCTAATAACCGTACTTTTAAGAACTTATTTAATTTTAAAAATCAGTAAAGCTACACCAGTTCTTCAGAGTTTAATTACATAGAAAGTCCACGAGGATTCATTCACTAGTTCCTGAGCATCTGTGTTTGCTCATACCATTTCTCCTCTCGTCATTTTGTTTGTTTGTTTACTACTAATTATTTAAAGATGGCGAAATAAGAGAAATATCACATTGCATGTCTTGTTAAAATAAACGATACTTTTCTCCTACCAGATTTTGAGTTCCATTTACTCTTCACCTTTGTTAGTGTATATATGTTTTAATATCTGTCGACATACAAATAGCATACTAATAATTATTTCCCCTGATAACATTCTACCTGGTCCTGCATAGAGAGAACATAGTTTTATGTGAATTTTCTCTTAATAGACTGACAGTCTTGGAAACAACGTGGCTTTCGCATACTAAAAGCATAGAACAGGTTATGAGTGGTTATTCTGGAAAAATAGCTGGGAAAGGGTTACATACATACATCGTTCTATCTCTTTTCTTTAATGAACTGAGACTGGTATGCACGGATTACTTTTGTGGTCCCAATCCCTCGGGCGAACTTTCTCTTTTAAGAGTCCAGTTCAAGTTCCAGGCATTCATTTTGGTTACAGATTAGTCAGTTCGGGTGTGACGAACTCAAGCTCGTAATCAGCTGCGCTTCTCCTTAGCTCGTGAACAGAGCTAAGGGAGAGCACTAAACAAATATAAGGTAAAAAAAAATGTAAATGATATATTCTACTTCGATGGCAAGATTTAAGAATGCAAATGTGGAGTCTGTTGTTAATAAATTAATATAATAATGTGCAGTAACCCAAGATATCATTAATACTCTCAACATCACATCTACTGATACAGGCATCTTTTTTTTTGGACACCTGACCTCATCAGATTAGCTATCAAGCGAGCAACCTTCTTCGTAAAACGCGCCATTAGTATATAAATATCAGGCACTGTCCTGCAACTAACACACTGCTGTAGAAGGTACACAACTCTTCCTTGAATGATTAAACTCCAATGAAAGATTGCGTCCCTTCGTCTTCGCCTTCAAAGAAGGCTTCTGAAATAACATCATCCTGGAATAACAACAAATCCTGGAATCATTCACAAGGGAAACAGTTTTTTTTAATCAATCACAACAAAAGTAAACGAGATTTTGTTGTTTTTATCACACTGTCTTTCGTAACTGCCCTGGTCTTTCACAAAGTAAAGACGAAATCGTGAACAAGGGAGATCACCTCCACAAACGCGTATAAGTTTTTTACTCTGGTTTGCTCCCTTTGGATTTGAACACGCTGTGTTGGGGTGAATATTTCAGATCTGTTCTTCGTGTAGGGGTATAAATGTATTTTGACACAGTTGCGGTGACTTCTTTTCCGTGGGCCATATGTGTAGTTTCTTCAAATGTGCGGAGAACAAGATAATTCATATTTTAGAAAAACCTCGCTAGATGACCCAATTGTGGAAACCCATGCTGCCTGCCATGTCTTCCAGCTCGCCGAAATGGAATTAATTATCCATTGAGCGTTTTATTTGCCAAACTTCATTTTACAAGCGTGCGACCGTAGTTCAGAGCACTGCACTGTCTGGTCATAGTACAGGACATTGTCCGCAGGATCCTTGATTTGAAACTTGACGTGCAAGTGAGACATGCAGTTGCCCAAGCACTGGCGTCCAATGGGCTCTATCGTGTTGTCTATGGAAGTCAGAAAGTCGTGGCAGTACACGCTGTCCTGCTCTACAAAGGCCTTACCTTCGGGCGTGTTTCTGTCGGGGATATGCTCGAAGACGTGGTTTTTGAGACACGTGTTGTTGCACAGCATTTCGTCGTAGACGATTTGGGCGCTGACGGTCTTCTCAAACGCGCATATAGAGCACACTCGCATCTTGTGCTTGACCAGGTCGAAGTGGCTCACCGACGACTGGACTTCAGACTTCGTGAGAAGATGATCTAGGTCCACGTACGTGACCTCTGGGTAATCCGGGCAGTTGATATGGATAGCATCGTTCACAATATTTCCTTGTATAGCGCGAATGTCTACCGTGCTCTGATACGAGCTGAGAGGCAAGGAACTCGGGCAAAAGGCATGTGCTTTGAGATCTACTTGGTCAGGCAGGCCAGGTTGGAAGCTGTCGGACAAGCGCCTGGTGAAGCTTCTCAGAAGCCCGTTTTCGGTTATAGAAGGCATGTTGTCGGCGGAGGCAATGCTGGAGATGGCCACGCAAGCGGTGTGGAGCGCGTTCAGGATCGTACTGCAGCTGTCGTAAATTATTCCCAGGAGCTGGTGCCTGGCCAACTTCTTTCTGACCTTGTCCCCCATGTCCAGGCACAGGCTGTGGTACTCCTGGATGTCCTGGTCGTTGATGATGTTGCAGAGCCCGGTAAAAAGACGAGCGGACGAAGCCACGAAAGCTTCCTTGATCATGGTAGCGTTGTCATTGTCCACCTGACCAGGCAAGGGGAGGTAATAGTTGGACACCACCCCGGAATCCTGCTCGTAGCAGGCGTCGGACTCTTTCGGCCAAGGCAGGGCAGCCATTGTGATGGGGGTGTCGATGCCCGTGATAACACCCTGCACGAACGCGCCATCGTACGGGTACTGCCCGCCACATTTGGTCACCATGACAGGAAACCGGGAGAAGCACTTGGAGCTGCTTCTGCGACTTCCGCTGGTGGGATCTTCCTTCAGAGACCTGAGCTCTTCCATGACCTTGGAGATCTGCCGAAGCAGGTAGGACCTAACCCCCACCTCAACAAGAGCCAGGTGTGATATGGGGCCTCTAGTCTGCTCCGTGTAGGGTTCGAACACCTTGATCTCCATATCAATGTTGTTAGCCGACCAATCGTAGTTAACTATCACTCCGTTGGGCAAGACAACAGAAGCCAGGTTTCTCTGTGAAAGGAATCTTATGGATCTTGTAACTCCGCTAAAATCCATCAAGCTAAGGGAGTACATGGACTTCACCGTTCCGTCGCTTTTCTTCGGCCCAAAGGCCTGAACAACGGTTCCGTTCTTTAAAGTGGAAACAAAGAGCCGAGAGTCGCCCGGATGCCAGTATGCGTCAAACTTTTGGATTTTTACACCGGAGGATTCAGGCAAATATGACCTCGGAGGCTGATTGGGTGATGTTACAGGAATGTTGAAGGTTGGTTGCTTTGTGACGCTATTTAAGTCGGACTCGTGATTGGAGTCAGTCTTATTTTTGCCTAAACTTGACGCGCCCATTACCGAGGCTGACGTCGAGTCCTTGCTGAGAACGGTGAAATATAACACGATAATCACGGCGCCCACTACAGCCAGCAGCAATGCTGACAGCGCCCCCACCCAGTAGAGCTTCCGCCGAGGCCGATAAACTATGCCGGAACCTGTTGTGCGGTTGCTTCGCCTAGACACGTCATCCCGCACTTGGTAGGCCACGCTGTACTTGTCCTGCAGGCTGCCAGGAGGGTAAGGATGCCCGTGGCCGTTGAGATGTCGCGGCGTGTAGATGCTGCTGTGGTCGTCGCTGCTGTAGGAACCCTGAAGCTGCTGCTGCAGCATGTGCTGGTGATGCAGGTAGGGACTCTGTTGTAGATGCGCGTAGGGAAGCTGGTAGTGGTTTTCGTCTTCGCCGCCGTGGAGGTGGTGGTTGTGGTGGTTGCTGTTGTAGTTGTTGTTGTACAGAAGGCGTTCCTGCGCAGACATCTCGGCGTCCTCCGGATCGTAATGAGTGTCACCAAAGTTCCGCATTTCAAGATGAGACATAATCTGAAAAAAGACGAAAGTACAGAATTTTCAGATTTTTTTTCTAACCTTGAAAAATTATATATATATATATATTCATTCATTTATTTGCAGTCAGTCAGTCAGTCATTTGCATGTCCCTTGCAGAACTTTGCCTCACTAACAGCTCTCCTGTAGGCCTCTCGGTTGTGAGCAAGATGACCTGCTGCTGATGCATCCATTTGCAGATCATCAACGATGTCTTGCAGCCATCTTCGCCTTGGTCTTCCTCCCCCCTTTCTTTTCCCCATTATGTACCCTTCCAAGACTGTCCTCTCTAGATTACCATGACGTTTAATGTGTCCAAAATATTTAAGTTTTCTCTCTTCAATCCTCTTTACTAGATGTCCCCCTTTGTAAGTTCCCTCATTTTATATATATATATATATATATATATATATATATATATATATATATATATATATATATATATATATATATATATATATATAGATAGACTAAAATCTCTCTTTTCTAGCCATTAAGACATATTGGGGAATACCTTTTTTATTATCATCGAAAACTGGGAAAAATACAGCGGAGTTTTATAAACATTAAAAAAAAAGAAAAATAAAAGCAAAAGCGTAGTAAGCATATGGAGCAATATCAGAAAACCCGAAAAGTGTTAAGAAAGAGTTTTGGTAAAATAAGACACCTATCAAGAAAGATATCAGTAACGCAGCTGAATCTACGGAAATCGAAAAAAAAAAAAAAGGAAACACGAATGCTAATAGGTATTTTCTTTCATCGTTGTAGCCGCTACGCCACAAAGCAGGCAGCTAGCTATAAGAATCTTCCCCCCCCCCTCCCCCCCCCCCATGAATCCGCTAGCGTCCTTTCTTTATTAGCGATGTACCCTGGCCGATAACTGAGCATGTTGTCCTTTGAATCAGTGTTTCCCAACCTTTTTTTTTTAACAATCAAGTCTACTTTTTCAACTTATATACATTACCTTTTTACAACCAAGTCTACGTTTTCAACTTCATATACGTTAGCTTTTTACAACCAAGTCTACGTTTTCAACTTCATATAAGTTACCTTTTTTTACAACCAAGGTAACTTTTTTAACCTCATATAAGTTACCTTTTTATAATCAAGTTTACTTTTTCAATTTCATATAAGTTATCTATTTACAACTAAGTCCACTTTTTCAACTTCATATAATTTCTGAGGCCTGATTCAACTGTTACATGACATCAGTACACGCTATAAACCATTAATTGTTATTTTTTTCAGCAGATGAATAAAAATATATTCAGTGAATAGACCATTATTCAGTAACACAAGCTATTAATTAGTTGGCAAATGGTTAGAAAATTGTAAGATAACAACAATGAAAAATAAAATAGACATAAAAATTAATTTATTGGTTACATACACGATGGCTGTGTACTTAGTTGGTGTATACTGTATATCATATATATTCCAATGTTTACAATTATGAAATATTCAGTGGGAGTCTCGTGTCTGCATTTCGCTCAGCAGTATCTAAACATTAACCTTCACAGAGTCTTAAAGCTGGCTCACATTAGCCTTCACAGAGTCCCAAAGCTGGTTCACATTAGCCTTCACAGAGTCTCAAAGCTGGCTCACATTAACCTTCACGGAGTCTAAAAGCAGGTTCTAGTTGTAAGAGAGTTTGTGTTTTTGTTTATATACATTTAAGAGTTTAAGAGCAGAAAATATAGGTTTCCAGCAAATTATGTTCTTTTTTTTTAAAAAAGAAACTACATATATTGGATGCACGTAACAAAAAATGCTTCCGAGGGCTTATTGTGACCCGCGGGCCGAGGTTTGCCCATATGTGTTCTGTTCTATATACCCCCCCCCCCCCTAAACTTACTACGCAGGGCGAAGTAGTTGTGCTATTAATAGATGTCATTTCCCTCCTCTTCCCCCCCCCCCCCACTCCCTTTCGTGTCCAGCAATTCTAACGTGAAAATCCCTGGAGACAGCGGGGGGTCGTAAACGGGGACAAAAAGGGGTAATTACTAGGGAATTTCGTTCAACGTTGAAGCCCCGCAAAGTCACGTCTGAACGTCACGCGAAATCTCGGCGATCGAAGATGTTATTCCAAGAGCGCAGATGTCTGTGTTAGATGTTGGTCCGTTAGCTCCCGGGATGAACATCACAGAGGTAGGGACACACCCAGGTCTGTTGCGTTCCCCGTTCTAGCAATATCCGAAGAACCAGCTGTCAAAAAAAGTTATTTTCCATCATCATCATCTTCGTCTTCGTCGTCGTCGTCGGCTTTCACTTCCTATAGAGCATAGGTCACGGATAAAGGCTCTCCAGTCATCCCTGTTCTTGGAATTATTCTCTGCTTCCTTTCATGTGTACCCCTTGTCTCTGAGCACTGTCATAACTTCTATTCTCCAAGAAAGTCTAGGTCTTCCTCGTTTTCTGTTTCCTTGAGGATTCCATGTCAGTACCTGCCTTGCAATGCTGGTGTCGGGTTTCCTCAGAGTGTGGCCAATCCACCTCCACTTCCTAGATATGATTTGTAGGTCCATATATTCCTTGGCATTTACACACTGTGGAGGCTTGGTTGGCTGAGTGGTTAGGCGCTCTGTCTGCTAATCCGGTGGTACCAGATTCAAGCCCCAGCAGAGGGAGTTTTTTTTTCTGGTACCACCAAATTAAAAAGACACCCGAGATCCACCCAGCCTTTAAAAATGGGTACCAGAGAAAAATTGTGAGGGTAAATGCGCCGGGCGTGATACCGAAGACCGCAATATATTTTCAAGTGCGAATGTCCTGTAAATACGGGCCTAACATTGTATCCCCGATATGGCTTTAATCGTTTCAGTGGAAAGGGAGATTCTTCTTTTTTTACCTTTACCTGTATACACACGTTAAGGTTGTGATGTGTTAGTTTTCACATTTCTAGGTCAAAACAAGCAGAGCACCCGAGAGGATAATTGATATATATATTGATTAGACATTCTATCTTCATCCACTACCCCCACCCCGGATACCTCCAGACCCACCTTTTAAAAGAAAGGGGCAAATGCTTTAGTTTAAACAAACTTAAATATTTTGGACATGTTAAATGGTAACTTAGAGAAGACTGTCTTGGAAGAGTATATAATAGGAAAAAGAAAGAGAGGAAGACCAAGGTGAAGATGGCTGCAAGACATCGTTGATGATCTGCAGATGGACGCATCAGCAGCAGGCCGTCTTGGTTACAACTGAGAGGCCTACAGGAGAGCTGTTAGTGAGGCAAAGTTCCGCAAGGGACATGCAAATGAATGAATGAATGAATGAATGAATGACTGGCTTTAGGCGAATCATCAGGTGGACACCCGTCTCTCACTGGGCCCTGTCATTTACCTTCTCCTAGAGGAAACCTGTCTTCAGAGGCCGATCGGTCGGAAAACATTCCGCCCCCAGCAGACAATCGAACGCATTGCCTTCTGGTCGGCAGACGAAACACGTTAGCCACTCCACCAATTAACATTCCCCCCCCCCCCCACACACACACAGAATTCTACATTTTCTTCCTCCCACAAATTCCCTAGATACAACATATTTTTAGAACCGCTAAAGAATTTTTTAAAAACGTAGAAACGAAATACAGAGAGGAATATGCAAAAATACTATCATGAACGATAACTCTATAGCTTCCCTACAAAACAAAATAGCAGCCAAATTTGAACGTCAAGCGGTATCGATCAACCCCCCCCCCCCACCCCAAACCAGTGCTTGTATCCTAAACGTGGACACCTCTAATTAGCTGCGAGGAAAAGTGGACGCAGACCACACGTTGACGGAAAATAATAAAAATAACAATAATAATAAAAATATAATCGATAACGCTCGGTAAAGAAACAACTTATCTCCCCCTGAGTTCCGAAACATAATGAAAGGAACTTTTCACGAGGCACAGAGCTCCTTTGTCCCACCAAGTCTTTGATGTGCTCCGCTAGCGTTTTGTTGTAATTTTTGTTTCTCAAACCTCTTGTTTGTGTTCATTACCTGCTCGTAAATAAGTGAATTCGCAAATAAACATGGGTCTTTCTTTTGCTGCTGGTAATTCATCAGGAAAGGGAGGGAATTTTGTGGAGGTGGCGGGGAAAACAAAGAAAAATGTAAGGAATGCGAGTTTTGGTTCCTTGTTTCCGTGCACAAAAATGTAAATAAGGAAGAAGTCTGGTCGGGTTATTAATATTAGTTCTATCCTGCCACAGTCAAACGTGGACATTAAGCAGAGAATTCTTCTTCTTCTTCTTCTTCCTCCACCACCACCTCCTCCTTCCTTCCTCCTACTCTCACTTCTTCCTCCTCCTAACTTTTCTTTCTTCCTCCTCCTCCTCCTACATCCTTTTGTTCCTCATCCTCCTCCTCCCCTACTTCTTCTTCCTTCTTCCTCCTCCTCCTACTTCCCTTTTTCCATTATCATCCTCCTACTTCTTCTTCTCCCTTCTTTCTCCTCCTATTTCTCTTTCTTCCTCATCGTCCTCCTCCTACTTCTTCTTCTTTCATCCTCCTCCTACTTCTTCCTCCTTCATCCTCCTACTTCCCTTTCTCCTCCTCCTCTTACTTCTTCATCCTCTTCCTACTTCCCTTTCTTCCACGTCCTCTTCCTACTTCTTTTTCCTACTCCTGCTTCCTCTTACTTATTATTATTATTATTGTGCTCCTTCAACAGAACCATAGAGATGCTCTTCTGGCCTTCATTTCTATGGGTCACGAAAGCGTTTCCAAGTTCAGTGCTGGCTTTGGAGAATGTGTCACAGAGTTCACCTTGTCCGGCGCATACACAAATTTTGGTAACCCCAGACTTGTTATATTTATCGTCTCCGATGCCATTCTTCTGTAATGTGTATGTTTTAAAGAGGTAACGAATATTTTGCACAGATTAAACGTCATGAGAATCTAGAGAAGACCGTCTTGGAAGGGTACATAATGGGGAAAGAAGAAGAGAGCGAAGATGTCTGCAAGACATCGTTGATGATCTGAAAATGAATGCATCAGCAGCAGGACATCTTGCTCACAACCGAGAGGCCTACAGGAGTGCTGGTAGAGAGGCAAGGTTCCGCAAGGGCCATGCAAATGACTGACTGAATGAATACTCCATTAAAACATATTTAAAAAATTCTGTTCGAATTCGTATTCGGCCAAAAAAAAAAAGTCGAGATTTTAATATTCGTATTCTCTTAAATGTTTTAACCATAGTCTAAATTACCAAATAAAACCATATAATATCACTCATTTCAATTTTAATGTTTAGATGAGTAAAAAATGTTAAAATACAAGCAGTCGCCGATTTACGAACGTCCGACTTACGTACAACTCGTAGTTACAAACGACTCCCGTATTATATTAAAAATTCCAGTTACATACAACAGTTTGTAACAACAAAAAGGCCTTATTTTATGGCGTGCATCAAAACTTTGCGCGTCTACAGCGGTTCGTCGGTTTCGTTTCTTTAATGTTTTTTTTTAAATAATCCACAGAAAGGTACACTGCATGCTATCAACTATATAACTGACGTTAGATATGAGCGGTATCTCTCTCTCTCTGAACCTTAAGTGCCCAGGGCACATGGGGCTTCCGCAAGGGTTTTCCACAAATGCCTGTCCTTTGCCTTTTTTTTCTGCTCTTGCCCAGGTGAGCCCTCTATTGCTCAACATCCTTTCTGTTGTTCTTCTCCATGTCTCTTTTGGTCTATCCAAATGAGCGGTATCTAACTGTTCCAAAATAGGTACATTATTATTATTATTTGTACTTGTACAACGTCCCTGTAACTGCGAGCTGTTGCTCTTTACGGCCGATGCTGCGAAGGTGTTGAGGTACAGCATCGTATCGGCGTGGGAGCGGGTTATGGCAGCTACTTTTTTCAGTCCCGGAGTACAGCTAAAAACCAAGGGGTGTGCAATGCTTCTTTAGCAGACTCCACCACCATGGGGACTATAGCGATCCACTGCACCGTTAGTCAGCGTAAGCCTGTTGCTGGGAGTACCAACGGAGATGTGGGACAGGGTCTTGGTCAGCTATGGTTCGCTAACCCTTAGGTTAGAATATCAGTTATGGGTAGCTGATTGTCTCATCGAACAAGAGTCTTCAGCCCTTATTATTTTTTATAAAGCATTACTCTCCGTTTCCGTTATTCTGTCAAGGAATTACGAAGAATAGTAGGTGTTTCATTTTTCATGTGTGTTTGGTATTTCTTTTTATTAACTTTTATACGAGACAACTCTGAAAAAAGAAACGTTTAGAAAAGAAAATCTCTTCTCGCGGGTAACATCAGTGCCATGTGCCAGACTTGTTGGGTCCGGTTATCTAGCAGCAAAATCTCGAATTCTCTCCCCTTCTGCGCGGAGGATTTAAATTCCGGAAACCTCCTTGGTATCTCGTCGTATCTAATATAAATACACATACAGATCTACCAGCCCAGGGAGTGGACACACCCAGAACAGAAACATACTAAGAAGACAACAAGAAGACAGTATCTTAGAAAGACTATGGCAGAAGAAGACTAAGAACAGAGAGGAATGGAAAGACAAGTCTTTGTCTGTAATTCTTGTCGAGGACATCACTTTCATGCTTGGAACATAATAAGAAGAAAAAAGTTTTCTATTTGCGTCTGCTTGATTTGCGAATGTTTCTACAGTTATATAGTTTTCATTTTACGAAACATTTCAGGGCAGAAACTACGAAGTAATCTACAACTGAGGCATATATTATGTTCAGTATCTTAATGAGCACTCTGTTATCACATGTTCGACACATACACACAAAAGCACAACATAGAGCGTAGCTGACAGATGCGTAACACTACATATTACATCCTCTCTGACAGCTTTACACATACAGAGACTTTTTTTTAAGGCATTTGACCTTACAACCAGCTTGAGATGAAAACAAAGGAAAAAGGGTTTTTCCTCAAAGTAACTGAGGGACAGTTGGCATGATTAGCCGATTGATTAGGCACTCGGTTTTCCAATCCACTGGTACCGGGTTCAAGTCACAGGAGTGGGGCTTTTTTCTGGTACACACCAAAAAGGCCAAGGGGTTCACCCAGCCTCTAAAAATAGGTGACCAGAGAAATCTGGGAATGTAAATGCAGCCATGCATGATACTAACCATATCATACTTTCATGTGCGGAGGTCATAGAAAATACGGGTCTAACACCGTATCCCTAATATGCTTTAATGGCATGGAAACGGGAACTAAAGGACAAAACTGGCAACAGGAGAAGACTATGATAAATGGTTATTAATTTTCCAAGTAAAATGAGGAATGCGTATATGAACAGTTTTGAGAACCGCTGAAGGGGTCTTAGAGTTGTTTGCTCACAGGTCTGCACCGCTAAGACCCCTCCAAATTATCATTTGTTATAGAAACTGCAAAGTCTCTAAGAAACCACACCTGAAACAAATTTACCACAAAGGGCAGACCACTGATTTCACAAAGTACAACTAGATACATCAGGGGCAGTAACAGAGAAAATTAATGAAATGAAAACAGAAACGCCTAAAACACACGCACAAACGAACAAGGGGGCGTTCGTGGAATGAAAACAGTACAAAGAACACTCACTAGTTGGCTGTGTCATATATCACTTCTGACATCAGAATGCGCCAAAACCAGCTGTACCTTCCACGTGAACAATAAATTACAAACTGTTCCATCGATGTCATTAAGGACAGATCAGGCAACACACACTTCAGCGCAGCCACCTGCACGCCACAAAATTTGCTACAGCAATTAACGTGTTTGTTTTTTATCGTCTCCCTTCGCCATTACGGCGTGTCCCAGTGCAGACTTTTACTAAATTACAAAAGCCATTTGCTGCTATTATCCATGTTATCGGACGCCTGCAACCGAACTCCCTGATTCACAAGAAAGCCGTTTAATCTGCGCTTTGATTATGCCAAATCTCCGTTTATTATCATATCTCTTAGGGTTCGATCATCTGGTCAGAAGTGTCAGTTTCGACAAACTCGCTAAGAAAATTTCCCGAATTTCTGATGGACAGGAAAAACAAAACAGATATCTTTTCTTCTTTAATATTTTGTACAGTCTGCCATGACAGTTAGCAACATAGGTCAAAATGGCCGTTCTATGAAAGTGTGGCACAGATACCAACGCTAGAATCCTTTAGTTTGTCAATACTCTATCACATCTGTCTGTCTGTCTCTCTGTCTGTCTGTCTGGACCTTTAGGTGGCCAAAGTACAAGGGATTTCCACAACCGCCTGTCCTTCGTCCTTTTTTTTCTTCTTTGTTCGTGTCTAGGTGAGCCCTCTATTTCTCATCTTCCATGCCTCCTTTAGTTTATTCCTACTCCTGTTTCCCTGAGGTGTCCATTTTAGTGCTATTTTTTTTGTTTGTTTGTGTGTAATAAGTTACCAGCCATCCGGGGTACATATCCCTGCCATAAAAAAAACATCTTTCCTCAATAAACGAAAGTCAATAGTTTCGTATACATTTCTGCCAGTAAAGTGTTATTTCCTATGTTTAGCCAAAACGTTCGTCTAATCCTAATGCGTGTGTTTAGTCTGGAAGGAGCTACGTAGTTTTGGTGGTTTCCCAGTATTCACTTCCGTAGACAGTCGAAAAGCGGATTTTTATTCCCACTGAAACAACATCTGTACGAATATTTGTTGTTACAAACAGAAGAAAGATAACAAGACAATGTCTCAGAAAGATAAGAAGAAGACAATGTCTCAGAAAGATAAGAAGAAGATAATGTCTCAGAAAGATAAGAAGAAGACAGTGTCTCAGAAAGATAATAAGACAGTGTCCCAGAAAGATAATAAGAAAACAGTATCTCATTCTCTCTCTTATACTCTCCCCCCCCCCCCCATTCCGCCCACACAGCGCCATCCTGTCTTCTATTTACAAGCAAAAACCTAAACCAATGGCACACTGTGTGCCCCATAGGACCAGATAAGAACATCAAAGGAGATTTTTATGGAATACCAACGAAATCATCTTTGCTAATAAACGTGATAGAAATATGTTATTTATCACACGTTCATTATCACACTTCTGTTGCTCATTTCCTGTTCTTTTTTTACTCCTTCCTCGATGTATCCACCATCCCTCCCTTACTCCTCCTATACTCTCTTTAGTCCCAAGTTTCTTTCTTGAACGGCGGAGTGTGAATGCCCGAATCGAGCGCGATGCAGCTTTTCTCGAATAGAAGGCAGATGGTTCTTTTCCATGCTGTTTCCGCATCAGTGAGTCGATGAGGAATCTAGCGGGTGCTACGCAGTACATGCACCTGTACTGAGATTCCCCTTCCAACGAACGAACGAACTTTATTTTCAAAAACAGAATAATTTGGAGCGCATACCGATTAATATTGTACCTTTCATCTCTCAACGTTGAGTCTAATGCGTTCATTAAACATTAGTTTAAGGTCAAATACGGGATATACGGGATACTCAAGGGAGGAGAAAGGGTGTGAATAACACATTCTTGGTTCTGTACACAGACACCGAGCACGTGGCGATCAAAGATGAGAATACGGGACAATATGGGACACATGTTTTAAAATAAGGGACATTTAAGTGCCCCTGGTCAAAGTAATAAGATTCACAAGACTAACCCTTAAAAACGGGACTGTCCCGTATAATACGGGGCTTCTCGTCACTTTAGTTTTGGTATTATACTTGTAGAGGGAGATGTTATAGGGTATACTAGCCTGTCTGCTAAGCTATGACGGTAATGATTTGTCTAGTTCTATCTTTGCTCAGTTCATTCATGCACCCGCCCCAGCCCATGCGGCTCGTTCTTAGTCTTCTCCTGTCAAGTGTCCCATTCCCTGGGCTCCTACGTCTTTCTGGGCTGGTTTATATTATATACGACAAGGTAACAAAGAGGGTTCCTGGATTTGAATCGCCCGCGCAAAAGGGGACAGAACTCGAGATTTTGCTACTAGATAACCGGAGACTACAAGTCTGCCACATGGCACCTGATGTTAGCAGCAAAAGAGACTTTCTTTCCTAAATGTTTCCTTTTTTTCAGAGTCGTCACGTAAAAAAGTAATAAAAAGTAATTAAAAAGTACAAAAGTAATAAAGTAATAAGAAGTATAAAAGTAATAAAAGGAAATAGCAAACACACACATGAAAAAATGAAACAACCACTGTAATTTATAATTCATTGATTGAATAATAGAAATGAAGACTCACGTTTTAATAATAATAATAATTATTATTATTACAATCATCTCTCAATCAGCGTCTAGAGAGACGGGTATTGAATGGTAACTGAGGACACTACGGTTTACGAATCCGGGTGGTGTGGGGTGGGGTTTCCTGGTACACACCGAAAAAAAGCCAGTAGGGTTCACCAAGTCTCTAAAAATGGGTACCACAAAAATCTGGGAAGGTAAAGCGGTCACGTTACACTTTCATGTGCCGAAGGTCATGGAAAATACGGGCCTAACACCGTATTCCCCAATATGCCTTAATGGCATGGAAACGGGAATTTTACCTTCACCTTAGCGAGGACACAGCTAGAAGATCTAGATTTTGCGGATGATGTAGCTAGCATTTGTTAGTGGAAATGTAAGAATAACGCAAGAAGAAAAAACAGATGCCCTGCACTCAATGGCTAGCAAAATAGGACTTGAGATCAATCAACAAGAACAAACAAAAAAAAGGACAAAAATAATGAAGAATCTAATCATGCAAGAGAACCCCCCCCCCCCCCCCCCCACCGTATATTGGGAAGGAAGAGAAGTACAAGAAGTAGACCATTTTGTATGTCTCGGAAGTTACATTGACCAGGAAGACCAAGGCGAAGATAGCTGCAAGACATCGTTGATAATCTGCAGATGGATGCATCAGCAGCAAGGCCATCTTGCTTATAACTGAGAGGCCTACCGGAGTGCTGTTAGGGAGGCAAAGTTCCGCAAGGGACATGCAAGTGATTGATGATTGATGCACTGACCAGGAAAGAGACACGAGGAAAGAAGTTAGGACCAGAATACCAAAGGCAGCATTGGCCTGTAAGAATCTTGAGAAAATATGGAAATCAAAACTCCTAAGCACAAGAACAAAGCTTAGGATATTCAACTTAAATGTAATATCCATTCTTACGTACGCATGTTAAAGCTGGAAAACAGCCAACGAAATAGAGAGCAAATTGGATGCATGTGAAAACAAATGTCTAAGAAAAATGCTCTGTATACAACGGAACGAAGCAGAGATAAGAGAAATGAGCACGCAACAAACAGTCTAAGCAGTGACCAAGAAAAGAAGATATGACACATGGGCCATGTGATGCGAAGAAACAGAGAATCACAAAAAAGCAAGCAATCAAATGGGAAACATCTGGGAAGAAATAAAAAAAAAGAAAGGAAAAAGAGGCCGATCTCGAGATACTCTAAAGATAACACTAACAAGAAAGGCTAAGATGATTGGCATCAAATCCCTTGATGAGACTGAGCAGCTCGCTGAGAATAGAGACTCATGGCAAAACGCTATTCGAACCCTGTGTGCCGCCTGTCGGCACGGGAAGCATGCAAGATTCAGGCATTTTGTAAACTTTAATGTTACCCTTTTAAATTATAATGAATTTTAACAAATGATGGTCAAGGTTTTAGTAAATCTTGCAAAACAACAAACACTTACCAACAACAAAGACACAGCCTGCGTCTAAAGCTTACGTCTGTCCCCGCTTATCCCACGTGGGCTACGCAAGGAAATAATAAAAACATGCCCCGGGCCATTCGTGAAACAAGACCTTCACAACCATAAAAACCGCTCGTATTAAATTCACCGTCTTTCCCCCCTCCCCCCCCCCCCCCAAGTTCTCTCGACTGGTGAATGTAACAAAATATTCACATTCTGGTACCGTACATTAAAATATTTTCACCAATACCGGAGTGATAAGTCACTGTCGTCAGGTACGACACGGGGAGAGGTTGGGGGGGGGGGGACGGGACGCATTCCAGGGCAGGTGTCGGCTTCACGCCTGGATATTTAAGCTCTTAAGTGGAGAGAGAGAGAGCGAGAGAGAGAGAGAGAGAGAGAGAGAGAGATTAATGTGGGCGGTATGAAGAAAAAAATGTCTTATGTTCCAAGTGAAAAAACCCCACTACTCAGCGGCCATACGACGGAGTAATCACATTTCCAAGCATTAAGTTACGGCGAACCCAAACCTCGCGAACAGGTTCGCTTCGTCAGTTGTCGCAGCCAAAACTTGCTTTAGTGCTTTAAACATTCCTGGCCTTAAAACGACGTCCTGCCAAAGAGACAGACAGAGAGAGAGAGAGAGAGAGAGAGAGAGAGGAGAGAGAGATCCTCCCACGCGAATGTCTCTTCACAGCATAAACACCCAAGACCCCTTAGTAACACAAAAAGGTCAAGAAAGAGAGGCCCCTCCCCCCTTTTTTTAGTTATAAAGGTTCCCTCACTCTGTGTAATGGTTGTAGTTGCTGCCTTGTTTGTTTAGTTTGACTTTATATTTGAGGGGGGGGGGAATGAAATCGGAGGCTATGTATGTCATGTCTTTGCTGTATTTGTTCTTAAATAAGAGGTCAGCGTGGGGGTGTGTCAGGGAAACAGGGAAGGGGTGGGGAAGGGGGAAAAAAAAGGGGGGGGGGGGGTGTCTGGCATTTCCTTTAAGCATTTGTTCAAATATCTTTGTTGTTATCAGAGCCATGAAGTTATCGTTCAAATATATTTGGTTCGTACGTATGATTATTCAGAGAGAGAGAGAGAGAGAGAGAATGAATGAATGAATGAATAATCTTTATTTTTAAAGGGTAAAGAATTGGCCCGTCTTACATTCTGCCTTTCATCACTCCATCTTTCATTTACTCTCATTTAGAGAGAGAGAGAGAGAGAGAGAGAGAGAGAAAACAAAAATAGAGAGTACATATATTTGTTCCGGAAGAGAGAGGAAACCTGTTTGTTCTTTAAAAGAGGACATATGTTTATTTTCAACACAGGATATGTGTATGTGTGTGTGTTTTCTGGAAAAGAGAGGACACGAGTTTGTTCTTATAGAGAGGACACGTGTTTGTTATTTAAGAGAGAGGACACGTGTTTATTATTTAAGAGATAGGACACGTGTTTGTTATTTAAGAGACAGGACACGTGTTTGTTATTTAAGAGACAGGACACGTGTTTGTTATTTAAGAGACAGGACACATGTTTGTTATTTAAGAGAGAGGACACGTGTTTGTTCTTTAAGAGACAGGACACGTGTTTGTTATTTATGAGACAGGACACATGTTTGTTATTTAAGAGACAGGACACATGTTTGTTATTTAAGAGAGAGGACACGTGTTTGTTCTTTAAGAGAGAGGACACGTGTTTGTTATTTATGAGAGAGCACACGTGTTTGTTATGTGAGAGGACACGTGTTTGTTATTTAAGAGACAGGACACGTGTTTGTTATTTAAGAGACAGGGCACATGTTTGTTATTTAAGAGAGGACACGTGTTTGTTCTTTAAGAGAGAGGACACGTGTTTGTTATTTATGAGAGAGCACACGTGTTTGTTATGTGAGAGGACACGCGTTTGTTATTTAAGAGACAGGACGCGTGTTTGTTCTTTAAGAGAGAGGACACATGTTTGTTATTTAAGAGAGAAGACACATGTTTGTTCTTTTAGAGAGAGGACACATGTTTGTTATTTAAGAGAGAAGACACGTGTTTGTTCTTTTAGAGAGAGGACATATGTTTGTTATTTAAGAGAGAGGACATGTGTAAGTTCCTCGCTGTTTCCGTCCTCTCATTATGCCTGAGAAATGTTGTTTTTTTTAGGTGGTGAGAAATGGTTTTCTTCAAGGCATAAGAAATTGCTTTTTAGGGCATAAGAAATGTTGTATAAGGGGCTCTATAAATTTTTTTTTTCAGGGCCTAAGAAATGTTTTTTTAAGGGTCTGAGAAATGGTTATTTTAGGGCCTGAGAAAAGTTTTTTGTAAGGCGTGAGAAGCATTTTTTTTTAGGGCATGAGTATTTTTTTTTTTTTTAGGTCCTGAGAAATGATTTTTTTTTTTTAGGCTTTAGAAATGTTTTTTAGGGCCTGAGAAATGTTTTTTAGGCTTGAGAAATGTTTTTTTAAGAACCTAAGAAATGTTTTCAGGGCCTGGGAAATAATTTTTAGGGCCTGAGAAATGGTTTTTTTTTTTGGGGGGGGGGGCTGGGAAATGTTTTTTATGGCCTGAGAAATGCTCTTTAGGGCCTGAGGAGTATTTTTTGTAGGGTCTGAGAAATGGTTTTTTTTTGGGGGGGGGGCCTGGGAAATGTTTTTTAGGTCCTGAGAAATGTTTTTTAGGGCCTGAGAAATTTTTTTTTTTTTTTTAGTTTTAGGCCTGAGAAAGACTGTTTTATTTTAGGGCCTGAAATATGTTTTTTTTAAGAACCTAAGAAATGTTTTCAGGGCCTGGGAAATAATTTTTAGGGCCTGAGAAATGTTTTTTTTTGGGGGGGGGGGGCTGGGAAATGTTTTTTATGGCCTGAGAAATGCTCTTTAGGGCCTGAGGAGTATTTTTTGTAGGGTCTGAGAAATATTTTTTAGGGCCTGAGGAGTATTTTTTGTAGGGTCTGAGAAATATTTTTTAGGGCCTGAGAAATTTTTTTTTTTTTTTTTAGTTTTAGGCCTGAGAAAGACTGTTTTATTTTAGGGCCTGAAATATGTTTTTTTTTAAGGCCTGAGAAGTGTTTTTTTTTTCAGGACCTGACATTTTTTTAAAATTTTTTTTAGTTTTAGGCCTGAGAAATGGTTTTGTTCTGAGGGCAGGCACAATCTTACAGTAGCAAATTAGGACAGATGTGGAGACAAAGAGGGAGGGCTGTAATCTTTGGGCAAAAAAGAAAACAGTTTGATCTCCTCCTCCCCCCCCCCCCCCCCCCCCCAAAAAAAAATCCTTTAAAATATCGTAACATGAAGAAATGAACTGTTTGAAACGTTAAAAAATGAAAGTTTAATTATTAAAGACTGTTAGCAAGAAATCTCTCTCTCTCTCTCTCTCTCTCTCTCTCTCTCTGAACCTTAAGTGCCCAGGGCACATGGGGCTTCCGCAAGGGTTTTCCACAAATGCCTGTCCTTTGCCTTTTTTTCTGCTCTTGCCCAGGTGAGCCCTCTATTGCTCAACATCCTCTCTGTTGTTCTTCTCCATGTCTCTTTTGGTCTACCCTTACTTCTGTTCCCCTGTGGTGTCCATCTTAGTCCTGTTTTTGATAGTGAGTTGTCAGTCATTCGGGGCACATGTCCCAACCATAGCCAGCGTCTTTCCTCAATAATTACTGTCAGTGGCTTCATCTGCATCTCTGCCAACAAGATGTTATTTCTTATGGTGTTTGGCCAAAATATTTTTCTAATTCTTCGTAAACATTTAGTCTGGAAAGAATTCAACTTGTTTTCTATTGTTTTGGTGATTTTCCAGCATTCACTTTCATAGAGTAGTACACTTAGAACATTACTCTTAAATATCCTGATTTTCGTCTTTACGCTTAGTTTTTTTTTTTATTTCCATATAGTCTGTAGTATAGCAAAAGCCTGGTTTGCTTTAGCAAGTCTGCTGTTGATGTCCTCTGTGCTGTCTCCATTTTCTACTACTCTACTGCCAAGGTATACAAATTCATTGACCTCCTCCACTAACTTGCTATCTACTCTGAGTACATTTCTGTTGTTCACATTTTGCTTCATTAACTTTGTCTTTCCTACATTGATCTTTAGTCCTATGTTGTTTGCATTCTGAGTTAGCTTGTTTATTTTATCTTGTATTTCTTTGTGGCTGCTTGATAATAGACAAATGTCGTCCGCAAAGTCAAGGTCCTCCAGCACTGTGTTGAGGGTCCATTGTAATCCTCTGCGTTTGTCTGATGTTGCCTCCTTCATTAACCAGTCTATTGCCAAGATAAATAATGTTGGTGATAGTACACATCCCTGTTTCACTCCTGTTTGTACCCTAAAGCTGCTGGAGGTATGTTCTCGACAGATAACTTTGCACTGAAAACCCTCGTATAGGGCTTTGATTACATTCACTATCTTATGGGGGAGGCCATGCCATCTTAGGATTTTCCACAGTGCATCTCTGTTGACACTGTCAAAGGCTTTCTCAAAATCTATAAACAATGCATATGTTGTGCTATGCCACTCACTTGCCTGTTCTAATATTTGTCTAAGTACAAATATGTGGTCTATGCATGATCTTCCTTTCCTAAATCCTACCTGCTCTTTTCGAAGTTTTCCTTCAAGTGCTGGTACAATTCTGTTGATGATTATTCTGCAAAATACTTTACTGGTGAGTGGCAGTAGGGTAATGCCTCTCCAGTTCCCGCAATCTATGAGGTCACCCTTCTTTGGTAGTTTTACTATAAGACCAGTTTTCCACTCCTCTGGAGCTTTTTCTAGATACCAAATTTGTTGTAATATCCGGCAAAGTTGTTTTGGTGTTTCTGTTTCTTCTGCTTTCAACATCTCAGCAGTCACTTCATCTTCACCTGGTGCCTTGTCTAATTTTAGCTTCTTTATTGCCTCCTTTACTTCACTTATTGTTATTGGTCCTGTATTGATGTTTAGTTCCGTTTTTGCTTCAGGTATGTCTATTGTTTGTGCTGCTTGTGTTCTGTTTAGTAGTGTGTTAAAGTGTTCCCTCCATCTTTCAATTTTTTCTCTTTCTCCGCTGACCAGTTGTCCCTTTAGTGTCCTTACTGCACTCTCACATCTTGTGCTGAAGTTACCTGTCATAGCAAGAAATGTACTACAAGATAAAACAAAAAGCCGATGTTAAATTATGTATGACAGCCCGACAGCACCAAAACTAACACCGTTTTAGATAACGAAAATGTTAGTAAGATTTGCAATTTACTAAATCAACAAGCTTTCCAGTACGCTCGGCAAAGAACATCTAAACAGATTCTTAAAAAAAGGTAAACATTTCTGATGATCAATAAATGGGCAAAAAACTGCTGAGTTTCTTTCCTTCCTTCGCCGCAAAAACTGGCACGTGCTCGGTATATATCGATGTATCCTTCAAACAATATCTATCTATCTATCTATCTATCTATCTATCTATCTATCTATCTATCTATCTATCTATCTATCTATCTATCTATCTATCTATCTATCTATCTATCTATCTATCAGATACATAGATAGATAGATAGATAGATAGATAGATAGATAGATAGATAGATAGATGGATGGATGGATGGATGGATGGATGGATGGATGGATGTATATATCTATCTATCTATCTATCTATCTATCTATCTATCTATCTATCTATCTATCTATCTATCTATCTATCTATCTATCTATCTATCTATCTATCCATCCATCCATCCATCCATCCATCCATCCATCCATCCATCTATCTATCTATCTATCTATCTATCTATCTATGTATCTATGTATCTATCTATCTATCTATCTATCATCTATCTGTCTATCTATCTATTTATCTTCCTTGCCCAAGAAACACGTGGTTCGGCATATATCGACGTATTCTTTAAACAACTTATGTTAAAATCTCTCTCTCTCTCTCTCTCTCTCTCTCTCTAATTTCCTTCCTTGCCCTAGAAACTCGGTGTTCGGCATACATCGATGCATTCTTTAAACAACTTATAACATATTAAAGTCTCTCTCTCTCTCTCTCTGTCTCTCTCTCTGTCTCTGTGCTGTCCCTTCATTTCCCAAGAAACATGGGGTTCGGCATATAACCGTGTATTCTTTACACAACTTATATTATAAACTCTCTCTCTTTCTCTCCCTCTACTATCTCTTCTTTGCCCAAGAAATACATGGCTGTTGGTAGCAAATGACTTCCACTTTTGCAAGTCCGTCGATGTCTTCTTGGTTGTCTCCCATGGTAGTTACAAGTATTTTCTCTGGTGAATGTCTTCACGTCTTTCTGAGACATCTCTGGTTGAAGTCTTCACGTCTTTCTGAGACATCTCTGGTGAACGTCTTCACGTCTTTCTGAGACATCTCTGGTGAACGCCTTCATGTCTTTCTGAGATATATCTACTGAACGTCTCCATTGTCTTTATGAGACATCTTGTGCTTCTTTTAGTTGTGGAGATCACACCAGAGCTGTTCATGGTAAGGGCCCGTCTGTCATTCTCGTAAAGTGTTTAATCCAGTGCCACATCCTCCTTTTTTTTCTGTCATTCTCGTAAAGTGTTTAATCCAGTGCCACATCCTCCTTTCAATCGGTGTGGATAATTGTATCATGTCCGTCTCCTTTTAACAAGGTGTCATTTCTTATGCTCAATGCCCGGAACTCTCCTCAGATTTTACGTAGACGTTTAGTTTGAAAGGTGTCAAGTTTACAACAAAGTAAAATCAGTCAGTCAGTCAGTCAGTCCTTTTGCATGTCCCTTGCTGGAACGTTGCCTCCCTGTAGGCCTCTGGCTTGTAAGCAAGATGCCCTGCTGCTGATGAATCCCCCCCTCTCCCCCCCCCCCCCTTTCCTCTCACCCGAAACTTCCGCTAGATGTAACCATTTCTATCTTTGTATTTCACTTCTGAAGTACGAAGATTATCAGACTTCCCCCCAGTTTTCCTCGGTGGTTGGCAACCTTTCCCTCCCACCCCCCCCCCCCAAACACTTCAAAGTGACCTTCACATTGATAATCTTCTCCACCGAACGCAAAGAGATTGCTCTCCCGCCGCAGTTAACGTTGTTCCGGCATCCACACTAAGGAGGTGTGAGTGCTCTTGAGCCGGGAGCATACGCCATGAGCATACGCCGTGAGTAACAAACAAAAAGGGAGGGGGGGGGGAGCCTACAAATTCAAGAATCGATCAAGAACTGGGGCGGGAGCCGGGACATATTTCTATACCAGAAGTTACCAACTCGGAAGTTTTCTAAAGCGATGAAGTGAATTATACCCTACTTGGCAGCGCTAAGTGTTTCCCATCGTGGGCTCTACGCCCCACAGAGTGGCAATTTTAAATTTTTTTTTGGGGGGGGGGGGAAATTAGGATATATTTCTACTGTACTTTTTCGGAATTTGGTTGACTATTATGCAGAAGAGGAGGAGGGCGGGAGGCCGAATCAAAATCTTGAAGGCGTTGAGGTGGGGCATGATCCAAAGAAAGGTTGGGAAACACTGATTGAAAATATAAAAATTTTATAGTTAGTGTGGTATTCTGTGCCTGTTTGTTCCTACAAGATGGACACCAAAAGAGTTAAGTGTTTAATTTTTCATCTATTTTTTCCTGTTTCTTTTTTTTTTTTTTAAATCTGTTGTACTCTTTTCGGTATGTGCTCCTTGAAAAGGGCATTTGCTGAAATATTGGACTGTTGTATATTCTTCAATTATACGTGTTCATCTTACTTTTCTTCCTCTGTCATTCCTAGACCACTTTCTTTGCTCCTTCTGTCTTTTTTTTTGGTGGTAAAACTGAACAAAACGCTTTTAACTACATTTATATGTTTAAAATATGTTATCGCGTGCATGCATATGCCGTAAATGTGTTATAACATAATGGCAGTACAAGCAAACATTAACAGTCGGCAAACATATGCTGTCAATATTAACGTGCCTTATGTATATTTATTTTGCCTATTTTGCCTTCACCAGCTGTACTTTAGAATCAATTAGGCTGTTACGAGTTATTAGGTTATTAGGTCTAGCCAGCCAGAACTGGTCAAGACCATGTTACACTTTCTCTTTTATTGCTGCTAGTAACATACTCAGCCTAAGTTAGACCTGGACAGGGCTTGCCTTCGTCCCCACCCCTCCCCCACCCTCACGGGTGGTGGAATCAGCAAAGAAGCGTTGCTGTTTGGACACCCGCCATATTTTCAAATTGGCCTACGCGACCTTTCTCGTTTTTCGCCGTAGTTGGCAACCCTCATCACTTACTGCCTCGTTACTTTATTCCCAAATTCGATACAGCGCCTTCTTCCCTTCCCCCCCCCCCCAACCCCACCCCTTTTTTCAAAGTCTCCACGGCGTCGCCCGCTAAAGACATCCTAGTTCCAGGGATGTAAAACGGCGCCTTCTGTAGCTCAGACACGTAAACTCAATTTCACTGCGCTCATTTCTACGGGAGCACCTGCTTATTTCGGGTGTACAGCCATGCGTGGATCCTGACCAGCAATGTTTAGTCGTCCTGGAACAAAACTGGGAATAATTATACACACAGAGACACTAATAGACAAAGACATAAACACACAAAGGCACTAGCATACTAAGTCATAGGCGTATAAAGGCACAGGGGAACAGAAGTAAGGGTAGACCAAAAGAGACATGGAGAAGAACAACAGAGAGGATGATGAGCAATAGAGGGCTCACCTGGGCAAGAGCAGAAAAAAAAGCCAAAGGACAGGCATTTGTGGAAAACCCTTGCGGAAGCCTCGTGTGCCCTGGGCACTTAAGGTTCAGAGAGAGAGAGAGAGAGAGAGAGAGAGAGAGAGAGAGAGAGAGAGAGAGAGAGAGATATAAAGGCACTAACACACACAGACACTAACATATTAAGACATAGCATATAAAGGCACTAACACACAAAGACACTAACATACAAAGACATAAACACACAAGGACACTAATAGACAAGACATAAACACACAAAGACACTAACAAATTAAGACATAAGCATATAAAGGCACTAACACACAAAGACACTAACATACAAAGACATTAACACACACAAAGACACTAGCAGGCAAAGACACAAACACATCCAGCCGCTGTTAATGACGCACGTTTTATATAGGCAAGGGCGCACGATGACTGATCCTCAAAGGCAGGTAAGAATACAGGTGCCTGCACTGCGCAGCGCCTCCAACAATCTATATAGATGTAGTTTTTTGGTCTTAAACACAGTGTGTCAGATACCCAAGGCAGTATAGGGACTATGGTTTCTTATATTAGCGTACCTGGGAGTTGTCACCTAGCAAAGTCTTATGTTGTAACGACTGAACTTGTAAAACACTATCACGGAATGTACCTTTCCAGCGCTGCTGTCAAAGATTATACCATTCCAGGACTGTTGTCAAAGACTATACCTTTCCAAACACTGTTGTCAAAGACTATACCCAACACTGTTGTCAAAAGATTGTACCTTTCCATAACTGTTGTCAAAGATTATACCCTTCCAACACTGAGGCAAAAGAGTGCACCTTTTCAACACTGTGTCAGATATTGCACCTTTCCAACGATGTGTCGGATATTGTACCTTTCCAATGGTGTGTCGGATATTGTACCCTTCTAACGCTGTGTCAGATGTTGCACTTTTCCAATGGTGTGTGGGATATTGTACCTTCCCAACTCTATGTCGGATAATGTACCCTTTCTATACTGTGTCAAAATTTAATGTCACAAGAACTTCTCGAAATAAAATCCTGTTACTAATTATATGCAAACAGTTGTTATTTCTTGAAGTTTGGTCAACTTTCGTGCGTAATTTCTCTTAATTAAGACAACTTTGCCACAAGAAATTACAAAACCAGAAACAAATTTAACATCCAAACAAAAAACAAAACAAAACAAAAAAACCCAAAGTTTTAAACCCACTGCATGTTTTAAGAAGTCTATATGAAAAAACATGACAGGAAAATGGCACAAGAGGCTGATGACATGAAGTTAGACAAAGTTGGTGAAGATGTTGATGATGACTGGGGGATTGTGGGCAGTGGGGGATGGGGGTTGTGAAGATGTTGATGATGATATGCATTTATGATGATGATGACCTAGGCGGTGGGGGGTAGGGGTTGTGAAGATGTTGATGATGATATGCATTTATGATGATGATGACCTGGGCAGTGGGGGGTAGGGGTTGTGAAGATGTTGATGATGATATGCATTTATGATGATGATGACCTGGGCAGTGGGGGGTAGGGGTTGTGAAGATGTTGATGATGATATGCATTTATGATGATGATGACCTGGGCGGGGGGTGGTGGGTCGTTGTGAAGATGTTGCCCGATATGGCAGTCAAAGGCTCATAGCTGACATGCCGGCGTCAGGGTTGGGCGAATCAGAGCCGACCAAAACCCTGCCTGGCTTCTCCTCTGATACTCAACCCCCCCTCCCCCCACCCCAGTAACAGATCTAGCCGGGCTTAATGGAGCAGGGATCACCGTAGTTCACCATGGCGGTGGAATCTGTTGTCGAACCACTGCACACCACCCCCAACCCCACACCCCCGACTCCTCCGCCATCTGCTTCTTTGTTGACCGCACCCGGCAACAGAACATACAGCTTCCAAGCCGGCACGACGCTGCCCCTGCCTCAACATCGTCACAGCAACGGCTGCAAAAAAAAAACACCACGTTCCCAGTTCCACAGAGACAAAAGAAGAAGATGATGATAATGATGATGATGATAAGAGGCTAGGAGGGGAAGAAAAACAAACAGCGATACAATTAGAAACAAAAAAAAAAATGCTAGATAAGATTCGAGAGAAGATGGAGAACGGCACGGTTTTTTTGGCCAGATTTTTTCCCCCTTCAGCATAAATATCTTGGCCGCGATCATAAAACAGCTTAGAAGCAGGAGATCTAGCCTACAGAACGCAAAACCAACCTGGTAATGATGAAGCAGGAACCAGCTAATAAGGAAAAAAAAATACACACACCATTATTAAATATGCCACGTAAGAGAATTTAAAAAAACAAAACAAAACAAAACAAACCCTAAACACAAAAGGCTCACAGTAATTCAGAAATAACCCTTATCTTCAGGCAAATCTTTTACACATGGCATATGTTTACTTGTAACGTAAATATTCCCTATTGAAACGTAACCCCAGAAAGCAGGCACGAAATAACCCAGGTATCAAGCAGCCAACCTGGTTCGTCTAGTCTGTTAGTCCGCCAGTATTATATAGACTAGCGGAACTGTCAAGGACTATTTGACCCTCTGACATAGATAGTCTTAACCTCAGGTACCGCACGAGTCTATGCTCAGGAAGGGTTACACCGTCAGTTAAGATATGACAGGAATGTTGAAGCCAGACTTCTACCTACATCACCTGGCCCCTCTCTCTGACCAGGTATTTAAATTTACGGCAGGGGCTAATTAAGGGAACTTTTTTTTTCGCCGCGGAGGAAGACAAAATATACCTTCCAAACATCTAGAAAGACGGGCTGAATATGCTCTCAATTGCTCGCATGCACATGCACGAACATTTTCAAGACAGATGTACATGCACAGCCACTAGATACTAGCGCTCCGAGTTTGAGGCTCACTGCACAACCCCCCCCCCCCAACCCCCGGGGCTCTGACCCCTCCTCCCCTAAACCTCCTACCTTATCCTCGAACCGAAAGGTGAGAGCTCGTCACTATTTGTGGGGGCGGGGGGATCATTACTCTCAGACTACTAGTATTAGGAGTCCGTTACTATCTAGCGGACACGATTGCTCTCAGCCTACCAGTATTAAGAGGCTGTTACTATCTGGCGGACATGATTGCTCTCACCTGGGCGGGGGGTGGTGGGGTCGTTGTGAAGATGTTGATGATGATATGCATTTATGATGATGATGACCTGGGCAGTGGGGGGTAGGGGTTGTGAAGATGTTGATGATGATATGCATTTATGATGATGATGACCTGGGCAGTGGGGGGTAGGGGTTGTGAAGATGTTGATGATGATATGCATTTATGATGATGATGACCTGGGCGGGGGGTGGTGGGGTCGTTGTGAAGATGTTGCCCGATATGGCAGTCAAAGGCTCATAGCTGACATGCCGGCGTCAGGGTTGGGCGAATCAGAGCCGACCAAAACCCTGCCTGGCTTCTCCTCTGATACTCAACCCCCCTCCCCCCACCCCAGTAACAGATCTAGCCGGGCTTAATGGAGCAGGGATCACCGTAGTTCACCATGGCGGTGGAATCTGTTGTCGAACCACTGCACACCACCCCCAACCCCACACCCCCGACTCCTCCGCCATCTGCTTCTTTGTTGACCGCACCCGGCAACAGAACATACAGCTTCCAAGCCGGCACGACGCTGCCCCTGCCTCAACATCGTCACAGCAACGGCTGCAAAAAAAAAACACCACGTTCCCAGTTCCACAGAGACAAAAGAAGAAGATGATGATAATGATGATGATGATAAGAGGCTAGGAGGGGAAGAAAAACAAACAGCGATACAATTAGAAACAAAAAAAAAAATGCTAGATAAGATTCGAGAGAAGATGGAGAACGGCACGGTTTTTTTGGCCAGATTTTTTCCCCCTTCAGCATAAATATCTTGGCCGCGATCATAAAACAGCTTAGAAGCAGGAGATCTAGCCTACAGAACGCAAAACCAACCTGGTAATGATGAAGCAGGAACCAGCTAATAAGGAAAAAAAAATACACACACCATTATTAAATATGCCACGTAAGAGAATTTAAAAAAACAAAACAAAACAAAACAAACCCTAAACACAAAAGGCTCACAGTAATTCAGAAATAACCCTTATCTTCAGGCAAATCTTTTACACATGGCATATGTTTACTTGTAACGTAAATATTCCCTATTGAAACGTAACCCCAGAAAGCAGGCACGAAATAACCCAGGTATCAAGCAGCCAACCTGGTTCGTCTAGTCTGTTAGTCCGCCAGTATTATATAGACTAGCGGAACTGTCAAGGACTATTTGACCCTCTGACATAGATAGTCTTAACCTCAGGTACCGCACGAGTCTATGCTCAGGAAGGGTTACACCGTCAGTTAAGATATGACAGGAATGTTGAAGCCAGACTTCTACCTACATCACCTGGCCCCTCTCTCTGACCAGGTATTTAAATTTACGGCAGGGACTAATTAAGGGAACTTTTTTTTTCGCCGCGGAGGAAGACAAAATATACCTTCCAAACATCTAGAAAGACGGGCTGAATATGCTCTCAATTGCTCGCATGCACATGCACGAACATTTTCAAGACAGATGTACATGCACAGCCACTAGATACTAGCGCTCCGAGTTTGAGGCTCACTGCACAACCCCCCCCCCCCCAACCCCCGGGGCTCTGACCCCTCCCTCCCCTAAACCTCCTACCTTATCCTCGAACCGAAAGGTGAGAGCTCGTCACTATTTGTGGGGGCGGGGGGATCATTACTCTCAGACTACTAGTATTAGGAGTCCGTTACTATCTAGCGGACACGATTGCTCTCAGCCTACCAGTATTAAGAGGCTGTTACTATCTGGCGGACATGATTGCTCTCAGCCTACCAGTATTAAGAGGCTGTTACTATCTGGCGGACATGATTGCTCTCAGACTACCAGTATTAAGAGGCTGTTACTATCTGGCGGACATGATTGCTCTCAGACTACCAGTATTAAGAGACCGTCGCTATTTGATGGACATGATTGCTCTCAGACTACCAGTATTAAAAGACCGTCGCTATCTGATGGACATGATTACTCTCAGGCTACTAGTATTAAGAGACCGTCGCTGTCTGATGGACATGATTGCTCTCAGATTACCAGTATTAAGAGACCGTTACTATCTGGCGGACATGATTGCTCTCAGACTACCAATATTAAGAGACCGTCACTATCTGGTGGACATGATTGCTCTCAGTCTACCAGTATTAAGAGACCGTCACTATCTGGTGGACATGATTGCTCTCAGTCTACCAGTATTAAGAGTCCGTCGCTATCTGGTGGACATGATTGCTCTCAGATTACCAGTATTAAGAGACCGTCACTATCTGGTGGACATGATTGCTCTCAGTCTACCAGTATTAAGAGTCCGTCGCTATCTGGTGGACATGATTGCTCTCAGATTACCAGTATTAAGAGACCGTCACTATCTGGTGGACATGATTGCTCTCAGATTACCAGTATTAAGAGACCGTCGCTGTCTGATGGACATGATTGCTCTCAGACTACCAGTATTAAGAGACCGTCACTATCTGGCGGACATGATTGCTCTCAGACTACCAGTATTAAGAGACCGTTACTATCTGGCGGACATGATTGCTCTCAGACTACCAGTATTAAGAGACCGTCACTATCTGGCGGACATGATTGCTCTCAGACTACCAGTATTAAGAGACCGTCACTATCTGGCGGACATGATTGCTCTCAGACTACCAGTATTAAGTGACCGTTACTATCTGGCGGACATGATTGCTCTCAGACTACCAGTATTAAGAGACCGTCACTATCTGGCGGACATGATTGCTCTCAGACTACCAGTATTAAGAGACCGTCACTATCTGGCGGACATGATTGCTCTCAGACTACCAGTATTAAGAGACCATTACTATCTGGTGGACATGATTGCTCTCAGTCTACCAGTATTAAGAGTCCGTCGCTATCAACGCATCGGTTTTGCTGTAGGAAGGTACTCTTTCTCAACCTCTTATGCCACCGCGGAAACTTGGTATTAAAAATATTTCTCACCATTCATGGATGATGAAGACGCTGTCCATTTTGGGACAAGATGGGTCCATCCCCAAACCCCAGCCCGTCAAGAATGTCAGGAGACCGAAACTCTTGCCTAACGGGGGTTAAGGGCGACGAAAAAAAAAACCACTGTCTGATCTGGCTGTCAGCGAGCCGTGGCTGACAGGATGGTGTCAGGGTTGGCGGACCATAGCCAGCCGAATACCATGTCCCACCTTTCTGGTTTAACTCTTCCCCTCCCTCTTAAAAGTACAATAACGGGGGACAGTGATGCCATAGTCTCCATGGTGGTGCAGTCTGCTAAAGAAGTATTGCATACCCCGCCCTCCCCCCTGTACTTTTTAGCTCCCCTTACGGACCGAAAAAAGGGGGCCCAGACTCGCTCACAATCCGACACACATCACCACAGCATCGGCTGCAAAAGAACACAAACTCGCTGTTCCAGGGGAGAGTGAAGAAGAAGAAGAAGAGGAAGAAGAAGAAGAAGAATAAGAAGAAGAAGAAGAAGAAGAAGATGGGGAGGGGTGAGAAAAAAGAGAAGAAGATGGGGCTACTTGAAGCCCCTTATTACTGAGAAACCACCACTAGTAGCAGCGCACAACAGCACGAGATAATACCCACGTGCAGTCCAACACTACTGAGGCGAAGTAGGTGGGGGGAGGGAGGGGAGGGTGTCCATCATTATTATAATAAGTAGTCTGAATCCCAGTATAAGTGAGTGATTAACTGTAGGAGTCTATGCCATTAGCATCGACTGTATCAAGCACAAGGGGCCCTTTTCAAGCACGCAGACTTGGAGATTATTATTATTATTATTATGGAGATCATGCTTCTCCATCTTGTGCGGTCCTTGGTGTTTGCTTTTCTTTTCTCCGTGGCGCTTGGTCAGTCCAGTGAGATTTTTTTTTCTCTTGGCTTCCTCTCTTCCCTTTTCTCCCTGGAATTTTCCAGTCATTAACTAGGTTCTTTAACTTCTGTCTTCTCATAACATGTCCAAGTTCTCTAACTTTTGTCTTCTCATGACATTATCCAAGTTCTCTAACTTCTGTCTTCTCATGACATTATCCAAGTTCTCTAACTTCTGTCTTCTCATTCATTCATTCATTCATTCATTCATTCATTTGCATGTCCCTTGCGGAACTTTGCCTCCCTAACAGCACTCCTGTAGGCCTCTCGGTTGTGAGCAAGATGGCCTGCTGTTGATGCGTCCATTCGCAAATAGTCAACCATGTCTTGCAGCCATCTTCGCCTTGGTCTTCCTCTCTTTCTTTTTCCCATTATGTACCCTTCCAAGGTGGTCTTCTCTAAACTCTCAAGACGTTTAATGTGTTCAGAATATTTAAGTTTTCTCTGTTTAATGTTCATTACCAGCCAATCTTCTTCAATGTTAAGTTATTGTAGTATGGATCTTCTTCTTCTTCTTCTTCGTTCACTTCTACCACCAAAAACCGCACTGTGATCCTACTGAATTCACGCCTGTGGTCCTCGTTAGGTCCCATGGTCCCTTGTGTGGTCCAAAATAGACCACACGAGATCCACGAAAGGACCACAAGGGGTTCAGAGTATCACAGTGCTTTAGCCTGTATTCTTGGTGGGTCTCGGAAGCGGGATTGCGTGACACCGTGGTTTTCATTGCACCAGTTTAGTCTAGGGTTGGACTTTCTCACCGGAAGACCTCGACGTGTTTAGGATATCAGTGCTGTTCATTCCTTTGCATGTCCCTTGCGGAACTTTGCCTCCCAAACAGCACTCCTGTAGGCCTCTCGGTTGTGAGCAAGATGGCCTGCTGCTGCTGCATCCATTTCCAGATCATCAACGATGTCTTGCAGCCATCTTCGTTTCGGTCTTCCTCTTTTTCTTTTTCCCATTATGTATCCTTCCAATACGGTCTTCTCTAAATTATCATGACGTTTAATGTGGCCAAAATATTTCAGTTTTCTCTCTTTAATCCTCTTTACTAGCCAGCCTTCTTCAATATTAAGCTCTTGTAGTATAGATATATTTGTTCTTTTTTGTGTCCACGATATTTGGAGAACTCTTCTATAGCATTTACATTCAAAGGCATTTATGTGCTTCTCAGCTGTTTTGTTAAGTGTCCAGGTCTCACAGGCATATGTTGCGATGGGAAAGATGCATGCCCTTAAAAATCTTATTTTTGTGGTTCTGTCTGCTCCTCTCCACAGATTCTTTATTTGTTTTACTTTCTGAAGAGCAATAGATGTCCTCCTTTTAATTTCCCTCATTGTATCTCCATTATTAGTTAGTAGTGATCCAAGATATTCAAAACTCTCCACTTCTTCCAGTTTTTCCTCATTGATACATATTTCAGTTGCCTTGTTTGTTTTGTCAGTTGTCATCACTTTAGTTTTCTTTGCATTAAGATAGAGGTTCTGCTCTTCGCTGTTCTTGCGGACTGACATAATTAGTTTTTCCAAAAAATCTTATTTTTGTAGTTCTGTCTTTACCCAAAGTAACGCAGTTTGATTATGTAGCACTTTGTCCGGAAAGTCGAAGTCCGGAAAGATTAGGCTACGCCAAATCGAAGTCAATAAGCATAGACAGAAGAAGAATCTGTAGTATCATAAAGGAGTCATTTAGGCCAGATTTGATTATGTAGAAAGCACAGGCGGTCGACACTGTCTCTAACGAAGTGATCAAGACACCATGAAAGAAAAGTAGTAAGATGACACGCCATGGCTCACGCCGACCAATGAATCGGGAATGAGGAAAAAAAAACACATTAGTCGTGCATGGCATTAACTTAAAGTAAAAACTGATAAAAAAAGAAGAAATAAATTCGTGAGCCTACGTTCACTGTAATCATCAAGCTTTCCGCTATGGGCGAGTACTTGCCTATGTTGATCTTAATCATCAAGCTTTCCACAATAGACGGGGACGTGCTACGTTGATCATAATCATCAAGCTACGCTTTCCACTGGGGACGTGCCTACGTTGAGTGTAATGATCAAGCTTTCCGCTATGGGACGGGTACGTGCCTATATTGATCTTAATCATCAAGCTTTCCACTAAGGACGGGGGCATGCTACTTTGATCGTAATCATCAAACTTTCCACTATGGACGGGGACGCACTATGTTGATCGTAATCATCCAGCTAAGCTTTCCACTATAGACGGGGACGTGGCTATGTTGATTGTAATCATCCAGCTAAGCTTTTCGCTGTGGACGAGGACGCGCCTATGTTGATTGTAATCATCCAGCTAAGCTTTTCGCTGTGGACGGGGACGGGCCTATGTTGATTGTAATCATCCAACTAAGCTTTTCGCTGTGGACGGGGACGCGCCTGTGTTGATCGTAATCATGAAGCTGCTCGCTATGGACGGGGACGTGCCTTTGTTGATCGTAATCATCAAGCCAAGCATTTCGCTGCGGACGGGGACGTGAAACTATTGATCGTAATCATCAAACTTTCCCCCACTGATGGAGACGTGCCTACACATCATAAAATAGCGGAGGATATCAGATAAAGACATATAAAGATAATCGTATCTCCTTCTTCATTTTTTGTCTAAGACATACACAAACATAAATGTATCTTCAACCCACGTGCCTGCAACGTAAAACCGGCAAGCAGTGAATGTCCGTCGGGATTCTGCCGGTTTCCAAGATTAGCCTACACTAATTGGCAGATCACATGGGAATTCACGCGATTAATACATTCCTCCTGGCTTACCGAGCAACACCTACTCAGGGTACAGTTAATCTGGGTTATTCTGAGCCTCGGGATGATATTTTCGTATCCCAAGCCCCCTCCCCCACAACTCCTCTTCAAAGTTTACGAGAAAGAGCAGGAGATCAAATCCGCGGAGCCATGTAATTATATAAAGCTTTCTCTTTGTTACTGGCCGAGTTCCAAGACAGGTCTTGCAGGTTTCAATTTGCCAGGACAGAGATTTCTGCTGCAGAATTCTATATGCCGGAGCAATCATCCTGTTCCATATCCTAACACATCTAAGGTTCCATGATTTATCAGTGTAGGGGCACGCGAAAAAGAAAACTCTGATAAAAACTTACATGGCTTAATTTGTCACTAAACTGAATTACATTGTAGTGTGAACTTCTCAAAGAAATAAAGATGAAGAAAACAAAATACTTTAGCCATGTTAAAAGACGTAACAATATATTGAAGACCATACTAGAAGGAAAGGTGGAAGGAAAAAAAAGAGCAAGAGGAAGACAGAGATGTAGATGGGAGGATAACATACGGGAGTGGACAGGACACAGCCTGACTGAGTGCACCATCAAGGCGAAGGAGCGAGGGAACTGGAGTATCATAAAGGAGTCATTTAGGCCAGATTTGATTATGTAGAAAGCACAGGCGGTCGACACTGTCTCTAACGAAGTGATCAAGACACCATGAAAGAAAAGTAGTAAGATGACACGCCATGGCTCACGCCGACCAATGAATCGGGAATAAGGGAAAAAAAACACATTAGTCGTGCATGGCATTAACTTAAAGTAAAAACTGATTAAAAAAAAGAAGAAATAAATCCGTGTGCATACGTTCACTGTAATCATCAAGCTTTCCGCTATGGGCGAGTACTTGCCTATGTTGATCTTAATCATCAAGCTTTCCACAATAGACGGGGACGTGCTACGTTGATCATAATCATCAAGCTACGCTTTCCACTGGGGACGTGCCTACGTTGAGTGTAATGATCAAGCTTTCCGCTATGGGACGGGTACGTGCCTATATTGATCTTAATCATCAAGCTTTCCACTAAGGACGGGGGCATGCTACTTTGATCGTAATCATCAAACTTTCCACTATGGACGGGGACGCATTATGTTGATCGTAATCATCCAGCTAAGCTTTCCACTATAGACGGGGACGTGGTTGTGTTGATTGTAATCATCCAGCTGAGCTTTTCGTTGTGGACGAGGACGCGCCTATGTTGATTGTAATCATCCAGCTAAGCTTTTCGCTGTGGACGGGGACGGGCCTATGTTGATTGTAATCATCCAACTAAGCTTTTCGCTGTGGACGGGGACGCGCCTGTGTTGATCGTAATCATGAAGCTGCTCGCTATGGACGGGGACGTGCCTTTGTTGATCGTAATCATCAAGCCAAGCATTTCGCTGCGGACGGGGACGTGAAACTATTGATCGTAATCATCAAACTTTCCCCCACTGATGGAGACGTGCCTACACATCATAAAATAGCGGAGGATATCAGATAAAGACATATAAAGATAATCGTATCTCCTTCTTCATTTTTTGTCTAAGACATACACAAACATAAATGTATCTTCAACCCACGTGTCTGCAACGTAAAACCGGCAAGCAGTGAATGTCCGTCGGGATTCTGCCGGTTTCCAAGATTAGCCTACACTAATTGGCAGATCACATGGGAATTCACGCGATTAATACATTCCTCCTGGCTTACCGGAGCAACACCTACTCAGGTTATTCTGAGCCTCGGGATGATATTTTCGTATCCCAAGCCCCCTCCCCCACAACTCCCCTTCAAAGTTTACGAGAAAGAGCAGGAGATCAAATCCGCGGAGCCATGTAATTATATAAAGCTTTCTCTTTGTTACTGGCCGAGTTCCAAGGCAGGTCTTGCAGGTTTCAATTTGCCAGGACAGAGATTTCTGCTGCAGAATTCTATATGCCGGAGCAATCATCCTGTTCCATATCCTAACACATCTAAGGTTCCATGATTTATCAGTGTAGGGGCACGCGAAAAAGAAAACTCTGATAAAAACTTACATGGCTTAATTTGTCACTAAACTGAATTACATTGTAGTGTGAACTTCTCAAAGAAATAAAGATGAAGAAAACAAAATACTTTAGCCATGTTAAAAGACGTAACAATATATTGAAGACCATACTAGAAGGAAAGGTGGAAGGAAAAAAAAGAGCAAGAGGAAGACAGAGATGTAGATGGGAGGATAACATACGGGAGTGGACAGGACACAGACTGGCTGAGTGCACCATCAAGGCGAAGGAGCGAGGGAACTGGAGATCATTAACGCCAAGCTTCTGTTTTGGAGAACACACATGATGATGATTGTTTGTCACTTCTGGTATCTGTCACTTCCCTGCGTGGCAGAGTAGCTAAGATGGAGTTTGAAGAGTCTGGCGTCACATAAGAGAGAATTGTTCGAGTCAGGAGGGGAAATAGATAGATAGATAGATAGATAGATAGATAGATAGATAGATAGATAGATAGATAGATAGATAGATAGATAGATAGATAGATAGATAGATAGATAGATAGAATCTAACAACTTGCAGACTTCCAGAAGTTATGACAAGAAGGGGTCTACCTCACCCCCACTCTGTCCTCTTAAGAATGTCAGGAGTTAAAAGAGCAAAACACTTGTCTGATTTGGGGGTGGGGTGAGGGGTAAATGGGGGAGAATATGCTGTCCGATCTGGCAGTAAGCGACCCATAACTGACATGATAGGGGTCAAGGGTGCGAACCACGGCCGACCAAGACCCTGCCCCACCACTCTTTTAGTACCCCCCATCCCCAGTAACAGGCCTAGCCTGGCTAACAAGGCAGAAAACGCCGTATTCCCCCCCCCCCCCACAGGGGTGGAGTCAGTTAAAGAAGTACTGCAGACTCCCTGCTTTTTAGCTGCACCAGGGACTGAAAAAATAACAACAAAACAATCCACTGTAACCAGCTCCCAATCCGACACGGTGTTGTGTCTTTACGTCATCGGCTACAAAGAACACCAGCTAGCAGATCGAGGGACACAGAAGAAGAAGAAGAAGAAGAATGAGGAAGAGGAGGAGAAGAAGGATGAGGGGTCAACCGCTGATGAGTTAGAGAGTCGTGCTGTCTATAGCATAGAATTTTCTGTACCCTGGAGGCTGATCTTCAGAAAACCTTCGTTCATTGTTACAGTGTACACTTGTGATAACAAGCGTTATAAACTGTTGTCTGTTATCAGTGTCATCAAGGAAAGAGATCTGTGAATAAGCATGACCGTTTATGCCTACCGGCATGATGATGATGATGATGACGACGACGGTATCAGCAAATAAAAGCCTTGCTATACACTTACAAATTTAGATCAGCATGGTCATAGCCGATGGAGATACAATGAGGGAAACTAAAAGGAGGATGTCTATTGCTCTTCAGAAAGTAAAACAACTAAAGAATCTGTGGAGAGGAGCAGACAGAACTACAAAAATAAGATTTTTAAGGGCATGCATCTTTCTCATCGCAGCTTATGCCTGTGAGATCTGGACACTTAACAAAACAGCTGAGAAACGCATAAATGCCTTTGAATGTAAATGCTACAGAAGAGTTCTCCAAATATCGTGGACACAAAAAAGAACAAATATATCTATACTACAAGAGCTTAATATTGAAGAAGGCTGGCTAGTAAAGAGGATTAAAGAGAGAGAAAACTTAAATATTTTGGACACATTAAACATCATGATAATCTAGAGAAGACCGTCTTGGAAGGGTACATAATGGGAAAGAGAAAGAGAGGAAGACCAAGGCGTAGATGGCCGCAAGACATCGTTGATGATCTGGAAATGGATGCAGCAGCTGAAGGCAATCTCGCTCACAATCGAGAGGCCTACAGGGGTGCTCTTTGGGAGGCAAAGTTCCGCAAGGGACATACAAACGAATGAATGAATGGTCATAGCCGGATGTGTTATTTTAGGTTAACGGGAGCAGACTGCGGAAGGATATACCTTGGAAAGTATGCGAAGAGTAGTTCCACAGTTTTCGGACATTCCTTTTACTCGTAATTTGAAAACGCGTAAGTTGAAAACGACCAGCGCTACGGCTGTTTAGCTAAGGAAAATGAGGGGAGACGAAATCTATGTCCCCTGGCATTTACGTGCCGTAAGGGGTGTGAAGTGTTAGCGCCTTCACATTGGCAGGCCAATGAAGCATGTGAGGGTAGGGGATGATACTGTCTGTCCTCACTGTCTGTTGTTTTCCTAGGGAAACATGAGGTATTCATTTTCTTTGTTTTGGGGCGGGGGGCTGAGTTGACCCCGATATCTGTTGGGTCCCCCCAAAAACAAAACACCATTCCAAAGCGAAATCGAACCAAAGGCCTTTCATTTGGTAAGCGAGTACACTAACCACTACCCCACAGCTGTATTATTAAATACGTGAAATTAGAATAATCCTAGAATAGTAATTCGGCAATTTTAACGAAGGACGTTTAGAATAATCTGCAGCAATTTTAACCAGGCCGGTTAGGATAACAATCTTCAAGAATTTTAATAAGGCGGAATAATAATCTTCAGCAATTTTAACGCAGGACAGTTAGAATAATCTTCAGTAATTTTAACAAAGAAGGGTTAGGGGGAAAAAAATATCCGACAGTTTTCGGAGATGACGATTAGAATAACCTCCAGCAATTTTTTAACAAAAGGACATTTAGAATGACCGTTGGCAATTTTAACAGAAGACGATCAGAATAATTCTCAGCAATTTTAACAAGCGACAGTTAAAACAATCCTCAGGAGCTTAAACGATCTCCGGCAAGTATTTTTTTTAAAACAAAACAATGAAATAATTTCCGGTAATTTTAGCAAATGGACGATAAGAATAATTTCCCCGCTATTTTAACGTTGAAATATTAAAGCACTTGTCCCTGCAGTTTTAACACAGTGGAATAATCAAGCCGCTTTAACCACCTCTCAGTTTTATGAATAGCAGAAGTAGATGAATGATTAAGAGCAGGAAACAGGTGCGATTTAGGATCGACTGCAAGAAAACAAAATGGAGGTCATTTTCCATGTCATACACATGGACGTTAGGATAGGGGCTCAAGTTCTGATAGGGAATTTTCTGAGAGGAACTTTGAAATACTGTGAATAGGGAACTTGAAAATACAATGTGAAAGCTGGACCTCACAAAGTGTGAAGTGCTGAGCTAGGAAGCGATAGAAGAGTTCTCCAAATATCGTGGACACAAAAAAGAACAAATATATCTATACTACAAGAGCTTAATATTGAAGAAGGCTGGCTAGTAAAGAGGATTAAAGAGAGAGAAAACTTAAATATTTTGGACACATTAAACATCATGATAATCTAGAGAAGACCGTCTTGGAAGGGTACATAATGGGAAAGAGAAAGAGAGGAAGACCAAGGCGTAGATGGCCGCAAGACATCGTTGATGATCTGCAAATGGATGCAGCAGCTGAAGGCAATCTCGCTCACAATCGAGAGGCCTACATGGGTGCTCTTTGGGAGGCAAAGTTCCGCAAGGGACATACAAACGAATGAATGAATGGTCATAGCCGGATGTGTTATTTTAGGTTAACGGGAGCAGACTGCGGAAGGATATACCTTGGAAAGTATGCGAAGAGTAGTTCCACAGTTTTCGGACATTCCTTTTACTCGTAATTTGAAAACGCGTAAGTTGAAAACGACCAGCGCTACGGCTGTTTAGCTAAGGAAAATGAGGGGAGACGAAATCTATGTCCCCTGGCATTTACGTGCCGTAAGGGGTGTGAAGTGTTAGCGCCTTCACATTGGCAGGCCAATGAAGCATGTGAGGGTAGGGGATGATACTGTCTGTCCTCACTGTCTGTTGTTTTCCTAGGGAAACATGAGGTATTCATTTTCTTTGTTTTGGGGCGGGGGGCTGAGTTGACCCCGATATCTGTTGGGTCCCCCCAAAAACAAAACACCATTCCAAAGCGAAATCGAACCAAAGGCCTTTCATTTGGTAAGCGAGTACACTAACCACTACCCCACAGCTGTATTATTAAATACGTGAAATTAGAATAATCCTAGAATAGTAATTCGGCAATTTTAACGAAGGACGTTTAGAATAATCTGCAGCAATTTTAACCAGGCCGGTTAGGATAACAATCTTCAAGAATTTTAATAAGGCGGAATAATAATCTTCAGCAATTTTAACGCAGGACAGTTAGAATAATCTTCAGTAATTTTAACAAAGAAGGGTTAGGGGGAAAAAAATATCCGACAGTTTTCGGAGATGACGATTAGAATAACCTCCAGCAATTTTTTAACAAAAGGACATTTAGAATGACCGTTGGCAATTTTAACAGAAGACGATCAGAATAATTCTCAGCAATTTTAACAAGCGACAGTTAAAACAATCCTCAGGAGCTTAAACGATCTCCGGCAAGTATTTTTTTTAAAACAAAACAATGAAATAATTTCCGGTAATTTTAGCAAATGGACGATAAGAATAATTTCCCCGCTATTTTAACGTTGAAATATTAAAGCACTTGTCCCTGCAGTTTTAACACAGTGGAATAATCAAGCCGCTTTAACCACCTCTCAGTTTTATGAATAGCAGAAGTAGATGAATGATTAAGAGCAGGAAACAGGTGCGATTTAGGATCGACTGCAAGAAAACAAAATGGAGGTCATTTTCCATGTCATACACATGGACGTTAGGATAGGGGCTCAAGTTCTGATAGGGAATTTTCTGAGAGGAACTTTGAAATACTGTGAATAGGGAACTTGAAAATACAATGTGAAAGCTGGACCTCACAAAGTGTGAAGTGCTGAGCTAGGAAGCGATAGAAGGCCCACTCTCTCACCGAACGTCTGCAGATATATAGTACAAAACAGCATACACACCTAGAAGACATCCTTGTAAAGTATACAAAGATAAGCCGTTGGACGAGTTTTTTTTTTTTACAAAAAAACTATTCCCGTATATTTTGTTATCTTTTTATAGCGGCTCCTCAAGCTTTTGTCCCGTATATTCTTCAATATTTGCTTTCAGTTTTGTTCGCTCCTCAACAAATCAAGGGCAGTACTGCATTATTAGAGAGATAAAGTACTTGCTTATTAGAGAGATAAAGTACTTGAATATATCCGTTTTTTAAAAAAATATTACACTGACAGCTGTGTGTATCTAAGTACTCAAGTGTGCTCTGCCTTGGAAAGTAGATATCCCTCTTTTCGTTTTTTTTTTTAAGTGGGGATGGTGTATTCATTGTATAGAACGCTGGAGGAATGGAGGGAGAGGTTTAGAGTATGTTTGTGGGTATCTTATCTATTTACTTAAGATAAAAGTTGGTTAGCTTTACACTAGGCGACCTTGGGCTTGTGAAAAAATGTGAAACAGAGTCGTTGTGGAGGACTTTCGTTGTGGAGGACTTTCGTTGTGGAGGAATTCCGTTGTGGAGGACTTTCGTTGTGGAGGACTTTCGTTGTGGAGGAATTTCGTTGTGGAGGACTTTCGTTGTGGAGGACTTTCGTTGTGGAGGAATTCCGTTATGGAGGACTTTCGTTGTGGAGGACTTTCGTTGTGGAGGAATTTCGTTGTGGAGGACTTTCGTTGTGGAGGACTTTCGTTGTGGAGGACTTGAAGCCGACACGTTGTGATCAGTAGGTGAGCATATTAAAGACAGAGCTACATACCTGTCTGTCTGTCTGCTTGTCTGTTTGTCTTTTTGCCTACCTCTCTATCTGTCTGCCTACTTATCTGTCTGCATGCATGCCTGCCTGTCTGCCTATCTATCTATCTATCTATCTATCTATCTATCTATCTATCTATCTATCTATCTATCTATCTATCTATCTATCTATCTATCTATCTATCTATCTATCTGAGTATAGAGTATATAGCTCATATAGATAAGACAGGAGAAGAACAATTATTTGAGAAATTTAGTGAAAGACAAAATTGATAGTACATCGATCTCGAAAGCGATAAATACTCTAGTAAATAAAAAAAAACCAATCTAACCTACAAGGAAATAATCATGAACAAACTTGCACTAACTTCAGTGAACATTTTACGGAAGAAATTAGTATTTAAAATCTTCATTACCGACCCCATACTTGCAACCTGAACGTGTTAAAAACTTTCAGCGACAGTAAATGTGAAAATCTAAAACTAAATATTCCTTTCCTCACAGTCGGTGAGGTTTATAACTACATCCGGTCTTTAAACAACACTAACTCAGCAGGATGTGATGACATCAGTAACAAGATACTACGCTACGCTGCACCATTTATCACAGACACACTAACATACATATACAATGTGTGCATTGACAAACACTATTTCTCTGACGCATTTAAACTCGCCAAAATGTTTCTTTTTTTAAAAATTCTGGACAGACTAGTGACCTCTCAAACTATAGATCTATTTCCACTTTGTCATCATTATCTAAAACTCTTGAAAAGCATATACAAAAGTTTACACTGCTACACATGCAGGAAAACAATCTACTAATAAACAGTCAGTCAGGTTTTAGACCAAATCACTCCTGCCACACAGCGTTAACTAAAATGACTGAAAACTGGCTGTCTGACATAAATGATGAATTGTGTGGTGATATTTGTTGATTTCAAGAAAGCCTTCCATGTGACTAGTCATGAAATTCTTCCCAAAAAGCTGGAAGGTTATACAGTACACACTGACCTGACAAAACCTATTACATCTTTTCTCTCAGGTAGAAAACAAGTAATTTGCTTCAGAAATAAAATATGTGACTCATCTGACTGGTATTCCTCAAGGTTCCATTCTTGGTCCTCTTCTCTTTGTTGTCTATATTAACGATCTTCCGCTACATTTAAAGCACTTTTCATGTGACCTTTTTGCTGATGACCGCACCATTTACAGTAGCGACTATGACATAAATAACCTACAGGAAACGCTACAAAATGACATAAATAGTTTGATTAAATGGAGTAAATGATAATTGTATGTTGATAAACACTAACAAATCAAAATCTATGCCCATCACTACAAGAGAGAAACTGCACAATGCAACAAGAACTACACTACAGCTTTGTTCGTTGTCTACAGAAATAGTAGATGCTCATGGAACATCTCGGACTCACCACTGATCAACATTTAACTTGGAATTCTCACGTACATAATCGATCAAACTTGATAGCACAGAAAGTCTGTTTACCACCTAGCCAAAATTAAACACTTTATCAACCAAGACATGAGAAAGACATAATACATATTACATATACAAACACACTTAGATTACTGCTCCACAATCTGGGATGGATGCTCAGTTTCAAACACACAAAGGCTCCACTCACCTCACAAGCGGGCATTAAATATGATTTGTGGCAAACACCCAGTACAGACTGCAGATCAGCACAAAGAACTGGAAATTCTACCCCTCAAATATACAGTTATTTTTAACAAACTCAAATTTGTTCACAGAATTTCGTCGCACAATTCTCTGCCTTACTTGTAGCCATTGTTTACGTCTAGTATTAAACATAGCCAAAGTTTAAGAAACTGTCCTCTTCCTAAACCCAGGGTAGATCTGTACAAGAAAAGCTTTGCATATTCTGCGGTATAGCTCTGGAACTCCCTCCCCTACCGTCTAAAATCCGTTAGTAATACTTCATCCTTTAACTCAAGCCTTTTTCAATATTTACTGATTTGTAACTACATACCTCCAAAGAAATATCTAATAGCCTCTCATACCACGACTCGCCGGCCACCGAGTTCTGTTCTAAAAGAACATAGTTCTAAACAAAATGTGTTAGATCTTGTATCTTGTTAGAAATTTTCTTATAAAATATGCGGGAGTAGAATGTCAGAAGAAATCCATTGAAAATGTATTTGTGTGTGTATGTACATATGTGTGTGTGTGTGCTATCTTGTTAGATCAGTTACCTCTTATGTAGTTCATTATCCTATATTTGTGAAAATACTTTTTTTCATCTTGCATTCTTAGGTTTTTCCCCCCATGTAATCATCATCATCATCATCATCATCATGTGCGGTGCCGACTGGCGTTGGCTATTATGCTTCTCCAGAGTACCCGATCCTTCATGCAGGCCATCAGTTCAGTTGGTGATCTCCTCCCACACCATCTCGTCAGACTGTCCACTATCATTTCTCTTGGTCTTCCTCCGGATCTTCTTCTCTCAATTTTTCCTGTTATATTTTTCAGTGCCCCCTCTTCTCATTGTGTGTACTGTGAAAGTACATTGTTTCTCTCTCTCTCTCTCTCTCTCTTTCTCTCTTATCTTTTTGACAAGGTTTTTTTTGTCTCTCCAGCTCTTCTCATACATTCTTCATTAGTTATTTTTGCTGTTCAGGGGATTCGCAACATTCTTCTAATAAACCACATTTCTGCTGCTTCCAATGAGTTTTGTGCAGACCTGCCTATTGTCCATGATTCACTTCCATATAACAAGATAGGTTCAATATAACATTTTAGGACTCGTTTTCTAACATTCATTGATACGGATGTGTTGTATATGTTTCTCATTCTCTGAAATGCAGTCTTTGCTTGGCCTATTCCTTAGCTAATTTCTGTTTTGCATTTCCCATCTGAAGTTATTACTGCTACAAGGTAATTGAATTTCTGCACCTGCTTTAGAATAGTTCCGTTTAATTTTATGCTGCATGCTGGTGGATTCTGTTTCTTAGATATAACCATAGTCTCTGTCTTTTTGATGTTCAAAGTAAGGCCTTTCTGTTCACTTCCTTTAGCGATTTTATCCAAGAGATTTTGCAGGTCCTGTTGGTTCTCAGCTGTCAGTACTGTGTCGTCAGCATACCGAAGGTTGTTAATATTGTATCCTCCAGTTGACCTGGCCCTGTGATGATCGTTCTTAAAATATTCTCGCTGTACAGAGAAAAAAGGTCTGGAGATAGTACACATCCCTGTCGCACCCCTTGTTTTATAGGTTGATATTTTCCAGTTCTATTTTCAACTCGAATTGCAGCTTCTTGCTGCCGGTATAGATGTTTTACAATCCTCAGGTCTTTGCCGTCTATATTGATGTCTTCAAGCATTTTAATAATTTCATCATGTTTCACCTTGTCGAATGCCTTGGTGTAATCAATGAAGCATAAGTAGAGATCTTTTGTACTTCTAAAGCTCTTTCTGTTCGCAAAGCTTAAATGGTATTGTATGTTTGTAAGTTTTCTTTCCTTCAACAAATCCAAACTGTTCATCTGCTATTTTCATTTTTACATTTTCCCGTGTTCTTCTCATAATAATTCTCAGAAGCAGCTTTGTTATGTGACGTGAGAGGCTGATAGTCCGGTGGTCATCCTTTGCACCTGGTTTCTTTGGTAGTGCTATAAACGTGGATTTAAGCAGGTCACTGGGCGTATAGCCACTGTTGTAAATGTCATTCAGTAACTTGATTATTATTTTTATTCCTATCTCCTCTAGCGCCTCTATTTCTTCTATTGATATATTATCAGGCCCAGTCGCTTTTTTCTTTCTTCGTATGACTGAGTAATATGTATGCTTATTTCATACATATGAAACATATAGATATATCTATTCATGTAGGTTTTGTATATTAAATCTTGTGTGTGGGAAGAATGAAAGATGGAGCGATAAAGGGCAGAATGTAAGATGGGCCTGCGTGCCCAATTCTTCACCCTTTTAAATTAAAGATCATTCTATCTATCTATCTATCTATCTATCTATCTATCTATCTATCTATCTATCTATCTATCTATCTATCTATCTATCTATCTGTCTGTCTGTCTGTCTGTCTGTCTGTCCTTCTATCCGTCTATCTATCTGTCTGTCTGTCCGTCTGTTTGTCTAAACTTTTCTTGATATAAACTGACTTTCACTCTAGACAGCGTTTTAAAACACGTCGTTTCTAATGTGGCAGCCTTAGATGAGTGTCGGAATTTTCTTAAATAAATAAAAAAATGAGAATCACTGTTCTTAAAACCTAAAAAAAATAGTTTATCTAAACAATGAGAGAATGAATGATGCCTGGAAGACGGAGAGGTAAAGGAAGAGAGCGCACAAGAGCACTAAACCATTCTGTGTAAACAATAAGGAGAACTCTTCTTCTTCTTCTTCTTCTTTCATTCTCAGACATCGACTTGTATACTTCTAAAGTAATCAGTGGCCAGCTAGAGTTTGTATACATCCCCATATAGCTTCTCTTTAACTGGCACAGGTGTTGTTCTGCACGTCATATGTTGGGCACCCCTGTAGAATATGCCCCCCCCCCGCCCCCAGGTCATCTTACCAGTGCCATATGTGCCACATGTCGGTAGGGTCAACTTTGAGACGGTTGCAACGCTGGTCCTAAGCTATAAGAAAAAAAAATGTTTTTAACTTTTGACGAACGAAGCAATGCAGGAGTTGGCAACCTTCCTACCGAAATCAAGGAAAATCGAAAGGGACATAACTATTTCTACTTTAATGGGCGTAACTCAGTGGGAAACTCCTTTCTCTACAGTGGCCAAATGCCACCTGTGTTAGTGGCCTGTGGACCACACTCACGTCCATAGGTTGTAATAATAATAGTAATAATTGAAGACCACGTGATTGGCTCAGTGGTTAGGAGTTCGGTCTACTAAATCCAGTGGTACAGGGTTCAAGTTCCAGAAAATGTTTTTTTTTTTTTTTCCTGATACCACTACAGCAAAAAAGGTCCCGTGGTCCATCCAGCCTCTAAAAATGGTACCCTGAGAAATCCGGGGGAGGTAAATGCGGGTAGGCGTGATTACTGACCATATCACACTTTCCTGTGCTAATGGTCTCGGAAATAGGAGCCCAACACCGAACCCCCAATATACCTTAATGGCATGGGAACGGGGATTGTACCCCTTTTTTATTTGTCTAATATGATGTAATAACCACACCATAATTAACGTGATGAGGCCCGCAAGGCGGATCGCCTGATGTGAAGTATAGCTAAGTATATTATGAAATATAAGTATAGAAGCGAAATGTATGACACAAGATGTCCGAGGGAAGATAACCATATTTTTGGAAGAAAATATAGCCTAGCCTAAGGGCGATGTCTTAAGAGCCGGTCTGAAGAAACAAATCTCACCGTCTGACCAGTTAGTGCGGTGTTTAGAGTATCGCTGATATCCCGGGGGACAGTCGTTTCCTCGGCCGCCCTCTCTCCTCGTTTCACGGGAACATACTATATATTACCGTTCTCATAACATCAGATTGTAAGTGTATCATAACATCAGATTGTAGATGTTGCATAACATCAGATTGTAGATGTTGCATAACATCAGATTGTAGATGTTGCATAACATCAGATTGTAGATTTATCATAACATCAGATTGCAGATGTATCATAACATCAGATTGTAGATGTTGCATAACATCAGATTATAGATGTATCATAACATCAGATTGTAGATGTTGCATAACATCAGATTGTAGATTCATAAAAGAGATAACCCAACAACAAAAAACGATATGTCAGATAAAGGTAGCTTTTCAGAAAACGAAATCTATTTTGTGCAGTCCATCTTTGTCAATAGACAATAGGAAAAGAGTCTTGAATTGCTACATCCAGCCAGTACTACTGTATGGAAGCGAATCATGGCTACTAACAAGAACAAAAAAAAGAGCATTAGAAGCAACTGAAATGTGATTCCTACGAAGAATGTTAAGAATATCATGGACATCTGAACTAACAAATGAAGAATGAACTTTAACGAACACCTTTCGTTGGAGAAGGTCTGGGTTCACTGGCCATATAAAATCGAAGATGAGGGATAGAAAAATATCATGACAACAGGGTAAAACTGGAGGCAGGAAAGGAGAGAGGTAGACCAAGGCAGAAAATCCTAGATGGCTTGACAAAATGGCGTGGGAGAAGCAAAGTAACAGAACTGATGGATTACATGAAAGATCGGTAACTGTGGAGAGACGTGATCACCGACGCTTCCAGGCAAGGCACATGATGATGATGATGATGATGATGAAACATTACGCCGAAGACCTACCATACGTCTAGTAATCCGTCTCGACTTTGATGAAATTAAACTTACACTAAGCACCAAGCATAAACAAGAACTTCCGGTAAGGAAAGAAAAGAACACACAAACAACACAAAAATTAATGCGCCATTCACTTAAATAGCTCCAGAAAGAACATTACCCAGAGAGAGAGAGAGAGAGAGAGAGAGAGAGAGAGAGAGAGAGAGAGAGTCGACACAATCTATAAACGGTCGCTGATAAAGGGGACATAAACTATAGACATTAATAGATAAGGGGACATAATCTGCAGCCGTGTATATAAGTGGATAAAGCAGTTCTTCAACCCACCAAATGAAGAGCAATAATATACAGGGCAATAATAATAATAATAATAAGAAGAAACACTTTCTGGTGTGCAGGGGCGAATCTTAAAGTTACTTGGACAAATACAGAACTATACGCAAGCAAGCATCTTGACCATTCTTGGCTCCTTCAAAGAGTGCCCAAAAGCATTCGGACCAGAGGCGTGAGACATGGTCAGAGGACACAAACTTGGGGCAAAAGCTTTGGAACATCTTTGATTACCTCAGTCCACTGCAAGAAAGAAAGCCTTGACGGTAGCAAGAGAGAGGGAGAGAGAGAGGGGAGGGGAGGGGAGGAGAGAGAGGGGAGTGGAAGAGAGGGAGGGGAGGGGATGAGAGGGAGGGGAGGGCAAGGGAGGGGAGGGGAGGGCAAGGGAGGGGAGGGGAGGGGGAGGGGGAGGGAGGGGAGGGAGGGGGGAGGGAGGGAGATAGTCATGAAATTATGTAACTCGTTTTGTTGTAAAAATGTTAAATTCAGATGTACCTCTATCACTTTCATCGTACGAATCACTATCATTCTCAAGATTCGTAAAATTTCACCATTTCATTATTTCATCTCACGGGCAATCAACCCCCAGTTCACGTCATTTCAACCGACTTTGTAATTGTTGCTTGGTGAATGTAAATTTTTAAAAAACGAAAAAAAAAAACAAAAACAAAAACAACTTAGGGAGCTCCCATCAGGATCTGGAGAGGACTGTGGGCTTTGCCATGTCGACAGGGATCAGGATCTGATGTGACGAGCAACCTGGAACTTAGAAGAAGAAGAAGAAGAAGAAGAAAAGAAGAAGAACAGGAACCATCTTGAGCAACTCGATGAACATGTTAAAGTAAATTCGGGCCAGTTCTCTATGACTCTCGACACAAAACATCTACTGTAGTGCTATACTAAGAACTAGGGCGAATGTCGCTTCCTTTCAACAGAGTTCAGTAGAATCCCGCCTTCACTGGGATGTTACACATTTTTTTGTCAATCATTTATTGCATTTATTTCTGTTTTTCTTAACATTTATTCCATCATCGACCCTATAGCTGACATGCTAGTGTCAGGGTTGGCGACCTATTTCAGGTCAAGACTCTGTCTCAACTCTCCGCTGGGCACATTTGGTAACAGACCCAAACCAACTAACCTGGTATGGGGGGGGGGGGAGAGATCGCCATAGCCACCATCGTGGTGGAGCCTGATAAAGAAGTACTGCACACTTCCTGCTTTGTCAGCTCCACTCTGGGACTGAAAAATAAAACAGATGCCTTGACCCGCTCCCAAGCCGACACCACGATGCTGTACCTCAACATCTTCACGCCATCGGCTTGCAAAGAACACCAGCTCGTAGTTTCAGGGAGATTGAAGAAGTAGAAGAAACCTTAGTCAAGTTCTCAAACTGTCGTTACAAGGTCCTTGCCTCTCATCTTCTGGTCCAAATCCTAGCTGTGAAGCTGTTTCAGAGCTCTACTCGGGTTCTAATAATCATCATCATCATCGTCATGTGCGGTGCCGAGTGGCGTTGGCTATAATGCTTCTCCAGAGTACACGATCCTTCATGCAAGCCATTAGCTCAGTTGGTGATCTCCTCTCACACCACCCCGTCAGACTGTCCAGTATCATTTCTCTTGGTCTTCCTCTTGATCTTCTTCCCTCTATTTTTTTTCTGTTGTTATAATATTTTCAATGCCCCCTCTTCTCATTGCATATCCTATGAAAGTACATTGTCTCTCTCTTATCTTTTGACAAAATTTTCTAAGCAAGGTCCACTAACTGTGGGCAAGCGTTACTGGCCAAAGAGACCGACCGACTAATCAGAGGCAGTCTTTAGATTAGTCGCTCGTTCTAGAAGCCCACCTAGAACTTTGGGCTGGAAATTAAAAAAGCATCTTAGTCACCACCGAACTTCATCGATGAAAGTTACTTTCACGGGCAAAGTTTCACAAACGCATGATCACACAACAAAACAAAACATACAGACAAACAACACAGTGCATATACTATACAAATAGCACCACACAAATTAAACGCACAGCGCAATAACACAAAATATATTCTTCTTCTTCTTTGTAAATATGCCTTAACTTCCGTTTACATTGGCGTTTATAGCTGATACACAAGGTACTGGTACCCACATTGTAAATCGGAAATGTTCACGCCTATGTTAATTCAACAACGTACACAGACCCTTCGTCCTGGTACATTTTTACATATCTCCAGGCGTCTGGTATTCTAAAATATCTCTCCCCCCCCCCCAATCCTCCTTTTCCCCCTTCCTGTTTTGACTATCCGCTTCCTATATATTTTTTTTTACCTTTGGGGGAGGGGATGGGGGCTCCAAAAGCCATGTCACAATTGAAGAGATTAAAACATAACGTGTGAAAGCCCGCGAAACTATCCTCTCAAGACATTTAAGACCTTTACCTGCAGTCCAAGTCAGTTGTCATTCAGCTGACACCTGGAGCTATGAACGGCTTTAAGAGCTGACACGATATCAGAGATCGCGCTGGCAGACTTTTAATATCCTCCGGCTGGAATTTCACGCATATCCTAAGAAAACAGAATTTCATACATAGCCCAAGAAATATAATTTCATATACATCTTACAACTTCATGCATGTCCTAGGAAAGAGAAACTTCATACATATCACAGGGAAGAGAATTTCAAACATACAATGGGAAACATAATTTCACGCATAACCAAGGAAACAGAATTTCACATATATCCTAGTAAATAGAGTTTCATATAAATCCTATAAATCAGACGTTCATATATATATTTCCTAGGAAAAAGAATTTCATATATATCACAGGAAACTGAATTTCAAATACATCACAGGAAACTGAATTCCAAATATATCACAGGAAACAAACTTCATATATATCCTATGAAACAGAATCTCATATATATCTTATGAAATAGAATTTCATATATATCCTATGAAACAGAATTTCATATATATATATATGTATCACAGAAAATAGAACTTTCAAATAATGTAGAAAATAACAGCGTATGTTCTGAATTAGCTTAGTGCTGAGCAAAGCTTGATTCGTAGCTCACTGAAACAGATAATATCAGCCTCGGTCAGGAACCTTCGTTCAGATGAAAAGGGCTTTTCATTTTTCTGCTTATTTTCTTTAGTATTATTATATTTTATTCTCGTTTGAGGCGGGGGTGGGGGTGGGCGTGAACACGGAAATTAAATGATTGTGATATGGGAATGAAATGATGAGAATATGTGAATCAAATTATGGGGAATGGGAACCAGATTAAAAGGGGGGGGGGTTTGGGAACCAAATGATGGGATTATGTGAATTAAATGATGGGAGGTATGGGAACCAAATGATGGAAATATGAGAACAAAATGGTGGAGGTACGGGAATCAAATGATGGAAGTATGAGAACCAAATGAAAGTGTTACGAGAAAAACAATTGATGAGGGTATGGGACTCGATCCTTGAATAATTTTCAAGAAAATTTCAATCTATACATACGTAAAAAAAAAAAAAAAAGCTTTCGACCTCTTGTGAAGCCATATCAGCACCCAACCAACAAAAAAAATCCTCTTGATGATGATGATTTGACACTCTGGCGAAAGGGAGGGATGGAGGTAGGGGTATGATGACAGTTTGGGCAATGCATTAGGGGTCTGTCCAAATATGACATTAAAAAAAAGAACATAGTGGATGTTGAGTAAAAGAGGGCTCACCTGGGCAAGGTATAGAGGCACATAAAGACATGGTGTTAATGCCCATATTTTCCTTGACCTGTCAGGAACCTGGGCAGGAGAGAGAAGGACGGGCATTTGTGTGGGAAGACCTTGCGGAAACCGCATGTGGTTTGGGCACCAAAAGGTTCAGAGAGAAGGGCAGAGATTAAGGTGGGGGGAGGGGCCGGGGTCTGTAATCGTGAAAAGATTGAGAACCCCTGGTTTGCGGGCAAACTTAAGTGATTCATTTGCTTAGGCCAGGAGTGACTTTGGGAAATGACAGGCGCGAGGAAACTAACGCCCTCCTTCAGGTACGCAACATCAATTACGTACCCTACACACATAACGTATACACGAACTATTTACTTAGGGAGAACATAGATTACGTTTATCGATCGGCTTTCGTTCCTAATTTTGGCAAACCACAAAACGTTTACTTATTGATAGCCAGACTACATAACCGAAGCTGTGAATTCCCCAGTACGGTCTCCTTTCCGTAGCCAAATCCCGGGACAAAGGTAACGTGATACTACAGACATTGGGCGTCCGGGTGTTGTTTGTTGCGATAAAATAATATGGAGTACAAGGTCACTGTTTGATATTGATGCTGGGGGAAGTATTGCATAATAATTAGTGTATATAACTATACACGGAGCCAATGCAGTAAAGCTGTGATATCTTATATCTTATATCCTTCCCGTGCCGTTAAACGCCACATAGGGCTCGCAAAGTAGTTCGCCAAATTTTCCTGTCTTCGGTGAATCTTTCAACCTCATCAAGGGATTTTATGCCTGCTAATTTGGCCTCTCTTAACAATGTCCTCTTCAGAGTTTCACGCGGTCTGCCTCTTTTTCTTTGGCCTGTTGTGTTCCACTTGACAGCTTGTTTTGGGATTCTCTGATCATTTCTTCTCATCAAGTGACCAACATATGTCCATCTCCTTATCCTGATCACCCATGAGACTGGTTGTTCATTCATCTGTCTTATGTCTGCATTGTTCTTGAATTCGTTCCACTTGATGCCGAGTATTTTCCTTAGGCATTTGTTTTCAAAAGAGTCTAATTTAAAAGAGCCTAAAAATAAATTTTTAAAAGCTGTGATACCAAAATGTACAAACTAGGGAAAAAAGTAGGAACAGCTTTATTACTTAACAAGTACACAATTGTGATGTTTCGGCGTGAGCTTTAATCATATAAAGACACACAAAACAAAGAAACACAGAGAGAGAGAGAGAGAGGTGATAAAGTACAAATTCACATGAAGAGTAGGGGACCGAATGCAGAAACATCTGTATGATACCTCCCGGCATGCTTCGAGACCAGTCCCGAATCATTTCAAAGGCCCCAACAACAGAGACAAATCTGACATTCTGGTAACAGCCATCAAACAATGTCACGCAGATGACACAAGCCGCCTAGCGCTCGAGAACCGCTGCGTTCAGGAATATAGGACGCTGGTACCACATGGTTTGAACTCGTTATTCAGCTACACCTAACATTCTCCTCTTCCACAATCCCTCTCAATTAAGTTCCCTTCTCACTTGTTACCTATCAGAACCTCCTCGCAGCATAAAATTACAACTCCTCTACCCTAACTATAATCACATATTTCACATTCTCTCAGCTAGACTACCATTCTATCACTCTATCTTCCTTCCACGGTTTCCCCACCCACCACCTTCAGTTACGACCCACCCATCACACATCCCAAGTCTTCATTTAAATACTTTCTATACTCCATTTCTGACACACAGTGTCGGACAAGCCACAGCTTCTTACAAGTTACAGCTGTTCCTACTTTTTCTCCTAGTTTATACATCTTAGGGAAGTATCGATGCAGGCCGGGCAGGAAGAGTTTGTGTAGTCATCATCGCTAGAAGCACTCTTGACACAGGCTGGTGTGGATTGCTAAGTCAAGTGATAGAGCACAGTGTTGGATGGTTGGATTGCTAAGTCAAGTGATAGAGCACAGTGTTTGATGGCTGGATTGATAAGTCAAGTGATAGAGCACAGTGTTTGATGGCTGGATTGATAAGTCAAGTGATAGAGCACAGTGTTGGATGGTTGGATTGATAAGTCAAGTGATAGAGCACAGTGTTGGATGGTTGGATTGATAAGTCAAGTGACAGACCCAGTGTTGGATGGCTGGATTGATAAGTGAAGTGACAGAGCACAGTGCTGGATGCTTGGACCTCCTTAAAACCATTTGAAAAGAAAGCACTTTCAGATGTGACAGAAAGAAAACAAAATGACAAGATAATCACTTGGGACTTAACCACGAACTCCGGAAGGACGAGCAACCGTCTAGCTACAAAAGTACAGCGCACTAATAAACTTCGCTATCTTGCACCCCACAAAAAAGAAATATGTTTCATAGCGAAGCGATCAATGCCTGACTGGCCGAGAATCGTGACACCCGGAAGGGGGACGAGGCTATTAGCAAAGTCACAGAGTCCTGGGGGATCGTTAACGATCCTGTTGGGCTCCTTGGAGGAGTTGTATGTTCTTCACTTATACGTCCTCATCTTACTTTCTGGCGCTCTTGTACTTGCTGACTTTCCTCCCTCTGTCTATCTTTATTATAAAGCTTAACCATACACCTCTGTCTGCCTGTACTGGGGGGGGGGGGGGGTGAAGGCGCTTGTTCGTTCAGACAGTCAGCGACCCACATGCTGATAATGCTAGCGTCAAGGTTAGTGAACCAGAGCTGACCAAGACCTTGTTCCAACTCTCCGACGGTACCCCCAGTCTGGCTAAAGGGGCAGGGCTCGCCATAGTCCCCATAGTGGCGGATTCTGCTAAAGAAGTATTGCACCCCCCCCCCCCGGTTCTTTTTAGCTGCACTCCGGGATTGAAAAAAATATCTTCCATAACCCGCTCCCACGTCGAAACGATGCTGTCCCTTACCACCTTTACAGCATCGGCCGCAAAGAACACTAGCTCGCAGTTACAGGGAGACAGTACCAGTACAAGTCTTACCTTTATCACAAGGAACATTTTTTTACAGCTGTCGTCATTTATCTTAACTCTCGGGAGTCCAAAACAATTTTTGAGCGGAGACAGAGGTAGAAATTTACAGTTAACTCTTTCATTTCAAAACAACTCTGCCAGGGTCAGCAGATCTTGTATAGCTATGCGAATTAATACTCAGGGCGACATGTAGCCAAGATCTAAATAAACTGAAAAGCGTCACATTTCTAATCCACCATACATTTTTCATCACAGAGTAACTTCAGTTAGGAAAAAGTGAAAGAGGTGGAGAGATTTGAATATCTTGGCTCATTATTAACTACTACTGGAGATACAATGAGGGAAATTAAAAGTAGGACATCTATCTCTCTTCAGAAAGTAAAACAACTAAAGAAGATGTGGAAACGAACAGACAGAGACAGAAATAGAAAAATAAGATTTTGAAGGGGAATGCATCTTTCTCATCGCAACATATGCCCGTGGGACCTGGACACTTAACAAAACAGCTGAGAAGAACATAAATGCCCTTGAATCTAAATGCTACAGAAGAGTCCCTGAAATATCATGGGCACAAAAAAAAAAAAAAGAACAAATATAACCATACTACAAGACCTTAATCTTGAAGAAGGATGGTTAGTAAAGAGGATTAAACAGAAAAAAACTGAAATATTTTAGGCACATTAAACGTCATGATAATTTAGAGAAGACGGTCTTGGAAGGGTACATAATGGGAAAAGAAAGAAAGGAAGACCAAGGCGAAGGTGGTTGCAAGACATCGTTGATGATCTGCAAATAGATGCATCAGCAGCAGACCATCTTGCTCACAACCGAGAGGCCTACAGGAGAGCTGTTAGGGAGGCAAAGTTCCGCAAGGGACATACAAATGACTGACTGAGAGTAACTTCCTTTCGTTTTTTTTTTAAACCAAATTTCTCCTTAAAAGCTATTCTGACAGAGCATGGACATTAATCCAGGAGTAAAAGAGTTATGTCTGAAGTTGTAGCTGGTCAAGGAACGTATCACGTGGAAAACGACCCTGCTTCAATTTTAACGGAATACGTGGATCATAAAGGAAAACAAGATGCAAACACAAGGAGACTGAGCCTAGCAACACAAACATGGTGTGGTATCTTGTGGCCTCATTATATATGTCAAATATTGACAGAATTAAATATAGCAGGGATTGTTCAGTAAAACTTTATGCCTGGAAGCATGTGCGAGGTAGGTGCTCAGACTCTAGAGCACATGGCGTAGCCCCCTCCCCTTCCTCCCTCCTTCTACCAAGAAGACCGAACCCAGCTTTGGCCATAGGGAGCTACACTGGAAGGCAAATTTTAGGGTGCAAAGCATGACCTGATAGGGAGTGCACAATTTATCTGGACAGTAAATATAGACATCTGGGGTTAGAACCAGGGGAAGATCAAAAGAAATGATACGGGACAGTCTGACGAGATGGTGTGAGAGGAGGTCACCAACTGAGCTGATGGCCTGCATGAAGGATCGTGTACTCTGGAGAAGCATGATAGCCAACGACAGTCGCCACGGCACTTGATGATGATGATGGGGTTAGAACCATGAAACAAAGAAGAAGAAGAATAAGAAGACGAAGAAGAATGGCGTGATCAAAACCAAAATTCCGCCAAAAAACGAAATATGTCACTTGACAAAGCTTAACTCTTGCACTTGATACAAAACGACGAAAGAGCGAGTACTCGAGTAAGAGTTTAAAAAAATGATAAAAAAAGAAGAAGAGAAAAGGATAATAACTAAATTCTCAATAAGATCAAGATCAGTGCTTCTCAAATTACGTGATTTCGCCCCCCCCTTTTTTTCCCCTCATCTTTGAGAGCGGTGCTAAGATCTAGGAGCGCGATAAGGGAAAACGGGCATCATAACTATCAGAAATAAGAAAAAATCTTCTCTCTCTCTCTCTCTCTCACACACACAACTAACACCGTAATCCCCAGTAGGGCTCACACACACACACCCACACACACACAGAATATTTATTGCTCATCCATGAAGCAAATGCGCAAAAATCGAAAACCTGCTCACTGTTCCTCCCTCGTGCATCATTACAAGGAAAGCGATCATCTTCGATCTGGTTTGCTGACGTCATATTTTCAAAATGGCCGGTACGTCTCCTCACAGTTACATCAATAGAGGGGTGGCAAATAGGCCACCTTTTTTTAGCAGCAGGATTATGTTGCTCGGAGTCAGTGAACCGTGACGGGAGAAGTTGAAAACAAACCAGATTTAAGTTCACTTGCTCAGCAAATTAGTGGGATTGGTACTGTTGTTCAGAGGGGGGGGGGAGAGGGGCAGGGCTCCGACCAGGACACTTGTTAAGTGTCATCTCGTGTCGAGGGGGGAGGGGGAGGGGGAGGGAGGATGTGATCGAAATAATGAACCTGGGATACTGGTCGTGTCAAAGACGTTCTGGGAGAAAAGGAATTCATGTGGTGTGTCACCGTCAGTCCGAAGAGGATGACGTGGTCGTTTTCGCTTTCGGTTTACATGAACTCGTTCATCTGTCATTTTACACAAGGTTTTTGCATGCACGAGAGAGGAACAGTGAGAAGGTTATCGATTTTTTGCGCATTTGCTTTCTTCGATGACGGTTTTCCGAAGGTTTATCTGGTTGTCTTCACGTGTGTACACACACATACAATCACAAACCATCTCGAGATCAACGGTCACCAAGAGCACCCCCCCCCCCCCCCCCCGCCCGGCCATCCACAAATTCGCACACTTTATTTTTAGCATTGTTTCATGCGAGGCCAGGCGACCCGTTATCATATATAACGACTACCTTCCACTGGAACTGAAGAACTGATAGACAATCCAGGGAAATAAACTACGTCCAAGAAATGAATATTTTAGTGGTTGAGGTGCTACGAGCGGCAGAATGCTATACGTATAGAATTGAAGATTTTTTTTTTTTTTTGGTCAGAAAAAATACTTTTTAACCTCAGGAGAACAATCGCAAGCTTAGAAAAATAGCTATTTCCTATCTATCTATCTATCTATCTATCTATCTATCTATCTATCTATCTATCTATCTATCTATCTATCTATCTATCTATCTATCTATCTATCTATCTATCTATCTATCTGTCTATCCATCCATCCATCCATCCATCCATCTATCTATCTATCTATCTATCTATCTATCTATCTATCTATCTATCTATCTATCTATCTATCTATCTATCTATCTATCTATCTATCCTTCATCTTGTATTACTTTCTTTATCTTGCCCGGTCTTGGCTGTCAACATCAGAAACATTTATTAGGAAACTAATCTATAGACGTCACATGTCCCGTATGAGAACGTTGTAAAGGTAAATTCCCCGTTTCACGCCATTAAGGCATATTGCTGATACGGTGTTAGGCCCGTATTTCCAAGACCTTCGGCACATGAAAGTGTGATGTTGTCAGTATCACGCCTGGCCCCATTTACCTTCCCAGATTTCTCTGGTACCCATTTTTAGAGGCTGGGTTGATCTCATGGCCTTTTAGGCGTGGTGGTATCAGAAAGAAAAAAAAAACTCATTGCTGGGACTTGATCCCAGTAGAACCGGATTAGTAGACCAAGCACCTAGCCACTCTGCCAACCAGGTTGAGTAAGATGCGCCACATGGGAAAAAAATTATGGAAACCCCTGAAATTGTAGCAAAGGTACAGCCTTACCTGCTCAGAACAAATTTATCTTTATTTTTTTTTTTTCGTGTAAATTTCGCAAGCAAAGAATGAAAAGAAACTTATCTTGAGATCAGATAAATCGACAAACAATGCCCAAGGAGAAGGTTAAAAATAGGAGGAGGAATAATCAACCATACTCACCAGCGGGTTACTTTATGTTTGCTTTGCGGAAAGAGAAAGGTGTGTTTGATCACGTGGGCTGTGCTGCAGGTGAGGGTTGCCCGGGAACCTGTTGTTTTGAACAGGGGTCACGTGACGTTTCGTGAGGTTTGGCGTGTGATGAGAGCAGAGTTTTCTAGAAAATGTTGTGTTATCTCTGAGAACGAACTTGATTGTACAAGAGAGAGAGAGAGAGAGAGAGTTGACTGTACTAGTGAGAGTAAACTTGACTGTGTTAGAGAGAGAGAGAGAGAGAGAGAGAGAGGAGGAGGAAAAGAGAGAGTGAACTTTACTGTGGTAGAAAGTAAAAGTTATTGCGCTAGGAAGAGTAAACTTGACTTTGTTGGAGAGAGAGAATTTTACTGTGGAAGAGTGTAAACTTGAAACTTGACTTTGTTGGAGAGAGAGAGAGTGAGTGAGAGAGAGCTTTACTGTGGTAGAGATTAAACTTGATCTTGTTAGAGAGAGAGGGGGGGAGAAAGAGAGTATTTTACATTGCTAGAGATTAAACTTGATCGTGTTATAGAGAGAGAGAGAGAGAGGGAGAAAGAGAGTACTTTACAGTGGCAGAGATTAAACTTGATCGTGTTAGAGAGAAAGAGAGTACTTTACTGTGGTAGAGATTAAACTTGATCTTGTTAGAGAGAGAGAGAGAGAGAGAGAGAGAGAGAAGGAAAGAGAGTACTTTACTGTAGTTGACAGTAAAGTTATTGTTCTAGAAGATTAAACTTGACTTTGTTAGAGAACGAGAGAAACAAAGAGAGAGAACTTTCATGTGGAAGAGTAAAACTGACTCTGCTAAAAAGTGAACTTGACTGTAGGTAGACAGCGCACTTGACTTCGCTACAGATAGAACAACGCCCAGGCTAGGTAGAGCGAATTTAACTGTGCTGACGACAGGAGGGAACTTGACTTCACTAGAGAAAGGGAACTTGACTTCACTAGAGAAAGGGAACTTGACTTCACTAGAGAAAGGGAACTTGAATTCACTAGAGAAAGGGAATTTGGCTTCAATAAAGAAAGCAATAGAGGGCTCACCTGGGCAAGAGCAGAAAAAAAGGCGAAGGACAGGCATTTGTGGAAAACCCTTGCAGAAGCCCCATGTGCCCTGAACACTTAAGGTTCAGAGAGAGAGAGAGAGAGAGAGAGAGAGAGAGAGAGAGAGAGAGAGAGAGAAAGGGAACTTGGCTTAACTAGAGAAAGGGAATTTGGCTTCAATAGAGAAAGGGAACTTGACTTCACTAGAGAAAGGGAACTTGACTTCACTAGAGAACGGGAACTTAGCTTCACCAGAGAGTACTAGACTGACAAGACACAGTACGCCATATCTCTAAGAACCAAGTAGCCACAACTGACCAGAACGTTGTCCTGTTATCACGCAATGCTCTTGGAAACCACGTTGTCTTGTAATCACAACAATGCTCTTGGAAACTATGTTGTACTGAAATCACGCAGTGCTCTCAGAAATCACGGTGTTCTGTAATCAAGCAAATGTCTTAGAAATCACGGTGCTCTGTAATCTTGGAAAATATGTTGTCCTGTTATCACATATTTGCTCTAAGAAACTATGTTGTCCTGTTATCACATATTTGCTCTAGAAAACTATGTTGTCCTGTTATCACATATTTGCTCTAGAAAACTATGTTGTCCTGTTATCACATATTTGCTTTAGGAAACTGTGTTGTCCTTTCATCACATATTTGCTTTAGGAAACTATGTTGTCCTGTTATCACATATTTGCTTTAGGAAACTGTGTTGTCCTCTTATCACATATGTCATTTTGGAAACTATGTTCTCTTGCTTCTGTCTGGCTTCCTAGGAGGCAAAGATGGACATGTTCCCGATAGTTTTAGAAGTCTAGAGAAAAGTGACTTCTCTCCCAGGGAAAAGGGAACTTGACTTCACTAGAGAAAGGGAACTTGACTTCACTAGAGAAAGGGAACTTGGCTTAACTAGAGAAAGGGAACTTGGCTTCACTAAAGAAAGGGAACTTGGCTTCACTAGAAAAAGGGAACTTGGCTTCACTAGAGAGTACTAGACTGACAAGACACAGTGTAGCATAACTCTAAGAGCCAAGGAACCAAAACTGACCAGAAGATTTTCCTGTCATCCTGTTGCCTAAACTCCTAGGAATTATAAAACAAATCCACCGAAGCCCAACTCCCCGTCCCACTCCACTACGCAGTGAAATGCAATAGGCGGCTCTGATATTGCCGTCAGCGTTCATCATTTTCATCGCAAAACAAAACACGATGTTTCGGATTAACAGACTAGTCCTAGCCATCGCCCGCCATGTTGTTGACATAGTTACCGCAAGCTGGGATACTGCAGGCATTCAAATTAGAGGTAACAAAACATCAGCAAATAAACTTCCAACAATAATATCAAAAGGTGGAATAATTTACCATATATATATTTCGTGTTTTTTTTTTCTCGCAGTCATGTCGTTCCGAGCTGGTTATTTGGTATTATACGTATTGAAAATGGAGAACTACTATGAATAATTTTCGTTTCTGACGCACTCGACTTACCATATTATGATGACTTTAAAATGTCAGAGCAATCTCAATAGGGTTCAGAAAAGGGCACAATATTTTTCACATGTCCCCATTCATTTCAGCGGATTTCATTTTCTGCCAGTATAGATGTCCTTGGAAAAGCTTTGGTACATATTATATAGACGCCATCGTTAGAGAGGCGGCTTGGTTAGCTGAGTGGTTGTGTACATATTATATAAACGCCATCGTCAGAGAGGCGGCTTGGTTAGCTGAGTGGTTAGGCGCTCGGTTTACTAATCCAGTGGTACCGGGTTCAAGTCTCAGCAGTGGGATTTTCTTCTGGTACCAACACGCCAAAGAAAAAAAAAAGTCCCGGGGTCCATACAGCCTTTAAAAAAATGGGTCCCAAAGAAATGTGGCAGGATGTGATACTGGCACATCAGACTTTCATGTGCCGAAGGTCATGGACATACGGGCCTCACACCGCATCCTTGGTATATCTTTATATGGTATGGAAACGGAGATTTTATCTTTACCTTTTTTTTTTTTTTAAACCATCATTGGAGAGCACCGTAACTGCTGGAAACAAGATGATACATCTGTTTTCAGTCATTGGCCGTGCTTCCTTTAAATGTTCTCGGAGAATTTATGAAATCTGAGACAAGATCTTAAAAAGGATATCACAGGGGCCAAGCCAAGAGAAGTCAGTTCCAAGGAGATTTCAGGGTCAGACCAAGAAGAAACGATGGGAAAATAAGAGATATGGATTATGACCACAAAAAAAAAAAATACTGGAAGAAATGAAGAAAAAATCAATAAATTCTTAAGAAAGTCCCACGTGCTTTTACGAATTCAAGAGGGAAAGTACTCACTAGTTGCTTGTATTACTGAGACATAAAAAAAAAAACAGTTCTGAATTTCTTGAGTGGGAGAATTATTTTGAAACTTCAAAACCGAATAGAATGAACCCTCTTGTTTTCACGACAACAAACTACAGAAGCAAGCGAATAGATAAAACCAATGGAGAGGCGTGCTTAAAAGACGTGTCTTTTCTCTTTACTATTATCAAAATCATCAACATTACAGTTAATCAGCTTTTAAATAAATTCAGTATATGACAAGGGCAGTGTAGTATATGTAGGAACAGGAACAGATTTATTAAACCTAAGTTGGTTTTCAACACCAGAAACAAGAAATAAAAAAAAAAAAGAACAAATAAAGTCAGTGACCTGTCAGCTCAGAGGTGCGCAACTCTGAGCAAAATCGTTACCGACTGAAACAGTATAAATAGGAGATGTGAGAGAGTTTTAATCGCTCGGGAATGTGTGCATTGCGCACGTAGGAATCACAGAATCCACCAGCATGCAGTATTAAATTAAACGGAACTATTCTAAATCAGGTGCAGAAATTCAAATACCTTGGAGCAGTAATAATTTCAGATGGGAAATGCAGAACAGAAAGTAGGAACAGAATAGGCCAAGCAAAGACTGCATTTCAGAGAATGAGAAACATAATAGCTAACACATCTTTATCAATGAATGGTAGAAAACGAGTCCTAAAATGCTATATTGAACCTATCTTGTTATATGGAAGTGAATCATGGACAATAGGCAAGTCTGCACAAAAAATCATTGGAAGCAGCAGAAATGTGGTTTATTAGAAGAATGTTGCGAATCCCCTGGACAGCAAAAATAACTAATGAAGAATATATGAGAAGAGCTGGAGAGACAAAAAAACCTTGTGAAAAAGATAAGAGAGAGACAATGTACTTTCATAGGACATGCAATGAGAAGAGGGGACATTGAAAATATTATAACAACAGGAAAAATAGAAGGAAGAAGATCAAGAGGAAGACCAAGAGAAATGATACTGGACAGTCTGACGGGATGGTGTGAGAGGAGATCACCAACTGAACTGATGGCCTGCATGAAGGATTGGGTACTCTGGAGAAGCATAATAGCCAACGCCAGTCGGCACGGCACATGATGATGATGATGCAAGTAGGAAGGTGGCAATGGATCGGTGGAGACCATGCTCTTGTTTTAAGCATGAATGAGTATGTTATTCCTCGATATATATCTGTGTGTGTTGGTATAGTTTATATTCTGTGACGTGTGCAACATGTGCTGTTCATGCCTCCGATCTACCCCAACCCACCCTGATATGGTGGACAGATCAACGATATATTAATAATCAATCTTTTTGATTAATATGTCTCTTCTGCGGGAAGATTTGAAATTTATTTTTAAGTAAGCATTGAGGATTTTATGTGCATATAAATTTATGCACTACACGCCTATATGCATGTGTCGTATTTTCGTGTCCCTTTCTTTGTGCAAGTAGATAGATAAGTATTAAGGACAATACTTTGAAATATATTATATATATATGTACATATATATATGTACATATACATATGTATATATACACACAGCATATAAGAGACATTATGGCTTAATAACATTAAATCCATTTGTTTATGTTCCAGATGATTTGAATGATTGCAATCATTCAATTTTTTTTTTTGTATTTGTATTTTTAGAAGGAACCACTGATGTTAAGAAGGTGGATTAGGGTTGATTTTCTTTTGTCGTTGATATCATCAAAATTGATGATCGTTGATGAAGAATCTCTACTCGTGCTTTCTTTCTTTATCGTAGCGTTTTGATGTGTAGGAACGGATGAGAAGTGGGACAAAGAGTAAAGGGTTGATGTGTAGGAATGTATGAGAAGTGGGACAAAGAGTGAAGGGCAGATGTGTAGGAATGGATGAGAAGTGGAACAGAGAGTGAAGGGTTGATGTCTAGGAATAGATGAGAATTGGGACAGAGAGTAAAGGGTTGATGTGTAGGAATGTATGAGAAGTGGGACAAAGAGTAAAGGGTTGATGTGTAGGAATGTATGAGAAGTGGAACAGAGAGTAAAGGGTTGATGTGTAGGAATGGATGAGAAGTGGGACAGAGAGTGAAGGGCAGATCACAGGCCAGACACAGTATGGGTTAATCATTCTGGTAAGAATATTTAACCGTATATCTGCTGTACCTTAAGATAAAAGCAATACAAGCAAAATAGAAAATTATATATTTAAATTAAATCCTACAGTAGGTTAAGTATTATATATATATATATATATATATATATATATATATATATATATATATATAAACAGCGCATATTCTACGCTCATTTTTATACGAAATAATACATCAATACTTTTTTTAGCATTAAATATTTGATAATTAATGCATTCTCAACGTCGGCCTGGTTGACTGAGCGGTTAGTCGCTCGATCTACTGATCCGTTGGTAATGGGTTCAAGTCTCAGCGGTGCGGTTCTTTTTTCTGGTACCACCACACCCTCCAAAAAAAAGTCCCTGCGTCCACCCAGCCTCTAAAAAATGGGTACCCAGAGAAATCTGGAAAGGTAAATGCGGTCAGGCGTGATACCGACCACATCAGACTTTCGTGTGCTGAAAGTGTTGGAAATGAGGGCCTAACACCGTATCCTCAATGTATATTAATGGCATTGAAAGAGGGATCTTACCTACATGTAACTAGTACATACTGAACAACGCGAAGTCTTCAAAACACATCCGTATGTGCATGGAATCTCTTTTCGCATATAAACATTACATTTCATTACGTGCTGTTCTAGAGAGCGTCGGCGATCAAGCCTCTAATTCTTGTGATCCATGGTGTCTTACGATCAATTCAAATGATTTTTTTTCATACCACTTGGTCAGTCAACTGAGATTATTTTTTTTTCTCTTGGCCTTCCTTTCTTTCTTTTTCCCCATGAATTTTCTAGTTATTTACTCGGTTCTCCAACTTCTGTCCTCTCATGACACGTTCAAGCCATTTTGACTTGTCTTTTTTTTCTCATTATTTTAACTAGTTTTCGTTGGTTCTGAAACTTTTTTTTTTTTTTTGGAGGACGTCTTCGATATTTTTGTCTATCTGTTCACGTTATTTGTTGCATATTTCTCCGAAACCACATCTCTGTTCATCTCACAACATCTCGCAACATCTCACTTTTGACAACATCTGACAATATCTCGCAACACAGACATAAACTATGTCTGAAAAAATATTCAGGAGACTAAAAAATAAAACAGAAAACCTAAAGGAACAAAAAAAAAAAAACAAACAAACAAACTTACAGCGCTCTTTGCTCTGGACCATAGGGAAAGAGATCAGAACCATTGACGTATCTTCACTTGTCTGCCCTTACCAAAAAAAAAAAAACACGTTATTATGACCGTCCGCTGGTGTCAGAACTGTCTCGCGCGCTACGAACCAACAAAATGATAAATTCACCCAAGACACTGCACACGAAGTACCCAGATTTCGGGGCCAGCATCTACGAATGGAAACACAAGTAAGGCTAGAGAAACACACATTGGCTCCCACACAGTGTGATATTATTGAATTGAATCAAATCTCACCCCCCCTCACTTCACCCATACTGCGACACGGTTAAACGCTCCTTAAAGAATGGACGAAAATATACGGGACACGATGAATACAAACACTACAGCCTGACGGCTTTCGGTCTCCAAACGCCCAGCGGAAATGCCTATTTTTTTTTTTTAAAATTCAAACCACCTCGGATATAGTTAGTATTTCTATTCACCGATATAAGATCTCATTCCATAACTGGAGATCTCGAAATCTGTAACCAAGTTCTAGGGGGACGAGGGGTGGGGGGGGGGGGGGTGAAATCTGTAACCAAGTTCTAGGGGGACGAGGGGTGGGGGGTGAAATCTGTAACCAAGTTCTAGGGGGACGAGGGGTGGGGGGTGAAATCTATAACCAAGTTCTAGGGAGGGGGGGGGGCGGCGGGGGGATTCGATGAGTCACTTACCATATTCAAGGGACACTGGCGGAGAAAGAACACGGGACGGGCAGGAATAAAGAATAAACACATGAAAAGGTACGGCTCTATGCAAATCTTCACCTGGGACTTAATATTGAAAACCTTTCTTTATAACACAGGGGTAGGTACCCCAACTCCCCTCCCCAACCAACCTACACACACACACACCCGGCCATGTCCTCACCCAGCCTTTTTTTTCAGACTTAGACATTAAAAGAAAAAAAAAAGCAAGAATAAAGCGTAAATATAAATTTGCTGACTAGGAGCTATAAAAAAAAAGAAGATTCCTAAACTTGATGCTGATGTCAGACAAATTTGTATACAATTTTAGCCGGTTTGTTGACTTTACGAAATGTCACTTCGGCCCACAAGCACATTTACGGACTGTTATAAAAATGTTTATCAGAAAAAAAGATCAAATTGATGTGGGGGACGATTGTATAGATTTACGGGCATGGGTATAAAGTAAAACAGACAGAATAGGCAGACAAAGGCAGACATTGATGGACAGACAGGCAAAGAAACGAATAATTTGGGTATAAGTATATATAAAACTAAATATATAAATATACATGAAGCCACTACAGTAAACCTGTGATAACGGAACTTACGAAGAAGCAGGGGGGGTCACAAGATAGGCGGTGCAGGACAGGTAGACGTGCAGGTGGACAGATCGACAGACAGACATGTAGACAGACAGGACAGGAGGTAGGCGAACAGGTGGACAGATAGACAGACAGACATGTAGACAGACAGGGCGGGAGAAGCAGAAAAAAATGAGTGGACATGTGGACAGACAGCCAGAAGGACGGGCAGATAGATAAATAGAGAGACAGATAGACAGACACAGACAGACAGATAGACAGATAGATAGATAGATAGATGGATAGATAGATAGATAGATAGACAGACAGACAGACAGACAGACAGATAGATAGATAGATAGATAGATAGATAGATAGATAGATAGATAGATAGATAGATAGATAGATAGATAGATAGATAGTGTCCGTATCTCAAACAATTGCCCAACATTTGTCAGTCCACGAATGTCAACCAGCGTTGGCTTTTGTTTACAAAGGGCACATATCTACGACCCATGGTGGAAGCCAGACAGGACATTAATGTTTTTGATAACTGATAGTGCCCTGAAGTGCCCTATATTGATAGTGCCCTTTAGTTCCCCCTATTGATGGTACAGCATGTGGAAACAATTTTCCTCTGGATAGTTCCGGAAATGAAAAGATTACCTCCGATATATTACATTCTTTTGGAAGTAGTATGTGAAGTATCACTTTCCGCTTGTCTCTTGTCGGCTTTTTTTTAGATAAAATGTATTACTTTATTTTGGTATACAGCCAGCACAAGCGTGATATATTACTTTCTCCTTGGCTAATGATCGTTCAGTATGACTTATTACTTTACTGTGATGTAAGTCTGATATTACATCTGTGCAATGCATGGCCCAGCCAGAATTTACATCCATGCAATGAATTACACAGTTTTATATTAGACTTGTGTAATGCTTTACACAGTACGACCTTGTGCTTTTGAGACAGAAAGTAGCCTCAATTTTTCTATAAAAATCTGTAATCTGTACTCAGAGACTGGCATCCCCGAACACAGAGCATTCCCATACGTGCTCCACCTTCCGTTCCAACACCCGCTGAACCGTGCGCCTGCTGATGGAGTCAGTCACACACGGGTTTTTCTCTAAAAAAAAAAAAAAATTTCAGGAATATGTCGTAGGCAGACCAGATCAAATATGCCCACTCTCTTGGGGGCAACATGCGCGAGAGAGGAACAGCGAACTGCTAATCGTTCATTTGATAGCGAATGTGAGAAACCTGCAGATATTCAGCACATAATGAGTAGGCTGTATGGGGGTGGGGGACGGGGAAGGACACGTGCATGTCGCTTCTCCAGGTACATGAGTGGCACAGATACAGAAAACTAGACGTACTAGAACCCTGCTGTCCAACTTCAGTGGCCTCAAGGATTACACTGCGGGAGGAAACAGAGAGGCGGGCCGCATTTAAATCAACTAGTTTTTGCTCAACTTACGAAAACTTAAGAAAAAGTGACAGTAAAGGTGAGCTGACTGTTTCTAAGTAGCTTTATCTTGTCTATTTTAAAAATCTTTTTACATGTTTTTGTTAGTCTTAATAATAAATTACAATTTCATAATAATCTCACTGGCCGCATATTGTCTCGCAGGCCTGATGCAGTAGGCCGGCCACGATTTGGAGACCCCTGTTCAAGAACAATAACAACGATCGGGGAAAAAAGCAATGTGATATAGTTATAAACGCTACAGAACTACAGCTTGATAGAATTACTGACGTGACAGTAACCACAGACGTGACAAACTACAGACGTGACAGAACTACAGACGCGACATTACCATAGACGTGACAGAACTACTGCCGTGATAGAACCACAGACGTGACAGAACTATTGTCGTGACAGAACCATATACGGGACAGAACTATTGTCGTGATAGAACCATATACGGGACAGAACTATTGTCGAGATAGAACCACAGGCGCGGTATAAAAGAAGATGAGATGGAACTTCAGAACGCGAGAGAGCTACAGATAAGACAGACGTGAACATAAGATATCAGACGAATCAAACTAACAGATATGACGGAAATTCGGACGTGACCGAACAAGAGACGTGACCAAACTACGGAAGTGACAGAACTATAGACGTGACAGAAGTATGGGCAAGACAGAAATGGAGACGTGGTAGTATTGTGATGGCAGTATGTGTAGTGCTAATGGTGTGTGTCGTATTTCATCTTGCGTGGCTTTTACTGATGGTTACGACAAGGTAGAATATAACTGGTATCATTCTCTCTTATAGACTCCACGTGCAACCCACAACAGAATAAGAACAGACGAGATCAGACTCTGAGATAAACAGTCGCACACAAGACCCAGATGACAGTCGTTGCCATACACGTAGCAATAACAGACATAAATCCTTGGCCAACTTCTTCTTCTTCTTCTTCTTCGTTTGAGGTTGCTGGTCATATCAGATCCCGATCCCTGTCGACATAGCCAGGCCCACAGTTCTCTCCAGATCCTGAAAGTTCTTGGCTAACAAAATAACATAACGTTTAATGCAGCACTAGATGAAGGATTATCGAAGGACGGTTTGGTCATCCCATGTGATGATTCAAATCAATCAGGTTTACTCGGCAATCCGGCCATACAACAAGGACAACGCATATCACGGGAATTCTCCCAAGGAAAGCACGATCTTCAGCTTATAAAACAGGACATACGTTCCATCCTCTATTCCAGACTCCAGCTTTTCCCGGGTCCCCGCGACCCGCTAATTCTCTCTCTCCCCCCCCCCCCGGGCTTCTTCTGTCCCTGGCCTCTACTCACGCAAGACCCCGGGCGTATAACACACAACTGCAGACGTTATGGATCTACTGACCTCACAGGAAAAACATACTTTGACAGATCCATGGCAGGACGGAACTACAGACCCGCGACAGCCATAGAGATATGATAGATCGCCCCGGTACATTGGAAGCTCACGGAACAGAAGGTCGCCCAGTGCAGAATGCTCATTTAAATTAAGCTTTTATCTCCACGGAGCAGGATAATAAGAACCGTTCAGTGCACGCCATGTTAAACCTTGACTCATGATTTGGCGCCCTCACCCCCCCCCCCGACTTTGCCCCCTACCCCCAACCCCCTTTTTGTGGCGTCCTCTCTTCGCCGAGATAATCACGCAATCACCAAAGTTCATCCCGTATTTTGTTTACATTCTCCCTTTAATTCGTTTATATTACCCCCCACCACTCCCTGCTTCTCTTACAGCGGCATGGTTGGCTGAGTGGGTTAGTCCCTCCATCTACTAATCCTGTGGTACTGTGTTCAAGTCCCAGCAGTGGGGATCTTTTTCTGGTGACGACACACCCCAAAAATAAAAGGCCACGGAGTCCACCCAGCGCCTACAAAAAAATGGGTACCCAGAGAAATCTGGGAAGGTAAATACGTGCAGACGGTGATGCTGACCACATCAAACTTTCATGTGCCGAAAGTCATGGGAATACGGGCATTAATACCGTATCCCCAGTATGCCTTAATGGCATGGAAAGGAGACTTTTGCTTTTCACATTTACCTCATATTTTTTTTATCTCCCCTTTTGACCAGCATCACAGAATAATATACTTCCAGAACAGCCAGTGACGCTCCTGTGAGATATTATATATGGAGATGTAAAACACATTAATATAAACATAGCGGGTGCTAAGTCTACATTTATGTTGATAATGTTATAAGAATTTGATCAGTCCAGAAGTCCCAGGCATTCCCTTGGTACGTACTACCGTGTTGGGTGGCCAAGATCTCGCTAAAACCCATAACTGCCAACCTAGATTCGCCCCTTCAATGAAAACTGTAATGCCATTTGGACATCAGGTTAAACATATATCACGACATTACAACAACGTGGCATAGACATTCCAGGTCATCCGTCAAAAATACATATTTACTCAACTACATGAATCAATGGTAGTCAGAGGACATACATTACACAGAACATATAACACATAGCATAAGATATATGCAAGCATAATATCAATAATACAATATTCATAACAAACGTAATTAAACAATAAACTATAGCTATTCTGGACTCTACCCCCCCTCTCCCCTTCCCAGTCACAATGCACATTTACAACTCTAAATTGTGTCAATGCACGTCTCGTCATTCATATATGAAATTCACATGTGCTAACGCACTAACTCTCCTCCACAGCTTCATGAAATTAACAGCTTGATGGTAACACCCAAGCCGTTCAAGAAAATATTAATCATCCTGAATAACCAATATATATATATATATATATATATATATATATATATATATATATATATATAACAAAAACAACTTGGTTTGACATAAAACAAGGGATCTGTCAGGGGTGCGTAGTGTCGCCTTACTTATTTAACTTGTATACTGAAAATATCATGAGGAATATTAGAGAAGATGTAGACAAAGAATATTACCATGCCATAACAATTGGAGGTTATGAAATACCAGAGATTAGATATGCTTATGACACAGTATTACTGTCCACAACACAAAAAGGAATGGAAAAACTAATTATTACAGTCTGTAAGAACAGTGAAGAGCAAAACTTCTATCTTAATGCGAAGAAAACTAAACTGAGGACAATTGACAAACCAAACAAAGCAGCTGAAATATGTATCAGTCAGGAAAAATTGGAAGAAGTGGAGAGTTTTGAATATCTTAGATCACTACTAACTAATAATGGAGACGCAATAAAGGAAATTAAAAGAAGGACATCTATCGCTCGTCAGAAAATAAAACAACTAAAGAAGCTGTGGAGAGGAACAGACAGAACTACAAAAATAAGATTTTGAAGGGCATGCATCTTTCCTATCGCAACATATGTCTGTGAGACCTGGATACTTAATAAAACAGCTGAGAAACACATAAATGCCTTTGAATGTAAATGCTACAGAAGAATTCTTCAAATATAATGGACACAAAAAAGAACAAATATATCCATACTACAAGAACTTAATATTGAAGAAGGCTGGCTAGTAAAGAGGATTAAACAAAGAAAACTTAAATATTTTGGACATATTAAACGTCATGATAATCTAAAGAAGACTGTCTTGAAAGGGTACAAATTGGGAAAAAGAAAGAGAGGAAGACCAAGGCGAAGATGGCTGCAAGACATCGTTGATGATCTGCAGATGGATGCATCAGCAGCAGGGCATTTTGCTTACAACCGAAAGGCCTACAGGAGTGCTGTTAGGGAGGCAAAGTTCCACAAGAGACATGCTAATGAATGAATGAATTATATATAACACAGTATTCAGGGTGACTGGGGCTAAGTATTCCATATCAAACACAACACAGACGAGATCGAACTTGCCCCACCATTTTCCCGCTGGCTATGCTCAGTATGTCCTTTCCCGCACACTTTTTCCTTTGTATAGGTCTTCCGCCCCCGGATTACGTGAACTGCATCGCCCCGTCCACAATCTGTACACTATTCTGCGCTTCGAGAGGCAGTTCACATTACTTTCATCAATCAATCAATGAATGTAATATTTCTGTAGAACTCCGCAGCACCGATAAGAACCCCGGTGAAGTGAAGATGGTGAGCGGAGTCATAAATCCCATCGTAAGTCTGAGAATCGCGCGGGGGGAGAGGGGGGGGAAGACCTAGGTCCCGGCCGATTCGACCAGGTCTGCTCCCTTGGCGGTGGGATAAGGTGATGGAATGTGTTGAGTAGTCTCCTCTACGTATGCTCTCAGAGCTCCTCTCTCTCTCTCTCTCTTTCTCTCTCTCCTTCTCCTGCCTTACCATTTAAAACCCATTAGTAATACTTCATCCTTTAACTCACAGCTTTACCATTATTTACTTGCGTGTAACCATACGCCTCTATAGAGAGCCATCAAGTTCTAAAAGTAACTTGTTGGATCTTGTTAGAAATTATTTTAATGAATACTAAAGAATATATGTTAGAAGAACAGTACAGAAAGTGTATTTCTGTTTATGTATGTGCCTGTGTGCGTGTGTGTGCGTGTGTACGCGCTTTATTTTGTTAGGTTAAGTGCTTCTTCTCTTTTACTTTGAATGTAATAGTTTAATCTTACACTCTTTTGATATGTTTGTTTTCGCTCACGTAATTTGTTTACTTGTATTAAATCAAGTGTGTGGGAAGAATGAAAGACGGAGTGATGAAGGGCTGAATGTTAGACGGGCCCGCGTGCCCAATTCTTTACCCTTTAAAAATAAAGATCATTCATTCATCATTCTCTCTCTCTCTCTCTCTCTCTCTCTCCCATGCTGAATAACTGTGACTGATTGAAAGCTGTATGACATGAATGGCAGAATGTTAGACGGGCATGCGTGCCCAATTCTTTGCCTTTTAAAAATAAAGATCATTCATTCACTCTCTCTCTCTCTCTCTCTCTCTCTCTCTCTCTCATGCTGAATGACTGTGACTGATTGAAAGCTGTATGTCATGAAGGCCAGAATGTTAGACGGGCATGCTTGCCCAATTCTTTGCCTTTTAAAAATAAAGATCATTCATTCACTCTCTCTCTCTCTCCCATGCTGAATGACTGTGACTGATTGAAAGCTGTATGTCATGAAGGCCAGAATGTTAGACGGGCATGCTTGCCCAATTCTTAACCCTTTGAAAACAAAGTATATTAGTTCTCCACATAAACGAAAAAAAAAAGATGAAGTGGAGCATGTATCTGTGGACTTCACGTATACGTGTATCCATTTTATCGCCTTAACTTCGCAACGGGCAACACATTTGGCCCGCGGAAACATTCTTTAAAGCTTGCAAACAACAACAAGCCAGCTTCTTCAGAAAAAAACGTATAATTTGCTGGAAAGAATTTAAAAAAAACATTGATTTTATATTGTAGAGTTACAATAGCCTGCCTCGATAAATTAATAATACACTAAATTTGATTAAGCGCGTTTTGTGATCATGACACCCGTAAATTTGATTTTTTTTTTTTTAAACGTGTTTGTCCCCGCGTGAAAATGGAAAAGCTTTTTTTGTTTTGTTTTTTTATTTGTTTTGGCCCTTTGAACAAAAAAGGTTGTTTTGCCAGCTTTACGTTGTCCACGTGGTCGTCCTACCATAATCTCTAACTAGTCCAAGGTGGAAGAAAGGGGGACGGATGGCCCAGCTGGTGCCGTTACTATCTTTACCCATGAACCACGGCGCGTCAAGAAGTTTACTCAAGAGAGAATAACATCGTTCAACTTTCCGCTTATAATAGCCATTACGAAAAAAAACCCCAACAACGACAGAGGTGACTCTGGACAGCAAAAATAACTAATGAAGAATGTATGAGAAGTGCTTGGAGACAGACTGGGGGAGAGAGAGAGAGACTATGTACTTTCATAGGATATGCAGTGAGTTCTAGGTGGGCTTCTAGAACGAGCGATTAATCTAAAGACTGCCTCTGATTAGTCGGTCGGTCTCTTTGGCCAGCAACGCTTGCGCACAATTAGTGGACCTTGCTTAGAAAATCTTGTCAAACGATAAGAGAGAGAGACAATGTACTTTCATAGGACATGCAATGAGAAGAGGGGGCATTGAAAATATTATAACAACAGGAAAAATAGAAGGAAGAAGATCAAGAGGAAGACCAAGAGAAATGATACTGGACAGTCTGACGGGGTGGTGTGAGAGGAGATCACCAACTGAGCTGATGGCCTGCATGAAGGATCGGATACTCTGGAGAAGCATAATAGCTAACGCCAGTCGGCACGGCACCTGATGATGATGATGAGAGGTGACTCGGGCATTTAGAGAGAATGAAGGAGGATGGACAGACAAATAAAGCCTATACAGAAGTGATGAAATGAAACAAACCACGAGGTAGAGCTAGGAGAACAATGGTGAGACAACCTAGAGGAAGATACACACGCTCTTCGAATGGACAACTGGCAAGAAAAGAAATTGGGAGACGTCGTGTGTCTGCCCCAATGAACCTCAATGTATCGGAAAGCTGCCAAATTCAGTAGCCGCTCAAAGAAGTAGTAATAGTAGTAGTAGTAGTAGTAGTAGTAGTAGTAGTAGTAGTAGTAGTAGTAGTAGTAATAGCAGTAGTAGTATCAGTAGTAGTAGTAATAGCAGTAGAAGTAGCAGTAGTAGTATTAGTAGAAACAGTAGTAGTAGTAGTAGTATAGTAGTAGTAGTAGTAGTAGTAGTAGTAGTAGTAGTAGTAGTAGTAGTAGTAGTATGCTCCAGCTTTTCCCGGGTCCAAACGAGTATTAGTAGAGGTAGTAAAGAAGAAGTATTAGTAGTAGTAGTAACTGTATCAGCAGTATTAGTAGTAACACTAGCAGTATTAGTATAATTAGTAGTAGTAGTAATATTAGTAGTCGTAGTAATGATAGTATAGTAGTAGTAGTAGTATAGTCATAATAGTAGTGGTGCTGGTGTTTGGGGCAGTATAGTAGAAGTAGTAACAGTATTATAATAATTATTATTATTGTTAGTAGTAGTAGCAGTAGTACTAGTATTGACAGTAACAGTAGTAGTAGAAGTAGTAGTATTAGTATTAGTAGTAGTAGTAGTAGCAGTAGTGATAGTAGTAGTAACAGTAGCAGTAGTAATAATAGTAGTAGTGGTTGTATAGCAGTAGTAGTAATAGTAGTAGTAGCAGCAGCAGTAGTAGTGATGACAGCAGCAATAGCAGTATTAGTAGTAGTATTAGTAGTAGTAACAGTAGGAGTAGTAGTGGTAGTATAGCAGTAGTAGTAGTAGTCGTAGTATAGTAGTAGTAGTAGCGATACATACTAGTAGTAGTAATAGCAATAGCAGTAGTAGTAATAGCAATAGCAGCAGTAGTAGTATTACCAGTAACAGTAGCAGTAGCAGCAGCAGCAGTAGTATTAGTAATAGTGGTAGAATAGTAGTAGTATTAGTAATAGTAGTGACAGTATAGTAGTAGTAGCAATAGCAGTAGTAATATTAGTAGTAGTAGTAGTAGTAGTAACAGTAATAATAATAGTAGTAGTAGTAGTAGTAGTCATTGTAGTAGTGGTTGTAATAGTACTAGTACTAGTAGGAGTAGAATAGTAGTATTAGTAATATTAATAAAAATAGTAGTAATAATAATAGCAGTAGTTAGTAGTGATAGTAGTAGTAGTAATAGTAGTAGTAGTAATAATAATAATAATAACAATAATAGTAGTAGTAGTAATAGTAGCAGTAATAATAATAATAATAGTACTAGTAGTAACAGTAGCAATAGCAGTAGTAGTAATAGTAATAGTAGCAGTATTAACAGTAGTAGTAGTAATAGTAGTAGAAGTAGTATTAGTAGTAGTAGTAGTAGTAGCGGTAGTAGTAGTAATGGTAGTAGTAATAGCGGTAGTAGTAATAGTAATAGTAGTAGTAGTAATAGTAATATTGGATAGTAATAATAATTTTGGACACATTAAACGTCATGATAATTTAGAGAAGACCGTATTGGAAGGATACATAATGGGAAAAAGAAAAAGAGGAAGACCAAGACGAAGATGGCTGCAAGACATCGTTGACGATCTGGAAATGGATGCAACAGCAGCAGGCCATCTTGCTCACAACCGAGAGGCCTACAGGAGTGCTGTTTGGGAGGCAAAGTTCCGCAAGGGACATGCAAATGAATGAATGAATAGTAATAGTAGTAGTTGTAGTAGTCTCAGCAGAACAGTGACTTCTCTCACTTATTTGATAAATCTTCAAAGGTTTGATAACCACCTGCAAAGAACTCATTCTGCCAGGATACTTAGGCTCTTCAACAGTGCAGTTTGGCTCGTATTCACTTCTACTGCTACAAGAAGAAGCAAACCCTCTTGGTTCACCTTCACCGCTACAAGAAAAAGCAAATCCTCTTGGTTCATCTTTACTGCTACAAGAAGAAGCAAATCCTCTTGGTTCACCTTTACTGCTACAATAAGAAGCAAACCCTCTTGGTTCAACTGTATTGCTACAAGAAGAAGCAAACCCTCTTGCTTCAACTCTGTTGCTACAATAAGAAGCAAACCCTCTTGGTTCAACTCTATTGCTACAATAAGAAATAAACCCTCTTGGTTCAACTCTATTGCTACAATAAGAAGTGAACCCTCTCGATTCAACTCTATTGCTACAATAAGAAGCAAACCCTCTTGATTCAACTTTATTGCTACTATAAGAAGCAAGCCTCTTGTTTCAACTCTACTGCTATAAGAAGAAGCAAACCCTCTTGTTTCAACTCTATTGCTAAAATAGGAAGCAAACTCTTTTGGTTCAACTCTATTGCTACAAGAAGGAGCAAACTCTTTTGGCTACAGGTCGCCAAAACTTGCTCCACCTTGCCACTTCAATTCCCCAGTCTCCATCTGTCGCCATAGTTCATCCCTTATCCGACGCCAAAAACTGCTTTCTCTCTTCACGGTGTATTTCACTCTTTCATACATACCCAGATTTCTGTCAAGATTATGGCCTTTTCTGCGATAAGAACAACAGCATCTTACATCTTACACCCATGCCGTGTCGTTATACGTCATATAGAACTCGCATTGTAGTTCGCCTAGTTTTTCTGTTTTCGGAGGCTTTTCAATCTCATCAAGGGATTTTATGCCTGCTAGTGTGGCCTCTCTTAACAATGACCTCTTTAGAGCTTCACGTGGTCGACCTCTTTTTCTTCGGCCTGTTGTGTCCCAGTAGATAGCTTGTTTTAGGATTCTGTTTCTTCTCATCACGTGACGGACATGTCCATCTCCCCCTTTTTTTTATCACCCATGAGACAGGTTGTTGTTCACTCATCTGTCTTATCTCAGCGTTGTTTTTGAATTCGTTCCACTTTATACCGAGTATTTTCCTTAAGCATGTGTTTTCAAAAAAAGTTGTCTATAATTCTAACTTCCTTTCTGGTGTCACCATCCTGCTCTATGTAGCTGCTAAGGTATGCAAACTGGTTTACTTCTTGAACAGCAAATCCGCGAAAACTCTCTTAATATCTCAGCTAATGCTTATATTTAAAGTCTTCCACTGCCTGGCACCTGCCCGGAACATCATACCTTACGAGAGGTTAACAAAAGGGAAAAGCTGTTCTACGTTCCAACTGTTGATATTTACCAGCGGTTCCCAAACTGGGGTACTCATACTCCTGTGGGTACGCAGCAGGACGTTTAGAGGCAGGCGAGAAGAAGATGGATATGGCGGAAAACAAATTAAAAAACACGCACAAACAGCACCTGTAATAGCAACACAAATTTTTGCTAATATATCAGTCAGCCATTTGCATGTCCCTTGCGGAACTTTGCCTCCCTAACAGCTCTCCTGTAGTCCTCTCGGTTGTAAGCAAGATGCCCTGCTGCTGCTGCCTCCATTTGCAGATCATCAACTATGTCTTGCAGCCATCTTCGCCTTGGTCTTCCTCTCTTTCTTTTCCCCATTATATACCCATCCAAGATGGTTTTCTCTGAATTATCATGACGTTTAATGTGTCCAAAATATTTAAGTTTTCTCTCTTTAATCCTCTTTACTAGCCAGTCTTCTTCAATACTAAGTCAGTGTAGTATGAATATATGTGTTCTTTTTGTGTCCATGACATCTGAAGAACACTTCTGTAGCATTTACATTCAAAGGGCATTTATGTGTTTCTCAGTTGTTGTGTTAAGTGTCCAGGTCTCACAGGCATGTGCTGCGATGGGAAAGATGCATGACCTTAAAAATCTTATTTTTTATAGTTTTATCTGTTCCTCTCCACTTGCTAATATGAAGGGGTACAAATTATGGAAATAGGCTGCCAAGGGGTATGCCAGCGAAAGAAGGTGGGGAACCACTGCTAAAAGCTATCGGCGCATCACGTGTTCTGCATATTTATCTCATAAAATGATATTTTCATTAAGATAATGGCTCTCTTTGTTTTTATTTCGTTTGATAGGATTATCTTGTAAGCGGAGACCCTGTCAGAAGTTTGTAGACCTGCCCGAGATAGGTTCTGCCTGGCATCTCTTATCATGGCTTACTTCTCATGGACCCTCAAGAGGTGTTTTATAAGTTGGTGCAACACCTCTCCCCCTACTCCCTGCCCTATGGACTAGATATTCTGCTTTCATCCACCATGTTTCCCCTTTAAAACAATGGAAGCTATATGGGGGCCCTAAAACAGAGGATGCTACTCAGGCCCCCAAAAACTGAGGATGCCACTCGGGCCCCCTAAAACAGAGGAACCCATTAGAGGAAATTATCTGATATCCCCCATCCCACCAAAGAAAAAAAAACAGAGGAAGCCACTTAACCCTCCTTAAAACAGAGGAAGTCACTCAGTCCTTAAAACAGAGGAAGTCACTCAGTCCTTCTTAAAACAGAGGAAGTCACTCAGTCCTTCTTAAAACAGAGGAAGTCACTCAGTCCTTCTTAAAACAGAGGAAGTCATTCAGTCTTTCTTAAAACAGAGGAAGTCACTTAAACCTCCTTAAAAAAGAGGAACACACTTAAGCCTCCTTAAAACAGAGGAAGCCACTCGGGCCATCTTAAGAAAAGAGGAAGCCACTTGAGTCCTCCTTAAAGCAGGGGAGCCACCTGGTTCCTTTCCCCCTCCCCTACCCCCCAAGAGGAATCCATCCGAGTCCCTTTCAAATAGGGGAGGTCATGTAGTTCTCTCCCCTCCCCCACCCCCACCCTCCTTAAAGTGGAAGCCATCCGGGTCCATATAGAGCAGGGAAAGCCACTCTGGCTCCCGGAAAGCCACTCTGCCACTCCTTGGAGCAGGAAAGCCGCTCTTTCACTCCTTAGAGCAGTGGGAGCCATTCTGTCTCCTTTTATACCAGGAAAAGTCACTCTGGCACCCTTTACAGCAGGGAAAGCCACTATGGTATCCTTTACACCAGGGAAAATGACTCTGGCACCCCATAGACCACGGAAAGCCACTCTGGCTCCCCTTTAGACCAGGGGAAGCCACTCTGGCACCCCATACAGCAGGGAAAGCCACTCAGACCAGGGATCGCCAATCTGGCATCCCTTAGAGCAGAGAAAGCCACTGTCTCCCATGAAACAAGGGAAGTTACTCAGGCCCTCCTTTAAAACAAAAGAAGTCATGTAGTTCTCCGCTCTCCTTTGAAAACAGATCGAGCCATTCGGGCTCTGGAGCCATGGATTGGTTGGACCCCCCCCCCCCAACAACCACTTTTTTCCACCCCCACTCCCCCCCCCCCACTACATTCTTACTACTTACTCCATCCATATTTGATAGGTAAAACTGACCAATTAACATAGTTGTTTTATTCTGCCAAAAAAAAAAACCACAGACTATACCCTTTATCATCGCTATATCATATATTTATTCTTGAAAGTTCGTTACATGACATTTACTACAGAAAGTTCACTCTATCATGTTTTATCTTGGAAGTTCGCTACACCATGCTTACTCCAGTCCGCTAAATGATATTTACTTCTTAAAGTTTCTTTGCAGTTCTGTACATTATGCCTAAAGTTCGCTACATCACATTTACTCTTGGAAGTTCCCTATATCACATTTACTCTTGGAAGTTCCCTATATCACATTTACTCTTGGAAGTTCCCTATATCACATTTACTCTTGGAAGTTCCCCATATCACATTTACTCTTGGAAGTTCCCTATATCACATTTACTCTTGGAAGTTCCCTATATCACATTTACTCTTGGAAGTTCCCTATACCACATTTACTCTTGGAAGTTCCCTATATCACATTTACTCTTGGAAGTTCCCTATATCACATTTACTCTTGGAAGTTCCCTATATCACATTTACTCTTGGAAGTTCCCCATATCACATTTAATCTTGGAAGTTCCCTATATCACATTTACTCTTGGAAGTTCCCCATATCACATTTACTCTTGGAAGTTCCCTATATCACATTTACTGTTGGAAGTTCCCTATACCACATTTACTCTTGGAAGTTCCCTATATCACATTTACTCTTGGAAGTTCCCTATATCACACTTACTCTTGAAACTTCGCCGCATCATATTTACTGTTGGAAGTTCGCTGCATCTTATTCACTGTTGGAATTCCGCTGTATCATATTTACTCTCATTATAATTCTGTTATTTAATATTCTCCGAAGACGCCATCCTAAAATGTGCTTGCAGTAAACGAAATTTCACCCTTGCGAGTTTGATTCTGTATAATCCTCATGAGATTGCACTTCCAAAAACATTCTTTGAAACTCTCGTAGAGAAGAAAAGGAAGCTCTCGAAAAGAAATAAAAGTGTAAGATTATCTCCCCTCCCCTTCCCTTTTTTTTTCTCCCAACAGCCACAAAACAAAACAGCCTGTTCGGTCTTTGTTTATCCCTTCCATCAAAAATCTTTCTGAACAAATATAGGTTGGGGCCAGGTGTCATGTTAGCTCGCAGACATCGGCGATGACAGCCGCTGATTAAGTGACTTGTTCTCAGCGTGAGCGTTTTGTAAGGTGTGCTTTCCATCGTTTGCGTCCAGGGATTCTATGAAAGTGACCCGAACTGACCCCTTCCTGCGTCTGTGTGCTCTCTCTCAATCGTCCCGGCCGGTCCGGCATGCTCCAGACAATGTATTCTGCGGGGATTTTCCAAGAAATTTCTCTCTTATCTTGAAACACTTTAATGAATCGTTTTTTTACAGTTTCCCCCGGCGATGAGATATTTTTGTTATTGATTTTCACGTTGCGCGTTAGATACGATATCTCAATGAGCGAGCCCTCTTCCATAGCGCTAGATTCTACTCTTCTGCGTTCTTCTGTTCTTTTTTTTTTCTTCACTCTCTTTATAACTCCTTTCCCTCTTTCTCCCTCCTCTTTTTCCCTCTCTCTTCGTATCACCTGGGATACATTACTTTATCTTTTTTTAACGTAAGAACTGAATGTAATTGATTTTAAATTGAATTCCCTTACTATATCATAATTTGGTAGGAATTTATTAACCTGCAAGGCGAACTTTCTTTATGCATCTCATTCATTCATTCATTCGTTTGCATGTCCCTTGCGGAACTTTGCCTCTCAAACAGCACTTCTGTAGGCCTCTCGATTGTGAGCAAGATGGCCTGCTGCTGATGCATTCATTTGCAGATGGTTAGCGATGTCTTGCAGCCATCTTCGGTTTGGTCTTCCTCTCTTTCTTTTTCCCATTATGTATCCTTCCAATACGGTCTTCTCTATATTATCATGACGTTTAATGTGTCCAAAATATTTCAGTTTTCTCTCTTTAATCCTCTTTACTAGCCAGCCTTCTTCAATATTAAGCTCTTGTAGTATAGATATATTTGTTCTTTTTTGTGTTCACGATATTTGGAGAAGTCTTCTGTAGCATTTATTTGTGCACATATGTAGTTATATTCCTTGATTTGAGCGAGTAAGTAAAACTGAGAGGTAACAGGTTTGTTATTTCAATTTTAATTATGTTTGTTAACACGCACAGTTCAAGACCGAGTCCAAAAGTAACCTTAATCTTGCTATATATAAGTCTAACTCTCCAGACTAGTGCGTTCTGGGGTATGTTAGCCATTTTGGAAATTTGACGTCTGCCCATAACCTTCATACGAAGCCGCTACGATCAACTGTGGGCTAAGAGGCTGGCCAAAGGCAGTGAATCGGATCCACTTCACCAGTCATAAAGGAAGCAACAAACGGCCCTTTTCCGATTAAGAACTGGCCACTGCAGGCCTGCTGAGCCATCTTCGCCGACTCAAGATCTCACACACAGACGAATGCCACTGCAGGGGAGGAGTACAGACTCTAGAACATGTTCTCCAAGAGCGCCCCAGCTTTTACAGGTCCATGCACCCAGACCTGGCCACTGGGCTCGGACCTTGGGCAGAAGCTGCAGGGAGGACCTGGAGAAGGCTGCAGGCTTCATCCTGGCGACCGAGTTTCCGATTAAACATGACCAAGAACTTGAACGCCAAAGAAGAAGAAGAAGAAAAAGAAGAATAAAAAGAAAAAGATGAAGCAGAAGAAGAAGAAGAAGAAGAAGAATGACGTCAGCAGATCAGAGATGACCGCTTCCTTGTAAGTATGCACGAGAGAAGAACAGCGCGCAGGTATTCATTTCTTGGGTAGCGAAGAAGAGAAACATTAATCATCGCAGAATGAAGAGACAGTAAGGAGACATGCGTGTGTCACTTCAGCTGCTATATAAATGCCACAGGACGTTAAAAAGCAGGGTTAAATCTGGCGGATGCAGCTCCTTCTAGCAGTCTCACAATGGGAATACGTCTAAAGCTAACGCTGAAGTAGAGGAAAAAATGATACGGGAAAACCGGTGAGGTGGATGGAGAACTGAAGATTAGCCATGGATCAGAGCACCACATCTTTCACGAAGATCTGAAGTACAGAAAAATCTTCCTCAGGTGAATACCAAAATAACTAAACCTCAGCCTTAAAGAACGTAAGGAAGATGTTTATTAAACTCGCTAACAACGTTCTGAAGCTGAAGGTGATGACTTTCTACGACCTGTAGTCACTGGAGATGGATGCTGGGAATATTCTCTTCAAGCCAGAGACAAAACAAGCCAGCAAGGGGAGTCATTCTTCCTCCCTAAATTCAAAGCAGTTCCGCACAACTCCATCGGCTGGAAAAATTGATGTTCACACCCTTCGTTGGCTACAAAGGCCCATTCACTGGACATTTCATGATCAGAGGGCCTAACATCAACATGGAAACGTGCTGTTATTTCCTTGAGAGCAACCTGAAACTTGCACTCGGATCAAAACGTCGCAGTGTGCTCATTTTTTGACGTGCTATTACAGCATGACAACCCTCGGCCTCATAAAGCACATACAACAGCTCAACAAATTGCGAATTTGCGCTTGGAGTATCTTCCACATCCAACATATTCACCAAACCTCGCACTGTGTGATTATCATGTATTTGGACTCCTCAAGGAGACGGAAAGTGAGAAGAAGTTCAGTGTGGACGAAGAGTTTAAAGAGGCCGCCGTGCTTTAATGGACACAGGGTCAGTCAGAATATTTTCTTTTCCCTAGGAGTTCAGGTATTAGAGAGGGAGCAGCGTGCTACCGAACTGCGCTATCTCGCACCTCTACCTGCTAGAGAGACTGAGTCTAAGCTAGGTAATTTCTGTGTCATGACCTCGTTTCTTTCCGAGCGTCACGATCCTCGTGTCGACTGGACAGTTACTAATGACTTCGCTGTAAAACACCTTTTTAGGAGGTGCGAGATAGCGCAGTTCGTTAGTAAGCTGTTCTCTCGTGGCTAGACGGCTGCTCGTCCTGCCAGAGACATTGGTTCGAATACCAGGTAATTCTCTTGTGATTTTTCTTTCTCTCATGTCTCACTAAAGTGCTTTGTCTTCGATTTTTTCGAGGTCTAATCCTACAAAACTGTGTTCTCTTACTTTAACATACGAAAGACTCGTTGCTTCCTACTTATAATAAAAAAATTGTTCCAGGTATTAGTAAAGAGGTCACAGATCTGCACTGAACATGGCAAGGAGTTTTCTATTATATTTGTACATTTTATTGAAATAGAAAAAAAATTGAGGTTAGTTTTTGACTCAGCCTCGTATATTTGTTTTAACGAATGTAGAATGTCAGGAAGAGAGGGAGAGTTGTGTGACAAAGGGCAAAATGTCACACGGCCCTGCGTTCCCAATTCCTCATTCTTTGCAAATGAAATTGGTTCGTTTGTTCCTTCTTCCTCCATCTCTAGACCCCCCCCCCCTCTCTACCTTCCTCTTCATTTTATCCGTCTTTTTTTTAAACCCCGCAATCCCTCTCTTGACTTCCCTCCTTTCTTTTCTCCTCATTTTCTAGTGTCTCTCTCTTTCTCTCTTTCTCTCCCAATCTCATTTATTTTTCGCTGTATTTTCTCGAGAAAATATGTGTTCTTTGCATTCTGTAAAGCGTGGGTTAACATTAAAAAAACGACTTCTTTTGTCCCATGTTCTGTATGTTTATCTTAATTCCTAATATCCTTTCCTTTCCCTTTGGAGTTCTGCTGGAAATGTTAATTTTCTCAGAGCGCAAAAAGGTCGAGCGTTCGTTAACTATGTCTCCAAAAGGATTTGTCTGTCTTTAACTTGGCGAACAACAAATAGCACTGCATTCAGAAGAAAAGATAACACTGTAGTGAGCAAAGAAATAACACTGTATTCTGAACATGGATGACACTGTGACAGTATTTTGTCAAGGGTATCTAACTCTTGATATAACTCCGGAATCAATATCCCAGAGTTAGGCCCATGATGGTTGTATGTTTTGTAGAATCTTCTAGATTGTTTTTGTCCATGAATGAGGGGCATGGTCATTGACTAATGAAGTACCGAGCAATATGGAAGATGATGAAAAGTGGTTCCTTAGAAGAATGCTGAAAATACCATGAACAGCAAAGAAATCAAACGAGGAGGTTCTGAGAGAGGCTTGGAGAGACGAGACAAACAATAACAAAAGTCAGGAAAAGATAATCCAGATTCACAGGACACGTTTTAAGGCCAGGCAAGCTGCAATACAATGTAATAACAGGAAAAATAAAGGGCAAAAGAAGAGAGATCGAGGTAGACAGAGGAGAAAATGCTGGGTGGACTAACAAGATGGCACAGACAGAGAATACCAGCACAGATCATGCTCTGAACTCGGAACAGAGAACTGTTGAAAAGTTTGACGACAAAGACCAGTCGGCAGTGCAACAGACAGACAGACAGACAGACAGACGGACGGACGGACGGACGGGTAGATAGATAGATAGATAGATAGATACATACATACATACATACATACATACATACATAGTTGCATACATACATACATACATACATACATACATACATACATACATACATGCATGCATAATAGGTTATGAAATATAAAAACAGCATTATATTTATTATTAAATAATTAAGAACAAAAATAATAAACAAGTACTGTATACACATAAACAAATAAATAAGCTTCTAGGAAAGTCATAGTTATTACGAATATTCGTAAATCGAAAAGGCGTTATGCCAAGAACCATCCGTTCTGGACCTAGCTCTTCTATAATTACAAGGGCCTGCAAACAGTTCGCCAGAGTGGAGGAAATAAACAAAGACGCAAATAAAAAGGACACCAATAGCTGCGGAAATGAAAGCCATATTATTCTGGCAAATTACCGATGCTCCCCTCGGAGATCACCCCGGAATTTATAAAACCCCTAATCGTTGGATGGCAAATTCACGTGACTAGCGGTGGGACACTCTCCCAAGGCGGCAGTTTTCCCCTCCTCCTCCTGTCTCTCCCAGTGATAACAAAGGGAATCCCCCAGGAAGTCGCATACATTTAGATAATGAAATCTCCAATATTACAACATAGTCTTAATATATTGAATCATACTGCGTTTCTTTTCGTATAGCCAAGGATCGCTTGTGACGCGACACCACAAAATCAGTCTTACATCGGCATTTTAACATTATTAAAAAAAGAAAACACTGAAGGCGTAATGTATGAAAAGCACTGAGTCACCGATACCAAGAAGATGTAAGTTGATAATATAAATAAATAACGCAGTGCTCATTCAGATAAGCCATGGAGCCGAGGGTAAAATGTCAACGGTTATTCAAATGTAAACAGATTTGGACACGACAAAATGACATATGTATGATATTAGTAATAATTGTAGTGCAGGCAGGAAACCCTGATAATTCTCTAACTCGGGAAAGTCATTGATTAAAGATATCTACTGGGAGAGTAATCTATCTCTCTGTCTATATGTCTGTCTGTATGTCTGTCTATCAAGTAGCGTGCCAACACAACTTCTCACATGGTCAGAGAAGTAACTCGCCTCAGGCAATGTATCATGACTACCAGAGGTCTGTAAATACGTCGACGTAATAATAATTACAAACCTAACGTTATTATACTGCAGAGGAACCTACGGGATGTGATACTAGTGATATATTATCCTTACTTACCAGCACACAACGAAAAGGTGTGGTCAGTGCTACAACAAACCGCCTTTCCCTTCCCCGTCTCAGACAGTGCCAGGTACCCGTTTCTACGGCTGTTATGAATCTGCACAATCGGACACAATAATAGTAAACAGTGTTTGTGATCTTAAAGGGCTAGTCACCTTGTTCTTGCATCTTTCCTCTTTAATTTTAGCTCTAATTTCCTGTTCAAATGACGTTGCACCCTTAAACAGAGTCGGTCTCCCTTGATGTTCGCCAGATCTTCACAGCCCTCGAAGGTGATAGAAGAAAAAAAAGTGTTTCATGCCTGACTTATAAACATCTTTGGATCTTCGTTTTGACATGCATTATAGCCTACTGTTTCCATGTGGTTTGTCTTCTTCTCTTTTCTTGTTGTGTGGTCTTGGTTCTTGTCCTTTTCATCATCATTGCCCGTCACTCCCTTTGGAGTACAGGCCACGGGTAAAGGCTCTCCAGTCATCCCTGTTCTTGTATTTATTCTCTACTTCCCTGGATGTGTGTCCCTTGTCTCTGAGCACTTTCATAATTTCCTTTCTCCAAGTAGTCCTGGACCTTCCCTGATTTCTATTTCCCTTGGGGGGTTCCATGTCAGTGCCTGTCTTTTTATGCTGGTGTCTGGTTTCCTCAGTGTGTGTCCAGTCCACTTCCATTTTCTAAACATGATTTGTAGGTTCGTAGGCTCCTGTCCTGCTCTTTTCCAGACCTCCTCGTTTCTGGTCTTGTCCTGCTATTTGATGTTTAGAATCCTTCTCAAGCAGCAGCTCATGAATGTTTGTACTCCATCGTTGTATTGTCTTAGTTGTAGCACGTTTCTCTGAACCATATAGTAGGCCAATCTTTACGTTTCTATTAAATAGTCTGATTCCTGATGTTCTTTGTTGCCCATATTTTCTTAAGCCTTCCTTATTTTCTGTCGAGTGTTGTCATCATGGACTGAAGTGTTGCCTGATAGAGAGTTGCTTGCTGTTCGATGATCGTTATTTTCTTAGAATTGCGCCTTTGGGGGTTGAAGAAACTGTCCAATTAGTCAATCAGCGACCCATAGGTGATATCACAGCGTCAGGGTTAACGAACCGTAGCTGATCAAGACCCTGTCCCACTTCTCCACTAGTACCCCCCTCCCAGTAACAGGCATAGCCTGGCTAAAGGTGCAGGGATCGTTATAGTCCCCATGGTGGTGGAGTCTGCTAAAGAAGCACTCTATACCCCCCCCTCACCTCGGGGGATTGAAAAAGTAGCTGCTACAACCAGCTTCTAACCCGATACGATGTTGTGCCTCAACCACCTCCACAGCATCGGCTGCAAAGAACACCAGCTCGCAGTTACATGGAGATAATACAAGACAAGACATAACAATGACTGCATCCAGGCAGGAAAAGTACATGGCGGAGTTAACTACCCTGACATGAGAAAGAAGCTGATTCAAGACAGTGTCACGTGTTAGCAAACTCGGTTACAAAATTAGGCACCTGCCACGTCTGTGGTAGGGAACTCTCTATGAAATGGAAGAATGTTTCTCTTGCAAGGCGAGACATAAGAAATGTAAGCTGTATGCACGCTTGTCAGTACACCAAAGAATCAAGAAATTATTCTCTAACTCTGGAAAGTAATGATTAAAGATATTTACTGATAGAGTGTTTGTCTGTCTGTCTATCAAGTGCCGAGACTAATGGCGTTCGCGGTCAGAATTCTCCCCAATTCTCTGTTATCTTTTGTCTCTATGAGTTGTTCTGGTGTCTTCTTTCTATGCCATCCTGCCAATCCATCCAATATTTTTTTCTCTTGGTCTACATGAGCCTATTTTCCCATCTAAAACTCCTGTTGTAGCGATTTGTTATAGTTTGCCTTGTCTCATGACACGTCCTATAAATTTAGACTGTCTTTTCCTGACTGTTGTAATTATTTGCCTTGTCTCATGACACGTCCTATAAATTTAGACTGTCTTTTCCTGACTGTTGTAATTATTTGTTTTCTCGAATCGGTTTCATTCAAAATTTCTTCATTTGATTTTCTTGCCGTCCATGGAGTCTTTAACATTCTTCTAAGAAACCACATTTCCCTGGCTTCCAGACATTGATGTATCTCTTTAGTAACTGTCCAGGCTCCACATACGTGGGTCAGAACTGGTTCTATGTAACAACAAGGCACCTAGTTCCTTACACTCAGTGACAGCGATTTGTTTCGTCTTCTGGAGGATTAGGTTATGCTGCTCTTTATCTCCGTTAGATATTTTCTATTTGAAGTGAGGACTGTTCCCAGATACTGGAACTTGTCCGTCTACCTGCTTTAATACTGTGCCATTTACTGCTATTTTGCATTTAGGAATCTCTCGTAAAACAAATCAATGCTCATAGCAACAAGACAGAAACTACAAAACGCGACAAAACAACACTTCGGCTCTGTATGAAAACATCATTCATTCATTTATTTGCATGTCCCTTGCGGAACTTTGCCTCCCTAACAGCACTCCTGTAGGCCTTCAGCTGCTGCGTCCATTCGCAGATCATCAACGATGTCTTGCAGCCATCTTCGCCTTGGTCTTCCTCTCTTTCTTTTTCCCATCATGTACCCATCCAAGACGGTCCTCTCTAGATTATCATGACGTTTAATGTGTCCAAAATATTTAAGTTTTCTCTCTTTAAGAAAACATCACAGATATAAAAAAATTGGCGAGCACAAAACACTAGGTCTTACTATTGACTAACATCTGATCTGGAACTCTCATGTGCAAGGTCTAACAAAACTCATCGCGCAAAAAGTATACAAGTTAGTCAAAATTAAGCACTTCATCGATCAAGACACAAGGAAGACATACTGCATATCGAATATGCAAACACATTTAGACTATTACTCAACAATCTATGACGGTTGCTCAGTGTCAAATACAAAGAGGCTTTATTCACTTCAAAAGCGAGCAGTAAAGCTTGTTAGTGACAAAGATTTAGCACAAACAACTAACCAGCACAAACGTATCAAAATATTGGCTCTTAAGAACACTTTCCTCTTCAACAAAGCCAAGTTAGTACATCAAATTCTTTCACGGCATGCCCCGCCTTATCTACGGAACCTGTAGTGCAGCCAACACTTAAACAACATGTCTTCCAAAACCTAGACTTGATCTTTACAAGAAAAGCTTTACTTATTCCGCTGCCCATCTTTGGAATACCCTCATATCCTGTATATAATATAAGCTATATCCTTACAACTACAAACTTTTTCAATATCTATTTGGTGTCGACTACACGCCTCCATGAATAGTAAAACTTAAGTTATTTTAGACTGCTTTTATAGACACCGAATAGAGTTAATTGTTTATTCTGAATAGTAACAAAACCTTTGTTTGGTAGATAGTCATTTATATATGTATGTAGTTACTTCTGTACTGAGTGAATGGATAAGAGCGAAATGTAAATGTTTTATTTTATTTTATGTCTCTCAGCTTTCCAATGTTATTTATGTTGGTTATATGAGCAGTATATTTGTAGAATGTCTGGAACAGAGTGAAAGTTGTAAGATAAAGGACAGAATGTCAGACGGGCCTGTATTGCCCAATTCTTAACCCTTATGGAAATAAAGATCAATCAATCAATCGATTGATCGATCAATCTCCTTTCTTGGAGATAAACTATAATATCAGTTTTCTTCTGATTCAAGCCGAGTCAATTTATTTTCGCTTTTCTTTAATCACTAATGCCCAGTAGTTTTCATAGTTCCTGTTAGTCAGTCATTCATTTGCGGTACCTCGCCTCCATGACAGCTCTCCTGTAGGCCTATCGGTTGTGAGCAAGATGCCCTGCTGCTGATGCATCCATTTGCAGACCATCAACGATGTCTTGCAGCCATCTACGTCTTGGTCTTCCTCTCTTTCTGTTTCCCATTATGTACCCCTCCAAGACGGTCTTCTCTAAATTATCATGGCGTTTAATGTGTCCAAAATATTTAAGTTTTCTCTCTTTAATCCTCTTTACTAGCCAGCCTTCTTCAATATTAAGTTCTTGTAGTATGGATATATTTGTTCTTTTTTGTGTCCATGATATTTGAAGAGCTCTTCTGTAGCATTTACATTCAAAGGCATTTATGTGTTTCTCAGCTGTTGTGTTAAGTGTCCAGGTCTCACAGGCATATGTTGCAATGGGAAAGATGCTTGCCCTTTAAAATCTTATTTTTTTGTTGTAGTTATGTCTGTTCCTCTCCACAGTTTCTTTAGTTGTTTTACTTTCTGAAGAACGATCGATGTCCCCCTTGATGTTCCAGTTATATTTGGAGTAATTGTTAATGTTGAGATAAAACATAGAATATACATCTTAATTCATTAAAAAGTTGTATCTCGCGTGTATATGAGATCAGGTCCCAGTTCACAGCACACACACACCCACACACCCAATTTCTCTCTCTTTCTCACTCTCTCTCTCTCTCTCTCTCTCTCTCTCAGAGTTCAAAGAAGGAGGGAAAAAAATGATAGAAAACTGAACTGCTTCTTATTTATGATTTCTTTCTTATGAGAGCTCTATTAGCTTCCGTCATGATGGATGACTGCCCCCTGAGATTTCAACGTTTTTGTGGCCGATAAGCGGTTGCTGTTTTTTTTTTAATTGTTAAAAGAGGGAACATCTAATCTCCATTTCCCTCACTCTTCGGTACCAATACTCCTGGCTCCTCCACAAATTGCGTGGACGCCCCCCACTCGTCTTTGGCCCCCAGAAAGTCGCCAGGAGTAATCGTGGTCTACTTCCAGGCAAACAACTCCTGGAATCCTATCTCCAGTATGAAAGGTCAAACGTCCAAACAGACCAGACAAAATGATATTATCGTCACCTCTAGACGATACGGGATATTACGATGGACAATCACGTAAAATATCAGTTTCATTTCAATATTCACGCCGACAATCCCGCTCATACAAGTTCTTTTCTAGATACGGGATGGGCTGAACCGTCGAGTGCTCAGCCAACAGACAACCCTGGCACTATACACAGAATTCAAATTAAAACCAGCGTCTATGTTTTAAATAAAAACTTTAATTCCTTGACAATCATGTGTTTCGTGCTATTTAGTGTGCCTCACATTGCTGACGAAACGTTTTCGTTCTCACAGATCCGGAGTCTTATCTTCAGTGACCGGGATTTGGTATTTGGTGAGATTCAAACGCGTAAATTCTTTACAAGGCAGGCAGACGACCAGTCTCTGAACCTTTCATACCCAATCAGTGATATCTAAGCCTGCAGATACCACTTAGCTTCTAGCGTCCACCTGGATAAACTGGATTATAGAATATAGATCCACATTTTGAAATATGGATAGGATGTAACAGTGTTAGGTATCTGGGGGAATCTTTCCCAGGTGCAAAAAAAAACAAAACGAGATAGGTTCGCTGGACAGAAATGTGTGGCTAGGACATAGACGGGCAGGCATCATCGAGCGAAGATCTAAGACTAGTTAGAGCAGAACAAGTAGGGACGATCGTCGTCATGTGAATACTGACAAGCAGAAGTACATCCTGGCAGTTGTGTGACCCGAAATCTTCTTGAGTAAGAAGAGTGCATGCTCTTTGGTTTTCAACCTTTGGCTATTGTGGATAAAAAGTCCATTCTGACACTCGTGGGGCCCAAAGACTTCTCATCTGTGAAGCCAGGAAATTTCTCACAAGTGGGGGCCCACAGATTTCTCACCTGTGGGGGCACGCAGACTTTTCAGCTGTAGGCCCTGATGACTTCTCGCCAAAGAGGCAGAAAAATGCTAAGAAGCAGACCTTGGAGATTTCTAAGATGTAGAGCACAAAGACTCCTTAGGTGCAGAGCCTAAAGACTTCTCAGCTCTGAGGGCCCGAAGACTTCCAAGAAGCAGAGCCCAAAGATTTCTTAGCTGTGGGGGCTCGAATACTTCCAAGAAGTAGAGCCTAAAGACTTCTCAGCGCTGAGGGCCCGAAGACTTCCAAGAAGTAGAGCCCAAAGGCTTCTCAGCTCTGAGGGCCCGAAGACTTCCAAGAAGCAAAGCCCAAAGATTTCTTAGCTGTGGGGGCTCGAATACTTCCAAGAAGTAGAGCCTAAAGACTTCTCAGCTCTGAGGGCCCGAAGAATTCCAAGAAGTAGAGCCCAAAGGCATCTCAGCTCTGGGGGGGGGGGGAGGCCCGAAGAAGTAGAGCCCAAAGACTTCTCAGCTCTGGGGGAGGGGGGAGGCCCGAAGAAGTAGAGCCCAAAGACTTCTCAGCTCGGGGGGGGGGGGGGAGGCCCGAAGAAGTAGAGCCCAAAGACTTCTCAGCTCTGGGGGAGGGGGGAGGCCCGAAGAATTCCATGAAGTAGAATCCAAAGACTTCTCAGCTCTAGGGGGAAGGGGGGGGGGAAGGCCCGGAGAATTCCAAGAAGTAGAGCCCAAAGACTTCTCAGTTCTGGGGGCTCGAAGACTTCCAAGAAGTAGAACCCAAAGGCCTCTCAGTTCTGGGGGCCCGAAGACTTCCAAGAAGTAGAGCCCAAAAGACTTCTAGGATGTAGAGCTCGGAGACTTCTCAACTGTGGAGCCTGAAAATTCCTCAGCTCTGGAGCCCCCAAGACTTCTTGAGTTAGAGAAGTGCATGCTTTTGGGAGAATTCCAGACTATTTAGAACTAGACTCCACACAATGTAACAGAGAACTATACTCCATATAGTGTTACAGAGAACTAGACTTCACACAATGTAACAGAGAACTAGACTCCACACAGTGTAACAGTGAACTGGACTCTACACAGCATCCGATGCAGGGCATTAACTCAGCTGGTGATCTCACCTCACCTCACTTGAAGTATACGTAAGTTGTGTCATACGTACATAGATGACTGGGTCCCACACACTGTTATAGAGCACTGGACCTCACAGAGTGTAATATGGTACTGGACCTCACACAGTGTAACAGAATACTGGACCTCATACAGTGTAATAGAGTACTGGACCTCACATAGTGTAATAGAGTACTGGAACTCACACAGTGTAATAGAGTACTGGACCTCACACAGTGTAATAGAGTACTGGAACTCACACAGTGTAATAGAGTACCGGACCTCACACAGTGTAATAGAGTACTGGACCTCACAGAGTGTAATAGAGTACTGGAACTCACACAGTGTATTAAAGTACTGAACCTCACACAGTGTAATAGAGTACTGGAACTCACACAGTGTAACAGAGTACTGGACCTCACACAGTGCAATAGAGTACTGGATCTCACACAGTGTAATAGAGTACTGGATCTCACATAGTGTAATAGAGTGCTGGATCTCACACAGTGTAAAGGGTACTGGACCTCACACAGTGTAATAGAGTACTGGACCTCATACAGTGTAATAGAGTACTGGACCTCACACAGTGTAATAGAGTACTGGATCTCACACAGTGTAATAGAGTACTGGATCTCACACAGTGTAATAGAGTACTGGACCTCATACAGTGTAATAGAGTACTGGACCTCACACAGTGTAATAGAGTACTGAATCTCACACAGTGTAATAGAGTACTGGATCCTACACGGTGTAATAAATGGTTGTACCCTACACAGGCTAACAGAGGACTAGGCACTACATAATGTAACAAAGGACTTGACCTCAACACAGTAATAGAAAAATTAGACTCCACACAGTACAAAAGAGAACTAGACTCCACACAGTGTAACACAGAACTAGACTCCATACAATGTAACACAGAACTAGACTCCACAAAATGTAACACAGAACTAGATTCCACACAATGTAACACAGAACTAGACTCCACACAGTGTAACACAGAACTAGACTCCACACAATGTAACACAGAACTAGACTCCACACAATGTAACACAGAACTAGACTCCACACAATGTAACAGAGAACTAGACTCCACACAGTGTAACAGAACTAGACTCCACACAATGTACCAGAGAACTAGACTCCACACAATATAACAGAGAACTAGACTCCACACAGAGTAACAAAGGACTGGACTAACTTCCAAACACTCTCAAAGGCTATCCTCTTACAAACGCGTTTACTGGGAATACCTAATGACAACTCTTGACCTTCAGCCTTCCCAAAGGGGGCGACAATCTGATCTCTTATGCTCATTTTGCAGTCAGTTTATTCCTGTTTCTTCCTCATGAACATCGCGTGCAGGGCCGAAAAGTGCTCCATTTAGGAATATTTCAAGGAAGCCACACGTTGGGAAGTGTCTGGAGGACAGGACTTTAGCATTCTGAAGTTGATTCCTGTATTCTGTGGAGGATTCAGCTTTTGTTTAATATTCCTAATTTGCTGAACTGTCCGACTGCAGAAGTGATTTTAATGTTGAAAAAAAGGGGAGCTAACCAGGCTGTCTGATTTGGTGGTCGGGGGGGGGGTATGCTAGAGTGAGGGGTGGGGGAACCAAAACTGACCAAAACCATGCCCCCATCCCCCACCTCTCCTGCTGATACACTTAGAAATAGACCCATTCTGGCTAACGGGGCAGGGACTTCTATAGCCCCCCCCCCCTTGGCGTTGGAGTCTGCTAAAGACCCCTTGGTTTCTTTTCCTCATTTGATGAATGACCCAAAAAATCTGCAGTATTCCACTCTCCTATCAACACGATGCCGTGCCTCAACATCGTTAGTCGGGGCGGGGGGGGGGTGGTTGCCCACTCAGTTTCTGTCGTCCCATTCGTTAGTCGGTTTTTTAACCTACCCAGTTTCTGTCGTCCCATTCGTTAGTCGGTTTTTTAACCTACCCGGTTTCTGTCGTCCCATTCGTTAGTTGTTTTTTTTAACCTACCCAGCTTCTTTTGTTCCCGTCATTAGTCGGTCTTTTAGCCCATCCAGCGTCTGTTGCCCCCTTCGTTAGTCGGTTTTTTTAACCTATCCAACTTCTGTTGTCCCCTTCATTAGTCGTATTTTAGTCTACCCAGCTTCTGTCGTCCTCTTCATCAGTCGTTTTTTTTAATCTACCCAGCTTCTGTCGTCCCCATCGTTAGTCGGTTTTTTTATTTAGCCTACATAGTTTCTGTCGTCCCATTCGATTCTGCAAACTTTCAGATGTTAGAATCTTTTTCTTTATCTGGAACTGACTGGGTGCATCCTGAGACAATTCACTTTCTCCATACCAATTGTCCAGACGGAGATGATGATGATGATGATCTCATCATCATCATCATCATCAGTTCTCTATACTCTCAGTGAGGCAACCAAAGTATCCCAGCCAACCCTGATTTCAGCAAGTTGGGATACCTCAAACCAGGTCTGTCTCGCTTCTTTTAGTTCTTCGTTGTTTTCATCTCTGCCCGTCATTGTTGGTATCACTACCGTAGTCTCTCCACTGCTCCGCCAAGACTTGATATGCAGACTTCTTTGTTGATGTTTCTGTAGTACTTCTTTTTTTTTATTTGGTAGGTCGCTGGTCCAGGGAAGATATCATCATCATCATCATCATCAGGTGACGTGCCGACTGGCGTTGGCTATTATACTTCTCCAGAGTACCCGATGCAGGCCATTATCTCAGCTGGTGATCTCCAATCACATCATCCCGTCAGGCAGTACAGTATCAGTTCTCTTGGTCCTCCCCTGGCTCTTCTTCATTCTATTATTCCTCTTGTTATTATATTTTCATTGCCCCTTCTTTTCATTGCATGTCCTATGAAAGTACATTGTCTCTCTTATTTTTTTTTTTTTTGTGACAAGATTTGTTGTCTCTCCAGCGCTTCTCATACATTCTTCATTAGTTATTTTTGTTGTCCATGGAATTTGCAACATTCTTCTAATAAACCATATTTCTGCTGCTTCCAATGACTTTTATGCAGGTCTGCCCATTGTCCATGATTCAACTCTATATAATAAAATATTTTCAATAGGTGGTAAAATAGGTTTTAGGACTCGTTTCTAGCATTCATTGATAAGAATGTGTTGCATAACATGTTTCTCATTCTCTGAAATGCAGTCTTTGCTTGGCCTATTCTGTTCCTAATTTCTGCTCTGCGTTTCCCATCTGAAGTTATTACTACTCAAAGGTATTATAATTTATGCACTTGCTTTAGAATAGTTCCGTTTAATTTTATACTGCATTTTGGTGGATTCTAGTTTTTAGATATAACCATAGTCTCTGTCTCTTTTATGTCCAAAGTAAGGCCTTTCTCTTCACTTTCTTTGAGAGATTTTGCAGGTTTTGTTGGTTCTCACCTATCAATACTATGTCTTCAGCATGCCAAAGGTTGTTAATAGAGCATCTTCCGACTTTTATACCTGGTTCTGTAACGATCGTTCTTAGAATATTCTCGCTGTACAGAGAAAAAAAGGTCTGGAATTAGTACACATCCCTGTCGGACTCGTTTTAGTGGTTGATATTTTCCAGTTTTATTTTCAACTCGAATCACCAGGCGAGAAAAGATATGTTTTTTTGCCGTTTTCAAAACTAATTTCTAAAACAAAACCAAAAATTATTCTAAGAAGATAGAAGCACGTTCGGAACTCTCTGAAAAGGCCTCCTTCTTCTGCGTTCGAAGTTGTTGTTGGTCACATCAGATCCTGATCCCTGTTGACATGGCAAAGCCCGTAGTCCTCTCCAGAACCTGATAGGAGCCCCCAGAGCTTTTGCCCCAGGCTTGTGTCCTCTGGCCATGTGTCAAGCCTCAGGTCAGCATGGTTTGAGTAGTCTTGAAAGGTATGTTCTGTAATATGAACTCCACTGCCACATGGACACTTGTCTGTGTGAGACATTCTGAGTTGCTATAGGTGGCTCAGTGGTCAACAGTGGCCTGTCCTCAGGCTAAAGAAGAGGGTGGTTTACTGATGTCATTGTAGTTGGTGCATTGGATCTGGTTCGTTGTTGCATTTCAGTTGTTTCTTCCATTTAGATCTGCACTGGTTGCGGATTATAGTAACTAAAGTGTACTTGTACGAACTCCCTCTAACTGCGAGTTGTTGTTCTTTGCAGCCGATGCTGTAGAGGTGTTGAGGCACAGCATCGTATCGCCGTAGGAATGGATACTTTTTCAGTCCCGGAGTACAGCTAAAGAGCGGGGGGTGTACAATGCTTCTTTAGCAGGCTCCACCACCATGGGGTCTATTGGCGAACCCTGCCACGTTAGCCAGGCTAGGCTAGGCGAAGAGGTGGACAGGGTCTTGGTCAGCTATGGTTCGCTATCCCAGACGCTGGCATATCACCTATGGGTCGCTGATTGCCTAATCAGACAAGCGTCTTTACCCTGTAACTAAAGCGTAACTAGTAACTAAAACATAACTAGTAACTAAAGCATAACTAGTAACTAAAGTGTGGCCTTATGGCAGCCATATACTGTACTGTCATGACTATCGAAATAAAATCTAAGGTTCAACCGGCAGTCACTACCTTCTTACTTCCTTTCTTTCTTGAGATCTGATCTCCTTGTCTAAAGTTTCTCAAAAGTTCTTGTCTCTTTTCAGAACTGTCCCCCACCACCTCCCCCCACAACCTCCCTTTCTTTCTTGAGATCTGATCTCCCTGTCTAAAGTTTCTCAAAAGTTCTTGTCTGTTCTCATAACTGTTCCCCCCACCCCCACAACCCTCCTTTCTTTCTTGAGATCTGATCTCCTTGTCTAAAGTTTCTCAAAAGTTCTTGTCTGTTTTCAGAACTCCCCCTCCCCCCACCCCCTCCCTTCTTTCTTGGTGGTTATTTTTAGTTCATCCTGTCTCCTGTACCCGCTAGAAGCTGCAGGAGGTCATAGGGAGCCCATCATCCTGATATCTGACTTTATAATTGGATTCGTCATGCAGACCGCGTCGTCACTATCTATCCTGTCCTGTGCTGACATTACCTCCCCTGAAATCTTACCCTTGTTAAAAACGCCTGCATATTGCGCCGTGATATACGCTGCTACAAATATTTTTTTTCTTTTCTTTTCAAACTTCAGAGTGCTCACCCATGAATGACAACACGGAAGATAAGGCCAAGGACGTGGTCTGGATTTACAAATAAACCAACAAGGCAAAAATTAGCCAGTTTATGTGTGCAAGTCAGCGGGTGTCTTCTGGCAAAACAACTGCAGATAAGACAACAGCGGATAAGACAACAGCGGATAAGACAACAGTAGATAAAACAACAGCAGATAAGATAACAGCGGATAAGACAGCAGTAGACAACATAACAACAGATAAAACAACTGCAGATACAACAACAGCAGGTAAGACAAAAGCAGATAAAACAACAACCGATAAGACAACCGCAGATAACACAACAGCAGATTTTAGATTTATTTCAAAAGGGTTAAGAATTGGGCACGCAGGCCCGTCTGACATTCTGCCGACAGAGAGAAAGAGCGAGAGAGCTAGAGAGAGCAAGCGAGAGAGAGCAAGAGAGAGATAAGAGAGAACGAGAGGGAGAAAGAGAGTGAGAGAGAGTGAGAGCGAGAGAGAAAGAGAGAGAGAGAAAGAGCGACAGAGATTGCGAGAGACAGAAAGAACGAGAGAGAGAGAAAGAGAAAGATCGAGAGAGAGAGAGAGGGAGTGAAAGAGAGTGAGAGCGAGAGAGAGTGAGAGAAACAGAAAGAGCGAGAGAGACAGAAAGAACGAGAGAGAGAGCGAGAAAAAGAGGAGAGAGAGAGCGAGAGAGTGAGAGCGAGAGAGAGCGCGAGAGAGAGAAAGAGCGAGAGATAACAAGAGCGAGAGCGAGAGCGAGAGAGAGAGATTTCTTCCTCTGGAAGAGGGTACAGGATGATGATGATGATGACGATGATGATGATGAAATCAACCTCACAGATTAAAAAAAACTGGCAGATTTTAGGACCTGAAGCCTCCACAACAGCCTGTTCTATACAAGTGACCGAGCCATGGAAGCAGCAAAATCGACAACGATGCGGTTTCTTGGGCCCATGGCAGCTACGTACAACCTGGTCTCTCGACATAAGTACATAAAAGTAACCCAGATTCTCGTATCATAGACGACGACAAAGTCTTCTGTATATAGGCAGCATATTTAAGTACAAATAAGAAGAAGAAAAATTAACTGGGATCAACAACTCACGCAAACGCCTGAAAATTAGGAAAGCACCGACTAAAAATAAAACAAAAATGAAACGACTTCCTGAAGAAATCTGGCAAACAGAAACTGTAAGAATATAACAACCAGCCAGATATTAAATTTTATAATTTTCTGGCTGAAGTTTGGCAGGGGAAAAAAGTTATCAAATGCGTGAAAAATCAGCCAGTGTATACATAAACCAGTCAGACTTTATCGATTAGGAGATTTTTTTAAAAAGCAGTTAAATTTCTTATCTTAAGGAATAAATCAAGTGTTTACTTCATGGAGGAGTTGTCGTCTCAGGCCAAGTATGTCTAACTTTTTTTTTCCCGGAATATTCAAATATCTACACTCGCCGACATGTTAAAAACTGTGAAGAGTGTAGATATTGCCTCCTCAAATAGATGAATTCAATATGCCGGCTGTGAGTTTTTTTTCTAAGCAACTTCAGACATGGGGAGACATATGTCTTTTTTATGGAAGGCCGTTTGGAGAGTATTGGCGTCCTCACACTTCAACGGAGACTCTCAAGGACAAAAGGGACATTCTACAGAAGAAATATGCGCATAATACAACTCACGTAAACGGGACGTGCTTCCCGTTTAGAAAGAAAACGTTCTAATAATGCAGTGTAGGAAAATTTCGTGTCTTCAAGTCGGGAAAATGGCTTGTTCATTGTGAGCAACGGTGGACTGAATATTTATGCAACGATTACACGTTATGTTGTATGTTATATGCTGTCTACACTTTTATGTTCTAGAGCAAAATACTGGCTGGACCACCATATCTCCCGGCGAGCAGTGGAGGAATACGCTGGATGGATCTCCTCAGGGGGCCCTTGAGCAAAACACTACCCGGACCCCCTCCCTTGGAGGGCCCTGGAGCAAAACACTAACCAAACCCCCTCCCTTGGAGGGCCCTGGAGTAAAACACTACCCGGACCACCCTCCCACGGATGGCCCTGGAGTAAAATACTACCCGGACCCCCCCTCCCACGGAGGGCCCTTTAGTAAAACACTACCCGGACCACCCTCCCACGGAGGGCCCTGGAGTAAAACACTACCCGGACCCCCCTCCTCCCAAGGAGGACCCTGGAGTAAAACACTACCCGGACCCCCCTCCCACGGAGGGCTCTGGAGCACAACACTAACCCGACCCCTTCCCTTGGAGGGTCCTGGAGCAAAACACTGGCTGGGTCCCTCTCGGCGGGCCCTGGAGGAACATATTTGCTGGACACTCCCACCCCCACATCGGCGGGCCCTTGATGAAAAGCTTGACTGGCAGAGATAATTTAAAGCTGTCACTAAATTCATCGTTTAGACAAAACTAAAATAACACTTTATTCCCTCAGTCATCTCGCGAAGACGCCTGTCCGATGAGGCAATCAGCGAACCATAGCTGACATGCTAGCGTCAGGGTTAGAGAACCATACCTGGCATGCTAGAGTCAGGGTTAGAGAACCATACCTGGCATGCTAGAGTCAGGGTTAGAGAACCATACCTGGCATGCTAGCGTCAGGGTTAGAGAACCATACCTGGCATGCTAGCGTCAGGGTTAGAGAACCATAGCTGACATGCTAGCGTCAAGGTTAGAGAACCATAGCTGGCATGCTAGCGTCAAGGTTAGAGAACCATAGCTGACATGCTAGCGTCAGGGTTAGAGAACCATAGCTGACATGCTAGCGTCAAGGTTAGAGAACCATAGCTGACATGCTAACGTCAGGTTAAGCGAACCATATGTGACCCACATCTTCGTTGGTACCCCCAGGTTCTCTAACCCTGACAGGTCTAGCCTGGCCAACGGGGCAATAGTCCCCATGGTGGTGGAGCCTGCTGAAGAAGCATTGCACACATATCCGCTATTTAGCTGTACTCCGGGACCGAAAGAGTAGCACCCACGCCGATACGATGCTGTACCTCAACACCTCCACAGCATCGGCTGCAAAGAACACCAGCTCCCAGTTACAGGGAGATAGCACAAGACAAGGCCGAAGCATGCCAGAAATATCTGACTATATAACACACCGGACTGTCAGTGTGTTAAGAAAATAAAGCAGACATTCACGTAAACAGTTTGATATCTGATATACGCACCTAAGCCACTTAAAATAACGGGAAAAGAAAGGAAAAAGAAACATGTAGACTACTTTTCAGGGAAGAAAAAAATCTAGCCAGTAAACACCTGGTATGCTCTATTTTTTGTGTCAATAATAGGTCAACGTGGCCTTTGTTCTTGTGAAGGCATTGTGAACTCACGCCTTTTGTGTTTGTCTTTTCACACGCGCGCAAATGGAGCAATTTGTTATGCACCACTGATGTGGGAGACGTTGAGTAAATGTGTAGGCTTTTCAGGCGCATAAAATGAATGCACGGAACGCAGTTATCAAAAGATCGTGCACAGATATTGTGGACATTTACAGGAAGTGCTGGATTTAGAGGGGGCAATTCCTTTGTGGGTGGAACTAGTGTTAGCGTGGATGTCATTTCCAATTTTTTTTTTTTATCTTTAGATTTTAGACTGGCTGTAAGGAAAGAGCCAACAGGCAGCTGTATCCGAGGTAGCTTAATTAGTAAATGATCCAGTGCCGCTGTAGCTCACATTGCCATGAGAAAAGACGAATGTACAGAACAAATGTTGTTTCCTACGGCTGGTCAATATCATGGCTTTGAAAAAGGAAAAAAAAAAACGAAACAAACTTACTAATGAAATAACTAAATTCATATAGTTCTGGTTATTTTGGAGTTCCGAATTTTAAACCAGCATGTGACCACGTTCTCAAACAAACGGTTAGGGTGTGACCAAGTGGTGGATGAGTGTAGGTGCGATGAGTCACGCTGTAAGCAATGATTGCTCAACATAACAGAACAAACGAACACTTCACGTTGGTTTTCACGGTGAGTCAGGAACGGCCTCTGCATTGAAGAACATGACCAACCAGAAGTCCAACTTCGAGTTCTCACATCTCTCTCTCTCTCTCTCTCTCTCTGAGCCTTAAGTGCCCAATGCACATGGGGCTTCCTCAAGGGTTTTCCACAAACTCCTGTCCTTTGCCTTTTTTCCCGCTCGTGTCCAAGTGAGCCCTCTGTTGCTCAGCATCCTCTCTGTTGTTCTTCTCCATGTCTCCTTTGGTCTACCCTTACTTCTTCTTCCCTGCGGTGTCCATCTTAGTTCTATTTTTGGTACTGAGCAGTCAGTCACTCGGAGCACATGTCCCAACCATCGCCAGCGTCATTCCTCAATAACTGCTGTCAGTGGCTTCATCTGCATTTCTGCTAACAAGATGTTATTTCTTACAGTGTTTGGCCAAAAATAATTTTACGATTTTTGTTCAAAATATCCTTCTAATTTTTCTTAAACATGTAGTCACACATATACCCCATGTTTAATCACTGTCTCCGCGTTCATGAAGACAAAATAAAGACCTGGCGTACTTCCAAACGTTCACAGCTGTTCTCCTTTCAAAAGCCCCACCTAAAAACCAAGTTCATTACCAGCTCAGTCACAGGGAGATAGCACAAGACAAGGCCGAAGCATGCCATAAATATCTGACTATATAACACACCGGACTGTCAGTGTGTTAAGAAAATAAAGCAGACATTCACGTAAACAGTTTGATATCTGATATACGCACCTAAGCCACTTAAAATAACGGGAAAAGAAAGGAAAAAGAAACATGTAGACTACTTTTCAGGGAAGAAAAAAATCTAGCCAGTAAACACCTGGTATGCTCTATTTTTTGTGTCAATAATAGGTCAACGTGGCCTTTGTTCTTGTGAAGGCATTGTGAACTCACGCCTTTTGTGTTTGTCTTTTCAAACGCGCGCAAATGGAGCAATTTGTTATGCACCACTGATGTGGGAGACGTTGAGTAAATGTGTAGGCTTTTCAGGCGCATAAAATGAATGCACGGAACGCAGTTATCAAAAGATCGTGCACAGATATTGTGGACATTTACAGGAAGTGCAGGATTTAGAGGGGGCAATTCCTTTGTGGATGGAACTAGCGTTAGCATGGATGTTATTTCCATTTTTTTTTTTATCTTTAGATTTTAGACTGGCTGTAAGGAAAGAGCCAACAGGCAGCTGTATCCGAGGTAGCTTAATTAGTAAATGATCCAGTGCCGCTGTAGCTCACATTGCCATGGGAAAAGACAAATGTACAGAACAAATGTTAAGTTTCCTACGGCTGGTCAGTATCATGGCTTTGAAAAAGGAAAAAAAAAACGAAACAAACTTACTAATGAAATAACTAAATTCGTATAGTTCTGGTTATTTTGGAGTTCCGAATTTTAAACCAGCATGTGACCACGTTCTCCAACAAACGGTTAGGGTGTGACCAAGTGGTGGATGAGTGTATGTGCGATGAGTCACACTGTAAGCAATGATTGCTCAACATAACGGAACAAACGAACACTTCACGTTGGTTTTCACGGTGAGTCAGGAACGGCCTCTGCATTGAAGAACATGACCAAGCAGAAGTCCAACTTCGAGTTCTCACATCTCTCTCTCTCTCTCTCTCTCTCTCTCTCTCTCTCTCTCTCTCTCTCTCTGAGCCTTAAGTGCCCAATGCACATGGGGCTTCCTCAAGGGTTTTCCACAAACTCCTGTCCTTTGCCTTTTTTCCCGCTCGTGTCCAAGTGAGCCCTCTGTTGCTCAGCATCCTCTCTGTTGTTCTTCTCCATGTCTCCTTTGGTCTACCCTTACTTCTTCTTCCCTGTGGTGCCCATCTTAGTTCTATTTTTGGTAGTGAGCCGTCAGTCACTCGGAGCACATGTCCCAGCCATCGCCAGCGTCATTCCTCAATAATTGCTGTCAGTGGCTTCATCTGCATTTCTGCTAACAAGATGTTCTTACAGTGTTTGGCCAAAATAATTTTACGGTTTTTGTTCAAAATATCCTTCTAATTTTTCTTAAACATGTAGTCACACATACACCCCATGTTTAATCACTGTCTCTGCGTTCATGAAGACAAAATAAAGACCTGGCGTACTTCCAAACGTTCACAGCTGTTCTCCTTTCAAAAGCCCCACCTAAAAACCAAGTTCATTACCAGCTCAGTCACAACTGACCAAGTTCAGTAACAGCTCAGTCACAAGTGACCAAGTTCAACAGCAGCTCAGTCACAAGTGACCAAGTGACCAACGTTCATATCATCACTTGCGTTAACGTGTGCTATGGCAAGGCCTGGAGCGCTATGACACACCTGCTAACCCACTTACTGCTGTACATGCCATGTAATGTTTCTGGCAATGATGACTATAGATTGACTGACGGAGTTCAGTAGCTAGACTATTAAACAAAGGATCTCTGCTGTCTTTTAATCTCAGATCAAAGTTTCCCCACTGTGGGTACGGTAAATTACCTGAGATCATATTCGGTTAGATACAGAATATGAAGAAGGCATAATGATTGGTTTGTCGGTGTCTTTGACCAACAACGTTAAGTTGCGATGGGCTTTTTTTTTCAGTACGACATTGAAGAAGTAAGTAGTTAGCAGTTAGTGTTTTTCATTTGAGGAGATGAAGTGAGCCAGTGAGGAGAGTAGAATGTAACTAACGTATTACAAATGTTACAGAATAGTAAAAAAATTACCCTTCTAATTCCACTGAATTTCACAGAAACAGTGCTTAACAACGTAGATCCACATCAGCGTGAGAAATAGACTAGCGGTGTCGCTGTTGTTTTTCACTTAAAGCAGTGGTTTTTAAGTTTTGTTTTGATCGAGGACCTCCATCTCCGACCTGAGAAAAGCTGTGGACTCCTTCTCCGGATTGAGAACAGCTGTGGATCCCCTCTTCTTACTGAGAATAGCAGTAGATCCCCTCTCCTGACTGAGAACAGCTATAGATCCCCTCTCCGGACTGAGAACAGCTGTAGATCCCCTCTCCAGACGGAGAACAGATATGGACTTCCTCTCCGGACTGAGAACAGATATGGACTTCCTCTCCGGACTGAAAACAGATATGGACTTCCTCTCCGGACTGAGAACAGCTGTAGATCCCATCTCCGGACTGAGAACAGATATGGACTTCCTCTCCGGACTGAGAACAGATATGGACTTCCTCTCCGGACTGAGAACAGATATGGACTTCCTCTCCGGACTGAGAACAGCTGTAGATCCCTTCTCCAGACTGAAAACAGCTGCAGATCCCCTCCACTGAGAACAGATGTAGATCCCCTCTCCAGACTGAGAACAGATATGGACTTCCTCTCCGGCCTGAGAACAGCTGTGGTCTCTATCTCAGGCCTGAGAACAGCCGTAGATCCCCTCTCCAGAATGAGAACAGCTGCAGATCCCCTCTCCAGACTGTGAACGGATATGGACTGAGAACAACTGTGGTCTCTATCTCAGGCTTGAGAACAGCTGTGATCTCTCTCTCTCTCTCCGACCTGAGAACAGCTGTGGTCTCTCTCTCCGACCGGAGAACAGCTGTGGACTACCTTTCCGGCCTGAGAACAACTGTGGACCCTCTTTCCTGCCTGAGAACAACTGTGAACTTTCTCTCCGAACTAAGAACAGTTGTGGGCCAACTCTTCGTCCTGAGAACAGCTGCGGACCACTCATTAAAAACAAATCAGTAAATAGAACCCGTATGATGCTCAGACATGACAATGGAAAAATGAGGTGTTTACGTAATATCTGAGATGTGTTGAATTTTTCTTCTATTTTCCGCCCTTTAACTGCTTGGTTTTTTTTCCTTCGTACTTGGTCCTTGAAAAAGGATTTTTGCGGAAATATTGAACAGTTGTATCTTTTTCATTCATGCATTCTCATCTTTTTTTTTTTTTTCCTGTCACACTATTTCTTTCTGTTTAAAGTAAAACTGAATCATACTTCTCCATCTGTTACTGTATTCTGCAACAGTGGCCCGTCTTTGGTTATGTTATTCACAATCTTAAGAAAGATAAATACCCCCTGTTTTATAGATTATACTAAGGCCTTTGACAGAGTGATGCATGACAAATTAATTGTGCCACATAATAAAATTAAACAATTAAGCAAAATGTCACATAACATGGAGAACGGGAAGAACAAATGTACAGGTTTTAGAGTAGCTCCGATTGTAATATGGACTTCTCAGAGAAATAAAGATAAGGGGGAAAAAACCTTTGGCCACATCAAAACACTTAACAACATACTGAAGGCCATACTAGAAGGAAAGGTGGAAGAAAAATAAGAGCAAGAGGAAGATAACATACGAGAATGGACGACAGGACACAGCCTTGGCTGAGTGCATCATCAAGGACAGGGAGAGAGGGAATTGGAGATTCATTATTGCCAAACCTCGTTTTGAAGAAGGCACATGATGATGATGATGATGAAGAAAAAGACGATGATGATGAACATGATGATGACGATGATGATGACGATGATGATTCACAATCTGCACCACAAAATCATCTGGAAATTTGTTTTGGTTTTCAAAATCATCTGATCTATAGTTTGCTGCAACCTGAACTTGCCTTCAGCCCACGGTTTTCAAGCTCACATCAAACGTCACAATCAAACAACATTCAACACTAACGAAGACTTCCGGGTTGTGTGACACTTTTCCAAATTACCCAAACATTTCACCGGTCCTGACTTGGCTATTTTAAAACGATATTTTTTTTTCTTTCACCGTTATCATTGGAGTTAACATTCGTTTTAAACTGTCATTGTAAAATTTCCTTCTAAAGCGGTTTCTGAACGTGCCGTAGCAATTAGTGTTAACATTCGTGCGGTCATTGCGACATGGGGGTGTTAATTGAGGTATTACAAGCTCTAAGACAAAGGACTTTTATTGGCTGTTTTTTGTCACAACAATCGTGTTTCACTGTTTATTTTGTTTTCCTATTATTGTCTGTTTGTTACTACGGTATACAGATCTTATGTTTTTTTCTCACAATGAACAAGTCTTGGTACTGTTGTTCTTTTCTTTCACATAGTTTAATCATTTTTATTATGGTTATAATTATTACAGTATTATTATTATTATTATTATTATTATTTTCTAAAAGAAATCTTCAGTTTTTTCCTCAGTCAAGTGAGATGGAGTCCACAGCTGTTCTCAGTCCGGAGATGGAGTCCACAGCTGTTCTCAGTCAGGAGAGGGAGTCCACAGCTGTTCTCAGTCAGGAGAGGGAGTACACAGCTGTTCTCAGTCAGGAGAGGGAGTACACAGCTGTTCTCAGTCAGGAGAGGGAGTACACAGCTGTTCTCAGTCCGGAGATGGAGTCCACAACTGTTCTCAGTCCGGAGATGGAGTCCACAGCTGTTCTCAGTCAGGAGATGGAGTCCACAACTGTTCTCAGTCCGGAGATGGAGTCTACAACTGTTCTCAGTCCGGAGATGGAGTCCACAGCTGTTCTCAGTCAGGAGAGGGAGTACACAGCTGTTCTCAGTCAGGAGATGGAGTCCACACCTGTTCTCAATCCGGAGATGGAGTCCACAACGGTTCTCAGTCCGGAGATTGAGTCCACAGCTGTTCTCAGTCAGGAGAGGGAGTACACAGCTGTTCTCAGTCAGGAGATGGAGTCCACAGCTGTTCTCAATCCGGAGAAGAAGTCCTCAGCCGTTCTCAGTCCGGAGAGGGAGTCCACAGCTGTTATCAGTCCGGAGAGAGAGTCCACAGCTGTTATCAGTCAGGAGAGGGAGTCCACAGCTGTGATCTGTTCGGATAAGGAGTCCACAGCTTTATTTTGGCGGGCGGTTGGAGAGCAAATGAGAAACGAAGAAAAAAAACAACAGACTACGTGGGAGACAGTCAAGTTTCATCGTCCACACAATAAGAAGAGGAGGGATCGAAAATATCGTGACAACAGGGAAAATTGGAGGCAGGGAAAGAAGATGTAGACCGTCATCTTAGATGGCTGGACAAAATGGCATGGGAGATGCACAACAACAGAACTGAGCAACATGACAGATCGGAAACTGAGGGGAGACATGGTGGCCAACTCCTCCATGCATAGCACATGATGATGATGATGATTCGACAGTACTTCGACATGAAATGTTTGAAGAGATTTATGATTGTTGGTGACTTGCATGCAATACAAATTATTTCATTGGCTTCTAAATATAGAACGCTTCGTCATCCAAGCCAGTCAGATTCAGATATCAAAGTAAGACGTCTTACAGAATTCCCCCCCCCCCCCTTTCTTTTTTTTTGGGGTGGGGAGGGGATGCTTTCCTTATTTAATGAAATATATATTCTCTGCTCCCTCAGTCATGTTTCAGAAGTTAATATTGCTGAAGTCACATAAATGTATTTCAACCACTCAAAAATTCCATCTTTTCCCCATCAAGATAATGGAGATTTGTTTGCTAGTGGAGATTTGATGTTTCATTTGAATTTGAAGATCGGCATTATGCATGTATCAAGATCAAAAGAGGAAAAGAAAGAAAGAAGAAACAATATACAACAAAAACTTCCAGATGAATATATTTTATATTACTGATCCAGCAATAATGGATAGATCAGCAGCAGGACATCTTGCTCACACAATCGAGAGGCCTACGGGAGAGCTATTAGGGAGGCAAAGTTCTGCAAGGGGACATGCAAATGACTGACTGACTGATTCAGAAGATGCTGTTGCCTAGTTTCAGCTTTTATGGTAATTTACAATTATACATTTCATAATAACGAAACAAAGTATGACAGCGGCAGCGATTTTAGTTTTCAATTTTTCACGGTTTCGTACAAACGGCTGGCGATATACTTAGAGAATAGTATTGAAATATTGTTTCTTTTCCACGTGGGTTACTGTTCTGTTTTTATTGATGTGCATTTTTATCTGTACTGTGCTGGCGTTTATATCCCTTTATCCTGAATGCACCTCACAGATGATGTTAGGGAAGAAAAGAAAGAAAGAAAGAGTGTACAGTTTTTGGTAAGAAATGATGGAAGGTTTATGGAGGAAAGTTGGTGTTGGTTTACTGTCTAGGAATGTTGGTTCACTGTCTAGGAATGTTGGTTCACTGTCTAGGAATGTTGGTTAATGTTAGGGTAGTGGTTTATTTTGTTGTTGTTTTGTTTGTTTTGTTTTGGAAATAATTGTTTTCTTGTCTGTGCAATAACCGATGCCTCATCATCATCATCATCATCATCATATCTCGTGTTGTATTCCCACTAGCAGTTCTTCTACATTTGCTGCTGAGTATGTTGACGAAGATGATGATGATGATGATGATGATAATGATGATGTTGATGATGATGATTCAACATCCTGGAAAATAGGGTAGGAGTGCATAATCCCTTTGGGGTGGGGGGAGGGATGTGTAACCACAATAGGGTTTTGACGGGTTCATAATCCGCTCCTAAGTTCAAATTTAACAGATAATAATACTCAGAGACTCCGGATAAGAAATGAAATACACCCGCTATACGCATACAACGGTTGTAGTACAGTCAGTCCCCCCGAATTACAAATGTCCGACTTAACGTAAAACCCGTAGTTACGAAGCCCCACCCCCCATCCCACTTAATGCGTAATATATTAAAAATTCTAGTTACGTACAATGGTTTGTAATAACCACCAACATTACGCATCAAAACATTGCACGTCTACAGATTGGTTTGTCAGTTTCTTTCATGTTTTTTTTTCCTTTTTCATACATAGAAGGGTACACTGTATATTTTATACTATACCACAGACGTTAGATGCGAACTTTTCCTATCTGTTCCGACTTACGTGCAAATTCGACTTATGAACAGACTTAGGAACGGAACTTGTTCGTAACTCGGGGGAAACTAACTGTACTGTTAATCTTTGATTAGAACAACTCCGTATCACACAGAAGGATCTATAACATCAGACTGGAAGCAATTATAAGCAAATGCGTTGCTATGATACGGTCGATAGAGAGAGAGAGAGAGAGAGAGAGAGAGAGAGAGAGGGGGGGGAGAGAGAGAGAGAGAGTAAAAGTGAGATAAAATACAAGTTTTTTTCAGAAAGCACATCTTACATTAGATTAGAATGACAAACCACCTTACAATTTCCGGCGCGTCAAGACAGTAACAGCAGATAAGAAGAGAGGGAAAGCAAGCAAGCAAACACAAGTCGTGGGATAATTGTTGTGAATGTAATGGGAATGTTTCACATTTTGTTGGTGCTTTTTTTTCTGATGTTTCACATTATGTCGCGCTTACGTTGATGTTTCACATTATGTCGCGCTTACGGTGATGTTTCACATTATGTCGCGCTTACGGTGATGTTTCACATTATGTCGCGCTTACGCTGATAATAATTTCATATTACTCATACGTTGTGGTTACATCATCATCATCATCATCATCATGTGCCGTGCCGACTGGCGTTGGCTATTATGCTTCTCCAGAGTACCCGATCCTTCATGCAGGCCATCAGTTCAGTTGGTGGTTGTGGTTACGCTGATAATAATTCACATCATTCAGCTGGCGCACGGTTCAGTGGGTGTTGGAACGAGAGGCGGAGCACACATGGGAATGCCCGGAGTGCGGGAATGCTAAACTCTAAGTACAGTTACAGTTATAGTTACAGCTGCAGTTACAGTTACAGCTGCAGTTACAGTTACAGCTGCAGTTACAGTTACAGCTGCAGTTACAGTTGCAGTTACTGTTACAGTTACAGTTACATTACAGTTACAGCTGCAGTTACAGTTACAGTTACAGCTGCAGTTACAGTTACAGCTGCAGTTACAGTTACAGTTACAGTTACTGTTACAGCTGCAGTTACAGTTACAGCTGCAGTTACAGTTACAGTTACAGCTGCAGTTACAGTTAAAGTTACAGCTGCAGTTACAGTTACAGCTGCAGTTACAATTACAGTTACAGTTACAGATTCATATTATGTTACGGTTAGGCTGATAATGTTTCACATTATGCTACATTTACGCTGTGAATATTTCACATTATTTTTCTTATATATATATATATATTAGTAAAGAAGATTAAACAGAGAAAATTTAAATATTTTGGACACATTAAACGTCACGGTAATATAGAGAAGACCGTCTAGGAAGGGTACATAATGGGAAAAAGAAAGAGAGGAAGTCCAAGACGAAGATGGCTGCAAGACATCGTTGATGATCTGCAAATGGATGCATCAGCAGCAGGCCATCTTGCTCACAATCGAGAGGCCTACAGGAGTGATGTTAGGGAGGCAAAGTTCCGCAAGGGACATGCAAATGAATGAATGAATATGTTAGTGCAACTGATATTCAATCATTATTTAAGTTATGTACAAGATACGAAGACAAGATGGCTCTGCCAGGGGAACGTTGGCGTTAATTTGGGCTGGGGAACCAGGGCTGGTCAGGACGCTATGCAACCTCTCACTTGGTGCCCGGCTGACGGTGCAGGTCTCGCCCTGGTCTTCTTGGTGGCGGGGTCAATTCGGAGGCAAGCAATATCCTCATCTCTCTCTTTCTTTGTCTATATCGCCCTCCTCTTCTCATTTCATCTCCCTTCATTTTCCTCTCTCTCTCGGCTTCTCTCTCTCTCTCTCTCTCTCTCTGCCTTATCTTCCCTCCTCTCTTTCTTTCTTTCTTTCTTTCTGACAATCTCCCCCTTCTAACTTTCTATCTCCCCTCCTCCTTTCTCTAATTCTGACTTTCCTCCTCTCTTTTTTAGGGAAGGTCAAGCAAAGACTGCATTTCAGAGAATGAGAAACATATTATGCAACACATCTTCATCAATGAATGTTAGAAAACGAAATGCTGTATTGAACCTATCTTGTTATATGGAAATCTTCTTCTTGTTTTTGTTCTTCTTGTTCTTGTTGTTGTTGTTGTTCTTCTTCTTCTTCTTTCGCCTCTACCAACAAGACCGCCCCGTGATCCTACTGAATTTACTCCTGTGGTCCTTGATAGGTCCTGTGGTCCTTGATAGGTCCTGTGGTCCCCGAGAGGACCATAAGAGTTTCAGAGTATCGCGGGACTTGGACTGTATTCTCGGTGGGTCGCAGAAGCGGGATCGCGTGGACACTGTGGGTTTCATTGTTATATGGGAGTGAAATAGGCAGGTCTGCACAGAAGTCGTTGGAAGCAGCCGAGATGTGGTTTATTAGAAGAATGTAGCGAATCCCCTGGACAGCAAAAATAACTAATGGAGAATGTTTGAGAAGAGCTGGAGATACAAAAAATAAAACTTGTCAAAAAATATAAGAGAGAGGCAATGTACTTTCGTGGGACATGCAATGAGAAGAGGGGGCATTGAAAGTATTATAACAAGATGAAAAACAGAAGGAAGAAGAGCCAGGGGAAGACCAAGAGAAATGATACTGTACAGCCTGAATGAAAGATCGGGTACTCTGGAGAAGCATAATAGCCATAGCTAGTCGGCAGGGCACCTAGTGATGATGACTTCACTCTTTACAGAACCTAACGTAATACACTCTCTAGCCTACATGGACCTTGTTCTCCAGCTTTACATCAGCTGCAAAGGGCAACAACTCACAGTTCAAGGGAATTAAGCGCAGAAGTTTTTCTTTCAAGGGAGATAAGACAATATTTCAGACAAAACTACAGTTTTTAACTTCATGATCACCATTTCTACTTTGTGAAAGTTTTTGTTTTTATCTCCGAATCGATTGTCTCAGATTTTTTTATGTATTCACTGGCTGATTTTTTTTCCCACGCATTTCATAACTTTTTTTCTTGCCCAAACTTCAACCAGAAAATTATAAAATTTAATATCTGGCCGGTTGTTGTATTCTTACACTTTTTTTTGTTTGCCAGATTTCTCCAAAAAGTACTTTCATTTTTGTTTCATCTTTAGTCTGTGTTGCCCTAATTTACAGGCGCTTGCGTGAGTTGGTAATGGCCGTATATTATCTCTTTCATTCTTTATACATCCATACGCTTTATTAGTACGTACGTAATCACACGCATGCGTGTACCGAGATTGATGAATACTAGATAAGTCAACGTTTGACCACAGACGGCGGTAAATCACTTCTCAACAGCGGTTCCTGGGTTATTTCTCCGAGAATATTGCCAGTTCATAAATCTTTTTTTTAAAAAATTATATGTATTATTGATTTCTTTGCGAAAATTCCAACATGAGGGAGGGAGTGAGTAAGCTGAGAAAAAAAAAACGAATAGAAAGTATGAGAATGTATAAATGAAAAACATACAACATCCAATATTTTGGCGTGAGCCTTTTTCGAGGATTACATGCACAACGAGACAAAAAAAAAAACGAAGAACTTATCTGAATGTGTCTTCCTCCAGAAGTAGAAAACAGAAATCATTTCATTCAGATAAGTTCTTTTTCTTGTCTCGTTGTGTATGTAATCCTCGAAAAAGGCTCACGCCGAAATATCGGATGTTGTATGTTTTTCATTTGTACATTCTCATACTTTCTATTCGTTTTTTTTCTCACCTTACTTTTTAAAACTGCACCATACACTTCTATCTACCTTTTTTTTAAAATTTAAACCAGTTTTACTGCAGTCGCCATCGCTTTTATTTGCGAAAATTCCAGCCACGAACTTTGTATCTGTGGTTGATATAGATATTATTATGTTTTAATCGTGTACCTCTGTAGCCTGTAAGATTCTATGTCTCGTATAGAATGTATAGTCTGTATTTTGTCTGTATGATTTGTTTTGTAGTCTGTATTTTGTCTGTAAGGTTTGTTTTGTAGTCGGTACATTGCCTGTATTGTTTGTTTTGTAGCCTGTGTCTGAGTGGCGAAGTGGTTAGTGCAGTGATCTCTCATGGCGAAGGTCAGGGGTTCGAATCCGGCCAGAGGCACCACAGTCATCCAGCTGTAGAAATGGGTACCCGACTTCTTCTGGAGTTGGGGAAGGAAAGACGGCCAGGCGTGATACTGACAATATCACCCTCTTGTGTGCTGACAGGTCAAGGAAAATATGGACACTAACACCATATCCCTATGTGCCTCTAAGGCATGACAAGATTACCTTTATCTATTTTTTTATTTTGCCTGTAAGGTTTGTTTTGTAGTCTGTATTTTGTCTGTAAGGTTTGTTTTGTAGTCTGTATTTTGTCTTTAAGGTTTCTTTTGTAGTCTGTATTTTGTCTGTAAAGTTTATTTTGTAGTCTGTATTTTGCCTGTAAGGTTTGTTTTGTAGTCTGTATTTTGTCTGTAAGGTTTGTTTTGTAGTCTGTATTTTGTCTGCAAGGTTTGTTTTGTTGTCTGTATTTTGTCTGTATGGTTTGTTTTGTAGTCTGCGTTTTGTCTGTAAGGTTTGTTTGCAGACTGTATTTTGTCTGTAAGGTTTGTTTTGTAGTCTGTATTTTACCTATATGGTTTGTTTTGTAGTCTGTATTTTGTCTGTAAGGTTTATTTTGTAGTCTGTATTTTGTCTGTATGGTTTGTTTTGTAGTCTGTATTGTGTCTGTATGGTCTGCTATCTAGCTATTTGTCTTGTTGAACTAAAGTGCTAAATAAATGCTAGCATTTGTATGGTCTGCTATCTAGCTATTTATCTTGTTGAACTAAAGTAAAAAAATAAATGTTAACATTTTGTTTTCTAGAACTAATTATCAGTGCCTGTTATCTTATAAGGAGGACTCCCAGAGAGATGAGAAAGAGGAAGAGGAGGAGGGAGTCAAAGAGAAGTAGAGAAAAGGAAGGGAAAATAGTCTGAAAGATAGATAGATAGATAGATAGATAGATAGATAGATAGATAGATAGATAGATAGATAGATAGATAGATAGATAGATAGAGAATGAGACAAAAAGAGGAGACAAGAGATAGAGGAGGGGAGCGGGACAGAAAGAGAGAAAGAAGGAAAGGTAGAAAGAGGGGAGAAAGGGAGATAGGAGCAGGAGGAGAGACAGAATTAGAGGAAGAAGGATGGGGGGGGGGTAGAAAGTTAGGAGGGGGGAGACTGACAGAAAGAGAAGAAGAGAGGTAGAAAGAAAGAGAGGAGAGAAGATACACAGAGAGAGAGAGAGAGAGAAACAGAGAAAAAAACCGAGAGAAAGAGAGGAGAATGAGGGAAGATGGAATGAGAGGAGGAGAGCGATAAAGACAGACAGAAAGCGAGAGAGAGAGAGAGGATAAGAAGGAAAGAGAAAAAAAACGAAGAAAGAGGTAGGCGAAGGGTAAACCAGAACGAGAAAAAGACAAAGAGAGGTTGGGAAAAATATGTATAAAGAGGGAAGCAATTACCTCCGACCTGTATAACGCCGAAGATCACTAATCCGATATTAACGTTCACTGAATACGAAATGGCAGGCGTCACAGTTTGAGAGAACACAATGAACAGTTGGGGCCACAATTAATGAACTCGTTTATGAACGCGCTACCCCGCACAATGGAGACTTCGACATACGATTGTCTCGTCTAGCGGGGACGACGTGCCAAACGGTCCCACTTCATTAAAACCTTCCTATTCAGGCGCCGCATCGTAAAGTCCCGGAAATATAACTATTTACGGTAAATACATTTTTTTTTTGGGGTGGATAATTCTATCCCATAATTCTGGGCCCGCCGTGAAGGTTTAAGGTCCTCTCATCATTGTTGGAGAATTCAATAGGGAGTCAGGCATGCAGGTGTATCCCAGCGTCACGTGGCGAGTCACGCTCCACAAGGTCGCAAAGAAGTTCAGAACTGGGGGTGGGGGATACCTGTCACAGCTTGTGAACATGATCGCCTTTTTTCAGCTTTTGTGTGTGTGTGTGACTGTGTGTGTGCGTGTGGATGTGTGTGTGTACTAGGCCACGGAAGAAAGCAGTTAAGCAAAAGATGTGAATTATGATTTGTGACAGCCTCATATTCTCAATTCAGTTGTATTTATCTTTTCCCAGGCTGTCAGTCGCTCGTCTCACGAGCATCGGTGTCCAGCTGTGCTTTTTTTATGTTCACCGCTGATCTTGGCTGGTAATAGAGCTTAAGCTCTTTATATGAGTATTTTTAACTCTATTTCTACTACCAGCTATTTAACTCTTTCACTCTTGAACTAATTTCCCATCCTCTACCGCAGTGTTTCCCAAAGTGGGCGTTAACGCCCCCTGTGGGTACTGGAAAGGACCAGGGAAGAGGTGAAGGAAAAAAGGGGTCAGTAAGGGGTGGGGGGCAGTCATTTGTGGAACCTTGCCTCCCTAACAGCTCTCCTTTAGGGATCTCGGTTGTAAGCAAGAAGCCCTGCTGCTGATGCGTCAATTCGCAGATCATCAACGATGTCTAGCAGCCTTCTCCGTCTTGGTTTTCCCCTCTTTCTTTTTCCCATTATGTTTCCTTCCAAGACGGTCTTCTCTAGATTATCATGACGTTTAATGTGTCCAAAATATTTAAGTTTTCTCTCTTTAATCTTCTTTACTAGCTGGCCTTCTTCAATATTAAGTTCTTGTAGTATAGATATATTTGTTCTTTTTTGTGTCCATGGTATTTGAAGAACTCTTCTGTAGCATTTACATTCAAAGGCATTTATGAGTTTCTCAGCTGTTTTGTTAAGTGTCCAGGTCACACAGGCATATGCTGGGATGGGAAAGATTGTGCTAGTGGATGAAAATTAACTCAGGAGTGATAGGGTTAAACAGGCTGTTTTCAAACAAATAAACACATAAACTACGTCAAACTAGTTTCATTCTTTGCTTCAGAGTTGGAAATGTTAAAATTACTGTTCGAACTATGCATATGTCTCTAATGTGTTGCTAATTAAATAATTTTTAAAAATAGTTTGAATGTAAATCCGCGATGGTGTAGTGAATGGTGTACTCGCATGTCGATCAGAAAGTCCCTGATTCGATTCTCGAGCGCAATCTTTTTTTTTTTTCGGACCGACCAGCACCGGGGTCAAACCGGCCTTGAAAAAAATGGGGTTACAGGGGTTTCCCTAGGAAAACGAAAAACAGCCAGGACAGGCATTGGCTTCCCTAACTCAAGTGATGTTGTGGTTTAGAAATGTGAAGGTGCTAGCACTTCACACCTCTACCACATGTAAGTTCTGTGGGACATGGATTTTTAACATAGAATTGCTTCTTATCAATTCCCTGGTTTTAGAAAAAAAAATGGCCGATGTTTTTACTATAAATTTTCTTTGTCATCTTGGGACTTTTGTTGAGTAGTGACAATGTTAAAAATTGGGTTAATATTCTCATTTATCACATTTTTCTTCAGTTTCTGATCAAAAGATATGGGTAATTTATCTTTTCTGATAGTTCTGTTCTTGATGTTCTTTACAAGCTCCATTCTTTGCTCGTTTCCAACATGAAAAGATGTTTTCTAACAAGAAATTGAGGTTTCCCCCAAAAAAATATGACGGTATCTAATAAGAAATGGAGATTATGAACAAGAAATGGAGGTTTTCTACAAGATATGACCGTATCTAATAGGAAACGGAGATTATGAACAAGAAATGGAGGTTTTCTACAAGATATGACCGTATCTAATAGGAAATGGAGATTATGAACAAGAAATGGGTTGTTTTCTACAAGATATGACCGTATCTAATAGGAAATGGAGATTATGAACAAGAAATGGGTTGTTTTCTACAAGATATGACGGTATCTAATAGGAAGTGGAGATTATGAACAAGAAATGGGTAGTTTTCTACAAGATATGACGGTATCGAATAGGAAGTGGAGATTATGAACAAGAAATGGAGGTTTTCTACAAGATATGACGGTATCTAATAGGAAGTGGAGATTATGAACAAGAAGTGGCGGTTTCTAATGGGTAGTCATTTTGAACATGTGTGACTTTGGGGGTAATCACACGAGAAAAAGGTATAAATCTGATAAATTTTTGATCTGTAAAACAAAACAGTGATAAACTGTGAATACATTCTTTTGGGGCATTCTGTGTATTTATTATGTCGAATGTGCAAAGTTCAATAATACTTTCCATATACTCTGTTTCTCTCTCTCTTTCTCCTCTCTCTCTCTCTCTCTCTCTCTCTCTCTCTCTCCCCCAAGGCCCTTTGCTGACAGCCGTAGGATATCATGTTCTTCCATAACCCTCGGTCGCTTGTGCATCTCAACAGGTTTGTCACGGAGGATTTACCGTGCCAGGATGTCAAACCATAAATCATCTTGTGTCTCTCTGTCTACCTCTGTCTCTTCTACCTTCGATCTTCCCTGTTGCTACTATGTGCTCTAGCCCTCCTCTCTTTCAAACATGCCCCACAAATTTAGGTTATCATTTTCTGATCTTCTTTATAAATTTGTTTCAGGACTTCCTCGTTCGATTTTCTTGCTGTCCAAGGTATCTTCAAATTTCTTCTTAAGCTGCACATTTCAGCGGACTCCAGCTTACATGTAAATAGATTACATTACATTTACGCTACACACTTGTAAACATGAGCCGTTAGATATACAAGAAGAAATTCTACACCAAAGCAAGAAACACTTCATGCACCGTCCTTGTCAGTTTTTTAAATGGTGCGTGCTATATCGTCAGTTTGCTGAAATACTGCGCGCTATCTCTGGAGAGCTAGAATTAGTTATCTATATTTAATGAGGCGCATCTGCAGGTACAGATGTTTCACGGTATGCGAGAGATTAGGATCTAATCTACGTCTTTCCGTTTTAGCGTAAGATTCTCACGCACAGACTCGCAATAAAGACGCTGTCTAGAAGGTGCATTTTTTTTTCTTTTTCCCGTAACTTATTTTGGTTACAAGAAAACTGAACGAGAAACGGGTTTCTCCGTGTCACATCATTGAAGCTTATAGTTCCCTTAATTTGTTCCACGCCACTGAAGGAAATACGTTCCTTAATCTGTTCCACGCCACTGAAGGAAATACTTTTCTTAATCTGTTCCACGCCACTGAAGTATATCTTATATCTTATCTTATCTTACATCCTTCCCGTGCCGTTAAACGTCACGTAGGGCTCGCAAAGTAGTTCGCCAATTTTTCCTGTCTTCGGCGAGTCTTTCAACCTCATCAAGGGATTTTTATGCCTGTTAATTTGGCCTCTCTTAACAGTATCCTCTTCAGAGTTTCACACGGTCTGCCTCTTTTTCTTTGCCCTGTTGTGTTCCACTTGATAGCTTCACTGAAGTATATACTTTCCTTAATCTGTTCCATGCCACTGAGACATGTACTCTTCTTGATCCGTTCCGCGTCATTGAGGTATATACTTTCCTGATCTGTTTCAAGTCGTTATGGTGTATACATTTTTCGTGATCTGTTCCACGCTAATCAGGAATACACTTTTCTTGATCTGTTCCACGTCACTGAGGTATATACTTCCCTTCATCTGTTCCACGTCACCGAATTATACACTTCCCTTGATCTGTTCCACGCCATTGAGCATATACTCTCTTTAATCTATTCCACGTCATTGAAGCATATACTTTTCTTGAAATGTTTCACAGCACTAAGATCTGTCATTTCCGTACCCACTGCCGATGGCGGACATAACTCTCCACAGTTCTCTGTTCTGTGTTGCCTCTATGAGTTGTTCTGGTCTCCTCTTTCCATGCCATCTTCCCAATCCATCCAGGATTTTCTCTCTTATTCCACCTCGGGCTCTTTTTCCTATCTAACTTTCCTGATGCCATAACTTGTTCTTGTTTGCGTTTTCTCATGACAAATCCTATAAATACAGACTCTTTTTTACTGATTGTTGTCATTTTGAATTGCTCTCTCTCTCTCTCTCTCTCTCTCTCTCTCTCTCAGAACTTCTTCATTATTTGATTTTCTGATATTGAGATAAATAGTAAATAAACATTGCTACTGTCTTATGAATATTACGATGCCATATCAATTGGAGGTTACGAAGTACCAGAGATTAGATATACTGATGACACAGTATTACTGTCCACAACACAAAAAGTAATGGAAACACTAATTACGTCAGTCCGGAAGAATAGTGAAGATCAAAACCTCTATCTTAATGCGAAGAAAACTAAATTGATGACAGCTGACAAAACAAAAAAAAAAAAGGCAGATGAAATATGTAACAGTGAGAGAAAGTTGGAAGAGGTGGAGAGTTTTGAATATCTTTAATCATTACTAACTAATAATGAAGATACAATGAGGGAAATTAAAGGGAGGACATATATCACTCTTCAAAAAGTAAAACAACTAAAGAAGCTGTGGAGAGAAACAGACAGTCATGTCCCTTGCGGAACTTTGCTTCCCTAACAGCACTCCTGTAGGCCTCTCGGTTGTAAGCAAAATGCCCTGCTGCTGATGCATCCATTTGCAGATCATCAATGATATCTTGAAACCATCTTCGCCTTGGTCTTCCTCTCTTTATTTTTCCCATTATGTACCATTCCAAGACGGTCGTCTCTAGATTATCATAACGTTTAATGTATCCAACATATTTAGGTTTTCTTTGTTTAATCCTCTTTACTAGCCAGCCTTCTTCAATATTAAGTTCTTGTAATATGGATATATTTGTTCCTTTTTGTGTCCGTGATATTTGAATAACTCTTCTGTAACATTTACATTCAAAGGCATTTATGTGTTTCTCAGGAACAGACAGAACTACAAAAAGGGCATGCATCTTTCCTATCACAACATATGCCCGTGAGACCTGGACACTTAACAAAACAGCTGAGAAACAAGTAAATGCTTTTGAATGTAAATGCTACAGAAAAGTCCTCCAAATATCATGGTCACAAAAAAGAACAAATATATCCATACTACAGGAACTTAATATTGAAGAAGGCCGGCTAGGAAAGAAGATTAAAGAGAGAAAACTTCAATATTTTGGACACATTAAACGTCATGATAATCTAGAGAAGACCGTCTTGGAAGGGTACATAATGGGGAAAAGAAAGAGAGGAAGACCAAGGCGAAGGCTGCAAGACATCGTTGATGATCTGCGAATGGATGCATCAGCAGCAAGGTATCGTGTTTACAACCGAGAGGCCTACAGGAGAGCTATTAGGGAGGCAAAGTTCCGCAAGGGACAAACAAATGACTGACTGTGTTATGCTTTTCTTGGAGTTGCTTCTGTAACTCCGACATTCGCCATTTGTGCCTATATTTTCTTTTAGCACTAAGATGGGCACCACTGGGGAACAGAAGTAAGGGTAGACCGGAGGTGGACATGGATAGGAACAGCAGAGAGGATGTTGAGGCGAACAAGGCTCACCTGGACAAGAGCGGAAAAAAGGCACAGGACAGGTTTTTGTGGAAAACCCTTGCAGAAGCCCCATGTGCCTTGGGCACTTGAGAGATAGAGACAGAGAGAGAGAGAGATAGAGAGAGAGAGAGAGAGAGATAAAGGGAGAGACTGACTGATTGATTGGTCTTTATTTCCAAAGGGTTAAGAAGTGGGCACGCAGGCCTGTCTGACATTCTGCCCTTTATCATACAACTTTCGCTCTGTTCCAGGCATCCTACACATATGCTGCTCATATAACCAACATAACTAACACTGGAAAGCTGAGAGACATAAAATAAAAATAAATTTGGGTGGCAGGGTAAATTTAAATGCAAAGTAGAAAGTAAGCGCTGCGTGTCCAAATTTCTGGTACTAAAATACGCTCCTCCGCTAAAACTGATTTACAACGCTAACAGCTTAAAGTCCAGAGTAACAGCCGGGACAAACATCTCACATTTGAAAGCCATACATCAGAGACAGACCTGACACACGCGCGGTACAAAACCTGGCTCCATTTTCTCTTCTACGCGTCCATTAAGCGCGGTTGTTTAAGACAAAAGCCAGGTCTTTACCTCAACCCCCCCCCCAACCCCAACCACTTTCACCTCAACCATTTGACCCCCCCCCCCCCCCCGGACTCCAGCGCCCTGGCATTTGTGAAATTAAAACTTCAGTCACTGGGTTGGAAGTTGCTTCCAGGCACTGCTGGGATGAGACAAAACATAGACACGGACGCGTACAGAATGTCCCGGGTAATTTATACGGGACCTTCCTGGCCGTCTGTTATACTCGCTAATTACAGTAAATACCGCGGAAACATTCCTTCTTCCAAACAGGAAACCTCAAACAAAACAAAAACCAAACGTCCTGAAAGTAAAGTCTTTAGAATATCCCCCATTTAATGGGTTACCATGGAGACATTAGAAACGGCGCCAGCTGGGAAGGTCCTGATCTAGAAAGCGGGTTGCTGGGAAACGAAAATGATCGGGTACGTGAAGTGAATGTTCGAGAAGAGAAGTAAGAATGGAGACTTTCGAATTTAAAAAAAAACAAAACACAAGCCAAGGATTAAGACTGGGGGGTTAAGTGTCACTGGAGCAAATAGATTTGAAGTCGTTAATCAGTCGGGCCAGTGGTTCTCAACTTGTGGATATAGTGCCATGTGAGAGAGAGAGAGAGAGAGAGAGAGAGAGAGAGAGAGAGAGAGAGTATGGAAATTATTCTTGAATTCTGCAAGTTCGACTTGATAAATAGTGTCCCAAAAGAATATATTCGCAGTTGCGCACCATTTGTTTTACAGATTTATACCCTTTTTTTTTTCTCGTGTTACCCTCTCGAAGTCACAAATGTTCAAAACGGCTTAGAAATGGCAACAGCGCATTGTCGATAACAACGTGCAAACACAGAACGAGGTGCAAACTGCATTGTTTGAAGTGGAATGTCTTCTCAGGTATTTACATATACTTGCCTGTCATATCAAACGTCATGAGAATTTAGAGTAGACCCGTCTTGGAAGGATACATAACTGGGGTGGGGGGGGGGAGGAAAGAGAGGAAGAACAAGGCGAAGATGGCTGCAAAACATCGTTGATGATATGCGAGTGGACGCATCAGCAGCAGGCCATCTTGCTTACAACCGAGAGGCCTACAGGAGAGATGTTAGGGAGGGCAAAGTTCCGCAAGGGACATGCAAATGACTGACTGACTGTCTCATGTCCTGAAATGTTCGTGGTTTTGTGGCCAACACAATATTCTTCAGAGCACTCCCGCAAGTTAAAATCCATGGGAGTTTAATCCGGACATGGAGATGGATGCCCTACATATTCCCTCTTTGTCTTAACCACCACCCCCCCCCCCCGGGGAAAGTGACATCAAGCAAGTTTTTTTTTTTCAGATAAGTGTGGTGATGTGGTGGTATGATGGTTTGGTGATGTGGTGGTTTGATGATGTGGTGATATGGTGGTTTGGTGATGTGGTGGTATGGTGGTTTGGTGATGTGATGGTGTGATGATGTGAAGGTGCATCATCCTGCTGAAAGTAACACTCTTCCAAATAATACTTTATAAATAATATTTTTAAAAAAGAGATCTATCACGTGAAACTGTAAAGAGGACATTGTTAAGAGAGGGCAAATTAATAGGCATAAAATCCCTTAATGAGGTTGAAAAGCTCGCCGAAAACAGGAAAACTTGGCGAACTACCACGCGAGCCCTATGTGACATCTGACGGCACGGGAAGGATGTAAGATGGTGCCGAGGTGGTATAGTGGTTATTACACTCGCCTGCTGGTCAGAAGCTCCTTGGTTCGACTTCGCTTTCGGGCTTAACTTTTTTTTTCGACCGGCACCCAGATCGACACAGTCTCAAAAAAAAAAAAAAAAATGGGCGCCCTAGTAAAACAAAGGCGGGGGGGGGGGGGTGTACAGACATCCGTACCCCAAATGCTGTAGTGGGCCTAGAAAAGTGAAGGCACTAACATTTCACATCCCTACTACTGGCAAATGCTAAAGTAGACAACTCTCTCTCTCTCTCTCTCTCTCTCTCTCTGAACCTTAAGTGCCCAATGCACATATGGTTTCCGCAAGAGTTTTCCACAAATGGCTGTCCTTTGTCTTTTTTCCCGCTCTTGCCCAGGTGAGCCCTCTATTGCTCAACATCCTTTCTGTTGTTCTTCTTCATGTCTCTTTTGGTCTGCCCTTACTTCTGTTCCCCTGTGGTGTCCATCTTAGTGCTATTTTTGGTACTGAGTTGTCAGTCATTTGGAGCACATGTCCCAACCATCGCCAGCGTCTTTCCTCAATAATTGTTGTCAGTGGTTTCATCTGCATTTCCGCTAATAAGATGTTATTTCTTATGGTGTTTGGCCAAAATATTTTTCTAACTCTTCGTAAACATTTAGTCTGGAAAGAATTCAGCTTGTTTTCTATGGTTTTGGTGATTTTCCAGCAGTCACTTCCATAGAGTAGTACACTTAGAACATTACTCTTAAATATCATGATTTTCTTCCTCATGCTTAGTGTGTGTGTGTGTGTTTGTAGATACAACCATATGCATAGCTGAAATCTCATCTACACAGGGTATGGTGTACAGAAGGCAAACAGTGGGTGGGTCTAACCATAGTCAAAGAAGACAGGGACAGTGAATGAAGGGGACGATTTTACAAAGAACAACGGCTGGGACAGCTGAAATCATGTTTATGTACTACCACTAAACACTAAACAGAAAACACGTGTACTGTACTGTGATAGTGTGTGTGTGTGTGTGTGTGTGCGCGTGCGCGCGCAGCTAACTACTGAACTGAATATTCCTCATATCCTTCAAGGGTGTCCAAACCATGTAGACCTGAAGCGTTAGACATGGCCAGAGGGCCCTAACAAGCTTGGGACAAAAGCTTTGGAGCTCCTATCAGGATCTGGAGAGGACTGCGGGCTTTTGCCGTGTCGACAGGGATCAGTATCTGATGTGACCAACAACCTCGAACCCAGAAGAAGAAGAAGAATATTCTTAATTCATTGTTACAGACGTCACTATTTACTGAGTAGACGTTACTTGGATTGCTACACCAGTGACACAACAGACGTTACACTGTTACATACCGGGTAACAATAACGCCCAGGACAATCAACCACTACAAACCCGTATACAAACATGACCAGTTTACATAAGTACAACTCAACTCAACACCACAGTTGGGACACTCAACATGAATCCAATTATCACAGGGTTCAACAGTTACAGAAATCAAGAAAAGTTGATTGATGAATTCCCAATTGTTAAGTACGTGTTGCAAATATGATGTTTAAACTGATGGAAACAATTACAATGAGAATAGAAAAAACGGTCTTGGGCGATTAACATCGCCATGGGACCCTCACACTAACATACAACATCAAAAACATACTAACCTCATATATACAAAAACCAAAAAAAAAACAAAACTCCAAACACAACCTTTCAACAAAGAATCACATTTTGTCCTAAAAGGGACAATCAAACTTGCAACACTACATAATAACTATACAACCTTTTGTCCTAAAAAAAGACAACGCAAAAGACAACTCTCTACACAGTGACTCGTTACAAATTTTGTCCTAAGAGGGACAAATATAATTACCAAAACTACATTCTAACAATTTGTCCTAAAAAGGACAATCCACCCAAAAACTTACATTACAAACAACAGTCTCAACAAACCTTCCAGGGGAAAACTAAAACAACATCTCTACAACATCCCCATCAGAGCTCCTTTCTCTACAACGTTCTGAACAGAACTCAACTCATTCACACATCCCATCATCCGAGATCTCTTTGACAATCGGAACAGGGAGATAACTCTTTTCGAGCTTGCATAAAACAGGTGAGTTCTGGTCTATTACTTTTTGATCACAACAACAGGGTTTCTCACAAAAAATGTAACAGAATAACAGCGAACGCGTCCAGACATAAAAACGGGTGTCGACTGACAATACTGGACAAGAGAGGGACCTCACCATGTATCCGCTAAAGGATATAATGAGTCAGACATAAAGAGGAAACGAACGGCACCCGAAAAGAGATGCTACATCTGGAATCAAAATTTAAAAGTCAGAGGGAATGATAAATGCAGAAGAAATGTGGATCTACGGGAGAGTAGGTCATATATAACCAGTCATTTGCATGACTCTTGCAGAACTTTGGTTCCCTAACAGATTTCCTTTAGGGCTCTCGGTTGTAAGCAAGATGCCCTGCTGTTGATTCGTCCATTCGCAAATCACCACCGACGCCTTGTAGCCATCTTCGCCTTGATCTTCCTCTCTTTCTTTCTTTTTTTTTTCCATTAAGTACCCTTCCAAGCCTTTCTTCTCTAAATTCTCATGATGTTTAATATGTCAAAAAATACTGAAGTTTTCTCTGTCATATATATAATGGAAAGTGAAAAAGAACAAATGTAGAAGAACTACAACAGCCCCAAGCACAACTTGAACTACTCAAATAACAATCAACAAACAAAAAAGCTCTGCCCACATCAAAATGACATACTAAATCAACGAACACCTTCCTAGATAGAAAAGTGGAAGGAAGAAAAGCGAGAGGTAGACGGAGATGTAGACAGAGAGATAACAGACGGGAGTGGACAGAACACGGCCTGGCTGAGTACGCCATCAAGGCGAGGGAGCGAGGGAACTGGAGATCCATTACCGCCAACCTTCGTTCCGAAGACAGCATATGATGATGATGGAACATGGCCGGCAGTTAGGAAAGAGAAGAAGATGATAAGAGAAATAAGCAATGCAATGTTCTAATACAGGCATTCCACGAGTTCCGTTCCTAAGAATTTTCCTAAGTCGAGTTTGTAGCCAGGAGGGACCGGGCCGGTAACGGTTCGTATCTAAGGTCAGGTACATAGTGTAAGATGAGCTGAAATAAGAACAGACTAGTTACCTAGGTGGACTGGCAACCCTAAGCGTATATTAATAATGAGTCAGCGACTGGTCAGCCCAGAAGTGCCAATTCTGAGTTGAGGTTAAGTTCGCAGGGCCCAGTATATAAAGAAAATGATAGAGAATTTTAATAGGTCGGGATTTGTACGCCGAGCACGAAGGAGGTGGAAACGGATCAGAGGAGGTCATGTTTTCGTTCAAACACGGATGAGTATGTTTATTCGTCGATAGAAACATATATGTGTTAGGGTAGTATTGGTTTTTTATTTCTGTGATGTGGACGCGTGCAAGCTGTGATGTCGACTCCTCCGATCCTTCCCGATCCACTAAGGAATTGATTAAGGTAATAGAAAAAGCATTTGAATAATCACAGTTCCGTTATAAAATTATGTTCTATGTGAGACTTTTGATATTTTATTAATATATAAAATGATGGTTTGTTATGCGCATACAAAATTTATGGCATTGAATTTTATGTATATGAATTTGTTTGTTATACCATTTTCTTGCCAGTAGTTCAGTTTGTCAAAATCATAACATTCAGTCATTTTAAACACGAATATCTGATAATATATATATGGGACACATTTGTCGCAAATCAAACTAACCCACTATACGTAAGATGTTACACTGATTTCAGTTATTCCATTGTTGGTACTTTTTGGAGGAAAGAATATGAAAAGAAATTGATTTAATTTTGTTGATAACAATGTAAACTGATGATTAACAACAATATCAGATGATGATTAACTGATGAAGAATCATAAGTGTGTTTGTTTTTTTTTCCTTTCTTCGTTGTGAGATGTTAACGTATAATCTGTGTGATTAGCAAACTCCTGTACCATCAAAATAACAAATAATGTAAGAAATAAGAATAATAGAAAATACACATTTATAATCATTTCTGTTTCCACAATAATATAAAGTATACAGTGTACCATTCTATGCGTAAAAAAGAAGCAGTACTGAAGCCGAGGAAACTCTGTAGACGAGCAGTGTTTTGATGTGCACCGCAAAGTAACTCCCATTTATTGTTACAAACCCCTGTATGTAAGCTTAACGGAGCATAGGAAAACTATACTTGGGAGCTACAGCAGTGGTTTCCTATTGCCTTCTGTCATTGTGTGCACGGACTCTTTGTTATAATTATATGGAAGTGAATCATGGACAATAGGCAGGTCTGCAGAAAAGTCATTGCAAGCAGCAGAAATGTGGTTTATTAGAAGAATGTTGCGAATTCCCTGGACAGCAAAAATAACTAATGAAGAATGTATGAGAAGAGCTGGAGAGACAAAAAATCTTGTAAAAAAAATAAGAGAGAGACAATGTACTTTCATAGGACATGCAATGAGAAGAAGGGGCAATGAAAATATTGTAACAACAGAAAAATTAGAGGGAAGAAGAGTCAAAGGAAGACCGAGAAAAACGATACTGGACAATTCGACGAGATGGTATGAGAGGAGATCACCAACTGAGCCAATGGGCTGCATGAAGGATCGGATACTCAGAAGCATATTAGCCAACGCCTGTCGGCACGGCACCTGATGATGATGATGATGATGTATGTATGTAAAACGAACTTAGAATATATTAGGATTTGCAGAATATTTTTTTGGGGGGGGGGGGGGAGAGAAGAGAAGAGTGTGTGTCTGTGTGTGTGTGTTTGTGTGTGTTGTACGTAAATCGGACGTTCGTAACTCGAGGACTGCCTGTAAGTGTATGGTGCCTTGTTCACTCACTAGGCGGTTACTCGTTCCACGGTAGTTCGATTCATGGCCGTTCTCTTACCATTCTACTTTGTCTCACGCGTTTAATTTACTTTGTGTTTTCCCGAAGCTCACCACAGAACACTGTGACCTATCACTTTATTATACGCAAGCCTCGTTGTTTCCTATTGGCTAACTTTGTGCCTCGTTATGGACCATGATTAAAGTGATCAACCAATCAGCCTCTAAATCTCGATTGATTGAAATGGGGAATTGGCAAATTATTCGTCCAGTCCGCGAGCTTTCTTTCCCATTTAGGAATGACCTATAGAAGAAGAAGAAGAAGAAGAAGAAATATTTAATAAAATTTAATTTTTGTATAGTTTTAACCAACAGACACACAAATGCCTTTGAATATAAATGTTACAGAAGAGTTATCTTCACATATCATGGACACAAAAAAAGAACAAATATATCCATACTACAAGAACTTAATATTGAAGATGGCTGGCTAGAAAGGAAGATTAAACAGAGAAAACTGTGGACATATTAAACGTCATGATAATTTAGAGAAGACCGTCTTGGAAGGGTACATAATGGGAAAAAGAAAGAGAGGACGACCAAGGCGAAGATGGCTGCAAGACGTCGTTGATGATCTGCAAATGGATGCATCAGCAGCAGGGGATCCTGCTCACAACCGAGAGGCCTACAGGAGAGCTGTTAGGGAGGCAAAGTTCCGCAAGGAACATGCAAATGACTGATTGATTGACTGTAACTAAAGGGATGAAAGATTCCAGGCTAAAAAGTGTAAGGCGCAGTACCCAGGTAAAACAGAACACACACACATACGCGCATGTACGAGGTTAAGAATGGTCATTACACAATCTGATCTCACAGCATGTACGAGGTTAAGAATGGTCATTACACAATCTGATCTCACAGCATGTACGAGGTTAAGAATGGTCATTACACAATCTGATCTCATATCATGGCTTAGTTCCGGGCTTTCTCCAGCGAGAATGAAAAGGGATGAATCCCACGTCTCAAAACGAGCAGCCAAGAGAACAACCCCCCCCCCCCCCCGACGGCCTGAAAGGACCAGAAAAGCAGGCCAGAGTCCAGCAAAACTCAACAGTCCAGTCTCACACAGGCGAGTGTCCATGTTGGCAGCAGAGTCCAGACCCCTGAAAATATCCTTCAAGAGTGCCCAAACCATGCGGACCTGAGACGAGAGACATAGTCCAGAGGACACAAGTTTAGGGCAAAAGCTTTGGGGGAGGGGGGGTCTCCTATCAGGATCTGGAGAGGACTGCGGGCTTTTGCCATGTCGACAGGGATCAGGATCTGATGTGACCAACAACCTCGAACGAAGAAGAAGAATGAAGGAAAAATAAAGCGTAGGTCGAGCACCTGTCTAGCAACCGGGAAACCGGTAATCGAATTGTGTATTCGGTAATCGAATTAGTAAATTCTTTGGCTCCTGGTAGCTGAAACGATTCCTCAAAGAATGGAGAATAACTTCCCGTGATATTGTTCTAAGATTGGATAGGATAACACGAGGACTGTGCCTTGGTATTGTTCTAAGATTGGACTGGATAATACGAGGAATGTACCTGAATACTGTGAAGGTATACATTCTCAAGATATTGCCATCATCATCATGTGCCACGCCAGGGAGACGTTGGCGACCATATCTCTCCAAAGTTTCCGATCTGTCATGCTATTCATCAGTTCTGTTACTGTGCTTCTCCCATGTCGTTTTGTCAAGCCATCTAAAACTTTCTCTCAGTACAATAAGCAGTTGTATTCTCCCAAAACCAAGGCTTGACATGTTTAAAAAAAAGCTTTCTTACTCAGCTGCCCACCTTTGAAATACCCTACCAATTCACGTAAAACTTGTAAGTAATATTCGTTCTTATAACTTTAAACTTTGTCAACATCTGTTTGATATGGACTATATGCCACCAAAAGCATAGTTTAAAGTGGTTTAAAATGCTTGAGTGTTTTAATTTTTGTTTAATACTGCTTTTCTATACATTTGTTAGTTTTGAATGAATGTAAGAATACAAGCTTATTTCATGTTGTTGCATAAATCAAAGTGTAGAGTGTATGGACATGAGATAAGTTTATTATTTATTTATGTAAATATTTAATTGTGTCTTCATGATTATTATGCTCATTAACAAATGCTGAATGGCTGCGACTGAGTGAAAGCTGTATGATGAAGGGCAGAATGTCAGACGGCCTGCGAGCCCAATTCTCAACCCTTTGAAAATAAAGTATGTTCATTCGTTCGTTCTCTTTGTCTGCCTCTGCCATTCCTGCCTGTCTTGTCACGATATCTTCTATCCTCCCTCTTCTCATTATACGGCCAACAAACCTAGACTGTCTCACCCTGTAGTGTGCTTATTAATGCTCGTTTCTCATTGGCTTTCCTTGGGCATTCTTCATTTGTTATTTTGGCTGTCCAGGGTATTCTTAACATTCTTCGTAGGAACCACATCTCAGCTGCCTCTAATGCTCTTGTTGTTGCTTTTGTTACTGACCATAATTCGCTTCCATAAAGTAGTAAAGAACGATCGTATGAAAGTGCATCGAAAACAAACAGAAGCGGATGTTAGAACACTGATGGATGCACCAAAAAAGAACAAATATATCTATTCTACAAGAATTTAATATTGAAGAAGGTTGGCTAGTAAGGAAGACTGAACAGAGAAAACTGTGGACACATTAAACGTCATGAGAATTTACAGAAGACAGTCTTGGAAGGGTACATAATGGGAAAACTGCATAAAGAAATACTGCATTAAGGTGCCAGGACGTAAATGGTAAAGTGAATCATAAACAGAGCATTTGTTTGGGGTAGGGAGCACTTAATGTAATATTCTGTATGTGATACCTTGACGAACTTTCAGCGGGCTGAAATTCTAAATATACAGAACAAGAAGATTCACTTTCTGTTATGTACTGAAAGTAAAACATACAAACAAAGTTTATAGATAGCAGGACAGAGAGACGTGCAGGCAGGTAGACAGACAGTAAAGCAGACAGATAGTCAGACAGGTAGACGGACAGACATAGACAGGCGGGTAGACAGACAGACATTCAGACAGGTAGAAGGACAGACAGACAGGCGGGTAGACAGACAGACATATATACATACAGACAGACAGGCAGGTAGTCGGACAGACAGGCAGGCAGACAGACAGACATACAGGCAGGTAGACAGACAGACAGACACATACAGAGAGGCAGGCAGGTAGCAGGCAGGTAGGCAGATAGATAGATAGATAGATAGATAGATAGATAGATAGATAGATAGATAGATGGAGGTGGAACGAAGACGCCGTCTGTCTTGGCAGTCAGCTTATCATAACTGACCAAGACCCTGTCTCACATCTTCTTTGGTATCCCAAGTATCAGTTCTAGCCTGGCTTAAGGCGCAGGGATCGCCATAGTCCCCATGGTGGTGGAGTCTGCTAAAGAAGTATTGCACACCCCCTTTTCGTTTTAGCTTCGTTCAGGGACTGGAAAAAAATAGCCACATAAACCACTCCCAAGCCGATACGATGCTGTACACCAACATCTTCACATCATCGGCTGCAAAGAACACCAGCTCACAGTTCCATGAAGACAGAAGACAAGACAAGACCTGGTCTTAAACCCTAAATACAGCGTGAAGTCAGTTTATTTCATCAGACTGTCAGAAAGACAATTACATACAAAAGGCTGGTACTGCCAGTCCTGCATCTGTGTTTTGTTTACAAGTGAAGGATATTACGTGCGAAGTGGGGCGGTATATTTATAGACTGGGGAAACTACGGTAAGAAAGATATGAAGACAGATGGGCGGGGTTTGTCAGGAAGGAGTGATTGACAAGTTTAGGTTTCTAACATATACAGACGGAAGTCCTGTCTTCTAGGCCCAATGAGACATGGGAAAGCAGGGGTTGTAAACTCTTGGGGCCCAGACTGTTGAGGGTGGGGGGGGGGGGTCCTGTCTTTCAGGGCCGATGAGGTGCGGGAGAGCAGGGGGTTTGTTCTCTTGGAGGTCCAGGTTGTTGAGGGGGTGGGGGGGGGGGGCGTTCCTGTCTTCCAGGCCCGATTAGACGTGGGAAGGTAAAGGTTGTATTCTTGGGGCCCAGACTGCTGCGGAAGTCCTGTCTTCTAGACCCGATGAGACGCGAAAGAGCAGAGATTGGGGCCCAGGCTTCTGCCGGAGTCCTAATCTTCCAGGCTCCGATGAGACGCCGGAGAACATGGATTATACTTTTGGGGCCCAGGCTGCTGACTGGAAGGGGGGGGGGGGAGGATCCAGCAGTCCAATTTTCCTAGCCTCTGTTTTTTTTTTTTTTATTACAGAGAAAATTCAAGAAAGCACAAACGTTTTTCCTACAGCTTCTTTGAGTAAGGGGCCCCGATAGTACCTGACCTTGGTGGGGTGAGGGGGGCCCCGGGGGGTGGGGAGATTATCTCTCCACGGCCCCTGCTTTCTTCCACCCCACTCCCACCCCCACACAGACACACACATGAGTAATACACCTTCAGCAGAATCACGAGGTTATGCACTCCAACATGATTTTTCTTCTTCTTCACTTTTATCTACCTCGTGCGGCCCGCAGGCGCAAGCAGCCAGAACTAGGGCGTAATTTATTATTGTTTTTGGCAGACGCGGCGCTGATGATGGCTGTGGTATTTCAGTTTTTGTGTAAACAGCTGAGAGCTGTGGAGGCCGCGGGGAGGAGGGGGGGGGAAGAGAGGGGTCTTTTCTCCTTTGTTTTGTGACTCCAGAGAAATCTTTGTGTGTGTGTGTGTGAGAGAGAGAGCTGGAGGGGCCGTAGTTATTGGGGGGGGGCGCCTGTAAGTGTGTTAATTTACAATTTACTAGTTCATTGCCGGCGATTATTTACATGCGGTGTGCCATTAAGATTATTTATCTGTAACTGATGCGCAGATTATAGACGTGTAATCACCTACTGACGTTTATAACATACCTGTAATCGATATTTGGGCAATAACTATTGTCTCGTCTCCTTTCTCATCTACCTTTCGGTGTTGACGTGGGGAGGGGTTGGGGGGGGGGGCAATTAGACGTCTCGCTCGGTCTCAGTGATTTACTTCATATAATTGGATATTTAAGATTTCTGTAATTTCCTCTATCCATCTCCTGCGTGGGCGGCCTCTTCCTCTGTTACCTGCAAATCTTCAGTGTGGATGTTTTTCTGTGATACACTGTCTGGTGGTAACCGTGTAACATGGTTAAACTATTTGACTTGCTGTTTCTGGATATGGTGTAATACTGGAGTTTACTCCAGCCTTTGTCCTGATGGTGTCATTTCTTATTTTTGGTCTCCTCTTGTCACATTTAGTATTCTCTTTAAACATCTCATTTATATCGTGATGATTTTTCTTTTCTTCTTGGATGTCATTGTCCATGTTTGAGAATGATAGCATAGAGTTGGGAGGGAAAGTGTGTTGTATAGTGCTCTTTATATATATATATATAGTCAATACTGAAGTTGTTTACATTTAATCGATATGCATGTTATTTCAATCTAATCGTTACTGAGGTTGGTTATTTGTACATTGACATCCAGGTCGTCTAAACTTACTCACTGCTATGAGTCTCCTAAAGAAATACTGCACACCACACCCCCCCTCCACCAGTTTTTAGCTGCACCCACTGACTGAAAAAAATAATAATCTGTCATGACCCGCTCCCAATCCAACACAATGCCGTGCCTCAATATCTCCACAGTATCGTCTGCAAAGAAACTCCAGGTCTCAGTTCCAGCGAGCTTAAAGAAGAAGAAGAAGAAGGAGAATAAAAAGAAGAAGAGAAGAAGAAGAGAAAGGAGAAGAATAAAGAAGAGAAGAAGAGAAAGGAGAAGAAGAAGAAGAAGATGATGAAGAAGAAGAAGAGAAAGAAGAAGAGAATGGAGAAGAGAAAGAAGAAGAAGCAGAGAAAAAGAAGAAGCGAAGAAGAAGAAGAGAAGAAGAGAAAGAAGAAGAAGACAAGAGAAGAAGAAGAAGAAGAGAAAGAAGAAGAGAATGGAGAAGAGAAAGAAGAAGAAGAGAAGAGAAAGAAGAGAAAGAAGAAGAGAAGAAGAAGAAGAAGAAGAAGAAGAGAAAGAAGAAAAGAATGTAGAAGAGAAAGAAGAAGAAGAGAAAGAAGAAGAGAAGAAGAAAGAAGAAGAAGAAGAAAAGAAAGAAGAAAAAGAAGAAGAAAAGAAGAAGAGAAAGAAGAAGAGAAGAAGAAAGAAGAAGAAGAAGAAGAAAAGAAAAAAAAAGAAGAGAAGAAAAGAAAGAAGTAGAAGAAGAAGAAGAAGAGAAAGAAGAAGAAGAGAAAGAAGAAGAAGAAAAAGAAGAAGAAGAAAAGAAGAAGAGAAAGGAGAAGGAGGAGAATAAGAGAAAGAAGAAGAATTAACATACTGCATTTCTTTTCCCCCCTACTTTTTAACCACAAAGACGGAACCCCCTTCAACATTCACCGCGCAAAGAACACGTCTAATCTCCTTCATCTTCATGACATCTTTCGCCCGTAGATCAATGATAAACAAGAAACCTGTTCCACAAGAGTGTCATGAATTGCTGCTAGAATTACTTTACTGTGCTTTTCTTGTCGCGCATTGAAATTCTAATAGAACATTCCAAATCATTAGATCTTTAGCCTGCGACATTTGATTTTCTTCACAGACCGCGTGTCTCGTGTTCTAAATAAGTGGTTCTAAAACTTGCCCAGGCTGATACCATCTTGCCGCCACATCCCTGTATGTCTCCATAGAATAACCGGTAGTCTCTCACCTCATGTCTCGCCAGCCATCAAGTTCTAAAAGGACATTGTTCTAAAAGTGATTTCTTAGATCTTGTTAGAAGTTATTTTAGTGAATGTTAAAGAACATATGTTAGAAGAACTGTACTGAAAATGTATTTTTGTTTATGTATATGCCTGCGAATATGTGCACGCACGCACGCACTATTTGCTAGGTTAATTACTTCTTCTCTTATACTGTGAATGTAATAGTTTAATCTTGCACTCTTTTGATATGTTTTTTTTTCTTCATCCACTTCGTATACGTATACTAAATTGAGTGTGTGACAAGAATGAAAGATGGAGCGATGAAGGGCAGAATGTGAGACAGGCCTGCGTGCCCAATTCTTTACTCTTTAAAAATAAAGATTATTCATTCATTCATTCATTCCTAGACCCCCCCCCCCCCATACATACACATATAGACATTCATTTCAGTTGGTGCTGATACCCACCCAGCCGCTCTTTACTCGCACAACGCTGCTTTAGATCTTGCCACTTTGAGAACCGTTGTTCTAAATGAATGTATAAAAAACTATTTAACTTCTGAACCCGGACATATCTAGGTGCCCAAAAAACTAAAAGCATCCTGGCCTGTAAAGTGCCAAGGATGTACTGTGTTGTGGAGATAAATGAATGTTAAAAGGAAAGATTAAATGCACTAAGAGCCGGACCTAACTACGAGAAAGTTTTAGACTTACCTGTCAGTAGCCTCCGCCATTGTCTACACATTTCCACGGAAGTGAAGGCGCTTTCCGATCAGGCAATCAACGATAAATAGCTGAAATGCTAGCGTCAGGGTTAGCGAACCACAGCTGAGCAAGACCCTGTCCCACCTATCCGTCGTGCCCCCAGTAACAGGCATAGCCTGGCTAACGGAGCAGGGATGGCCATATTCCCCCATGGTGGTTGAGTCTGATAAAGAAGAAATACACAACGACCTGCTTTTTAGCTCTACTCCGGGACTGAAAAAGAAGTTCCCATAACCTACTCCCACGCCGATACGACGCTGTGCCTCAACGCCTCCACAGCATCGGCTGAAAAAGAACACCAGCTCGCAGTTACAGAGAGATAGCACAGGCACAAGTACAAGTACTACAGATTTCCGCTAACGTTTCGCTAAATGCAAGATCCCGGCTCCACAAAAGCCTTTAGCTTGCTGTTGCAACCAAGACTGTATCACTTCGGGCACTGCATCATCCGAGCTACATTTCTTGCCTGTCAGATGCTTCTTCGGTGGCCCACTAAAGAAGACAGAGACCCGAACTGTGGGTCGGGAAGAAGGGTTGCTGCAGGATTTCCCGGTCACATTCATCTTTTGTTTTTTCTTCGCTGTAATGACCCCACGAGTTCTGGGCCTTGTCACGCAGACGGACGGCGCTGCTAGTCAAGGACTCACGTCGGTTTCTCCTGATACTGGCTCTAAGATTTGTTACGGTGGTCTGGTAATGTTCCGCAGTGGCACCACGTGGCAGAAACTCAAAGATATTATAGACAGGGCATCTCAAAGATGGATTACATTTATTACTGGAGACGACAAGACGTCTTTTCTCGTCGTCTTCAAGTGTATCGCCTTCTCTTAACATGTGAGAATATGTGCTTTTATCGAATGTAGTTTGTTACAGTGTAAACTTGGAAAAAAAAAGAAACTGCCATCTAAACAATATTTTACACCGCGGGGCTAACTAACTAATGGCTATTTTCGACTCAGAAGATGGTTATGAAGTCGACAAAAGGCAGCTATTTGTGTAAGACGCCAGGCCTCATTAAGTTGAGTTTTTTTTTCTCTTCTGGCAGATTCCATCAATATTTGACTGGCATAATCAGGCAAAGCATCAACAATAATCCAGGTCTATGCCTAGCTTAATCTATTTGCTGTTGCGACTTCCCTGCGTTAGCACTGTGCCGACGGGAGTTGGCGATCATGCCTTCCATTTTTTTAGCTGCCTTTGCTTTATTATAATTAGGTCGGCTGTCTTTTTCTTTCCTATGTCACATAGTCCACTCGTCCGGTTTTTTTTTTCCATTTCGGAGGTGTCTCTCTTTTTCCCTTTGAGTTTTCCAGTGATCGACAAGTTGTCTAATCTCTATCTTCTCACTGTATGTGAGACACCCTGGGTCAACCCAGCCTCTAAACAAAGTGGGTACCAGAGAAATCTTGGAAGGTAAACGCGGCCAGGCGTGATACTGACCACATCAGACTTTCATGTACCGAGGGTCTTGGAAAAATGGGCCTAACACTGTTTCCCTAATTTGGCTTAATGGTATGGAAACCGGGATTTTACCTACCTACCTACCTACCTACCTACCTACTGTATGTACAGAAAATACTGGGCGTCTTTTCCCTTTCTTTGTAATCAGCTTTCAAGTTCACAACTCTTTGACTGTTAGTCTTTCAAACAAATAGAATAAAACTAACATTTTTTTCTTTCCAGACAGCATCGTGTCTAAACAGCTTTTTGCGTCTTGTCATATCGATCTGATGTAATAAGCAGGATTACACTCATTCTATCCAGCCTCGCCAACGCCTCGCTGCTCAGCGACATCTCCCTTTGAAGACAAGACAAGCAAGGAAAATGCATCAAAGAACTCGCGTGTAATGTACAGTACAGCGCTTATTGTCTTCTCTGACAGGCTTCTAAATGGGCGTCTATTTATTTAACCATCAATAGATTTAAATACAGAAAACCCATTATACGATAAAAAGAAACTAAAGGTATACACTGTTAAATGAAAGAAGTAGACAACAAAAACGTTGGAAAGAGATAAATTAGGGTGGGGTTTATTTAGAGCAGCGGTTCTAACAGCCTTTAAGGATACCGCCCCTTGCCTCCAAAAACCACATTCCCAGTGATTCCCCCCCCCCCCCCCCAAGCCTCTTCTCTCAGTTGGCTCTGAAATCCCCAACTGCTCCCCCTTCTTCTATCATCACTGAGCCTCCCTTTCCTTAAAATTGCTTAACACCCTCCAGTGACAGGTTGGGGGGGGGGGGGAGTGAGGGAACGAGAAAATTACCTAACACTTTTGATAAGCACAAATTCAGAGGTTCCCAAACTGTGGTCCCGCAGCTAGCGACAGTAAACCTGAGGGCGGGATCTATTCCCCGTAGTGGTCTCAGGGAGAACTTGGGAGTTAACTTTTAGAGATTTATGAAGCATATCTGATGATCTAGGTCCGCGGAGTTTCTAGAGAGAAACTGAGTTCACTTTAGAAAGTTCTGAAGTTATAACTGATGATCCAGGTCCGTGGAGTTTCTGGAGAGAAACTGAGTTCACTTTGGAAAGTTCTGAAGTTATAACTGACGCTTATTCTCAACGAGATTCGCTAGGGTCCATGAATAGGCTTGGGGGGTGGGGGTGGGGGGGGGGGGAGTGTGAAGACACCTGTCCGATGAGATAATCAACGACCCATAGCTGATATGCCAGCGTCAGTGTTAGCGAACCATAGCTGACCAAGACACTGTCCCACATTTCCGTTGGTACCCCTAGTAACAGGCCTAGCCTGGCTAACGTGGCAGGGATCGCCATAGTCCCCATGGTGGTGGAGTCTTCTAAAGAAGTTCTGCCCCCCCCCCTTTTTTAGCTATACTCCTGGACTGAAAAAGTAGCTGCCATAACCCGCTACCACGCCGATACGATGCTGTGCCTCAACACCTCCACAGCATCGGCTGCAAAGAACACCATCTCGCAGTTACAAGGAGTTCGTACAAGTACAAGACAAGTCAACAGGCTCAGATTAAGAATTACTTTCTCTCTTTGCCTCCTTCAGCTTCCCTTTTCCGTAAATTCTCCAGAACGTTGACGTTTCGGTTTCCCACAAACTCCTATTCAAAAGTTAATGTCTTTAAAAGAAAATTAAGATATGATAGATATGGAATGTCAACTTCAGTTAAACATTCGGGGTACAAGAAGAACGAGGACGTCTTGTAAGAAATAACTAATGTACTCTCACGCTGCGCTCATCCAGCCTCCCCCCCCCGACTGGCATGTACCCTTCAGCCAACAGTCTACCCAAAACGAAATAAAGAACACTGCTCCAACTAAGCCGGTCTCACGCCAGGAAGAATTCCCTTTACTCATCAATCTCACTCAGGACAGCCGTTTTCATACTTGTCTTTTTAGAGCTGGTGAACTCCCTCACCCTATCCTTCTCCCCTGTGTTTGGAGCCTGTTGAACACTAGAAGCGCTCGCTTAACTAAACTTGTATCTCTGTCTTCATTACCACCGACAACAGAAGGAACCCAGGATTAGCTCGTATCAGAACCTTGTAAACCCCAGGATCCGTCAGCTTAATGTAGGGGCTCTCTTTTCCCGAACAAGATGTCCGGATTTTGCTTTATTTTCAAACAAACAAACAAACAAACAAACAAAACAACAGCATTTTATTCTTCACTCGATAAGTTAAAACAAAAACAAAAACGAAAGCAATTAGTTCATTCAGGCTCTCAATTTAACTTCATGAAAGAATGTATCTAAAGGTACTACACTCATGTCTTGTATGGTCTTGTCTTCTGTCTCCCTAGAACTGCGAGCTGGTGTCCTTTGCAGCCGATGCTGTGATGGCGTTGAGGCATAGCATCGTGTTGGTTCAGGTGCTGGTTATGGCAGCTGTTTTGTTTTCCCTGACATTCTGAGTGAAGCTAAACACCGTAAGAAATAGCATCTTGTTGGCAGAAATGCAGATGACGCCGCTGACAGCAATTATTGAGGAAAGACGCTGGCGATGGTTGGGACATGTGCTCCGAATGACTGACAACTCACTACCAAAAATAGCACTAAGATGGACACCACAGGGGAACAGACGTACGGGTAGACCAAAAGAGACATGGAGAAGAACACAAGAGAGGATGTTGAGTGATAGTGGGCTCACATGGGCAAGAGCGGGAAAAAAGGCAAAGGACAGGCGTTTGTGGAAAACCCTTGCGGAAGCCCTATGTGCCCTGGGCACTTAAGGTTCAGAGAGAGAGAGAGAGAGAGAGAGAGAGAGAGAGGCTAAAAAGCAAGAAGTGTGCAATACTTCTTTAGCTGACTCCACCGCCGTTATTCAAGAAGGTGGTATCAACGGAGAGGTGGAGAGGTGGGACAAGATCTTGGTTAGTTATGGTTCGTCAATCCAATCTTGACGCTGGCATGTCACATATGGGTCGCTGATCGCCACAACGAACAGCGTCTTCGCGTCAAAGTTTGTACACACTGCCAGGGTTGGCGAACCATAACTGATCAAGACCTTTAGGTCCAACCTCACCGTTGATACCCCCTCACTAAGAGGTCTAGACTGGCTAATGGGGTTGGGATTATCGTGGTCCATACGGCAGTGAAGCCTGTTGACGAAGTAACGCACACTCCCCGAAGCTTTATTTTAGCTCCTCCAATACACTGATGGCGAGATTCTTCGGATGCCGCGCGTGGAGTGAAGCTCCTCCCAATCAAGGAAGAAACTGCGGAAAAGAAGTAAGGGTTGCTGTGTGACGCCGATGTGAAAAGGTGAATGAAAGGATAAAGTTGTTTAATCGGTATGTCCAGTAGTATCGCTGCGAGAGCTACACATACCACGGCACCTCTGCTCTAGAGGCAGGTCACGTCCGAAATATACCTACACTGGTGAAATATGCCTAAACCAGCATACACCAGGTGTGAAACTTGATGACTAGGCATGTCACGCCACCTCCGCTCTAGAGGTCAGTCACGCCTGATATACATCCATACTGGTGAAATATGCCTAAACCAGCATACACCAGGGGTTAAACTTGATGACTAGGCATGTCACGCCACCTCCGCTCTAGAGGTCGGTCACGCCTGATATACATCCATACTGGTGAATTATGCCTAAACCGGCTCACACCAGGGGTGCAACTTGAAGACTACTCATGTCACAGTACCTCTGTCCTAGAGGTCGGTCATGTCCTAAACACGCCCATACTGGGATAATATGCCTAAACCGGCTCAACCCAGGGGTGGAAGTCACTAGTGGCGAGGATTCGTCCTCCTGGACAAAACCTCCGTCCTGGTCACAACTAGGAAGGGTAGCGGCCACGACCACAAAATGCTGAAGTTGGAGACACTGGACCAGGGCAGTCTAGATAGGCAACCACCTCTCACCCGGCGGAGATGTATGCGTATCCTAATCACGCTGAGGTTTTCCGGTGAGAAAGTCCAACACTGGACTGGATGGGCAATCACCTCTCACCCGGCGGAGATGTATGCGTATCCTAATCACGCTGAGGTTTTCCGGTGAGAAAGTCCAACACTGGACTGGATGGGTAACCACCTCTCACCCGGCGGCGATACACGGGTATCTCAAAACACGTCGAGGTTTTCCGGTGAGAAAGTCCAACTCTAGACTAAACTGGTGCAACGAAAATCATAGTGTCAGGCAATCCCGCTTCTGAGACCCACCAAGAATACAGGCTCAAGCCCTACGATATTCTGAAACTCTTGTGGTCCTCTCGGGGATCTCGTGTGGTCCTTTGGGGAACCAAGGGACTTAACGAGGACCAAGGCGTAAATTCAGTGGGATCACAGGGCGGTTTTGGTGGTAGAAGCGAAAGAAGAAGAAGAAGAAGAACTCCTCCAAACTGAAAAAATAGCCGCCACAACTCGTTCTTATTCCGACACGACGCTGTCCCTCAACACCTTCACTGCATCGGCTGCAAAGGACTGTTAGTGTGATCCCCTCTTGTTCTGCTGGTGTACAATCTCGGAGGGTCCTAGAACAGCGCCTTATTTTCCAGACTGGCTGTCTCCACCTAGCTGGAATTAACTATGTCTTCAGCTTTCTGTAACTTCTGTAGTTTTCCGCTCCCCCTTTTTTTAAACTCTACTTTCTTTCTCTATGCTACACCTCCCTACCACCACCCTCTTTTTTTCTCTGGCAACATACTGGTGTCTTTAGGGTCTTGTCCTATTCGCCAGCTTCTCCCTGCAGGTGTTTATTGTCTTCATTCATTATCTCTCCGCGTCCCCTTCCCACCCCCCCCCCGGACACCTCCTCTAGCGGCTACCATGTGTCTATTGCCTTTCCCCCCACCCCTCTCTACCACTTGTTTTCCTCCTCTCTCTCCACCTCTTCTTTACGATTGGCTCTATCGGGTATCATTTGTTGTGGTCAGCGTGGTCCTTCCTTCTACTGCACACATTTCTGTTTTCTACTTCTGGAGGAGGTCACATTCAGATAAGTTCTTCTTTTTTTTTTGTCTCGTTGTGCATGTAATCCTCGAAAAAGGCTCAGGCCAAAATATCGGATGTTGTATGTTTTTCATTTATACATTCTCATACTTTCTATTCGTTTTTTTTTCTCACCTTACTCACTCTCTCCCTCACTTTGTAAAACTGCACCATACACCTCTACCTACCTTTTTTATTTAAACCAGTTTTACTGCAGTCGCCTCCCTTTTATATAAAAATATGATCTACCAGCATAAATCTCCGAATCGCTTGACTGTTTACAGGACAACAGCCATGAAGATTTTAGTATCGCTAGAAACAAGCAGACTCGGATTCAATGATAATCGATACACGCTTGTAATCGTAAGTCTGTGTTTGAGTAACGTCCAGTTACATTTGCTGAATGTTATCAGCAGTCCTTGTTTTGATTCAATGTTGATTATTCTCAGGGCAAACAGGTCGATCCCGGTAATGCGAATTCGATTTACTTCTATATTCTTTTTTAATGGCGGGATTCTGTTGTGACCAGAGTATTGTGCTCGGAACGTAAGCAACAGTCAGGGAATTAGCGCGGGCCACAAAGGACAGGAGGTAATGGACGGCATTGACTGAAAGTCGGATATTAACGTCGATGGAAAAATACAGACAGTCGTGGAAACAGTAGCTGGTTCAAGACTGATTCACAATGTAGCATTTGATCAACTAACAAAACACATATTACAGATGTCTCTCGCTTTTCGACCAATCGCTCTTTCGACCGTTTGGAGTTTATAACCAGAGCCAGAGGCATTCGACCATGTGGTCTACTCTTTCGACCGATTTCGCCAACCTTTCACGTCATTTTGTTTTGACCAAGCAGATGCTTCATATCAAACTGAACTCAGTGCCACTGTAAGGAATATTCTTATCTTATATCCTTCCCGTGCCGTTAAACGTCACATAGGGCTCGCAAAGTAGTTCTCCGAATTTTCCTGTCTTCGGCGAGTCTTTCAATCTCACCAAGGGATTTTATGCCTGTTAATTTGGCCTCTCTTAACAATGTTCTCTTCAGAGTTTCACGTGGTCTGCCTCTTTTTCTTTGGCCTGTTGTGTTCCACTTGATAGCTTATTTTGGGATTCACTGATCATTTCTTCTCATCAAGTGACCAACATATGTCCGTCTCCTTTTCCTGATCACCCATGAGACTGGTTGTTGTTCAGTATTGCTCAAGCTTAAAGAGATGCGACTCATGTAAACCTTCTGAGTGAAAGGAACATATTTTTTAAAAATCCCCCTGAATGATTAATGATAATACAGTGGGGAAAAATGTTGTATGGGCCATGCGTGCTGTTTTATGTTTTTCTAGAAGGTCCAGTCCGTGGGAATGCTAGATAGATGATTAAATGTTTGATCAGTTTAGAGTTAGGCTTCCTCGTGATAGGACGCGTTGTTTTAGTTCGTGATGAAGGTTAGAATGTCTGTGATCAAGAGTTTTTCATGTGTCGGAAAAGTGTCATACTTCAGGTAGTATCCTGTGGCGGCTATCTTATATTGAGATACAAGATGTCTGAATCTCTTATTTTTGCTCTGCTAAATCAGTTTGAGGTATGACATGATATATTTCACCAACATGAATTCATCGGCCCAACAGCATCATCATCATGTGTCGTTAATTAAATGTTTATGCGATCGGCGTTGGACGCACTTAGTTGATTGACTGAACTAATCAATTCAGCGTTACTGTTGAGTGAATTCCTGTGTTGACAGTTGAGGAATTATGTACGAACGGCTCACAGGTCAGAAGAACCATGGGGTAGTGAAGATTGAATGCCTATATATAGCACCTTCTACCGAAGTACAGCAGTACAAGTGAGGTAGAGAAGAACGAAAATGATATTAGTATCATTCAAGTGGATTCATAATTTAAAACAATCATCATAAGTTTCAATCAACAGCACCTGTATCAATCAACACGACAAATACATATATACAAATATATTAGCAATATAGAGTTTGTCTTCAGAATTTGTTCGGAGTGGATTGCTTGTGTTCGTGCTTATAATAATCTTATTTTTATTCTCATAATACTAATTTTTTGTTCTTTGCAGACATTGGCAAACAATAAATAACGTGTTATTTTCATTTTTCGGTTCTCAAATTGCAACTGCAAACAGAAAAAAAAGACGATTAGACTAGATTCCATTTTTCGACCAACTCCAATGTTCCCCCCACACTTAAACAGTCGAATAAGCGGGGGACGCTTGTAATAGCTTCCCGCCTCTTTCTCCCTGCATAGTGTCTACACTTTTATCAGGATGTAGCCATGTACAGTTTCGGCGGCTTAGAACTGGTTGCTTGAAACCACTTTCATCCTATAATTGCTATAACCCTTGCAAATAGCATATTCACATAAATGATTCTCTCCATAATTCTACACGCAGTATATATTCAAATAGGTGGTTCTCTCTATAATTCTAAATGCAATATATTCAAATAGGTGGTTCTTTCTATAATTCTACATGCGATATATTCAACAAGTTGCCATAATCCTACAACACAGAGAATGAATGAATTTTATTTTTAAATCAGTGTAAGACCTTCGGTACATGAAAATGTGATGTGGTCAGTATCAATAGACAGACAGACAGACGGACGGACGGACAGACAGACGGACAAACAGACAGACAAACAGACAGACAGACAGATAAAACGAACACTTCACGCAGACTTCTGACTCCTGACTCAAGAGCGATCTCTACACTGAAGAATATGTCCAAGCATAAGTCCAACTCAATATCATACATGTACACCGCCCTTTTTAAAGCTCTTTCTCAGGACTCATATAGACAGATAAAAGACCATTCAGATATACATCTTCTAGCTTCACGCACCTGTTCTCTCACTCAAAAAAGTGTCCCCCCACCCCCAAATCCCCTTAAGCCCCAGCTGGTTGCCAAGCTTAATAACATTCAGTCACACAACAAAATCCCTCTTGCTGCCGTAACGCCTGAATAGCCCCGGGAAACATCAACAATCTACACACTGCTATACAAACACATACAACATTCATAAAATGGTATCGCACAAAAACAGAAATAATGGCAGCAGTTACGTGTATGACATCATTTCATTTCTTATTATGGGCCAAGCGACACCGAAACGCTACAGCCAACCTTGAACCACCTTCGCAATTACTGCAGCTCACAATCACAGCTATTTACAAACCGTGAAAAAACGTACCGCATGCTGTCCAAATACTTGCAGTACATAATTTTCTCCTAACCTCGCATTGACGTGTAGTTAATTTGGACCCTCACGCGATGAACTGAGGAAAGGGCCAATTTGTGGCTCTACAGATCAGTGCCCTCGTTATAGGTGCATTAATATTATTAGGACTAAGCTAGATGGAGCCCAAACTAGCCTTGGGCAGTATTCTTCTGTCTTAGCTGGCTACAAAGTGTCTGTAGAGTGCGGATGAGTGAAAGGAGTGTGGGGGGGGGGGGGGAAGGGGTGAGGAGGCGCGAGGGTCACATGAACTAATAAGATTTCTTTGCCCTGGAGATGGATTTCGTCTACTTTTCCCATAATGCTCCAGGCGACAGAGATGCCTGGTAAATTACGTGGATCCGAAATCATCAAGAACCTAATTGCTGAAAATAAAAATGTATACTGTAACTGAATGCATTATTAGGAAGAGGAAAAAGACAGACAAAGGGATGGGCACATGGACTGGGATAAAATAGTCGGAGATCGACAGAGATAGACAGGCGGAAACCGTAGTACAAAGGCTAAGATTGTTTCAATGATCTACGTATCAATTCATTCTGTTCTTAGATTGCTTCACTGATCTACATATGGCACTGTTCATTTCCTGATTGTTTCATTGATCTACATATCACACTCTTTATTTCCTGAATGTTTCATTGATCAACATATCACATTGTTCATTTCCTGATCCTTTCATTGATCTTCGTATCACATTGTTCATTTCCTGATTGTTTCATTGATCAACATATCACGTATTTTTGTCTCTAAACTGTTTCGATGATCCACAGTCCAGACACTTACAGAAGGGCAGCCACAAGGAAATATGCGTGAATAATATGTCAGGCAGATGGGAGGGACAGAGTGGCGAAAAAATGGCCTGACAAACTGACAGACAGATTGGAGGGACAGAGTGGCGAACAAATGACCTGACAAACTGACAGACAGATTGGAGGGCCAGACTGGCGAACAAATGGCCTGACAAATTGACAGGCAGATGGGAGGGCCAGATTGGCGAACAAATGGCCTGACAAACTTATAGGCAGGTTGGAGGGCCAGATTGGCGAACAAATGACCTGACAAATTGACAGACAGATGGGAGGGCTAGAATGAGGAACAAATGGCCTGACAAATTGACAGGCAGGTTGGAGGGCCAGATTGGCGAACAAATGGCCTGACAAATTAACAGACAGATGGGAGGGCCAGATTGGCGAACAAATGGCCTGACAAACTGATAGGCAGGTTGGAGGGCCAGATTGGCGAACAAATGGCCTGACAAATTAACAGACAGATGGAAGGGCCAGATTGGCGAACAAATGGGCTGACAAATTAACAGGCAGATGGGAGGGCTAGATTGGCGAATAAATGGGCTGACAAATTAACAAGACAGATGGGGGGGGGGGCAGACTGGCGAACAAATGGCCTGACAAATTGACAGACAGATGGGAGGGCCAGAGTGGCTAACAAATGGGCTGACAAATTGACAGACAGGTGAGAAAGACACGGTGGCGAACAAATGGTTTGAAAAATTGACAGACAGACATGTGGGAGGGACAAATTGCCACACAGACAGACTAGGAGAGAGGGACAGACTGACAAACAGACAGGCGGACAGACAAGTGAATGGACACACTGAGAGACGTGTTTATGGGAGAAAAGACTGAAAGAGGGACAGAACAGAAGGATAAGAAAGACAGACAGACAGAAATATAATCATAATGAAGGGCAGATGGACTGGCAGCCTGATTGACTAACCGACAGACAGACACAAATCGCGTCTAAGAGCTTAGAAACGAAAACAAGCGCCACTACCGCTCGCTAATCTCCAGCATTGAATCAACTGCCAGATTGATTCATTTGTCTCCGTACATAAGGTAAAGGTAATCCTGTCATGCCTTAGAGGCACATAGGGATGTGGTGTTAGTGTCCATATTTTAGTACCCATATTTTCCTTACATAAGCAACCAGTAATACTTCCTATCCGACGTCTGGCTACTCTCTAACTCCAGATTGTTTCGATGATCTATATGTCGCATATTTCTGTTTCTAAATTGTTTCGACATATGTGATATGTCGCATATTTCTGTTTCTAAATTGTTTCGATGATCTATATGTGGCATATTTCTGTTTCTAAATTGTTTCAATGATCTATATGTCGCATATTTCTGTTCCTAGATTGTTTCAATGATATATAAATCGCATTCTTCTGTTCAGAGACTGCGTAAAATATGTTGGTGCAACTTTACGTGTTATCAATATTTGATGGAATATTTTATGAATATGGTTCACAGACCAACAACCTCCTTGCCATGTACTACAATTCTAGAGGAAAGATTATATATCCCCTATTACACCACCAACCCAGGTTGCCCCTTCCTTGACTTATTGTATGCCATTTGTGATTAAATCTACTCAAACATATGACATTTAGTACAACAATACATAAGACATGCAATACAAATCACCAAATCCAACCTCACAATTAAGTACAACAACATACAAACTAGCACTAACAATCAACATGATATCAAGACATTATTAGTCTACAATGGAAGAGCAATAGATGAACAACAAATCAATGAAAATGAAAAATAATTCAACCACAATAACATGTGATAAATGAAACTTCACAGGTCTGCAATATCAATAATATGAACTTTATGGACCTAATCACCGGAACTCTTCATGTGGCATCCAAACGAATATGTGTGTAGCTGCACTTTAATCTACGAAGCCATACCTGTCCATGACATTGATTATTATAGTTTATATTGATGCAAACACATAGTCAGTATGCATTTTAAAGACCAAGCATGTTACCAATCCTATATGCACAATACTCACAATGAAATCATAACATATTAAGAAGCAATAACTTTTTAATAAAATCATATATCACTACAACTGTAATTATTAATAGAACTAAACATTCACACAGATCACATCACTACACGTACTGACTTGAAACCTTCATCACAGCTTTTACACTATATAAATCTACACCACACTGAGGTGGGCACGGGCAGAATATAACTAAAAATCACAATAATATAAGGAAATTACAGGACAATCTACAAGCACGACGAAAACACTACATCACCCGGCCATGCCTCCGGTACGTATATGATGCAAGACAATGTTCAGTCACACACTAACCCCGGAGCCTCTACCAAGTCACGTGGACGACTACGCTTCGGTCAAGGTCGTACACTACCCGACCAAAGCGCAGATCGCCCACAACTATTTGAATGATCCACATATCACATCTTTCTATTTCTACACATCTTTTCTTCCCTAATCTTTTTCTCCGCAGCCTTGGTGTCCTTTCAACGTGAAGTCCCGTATACATGAGGTTTAATTTCTCTATCTTGTCTCCTCATGACATCTCCAAAGAGTTTCACTCCCCCCCCCCCTCTCCTCCTCCTTATCATTTGATTAGGTTTCCATGTTCGACCGCGTCTCCGGGATTTCCTCATTTATCACGGCTGTCCGTGTTGCATCCTTTAGGCTGCTAATGTCCATTTCACCTGTTTACTGTCCAAAAGGCATATGTCTGAAGACATATTAGAGCTTTTTTCGAGGTTTATCCATGTAATACTGTGTTCTCTTACTTTACTGTACAAAAGCCTCATTGTTCTCTATTTGTAAAAACGCGTGGTTGAAGCAACATTGCCTCACTTCCGAACTTCTGTAAGTGTTTTTCCCCTCACTGATTAAGGACACACATTATTAAACGTCATGAGAATCTAGAGAAGACCGTCTTGGAAGGGTACATAATGGGGAAAAAAGAAAGAGAGGAAGACCACGGCGAAAATTGCTGCAAGTCATCGTTGATAACCTGCAAATGGATGCATCAGCAGCAGGGCATCTTACTTACAACGGAGATGCCTACAGGAGAGCTGTTATGGAAGCAAAGTTCCTCAAGGGACATGCAAATGACTGACTGACTGACTGACTGATTAATGACAGTTTCTAATTGGTTAGTAGCGTTAAGTTATTAGTACACTAGCATAGCAGCCAAGAGGTCCTGTGTTTAATTCTTCATAGGATGCTTCAAGAACTGCGTACCGCAGATTTCTCCGGGAAAGTAAAGACAGAGGGGACCGGTGCTAGCATTCCTACCTCACAATGTTGTAGCTTGAAAAGGCAGTGACATTTCATACCCCAGCAACACGCAAATGCCAAGGGACATAATTTACAAAATCATCTTGCCTAAAAATGTGCATGCATGTTTGATATGCCTATTAGATTGAAATCTACATGTATCTGTGCAACAGCTACCTATGGAAAGAGAGAAGAACCAAACGAAGAGAGCTTCAAAGAAGTTTAAGAAGAACGAAAAATAGTTCAAATGATGCGAAAAAACAGTTTCTCAAGGCCGTGTCTTGAGACGGTAGAAGTAAGAGAAATTGATAAAGGCTGTAAAATCCAGGGAAAAAAGAAGGAAAAGGAGGCCATGAGAAAAAAAAATCTCCATGGACTGCTGATCAAGTGGAGAAAACGAGAATCATTTAAACTGATTGGAAACACCAGGAGTGACGCACGATTAAGAAGCATGGTTACCTGCGCCACCCGGCACCCTGCATAATGTCTGTGTGTAAACATGGCTCTACTGAAACTCTACGCAATGTCTGTGAGTAAACATGGCTTTACTGAAACTCTACACAATGTCTGTGTGTAAATGGCTTTACTGAAACTCTACGCAATGTCTGTGAGTAAACATGGCTTTACTGAAACTCTACACAATGTCTGTGTGTAAATGGCTTTACTGAAACTCTACACAATGTCTGTGTGTAAACATGGCTTTACTGAAACTCTACATAATGTCTGTGTGTAAACATGCCTTTACTGAAACTCTACGTAATGTCTGTGTGTAAACATGCCTTTACTGAAACTCTACGTAATGTCTGTGTGTAAACATGCTTTTACTGAAACTCTACGTAATGTCTGTGTGTAAACATGCTTTTACTGAAACTCTACGTAATGTCTGTGTGTAAACATGCCTTTACCGAAGCTCATTAGGAACATTTTTTACAGTTTTCAACCACCGCTTCCAGATTACTCGCCCTTCTAATCCACGTAGCTCGTACTTAAGACTAATTTGTTTCAACGAGATGTGCCCCCTTCCCCCGTAGACTAATTTAGTTTCAGAGAGATATGCCCCCCCCCCCCCAACCTCCGTTTAACTCCAAATGATGTGCTAGCCCCTATCGATTATCTTTAAGAAAATCTTATCTTTTTTTTTTTTTAAACTGAAAATTATCTTCATTTTTAAGGACTGAAAAGTGTATGCAGCTTCTTAAATTTTTGTTGTCAGGATTGGCGAACCACAGCCGATCAAGACCCTCTAAAACTTCTTCGTTGCTACCCCCTCCTCCCAGTAACAGGTCTAGCCTAGCTAACGGAATAGGGATCGCCATAATTCCCCCCCCCCCAAATAGTGGTGGAGTCTGCTAAAGAACTACTGTACACACCCGGTGCTTTTTTGTCTTTAGCGAGGGACTGAAAGAATGGCCGCCTTGACCCGCTCACAAACCGACACCAGGCTGTATTTTAATATTTTTCGCCGCATCTACTGCAGAGAACACCAGTTTGCAGTTATAGGAAGAAGAAGAAGAAAAAGAAGAAGAAGAAGAAGAAGGGTATTTTTGTCTCTTTACTTCGAATCGATAAGGTAAAGGTGTTTTCGAATCGTTGGCTTTTCTGTACACTGATGATGATGATGATGATGATGATGATGACGATGATGATGATGGTGGTATTGATGATGACGGTGGTGATAATTTTGGTGATTATATTTGTAATAATGAACGTAATAGTGGCAGTAAACGTAATATTGAATGTGGTGGCGATAGTAATTGTAATGACGAGAGAGATGGTGCTAGTAGCTGTGATGGTAACGGTGAAAATGATGGTAATAATGATGATGGTCAATGCCGTGCCACAAAGCAGCAAAGACAGGTTTCTCAAAAGGCTCCCCCTACCACACTGGTGATGACATCGGGTAATCATCTATTCGCAGGACCCTGATAACACTTTCGCTATCTAGAAAAGCCGTCTGAGAAATGTGTTGGGACTTTGAACCGGAGTAGACATGCTACTTCAGCCATTTTGGAAATGGCGGTTTCAATACTCTTCAGCTATTGGCTGTAAATCTCTGAGAACTGTATTCCGTCGCACTGCACTATTTTGTATACAGAGTTCAGTTCGATCAGGCGGAAATAATTTAGACCGGTCATACGTGATGGGGTTATCTAGTGGACTATTTCTATTAATGAAATTCTGCCTACGCAAGTTCAAACTATATGGGCAAAGCGTCCCGTTTTGGGGCTACTGTATTAGTCCCGAATGATCGATGACCTATATAGAATTTCTCATTGACAGCGTAGTATAGGGTGGTGTTTCAGCAAAGAAACGAAGCTAAAATGTAAGCTTATGAATCAAATGCCAAGTTAGAAAGAGATATTACTCACACTGAAGGAGGTAATAATAGTCAGCGATCCATCGCTTAACACAAGCGACACAGAGCTTACTTAAAAGCGAATTATAGCTGATCAAGACCTTATTCTACATCATAGAGGTGTTACTCCCTCCTCCCTTCCCCTCGGCTGGCTTCCTCGCTACACACATGGAAAGACTATAGTTTGGTTGCGTGAATAGAGGCCGCTTAGGAAGGCAAGCCGGTCCTAAAATAAGCCACGCCGATGACAGATGTGACGGGGCGAATAAGCATATATAGCAGACTAGCAATTAACTGTAACACAATGCAACAACTGTCTTAGGCCTGCACAGAAGAAGAAGAAGTAGTATTAGCAGCAGCAGCAATTGTAGTAGTAGTAGTAGTAGTAGAAGTAGTAGTAGTAGTAATAATAATAGTAGTAATAGTAATAGTAGTAGTAGTAGTAGTAGTAGTAATAGTAGTAGTAGTATTAGTAGTAGTAGTACAAGTAGAAGTAGTAGTAGTATAAGTAGTAGTAGCAGAAGTAGTAGTAATAGTAGTGGTAGTAGTAGAAGTAGCAGAAGTAGTAGTAGAAGTAGAAGTAGTAGTAGTAGTAGTAGTAGTAGTAGAAGTAGTAGTGGTAGTGGTAGAAGTAGTAGAAGTAGTAGTAGAAGTAGTAGTAGTAGTAGTAGTAGTAGTAGTAGAAGTAGTAGTAGTATTAGTAGTAGTAGTAGTATTAGTAGTAGTAGTAGTAGTGGTCAAGTCAGCGTAGTAGCCATAACCTATACGGTAATGAAACCTCCAAAAAAAAAAAAACACACACGCACAGGTTTTACTGCTACACAAAAATAAGACGACTTATGAAACATTAACTAAGAAAACTGACTTACCTTGTCTTATCTCCTTCCTCGTTTACCTTTAAATGTTGCAGACTTTTTGATAAGACTTGCCGCATTGTTCCGTGTAAGAGAACATATAAATTTATTGTTACTAAGTCCGCTAATGTTGTTCTAGTAGCCTTCTTTTGTTCTAGTAGTCCTCTATTTTTGTTCTAGTAGTCTCCTACTTTTGTTATAGTAGTCCTCTACTTTTGTTTTAGTAGTTCTCTAATTTTGTTATAGTGGTCCTCTACTTTTGTTTTAGTAGTCCTCTATTTTTGTTATAGTAGTCTCCTATTTTTGTTCTAGTAGTCCTCTACTTTTGTTATAGTAGTCCTCTACTTTTGTTCTAGTAGTCCTCTATTTTTGTTATAGTAGTCCTCTATTTTTGTTCTAGTAGTCCTCTACTTTTGTTCTAGTTTTATTACAGGAGAATTTTGGTAGCTGAGCAATACTACGTCAATGTTCCATGCTTTCTTTCTACATAGAACAAGTCTCTAGCGCCTGGACAGACGCAAACGAAGAGGAGAGGGGGGGGGGAATGCGTCAATCTCTGGAGGGTTGTTCTGGATAGGATTAGAGTCTTCTCGCCGTGGTGTCAGGGCCGTCTCTCAAGTGAGCACTTTATGTCACATCAGATACTCACCCAGGTCTCGCAAATTAAGATCCCAAATTTACCGTGTGGGAGACGTGTAAGCCCCACTTTAGCGTGTACGTACGTCCAGTCTGTACACATGTACGTGCAAACACGTAACGGGACGTGGCGAATGAGATTTACGTAAGGTGAAAGAAAGAGGTTAGAGGGGAAAAGAAGGAGAGAGATGAAAACATTTACGGAATGCTAGGGCCGAAAAGTTGAAGGACTTGCCTGTTAGATCTAATTATAGATAAGCTAAGATTCGGGCAAGAATTTCAAAACGATGCTAATGGAGGAGGCGGATGAGGAAGAGGAGAGGGAGAGGGTAGGGGGAGGCTTGTTGGCAGAAGAAAAGCTGAGAGGAGAGAGTGATAATGATAAACAGAAAAATGGCGAAAACGCTTCCGTTTGCAAAACTCTGACCTTAGAACCCACCTTTTATTTCCTGGAGGCTCGTTTTAAAAATTAAGAGAATACGTGATGGAGAGAGAGAGAGAGAGAGAAACAGATACAGAGAGAGGTGGAGAGAGAGTGTGTGCTAAAGACAGTGTGTGTTAAAGACAGAGTGTGTGAAAGAGACAGTAAGAGAGTGTGTGTGTGAGAGAGACGGTAAGAGTGTGTGTGTGAGAGAGAGAGAGAGTGAGAGATCGACGGAGGGAGCGTATGTGTGAAAGAAAGACAGTAAGAGAGTGTGTATGTGTGTGTGTGTAAGAGAGAGAGCGAGAGGAAGAATGAGAGAACGGCAGAGAGTGTATGTGTGAGAGAGACAGTGAGAGAGAGTGGGTGCATGAGAGAGAGAGAGAGAGAGAGAGAGAGAGAGAGAGCAAAACGAATATTTTTTTAAAAAACTGGAACACTGTTGACATAGGTCAGCCTGACATTCAGTCATTCATCATTCAGCTTTCACACAACTTCAGAAGATCCTATTTCTTCAATCAATCAATCAATCAATCAAGTGCTGCATGGCGTAGGCGATCATTTCTCTCCACATTTCCCTGTCTTTTGAGTTGATTATGAGATCCGCCGGTGACTTTCTTCCTAGCCATACTGACAGCCCATCCAGTAACTTCTCTCTCTGTCTTCCTCTCTCTCTTCTTCCCTCAATTTTTCCAGTTGCCACAATGTGTTCCACTTTTCCTCTTCTCAGTAAATGCCCTACAAATCTCCCTTGTCTGCTTCTGATCTTTGCTGTAATTTGTCATTTAACTCCAGCCTCTCTTAAAACTTCTTCGTTGGTTTTCTTAGCTGTCCATGCTACCTTCAACATCCTTCTTATAAACCACATTTCCATTGCCTCCATTTCTCATTGTACTCTCTTATTCATAGACCATGCTTCACTCCCATAAAACAAAATTGGCTCGATGTAACATTTAAGTACTCGGAATCTTGTTTCCATTGATAAGAATCTGTTGCACAAGACGTTTTTCGTTTTCTGGAATGCTGACTTGGCCTGAGCACGTCTGCTTTTTATTTCGTTGTGACATTTCCCATCAGCTGTTATAATTGTTCCTAAGTACTTGAATCTATCAACTTGTTTCAGTTCTGTGCCATCGATGGTAATGCAACATTGTGGTGGTATTCTTTTCTTTGAGATGACCATCACTTCAGTCTTCTTTTTGTTCAGGCTGAGACCTCTATTTTTACTTTCTCGAACCACGATGTACAGAAGGGCCTGTAGCTCCCCTTCACTTTTAGCAATCAGGACTGTGTCATCTGCATATCTTAAGTTGTTAAGGTTATATCCGGCAATTGATATTCCAGGTATGTTCTCTATATTTCTCATTATGTTTTCACTGTACAAGGAGAAAATGTCAGGAGATAGAACACATCCTTGTTTAACTCCCAATTTTATGTCTTGGAATGCTCCTATATGGTTCTCAACCCTCAGTGCTGCTGATTGCTGGCAGTATATGTTTTTGATAAGTTTCAGATCTTTCCCATCCATGTTGATGCCTTCCAGCATTCTTATAATTTCTGTATGTCTTACTTTATCGAATGCTTAACTGTAGCCTATGAAGTATAAATATAGGTCCATCTTTACGTCTAGTGATCTTTCCATCAATATATATATATATATATATATATATATATATATGTATATGTATATTTTTATATATATATATATGGCATTACTTGTGCCTTTTCCTTCGACGAAGCCACACTGTTCTTCAGCGATTTCTGGTTTTATTTTGCTCCAGACTCTTCTCATGACAATACAAAGCAGGATTTTGGTAACATGGCTCATAAGACTAATGGTTCGATGGTCTTCACATTCAACTACACCTTGTTTCTTTGGTAGGGCAATGAAAATTGATCGCAAAAGGTCTGATGGGACATAGTTACTGTTATAGATGTCATTCAACAATCTGGTAATTATTTCTATGCCAAGCTCTCCTAATGCTTCCAACTCTTCCTTGATGATTTTATCTGGTCCTGGTGCTTTGTTGTTGTTCATGTGTTTGATGGCTTCTTCCACTTCTGCTTTTAATATGGGAAGCCCTTCATTAATATTTCGTATATCTATTTCGCTTCTATTGTCCTCATAGAGTTCTCTAATGTATTCGCACCATTGTGCCATTATTTCATCTTTGTTCATTATTATATGCCCCTCCTTTGATTTCAGGCAACCAGTCTTGTGGCATGCCATTTTGTTTGTTATATTTTATATTTTTTTGTACATATCTCTTACGTTTCCATGATGGCGTGTCTCTATTTCACTACATTTCTTATTTAGCCACTCCTCTTCAGCTTTATTACATTTGTGGCTTATTTCTTTATTTATTTTGTCATATTCATCTTTATCTTCCTTTAAACTTCTCTGATCTCAGCTGCAAAATTTCTTCTGTCATCCACCTCTGTTTAGCCTTCTGGTTTTTTTTTTTGGAGGTAGGATTTCGATAGATGTTTGCTGAATAGAGTCTTTGAGCATCTTCCATTGTTCATCAATCGTTTCAGTCTTCTCTATAGCATTTTACAATAACACACCCTCTGCATTCAACCAAGAAAGAGAGAGAGAGAATGAGAGAGATGGAGACAGAGACAGTGTGAGAGAGAGTGGCGAAATAGTGATTGAACGAGAGTATGTGTGAGAGAATGAGAGAGAGAGACAGAGTATGTGCGAGAGTTTTTGACTGACTGATTGATTGAATGATTTTTATTTTAAAAGGGTTAAGAATTGGGCCCGTCTGACATTCTGCCCTTTATCACACAACTTTCACTCTGTTCCAGACATTCTATAAATATGCTGCTCATATAAGAAAGATAATTAACAATAAAGTAAGTACATACACATACAAATGACTAACTACATACACATACAAATGACTAACTACATACACATACAAATGACTAACTACATACACATATAAATGACTATCTACCAAACAGAAATTTCATTACTATTCAGAATAATGAGTTTGGTGTATGTAAGAGCAGTCTAAAATAACGTTTAAGTGTTATGATTCATGGAGGCATGTAGTCGACATCAAATATATACTGGAAAAGTTTGTAGTTGTAGGAAGGAGTATCGTTTATATTTTTTATACAGGATGGAAGGGTATTCCAAAGATGAGCAGCAGAATAAGTAAAGCTTTTCTTTAAAGGTCAAGTCTAGGTTTTGGAAGACTATGTTGTTCAAGCGTTGGCTGCATTTTGGGCTAAATTTAAACAGGTTCCATAGATAAGGCGGGGCATGCCGTGAAAGAATTTGATGTACCAACTTGGCTTTGTTGAAGAGGAACCTGTTCTTAAGAGGCAGTATTTTGATACGTTTTGTGCTGGTTAGTTGTTTGTGCTTGATCTTTGTCACTAATAAGCTTTACTGCTCGCTTTTGGAGTGAGCAAAGCCTCTTTGTATTTGACACTAAGCAACCATCCCAGACTGTTGAGCAATAGTCTAAATGTGTTTGTATATGAGATATGTAGTATGTCTTCCTTGTGTCTTGATCGATGAAGTGCCTGATTTTGGCTAACTGGTATACTTTTTGCGCGATGAGTTTTGTTAGACTTTGCACATGAGAGTTCTAGGTCAAATGTTGGTCAATAATAAGACCTAGTGTTTTGTGCTCGCTAACGTTTTCTGTCTGTGATGTTTCAGTACAGAGTCGAAGTGTTGTTTTTGTTGCGTTTTGTAGTTTCTGTCTTGTTGTTATGAGCATTGATTTTGTCTTATCAGTATTTATAATCATGTCATTGTTATTGTTCCATATAATCAGGTTGTTTAACTCGACCTGAAGAGTTGATTCAAGGTTAATACAGTCGTAGTCACTGGTGTAGACTGTGCAATCATCAGCAAAAATGTCACGAGAAGAGTGTTTAAGATGAAGTGGAAGACCATTGATATCGATAGCAAAGATTAACGGGCCTAGAATAGAACCTTGCGGAACACCAGTGTCAACTGTAGCAGAATTTGATAGAGAATTGTTGAAGAATACTATCTGTTGTCTGTCTGAAAGAAATCATGCAATTAATTTTATTAGGTCAGGGTGCGGTCTATAAGTCTTTATTTTGTTTACAAGAGTATCATGGTCAGTCATATCAAATGCCTGTTTGAAGTCGACAAAGATGGCACCACATAGTCTGTCGTCATTTATGTTTACTAACCAGTTTTCTTTCATTTTGGTGAGAGCCGTGTGGCAGGAATGATTGGGTCTAAAGCCTGACTGACTGTCTATGAGTAAATTGTTCTCTTGCATGTGCCGTAGAGTTATTTTGTGAATGTGTTTTTCGAGTGGTTTTGATAACGACGATAGTATGGATATTGGTCTATAGCTGGTAATATTGTTCGATGAGCCTGATTTAAAGAGAGGATATACTTTAGCGGTTTTAAAAGCCTCGGGGAAATAACATTTTGCAATGCACTGATTGTAAATGTGTGTTAGTGTATGTGAAATGACAGGTGCAGCATAACGTAAGATCTTATTGCTAATACCGTCAAGCCCAGCTGTACTGTTGTTGTTTTTTTTTAAGGATAAAAGATAACTGTAAACTTCAATAACTGTTAAGAATGGAATGTGTAGCTGTTTAAATTTAGTACATCTGCTATTCAGTGAGACAGAGAGTGAGAGCGGGTATGTGAGAGAGACGGTGAGTGAGAGAGTGTATGAGTGAGTGAGTGAGATAAAGACAGAGTATGTGGGAGAAAGACAGAGAGCGAGAGAGGGTGTGAGAGAGACAGTGAGTGAGAGAGTGTGTGAGTGAGAGAGACACAAAGTGGGAGGGAGAGAATGAATGAGAGAGTGTTTGTGAGAGTATGAGAGAAAGAGGATAGAGACAGAGAGAGTGTGTGAGAGATACAGTGAAAAAGAGAAAGGGAGGGAGAGAATGAGTGAGAGAGTATGTGTGAGGGAATGAGAGATAGAGGAGTAGAGAGAGTGTGTGTGTGAAAGACAGTGAGAGAGAAGGAGAGAGAGGGAATGAGTGATACAGAGAGTGCATGAGAGAAAAGACAGAGTGTGTGAGAGAGGGAGAGAGGTAAAGGCAGAGAAATGTGAGAGAGAAAGACAAAGACAGAAAGAGTGTGTGAGGGAATGAGAGAGATAAAGACAAAGAGTGTGTGAGAGAATGAGAGATATAAAGACAAAGAGTGTGTGAGAGAATGAGAGATATAAAGACAAAGAGTGTGTGAGAGATACAGTGAAAAAGAGAAAGGGAGGGAGAGAATGAGTGAGAGAGTATGTGTGAGGGAATGAGAGATAGAGGAGTAGAGAGAGTGTGTGTGTGAAAGACAGTGAGAGAGAAGGAGAGAGAGGGAATGAGTGATACAGAGAGTGCATGAGAGAAAAGACAGAGTGTGTGAGAGAGGGAGAGAGGTAAAGGCAGAGACCTAGTGTTTTGTGCTCGCTAACGTTTTCTGTCTGTGATGTTTCAGTACAGAGTCGAAGTGTTGTTTTTGTTGCGTTTTGTAGTTTCTGTCTTGTTGTTATGAGCATTGATTTTGTCTTATCAGTATTTATAATCATGTCATTGTTATTGTTCCATATAATCAGGTTGTTTAACTCGACCTGAAGAGTTGATTCAAGGTTAATACAGTCGTAGTCACTGGTGTAGACTGTGCAATCATCAGCAAAAATGTCACGAGAAGAGTGTTTAAGATGAAGTGGAAGACCATTGATATCGATAGCAAAGATTAACGGGCCTAGAATAGAACCTTGCGGAACACCAGTGTCAACTGTAGCAGAATTTGATAGAGAATTGTTGAAGAATACTATCTGTTGTCTGTCTGAAAGAAATCATGCAATTAATTTATTAGGTCAGGGTGCGGTCTATAAGTCTTTATTTTGTTTACAAGAGTATCATGGTCAGTCATATCAAATGCCTGTTTGAAGTCGACAAAGATGGCACCACATAGTCTGTCGTCATTTATGTTTACTAACCAGTTTTCTTTCATTTTGGTGAGAGCTGTGTGGCAGGAATGATTGGGTCTAAAGCCTGACTGACTGTCTATGAGTAAATTGTTCTCTTGCATGTGCCGTAGAGTTATTTTGTGAATGTGTTTTTCGAGTGGTTTTGATAACGACGATAGTATGGATATTGGTCTATAGCTGGTAATATTGTTCGATGAGCCTGATTTAAAGAGAGGATATACTTTAGCGGTTTTAAAAGCCTCGGGGAAATAACATTTTGCAATGCACTGATTGTAAATGTGTGTTAGTGTATGTGAAATGACAGGTGCAGCATAACGTAAGATCTTATTGCTAATACCGTCAAGCCCAGCTGTACTGTTGTTGTTTTTTTTTAAGGATAAAAGATAACTGTAAACTTCAATAACTGTTAAGAATGGAATGTGTAGCTGTTTAAATTTAGTACATCTGCTATTCAGTGAGACAGAGAGTGAGAGCGGGTATGTGAGAGAGACGGTGAGTGAGAGAGTGTATGAGTGAGTGAGTGAGATAAAGACAGAGTATGTGGGAGAAAGACAGAGAGCGAGAGAGGGTGTGAGAGAGACAGTGAGTGAGAGAGTGTGTGAGTGAGAGAGACACAAAGTGGGAGGGAGAGAATGAATGAGAGAGTGTTTGTGAGAGTATGAGAGAAAGAGGATAGAGACAGAGAGAGTGTGTGAGAGATACAGTGAAAAAGAGAAAGGGAGGGAGAGAATGAGTGAGAGAGTATGTGTGAGGGAATGAGAGATAGAGGAGTAGAGAGAGTGTGTGTGTGAAAGACAGTGAGAGAGAAGGAGAGAGAGGGAATGAGTGATACAGAGAGTGCATGAGAGAAAAGACAGAGTGTGTGAGAGAGGGAGAGAGGTAAAGGCAGAGAAATGTGAGAGAGAAAGACAAAGACAGAAAGAGTGTGTGAGGGAATGAGAGAGATAAAGACAAAGAGTGTGTGAGAGAATGAGAGATATAAAGACAAAGAGTGTGTGAGAGAATGAGAGATATAAAGACAAAGAGTGTGTGAGAGATACAGTGAAAAAGAGAAAGGGAGGGAGAGAATGAGTGAGAGAGTATGTGTGAGGGAATGAGAGATAGAGGAGTAGAGAGAGTGTGTGTGTGAAAGACAGTGAGAGAGAAGGAGAGAGAGGGAATGAGTGATACAGAGAGTGCATGAGAGAAAAGACAGAGTGTGTGAGAGAGGGAGAGAGGTAAAGGCAGAGAAATGTGAGAGAGAAAGACAAAGACAGAAAGAGTGTGTGAGGGAATGAGAGAGATAAAGACAAAGAGTGTGTGAGAGAATGAGAGATATAAAGACAAAGAGTGTGTGAGAGAATGAGAGATATAAAGACAAAGAGTGTGTGAGAGAATGAGAGAGATAAAGACAAAGAGAGCGTGTGAGAGAATGAGAGAGATAGAGAGAATGTGTGAGAGAATGCGAGAGATAAAGATAGTGCGTAAGAGAATGAGAGAGATAGAGAGAATATGTGAGAGAATGAGAGATATAAAGACAAAGAGTGTGTGAAAGAATGAGAGAGATAAAGGCAAAGAGAGCGTGTGAGAGAATGAGAGAGATAGAGAGAATGTGTGAGAGAATGCTAGAGATAAAGATAGTGTGTAAGAGAATGAGAGAGGTAGAGAGAATGTGTGAGAGAATGAGAGAGATAAAGATAATGTGTGAGAGAAAGAGAGCGATAGAGAGAATGTGTGAGAGAATGAGAGAGATAAAGATAGTGCGTAAGAGAATGAGAGAGATAAAGGTAATGCATGAGAGAATGAGAGAGATAAAGACAGTATGTGAGAGAATGAGAGAAATGAAGACAGAGAGAGAGTGAGTGTGTATGTGTGAGAGAGACAGCGAGAGAGAGATACACATCGAACTTAGGTAAAATCAACCAGGAGAAGAGCTACTCTGTAAGACTGACGCTCGGCAACACACAACAGGTGACATCTGCCTGGTATAGAACAACAGTTGACATCTGCCTGGTACAGAACAACAGCTGACATCTGCCTGATACATAATAACAGTTGACATCTGCCTGGTACAGAACAACAGTTGACATCTGCCTGGTACAGAACAACAGTTGACATCTGCCTGGTACAGAACAACAGTTGACATCTGCCTGGTACAGAACAACAGTTGACATCTGCCTGGTACAGAACAACAGTTGACATCTGCCTTTTACAGAACAACAGTTGACATCTGCCTGGTTCAGAACAACAGTTGACATCTATCTGGTACAGAAACCACCTCCACAGACGAAAAAAAATGTCCCTGTACAAACATACACACAAACAACGTTTTCTCTGAGCGAGTTACATTGAGACCTGGACTATGTTGACCTTTCCTGATGATGACCTTAGAACTACGCTTCTATGTAGACTCCACCAAGAAATAGAAAAAAAAACGGTTTAGAAATAATATAGAAGGAAGAAGATCAAGAGGAAGACCAAGAGAAATGATACTGGACAGTCTGACGGGATGGTGTGAGAGGAGATCACCAACTGAGCTGATGGGCTGCATGAAGGATCGTGTATTCCGGAGAAGCATAATAGCCAATGCCAGTCGGCACGGCACCTGATGATGATGATTATACAGAAGTTATAAAGAGACAGACCAAGGAGCAGACCAGGACAAACGGTGGCATGACAACATAGAAGAAGACCTACGAGGTCCTGGGAGTGGACAACTGGCAGAAGAAGAAGAAGAAGAAGAAGTAGAAGAAGAGAGGAATGGAGACAAGTCTTATCTATCACACATGAGCAGCAAGGGCTGTGAAAACTGAATGAGTGTACGCTCCACCACCTTAGCAGTTCTCTGAGCTCCAGGACTGCAAGCTGGACAAATGAAAGACAGCTGGACGTTCCAAAGGGCAAAGGCGGCGACGCAGAACATGGCTAAAGGCAAGCTACCACCGACACATCATCATCATGTTGCTTTATCCACAGATTACAGTCAAAGATTCGATTCTTTCAGTTTGTCTTTCGAGTCAGCAGAACAGTGTTAATTTTATTGACAGTTGACCTTTGCCCCGTTCTTTGGGGTTGGGATTGAGGTTGGGGAGGGGGAGAAAGTTCCCCTTTCCCATAAGTCAACGAGTTATGTGTACAAAAGAATGGGGGCAGGATTGGTACAGTAGCCGAAAACTGGGGGTCTCTGACAGGACTGCTACAGTAGCCAAAGGCTTGGGGGTCTCTGACAGGACTGCTACAGTAGCCAAAGGCTTGGGGGTCTCTGACAGGACTGCTACAGTAGTCAAAGGCTTGGGGGTCTCTGACAGGACTGCTAGAGTAGCCAAAGGCTTGGGGGTCTCTGACAGGACTGCTACAGTAGCCAAAGGCTTAGGGGTCTCTGACAGGACTGCTACAGTAGCCAAAGGCTTGGGGGGGGGGTCTCTGACAGCCTTGTTGAGTCAGTCATTTGTATGTCCCTTGAGGAACTTTGCCTCCCTAACAGCTTTCTTGTAGGCCTCTCGGGTGTAAGCAAGATGACCTTGCTGCCGGTGCATCCATTTTCAGATTATCAACGATCTCTTGCAGCCATCTTCGTCTTGGTCTACCTAAGGATTGTTACAGCAGCTGAAAGCTTGGAGGTCTCGGACAAGAGTGTTACAGCAGTCAAATGTTGGGGGTTCTCGGAGAGGATTGTTACAGCAGTCAAAAACTGGGTGTTCTGGAACAGGACTGTTACAGTTACCAAAAACTGGGGGTTTCGGACAGGATTGTTACAGTGACCAAAAACTGGGGGTCTCGGACAGGATTGTTACATTAATAAAAAAATACTGGGGGAGGGAAATCTTAGAAAGATTGTTACAGTACCCAAAAGCTTGAGGTCTTTGACAGGATTGTTAGAGTAGCCAAAAGCTTGGAGTCTTGGACAGGATTGTTAGATTAGCCAAAAGCTTGGAGTCTTGGATAGGATTGTTAGAGTAGCCAAAAGCTTGGAGTCTTGGACAGGATTGTTAGAGTAGCCAAAAGCTTGGAGTCTTAGACAAGATTGTTAGATTAGCCAAAAACGTGAGGTCTTGGACAGGATTGTTAGAGTAGCCAAAAGCTTGGAGATCTTGGACAGGATTGTTAGAGTAGCCAAAAGCTTGAGGTCTTGGATAGGATTGCTACAATAGTCAAACTTTGGGATTCTTGATCTTCCGAAATCGTGTATACCTTACATCACACTGGTTATCAACATTTCTTTGTTTCTTGTTTTTTTTTTCCTTTCTTAATTAACCACGCGTAATAGAAAAAAAAATTGTAAATCCTCTCAAAATTATCGCATATAAATATATATATATATATACACCTTCGTATATGTGTCTCATTGGTTGAAAGGACAAATAGTGCTCTTCAGATTATACAACTAAAGAATCTGTGGAGAGGAGCAGACAGAACTACAAAAATAAGATTTTTAAGGGCATGCATCTTTCCCATCGCAACATATGCCTTTGAGACCTGGACACTTAACAAAACAGCTGAGAAACACATCAATTCCCTTCCATGTAAATGCTACAAAAGAGTTTTTGAAATTTCATGGGGAGAGAGAGAGAGAGAGAGAGAGAGAGAGAGAGAGAGGGGGGCACATATTGAAGAAGGTTGGCTAGTAAGGAACATTAAACAGAGGAAACTTAAATATTGTTTACATATTAAAAGTCGTGAGAATTTAGAGAAAAGGGATGGCGACTGCAGTAAAACTGGTTCAAATAATAAAGGTAGATAGAGGTGTATGGTGCAGTTTTACAAGGTGGCAGAGGGAGTGAGTCAAGTGAGAAAGAACAAATAGAAATTATGAGAGTGAGGTGAGAATGTATAATTGAAAAAAATACAACATCCGATATTTCGGCGTGAGCTTTTTTCGAGGATTACAATACACAAACCAGACGAAAAACTAAACGAAAAATCTTATCTTAGTGTGACATCCTCCAAAAGTAGGAAACCACAGAAATGTGCGTCCACTAGACGAGATATAGAGACCACGCGGGGCCATACAAAGGATAAGCCGATAGAGCCAATCATAAAGAAGAGGCGAAGAGAGGGAGGGAAACAGGTGAGGGAAGAGCAATACGAACAGCCGCTAGAGGAGAAGGTTTCGGGTGAGGGGAGAGGAAGGGAAGGGGAAGCGGAAAGATAATGAATGAATAACATGTTTTAGAGAAGACATGTACCATTCGAAGGGTACATAATGGGAAAAAGAAAGGAAGGAAGACCAAGGCGACGATGGCTGCAAGACGTCGTTGACGATCTGCGAATGGACGCATTAGCAACAGGGCATCTTGCTTACAATCAAGAGGCATACAGAGGATGCAAAATTCCGCAAGGGACATGCAACTGACTGACTGACTGACTGACTGACTGACTGACTGACTGATTGGTTTCAAACCTTACCGCGAATGCCTGAAACCACGGATAACATCGAGCGCTGTATAAATATACGCGTATTTCAAACTTATAAGCATAAATAGAATAACAGTTAAATTTAAAATTGCATTAGTCCGAAGTAGAATTCTCATTCTGTTCACGTCTTCTAGCCATAAATGGAATGTTTCCCCTAAATACTTATCAGACACTAAGGGACGTAACTCCAGCACGTTCATGAGTCTAAGCAATTATAGCCCCTGAATTCCTTATTTATGAGTATCCTTTTTTTTGTAACCACTTCACAAATAGATGATCCCTTCATCATCATCATCATCATCATCATCATCTTGTGCTGTCTATCCACGGAATCTAACCTCTGCTCTATTTCTTGTTTTCGTAGCATACTCGGTCAAGCTGGTTCCTATTCATCTTTTGATGTTGTCCACCCCCTCTATGTTGTTGTCGTTCTCTCCTGTTTTTTTTTTCCTCTCTTCGATCATCTCCTCTATAAGTGTCTTCAGTGAGTATTATACTTGACATGCCCGAAGTGTCCTAGTTGTCCCGTTTTTTAAAAAAAATGTTTTTCTAGATTTCTCTTTTCACTTCAAGCTAGTTTAGCACTTCCTTGTTTCTTTTCTGCCCACAAGACACGGCCTATTCTTCTGTATATCCACATTTCAAAGGTCTAGATGTTCTTTTCTGCTGTATTATTGAAGGCCCAAACTTTCATACTTAGTTCTTTGTTGTACATTCTGGGAGAGCTTCCACACCTTGTTCTTTGTTGTATATTCTGGGAGAGCTTCCACACCTTGTTCTTTGTTGTACATTCTGGGTGAGCTTCTACACCTTGTTCTTTGTTGTACATTCTAGGTGAGCTTCTACACCTTGTTCTTTGTTGTACATTCTGGGTGAGCTTCTACACCTTGTTCTTTGTTATACATTCTGGGAGAGCTTCCACACCTTGTTCTTTGTTGTACATTCTGGGCAAGCTTCCACACCTTGTTCTTTGTTGTACATTCTGGGCAAGCTTCCACACCTTGTTCTTTGTTGTACATTCTGGGCAAGCTTCCACACCTTGTTCTTTGTTGTACATTCTGGGCAAGCTTCCACACCTTGTTCTTTGTTGTACATTCTGGGCAAGCTTCCACACCTTGTTCTTTGTTGTACATTCTGGGCAAGCTTCCACATCTTGTTCTTTGTTGTACATTCTGGGCAAGCTTCCACACCTTGTTCTTTGTTGTACATTTTGGGCAAGCTTCCTCACCTTGTTCTTTGTTGTACATTTTGGAAATTTCTATGAACGCCTTGTTTTTCTTTCTTTCAATTTTAAATCAATAATTTTTTTGTCATCTCGCTTAAAGTAAGGATTACATGAATTCTCTCTGGATTGGCAGAATTGTCAGCATCGCAGCTCTAGCTCACTAGGGACCATATAAAACCCAAATAAATCATACAAAGCATTGTACAACTCTCATGAATTATAAACGCAACGTGTTCCCCTGGGTATCTCTAGTGTCTCAGCAATTGTTCTAGCCGGAGTTCGCCAATCTGCCATATTCAGGTCACGAACCTGATCCAACAATATCCAGAGTTGACAATGTTGAAGGCGTACCAGATATCTTTTGCTGCATCTTTGGTCTGGAAATCTCCGTGCCGAAAGGTAGCACACCACAGGTGAGTATGATGGACACCTGTCACGCATTGTTTGCCGCGGATTTTCTTTGGGATTTTCTTCTGCAAGGAACAAGAACTTCACGACGGCCCAGAGTTCCACAGATGAAAATTCCACAGGTTTTTCTTTGGCATGATTCTGTCATTTATCTGAAAAAGTAGCCAAGTATAGCGCAATGGCCCTGCGAACTGGCGCTTTACACTTTCTTCTTCTTCTTCTTCTTCTTCTTCGTACGCCTTGTATGTTTATATCTGCAGTCTTGTCTCTTGGATAAATTTCATTGTTGTTGTTGTTGTTGTTGTTGTTGTAATTCATGTATGGAACCGTAGAGCTTACCTTCTATGGTGGTTTCACTGGGCTAGCAATTACTTCTAAGTGTCTCGTAATTGGTGCAGTTTTGGAGGATATGTTCCACTGTTTGGGGGGCACATGTACAAAGAGTAGTAAACTTTAAACTTGGTATACATATGATTTCGGAGTCGGCTGTGTCCTATTCAGAGATGGAAAATGGTGACTTGTTCCTTTCTGTTTAGCACGTGATAGTCATCATGTGGTGGTGTTTGTGGCTTCCTGTAGGTTTTTAATCATGTTTTTATTCTGATTATAGGTGATCGGTATGTCTGGTTGCTCCATTTCAGTGCCCTCTTTGGCCAGATGGTCAGCTTTCTCAGTGCTGGTATCCCACAGTGGGAAGGAATCCACTGCAAAGTGACTCCATGTTGTAAGCCAATTTTTGACAAGGCATCCTTAAGGTCTGGTAGTTTGTTGTGCTGAAGAGCTTCCAGTACTGACCTTGCATCTATGAGAATTACTATGGGGCTTGCATCAGTTCTGGAGACCTTACATTATAAAAGAACACTCTTTCCAGGCAGAGTGACAAAATATCATTCAGATTTTGGGACGTGGGATAGGGGGTGATAGCTTTTCAGCATCCCCTCATGTGGGGCCGTAATAAATGACGTCTGCATAGCTAACACACTCAGATAGGAAATCTCTGCTGGTCATAATCATCACGTATGCAACATACAATCATTAACAGAAGTATCTTTTATGAAGCTCTGTCGATCAATCACTCACTCAATCAATCATTCAATCAATGCGCGCTTACTTCTATGTCACTACATACTGTGTATGGTGCACCGTTGGAATGTTTACAAGTTCCCATGAGACAGACAGACAAAGAAAGACAGACAGACAAAGAAAGAAAGACAGGCAGACGGTCAGGGTACAGACAGGCGGACAGACAGACAAAGACAGACGGACGGACGAACAGACACAGACAGAGACAGACAGTCTGACAGACTGAGACAGACAGACTTACGTATAGATAGATAGATAGATAGATAGATAGATAGATAGATAGATAGATAGATAGATAGACAGACAGACAGACAGACAAACAGACAGACAGATAGATAGATAGATAGATAGATAGATAGATAGATAGATAGATAGATAGATAGATAGATAGATAGACAGACTTACGTATAGATAGATAGATAGACAGACAGACAGACGGACAGACAGACAGACAGACAGATAGATAGATAGATAGATAGATAGATAGATAGATAGATAGATAGATAGATAGATAGATATAGATAGATAGATAGATATGAAAGTGTAATTAAAAACGAATGTTTCTGGAGTCTCGGTTAGGGATAACCGTGAAGCAAAGAAAGAAAGAAAGAAAGAAAGAAAGAAATTGATCTAAGGTCTGGTGCCTCGCACATTCAGCTTGGTTTCGTCTAGAACGTTCAGTGGAGGATAAAGTTAACGATTACATTGTCGGCCCACATAAATCAACTGGACATTTTATAGCCAGCTTTTCCTCTCCCTCCCTCTCTCTCTCCCTCTCTCTTCCTCTCTCTCTCCCATAACGAGTTCGAGACTGTTGAAAGAGAAATGTATGTATAAAGACATACAGAGCATTGGTAAACATACGCAGTGGATTGCATGCGAGTGTACACTGAACGAAAGTAAGATGGCCACAAAGTCAGACAGGCAATCAGGCAGACAGGCAGGCAGGCAAGCATAAAGAAAGGCCGTCAGTGATTAAACAGCAGCAGGCAATGCAGCGGTCAAGCAGAAAAAAATATCCGACAGGGAGATAGAAAAGAACACATAGACCGGAAGGCATGCAAGGAGAGAGAGAGGAAGAGAGAGAGAGAGAAAAGAGAAATAGAGAGAGAGAAAGAAAGAGAGAGAGAAAGAGAGAGAAATAGAGAGAGACAGAGAGAGAAAGAGAGAGAAAGAGAGAGAGAAAGAGAGAGAAAAATAGAGAGAAAGAGAGAGAAAAAAGAGAGAGAAAGAGAGAGAAAGAGAGAGAGAGAGAAAGAGAGCGAGAGAGAGAGAGAAAGAGCAATGGGCAGACAGATAGATAGACATAGGCATACAAACAAACGGACAAATAGGCAGGCAGATAGATAGAAAAGAGGGATAGATGGTCGAAGAAGCAGATAGATAGATAGATAGATAGATAGATAGAGATAGATAGATAGATAGATAGATAGATAGATATTTAACATCCAGGGAACCCGCGTGTATACAGACTGTTGCATCTTTAATCAATAAATTCCTTTATTCTTCTATGCGATCAGCCACTTACTGAGATTTGCCAATTAGCTGCTACATGCCCAACAATACGCCGTGTCCAGCACTTTGTATTATTACAGAAAGCACTGCAGTTTTTTTGTACATTTATTAGCAGCAAACTTGACAATGGAAATCTGCACAAAAGGCAAGCTGGGAACATCAAATGGAGGTCTCAATCTACGTCATGTCCGCTGCACGTTGCGTTTTTAATATGTGATTTCAAAGCGAATCTGGATAGCTTGTGCTGAAACTTTTAGGTGCGTTGTCTTTCTCTTAACTCTGTGTTTCTCTGCGTGGTTTTGATTACTTTCACTGAAATTTTTCCACAGTTTTGTTTTCGTACCTTTTGTTTTTATTCATGAATTCGACTCCCTCTAGAGTGCATTTGGATTAATATGTTGCTGAAGCGTTTTTTTTTTTTTTCACTATTTTCTGAGGCCGATATTCCAAAGAATAGCTTCATGTTCTACAGCAGCGCCTCCAAAGTTTAACACTTTTTTTTAAAATCTGGTTCCAGGAGCCCTGCCTACGCCCGTGAAGCTAATAATAGTCCACCGCGGTTCTCCGACGCTCCTCTGCTAACCTGTTTTGAATGCAGTCTTCACAAACTCATAGAGTTTTACTAATCTAGATGTGCTACACAAACTTCCATTTGACCCTCCTCGAACTCCAGTTTGGAAACCACTGTTCTAAATAACGCCCAGCCCTCATTAGTCCTTTCCCTAACATATACATAACAATTATTAGACAAGGAGTTGACGTAACAAAGATATTTTATTACTAATTATATATTTGAAGCGCTGTATAAATTCTCATCATAAATATAACTTTAAATCTTAAAACAGCAGGGTGAATTTAACATCTACACGACAGTCTAAAATAGGCAACTGAACTTGTAAACACAATTAATATTCATTCTTTCGTTCATTTGCATGTCCCCTGCGGAACTTTGCCTCCCTAACAGCACTCCTGTAGGCCTCTCTGTTGTGAGCAAGATGACCTGCCGCTGATGCATCCATTTGCAGATCATCAACGATGTCTTGCAGCTATCTTCGTTTTGGTCTTCCTCTCTTTCTTTTTCTCATTATGTACCCTTCCAAGACGGTCTTCTCTAGATAATCATGACGTTTAATGTGTCCAAAATATTTAAGCTTTCTCTCTTTAATCCTCTTTACTAGCCAGCCTTCTTCAACATTAAGTTCTTGTAGTATGGATATATTTGTTCTTTTTTGTGTCCATGATATTTGGAGAACTCTTCTGTAGCATTTACATTCAAAGGCATTTATGTGTTTCTCAGCTGTTTTGTTAAGTGTCCAGGTCTCACAGGCATATGTTGCGTTGGGAAAGATACATGGCCTTAAAAATTTTATTAGTGTGGTTCTGTCTGCTCCTCTCCACAGATTCTTTATTTGTTTTACTTTCCGAAGAGTGATAGATGTCCTCCTTTTAATTTCCCTCATTGTATCTCCATTATTAGTTAGTAGTGATCCAAGATATTAAAAACTCTCCACTTCTTCCAGTTTTTTCTCATTGATACATATATCAGCTGCCGTGTTTGTTTTGTCAGTTGTCATCAATTTAGTTTTCATTGCATTAAGATAGAGATTAATATATACAGTGTAATTTACACTGACCACCAGTCACCAGTGAAAACTACCAGATTCTTGAGAAGTTCTTATCTGTTCTTGGGGGGGGGATGCTTAAAAGAATGTTCGCAGGAGAAGCAGAAATGGAGACGTTCAGTACTTTTATATGTTCAGAATTCCAGTACTTTTATACATACAGAACTTCAGTACTTTTATATATTCAGAACTTCATTACTTTTATGTATCCGGAACATCAGTGCTTTTGTATATTCAGAACCTCAGTACTTTTATATATCCAGAACCTTTGCAAGCCTATTTTACGCCCTAAACACACAAAACCAAACTGCATAAAATTGAGCCCTCAAAGGTCAATGCTGTGCGCTTCTGAGATCGGGATCCTGATCGTGTGCGTAGTTTAGATAATACTGGCCTTGAAAACGATATTTCAAACATTGCAGACAGGAGAGCTCCACAGACTGCCGCAGTGCTACGGCCACAGCTACATTTTAGGGGACCGAAAGTCTTCATGTAATAACCGAAAGTCAGTGAAGTGGGTCTTTATGTAATAACCGAAAGTCAATAGATGGCTATTAAAATGAAGTCTTTATGTAAGGACCGAAAGTCAATGAAATGAGTCTTCATGTTAGGACCGAAAGTCAGTGAAGTGGGTCTTCATGTAAAATTTAGGTCGTCACGTAAGGACCGAAAGTCGATAAAGTAGGTCTTCATGTAAGGACCGAAAGTCGATAAAATAAGTCTTCATGTAAGGACCGAAAGTCGATAAAGTAGATCTTCATGTAAGGACGGAAAGTCAATGAAACAGGTCTTCATGTGAGGACTGAAAGTCAGTGGAGTGGGTCTTAACGACAGAAAGTCACTGAAGCTGGTCTTCATGTAAGAAGTAGGTCTTCATGTAAGGACCAAAACCCGACGAAGTAGGTCTTCATGTAAGGACCGACACCTTTATTATACAGTGTGTTGCAAAAAAAAAAAAAAAGTTCATATGCTGTTTCAGGAGGTCACTCTAGGAAAACACATGCAGTTACATGCAGAACGTGTCTGTTATTTTGTAGAGAAATTCCTTTCTCTCAAAGTTTTAGACACCCATCGTGAGCGCCCCCTTCGCTGGTGACACGGCACGTTTATGAGCTGCAAACGAGCTCCTCACAGGTTTTGTACAGCCTGCCTGGTGTAACAAATTGCCATGACGCCCCGTGATTCGCTGCTTCTGAATGTTCATTATTCTGTAGAAGTTTGGGGGTATGTAAACACTGCCATTAATTAACCCCCCCCCCCCTTCCCCATAAGAACAACTCACAATGTCTGGGATCTACAGATACACAGTCTCCGGGGAAAGTATAAAGGAGCTTTCCGAACACCCTGTAGTTGACAGTAGCTTTGGAAGCTGTTAACTGACCAAGTCCCCCCCTCCCCCCAAAAAAAAATGTCGCTCAAATTAACGAGAACTGGAACCGAATCATAAATGTTTCCCAAAACACCAAACCAAATATATATAAGACACCGATTAGACCAGTTGTACTATACGGGCCAGAAAACATGAAGGACAACTAAACAAGAATAAAACCAAATACAAACACTTGAGAACAGAATGTTGAGAGGAACGTATGGACCGGTAAGAGACTCTATAACACAACAATGGAAGATAAGAAATAACAAAGACATCTACACATTGTTTTAACTCTCAGCTTATATCAGCCGTTATGAAGAACAACGGACTGGGATGGCTCGGGCATTTAGAGAGAATGGAGAAGGGTAAACAAACAAATATGGCCTAGATAGACGTGATGAACGGGGGGGGGACAGGCCAGGAGGTAGACCTGGACAAAGATGGCGAGACAACCTGGAAGGATATATACACGTTCTTGGAGCAGACAACTAGTGGGGGGGGGGCAGATCAAGAACAGAGGAGGAATAAAGGCGGTGTCTTGCCTGAAGCAATGACCCTCAGTGGCTCTGAAAGCTGTGGAGTTTTTCAGCTGCTAGAAGAAGAAGAAGAAGAAGAAAAAGAAGAAGAAGAAGAAGAAAAAGAAGAAGAAAAAGAAGAAGAAGAAGAAGAAAAAAGAAGAAGAAGAAAAAGAAGAAGAAGAAGAAGAAGAAGAAGAAGAAGAAAGAATAAGAAGAAGAAAAAAGAAGAAGAAGAAGAAGAAGAAAAAGAAGAAGAAAAGAAGAAGAAGAGAAGAAAAAGAAGAAGAAAGAAGAAGAGAAAAGAAGAAGAAGAAGAAAGAAAAAAAAGAAAAGAAGAAAAGAAGAAAAAAAGAAGAAGAGAAAAGAGAAGAAGAAAAGAAAAGAAGAAGAAAAAAAGAAGAAGAAAAAAAGAAAAGAAGAAGAAAGAAGAAGAAGAAAAAGAAGAAGAGAAGAAGAAGAAGAAGAAAAAGAAGAAGAAGAAGAAGAAAAGAAAAGAAGAAGAAGAAGAAGAAGAAAAGAAAAGAAGAAGAAAAAGAAGAAGAAAAAGAAAAGAAGAAGAAAAGAAGAAGAAAAAGAGAAGAAAAAGAAGAGAAGAAAAAGAAGAAGAAAAAGAAGAAGAAAAAGAAGAAGAAAAAGAAGAAGAAGAAGAAAAAGAAGAAGAAGAAGAAGAAAAAGAAGAACAAGAAGAAGAAGAATTGAACTAGCACATAAACGGCAAAGATAGGCAACATTAAAAATCTAGGCAGCGCTTTACAAGACACATACACATACAGACCCGCATAAAGAAAGCACACCACGTGCGATGTGTTCCAGATTCCGTGCTTCAAATAACGAGCATTTCGCCAAGGGCGCTCATGACATTCATCTGGTTCATTAGCTGTTCTCCAGCACGGTTAACGACATCTGTTTAACTGGTTTCGTGCACGTATCTATCTCCGCTATAACCACGACGTAGATACAGCGGCTATAGAATTTAAAATTCGATAACTTATTTTTACCTAAAACAGAATCAGGACTGATTGGGTAACTGAACCAATAAAGGAGAGACAGCCAAAAGTATATGTTACAGTTCTACCGAAAAATAACAGATAGAAATATCTTCTTCTTCTTCTTCATCTTCTTCTTCTTCTTCTTCTTCTTCTTCAATTCCCCTATGGAACTGCGATCTGGTGTTCTTTGCAGCCGATGCTATGCCTCAACACCTTCAAAGACCTTCATGTCGGATTGGGAGCGGGTCATAGCAGCTATTTTTTTCAGTCCCTCAGTGCGGCTAAAATGCAGAAAAAAAGGGAGCGGGAATGTGTAATACTTCTTTAGCTGACTCCATCACCATGAGGACTATGACGATCAATGCCCCGGTTAGCCAGGATAGGCCTGTTATCGGGGGGATACCAAAGAGGAGGTGGTGCAGGGCCTCGGCCATCTATGGTCGGCCAAGTCTGACTCTAGCAAGCCATCTATGGTCCGCCAAGTTTGACTCTAGCAAGCCATCTATGGTCCACCAAGCCTGACTCTAGCAAGCCATCTATGGGTCGCCAAGCCTGATTCTAACAAGCCATCTATGGGTCTCCAAGCCTGATTCTAGCAAGCCATCTATGGGTCGCCAAGCCTGACTCTAGCAAGCTATCTATGGGTCACCAAGCCTGATTCTAGCAAGACATCTATGGGTCACCAAGCCTGATTCTAGCAAGCCATCTATGGGTCGCCGATTGGCGAAAAAAACATGGACAGCGTTCCCCCCCCCCCCCCCCCCCCTCCAGAACAGAAAGATAAAATAACTATCATTTTTGTAAAACTGCGCCATACACTATATTCTTCATCGAACTCCAGTCTACTAGAACCAGTTCTACCGCATCATCATCATCATCATCATCATCATCATCATCCGGCAGTAAATGATCCGATACTGTAGCTAACCTTTCATGTGGAGATGGCACAAAATGATAATGAACTGAACCAATTGACGCAGGGTCCAAAACTACCACGAACTGAACTGAACGAAGAAACTTTATGTCTAAAACATTTATGCAGCATTTCTCATTAGGTTAATAAAACTTAATTAGACACATTTTTTTTTCTTCTTAAGAAATTCAGAATGATTAAGTTAGAAAAACTCACAGAACAAGGAGTGATCAATTCAGAAAAAAAAAAATCACAGAACAAAGAACAATTGTGTCAGAAAAAAAATAACAGAACAACGAATAATTAAGTCAGAAAAAAATCACAGAAGAACGAATGATTAAGTCAGAAAAACTCACAGAACAGCGAATGATTAAGTCACATACAATAACTTTCCGAAATTTTGAAGATGTTCTAGTGCACGTGTCAATTAATTATTGGAGAAGAATCAGATTAATGTAATCATAATTAGGAAAATGCCTTAAATGTTACAAGAATGAACCAAAATGATTAGAAGAAAAGACAAAGAGAAGCAAAGAGAAAAATGCACAGAAGAAAAAAGTGAATAGATAGATAGATAGACAGACAGACAGACAAACAGACAGACAGACAGACAGATAGATAGATAGATAGATAGATAGATAGATAGACAGACAGACAGACAGACAGACAGACAGACAGACAGACAGACAGACAAACAGACAAACAGACAGACAGACAGATAGATAGATAGATAGATAGATAGATAGATAGATAGATAGATAGATAGATAGATAGATAGATACTCTTTTTCTCAAAAGGTTAAAAAGTTGGTACTCATGCCTGTATGATATTCTGTATATCATACTGATATGATATTCACGTAGCGAACATCAGAGAAAGAGAGAATGAATGAATGAATGAATGAATGAATGAATGAATGAATGAATGAAGCCCCGTCTTACATTTTGCCCTTTATCACTCCATCTTTCATTCTTCCCACACGCTCGATTTAATACAATTTACAAAGTGGATGGAAAAAAAATGTCTTAGAATGCAAAGTGAAACTATTACATTCACAATGAATTACTTTAGAGGTAACAAATCTAACAAGACAGCGCTCATGTGTACACACACATATACAAATAAATTTTCAATATAGTTTTTGAAACATCACGTTCTTTCACATTCATTAAGATAATTTCTGACAAGCTACGTTTAGAGCTGTGCTCTTTTAGAACAGAGCAGAACTCGGTTTTAGAACATGAAGCTGGCTGGTCGTGGGAGGCATATACTTACAGTCAAGTAAATATTGAAAAAAAAAAGGTTTGAGTTAAACGATGAAGTATCACTAATGGTAAGGGGAGGGAGCTCCAGGGCTATACCGCAGAGCATGCAAAGCTTTTCTTGAACAGATCATGACTGGGGTTTTAGAAAGAGGACAAGAGAGACCGGGGCGGGGTGGGGGGGGGGAATCTATGCTGAATACTCAAGACGAAAATATAATAACAATAACAGAAAATAGCAAATAAGAAGATTTAGCAGAAAAAAATTTGTGACAGAACACGGCACATGATGATTGCTGTTTTTTTTTTAAACGAAACTGAATGTTACGCACAATAAGCTGACAAAACAAAATATTAATTAAGTGAATATATTTACCTGTCAGGTGACTAGCTTCACATCACGGGAAAATCAACTTCTCTTGGTGGGTTTTTATCACGGACGCCAGTCCACATCCATTTCCAAAACGATCAAAGAACGAGCAGATGTCTGTTAATCCAAACTGACTGCAAATATCATCCAAAATATCTGGGATATCATTCAACCTCGTCTGAGAAATCATCCAGAATGGGATAAATCTGACGAATATCCTCTCTCAAACAACACAGAATAATTCGGGAGAGGGGGGTGTATTATTCCCGACAAAGCTCTTTTTCAATTTCCGGGAACTACTTCAGCACAGCGCAACAACATCCTCCCAGAGTTAGCCTTTTAGAGAAGAACGGGGTTCTAACTGAAGTTTCTAGCACGCGTGCATGAATACACCACTCAACGAACATCAATAAATTAGTCCGTGACTTCTTTTTAGAGGGGGTTAAAAAATTACCCCGCTATTCCGGTCTCTCCGCTGAACCCAAGTCCTCGTGTAGTCTTTCTATAGCCAAAAACGTAGAAAAAGTCATAGAATTTAACATTCTATACATATTTCATTGACATACAAAACTTGAACCTAATTCTAAAATTTAAATGACTGAATCGATACATCTTAGGTCCATGAAATGAAAATTATTAATCTTAAATATCTCTTGGGGGATATCCTTTATTTGGAATGTTGTTCTATATTCACATCCTATGTGAAAGTGGAGATACTACGCTGTCAGATGTTGTATGACGTTATGAAAAAGAAAAAAAATCAGTATTCTGTCAGTTCAAGGGACAAGGGGCTTCAGCAAGGGTTTTCCACAAACGCCTGTTCTTTGCCTTTTTTTTCCCGCTCTTGCCCGGGTGAGCCCTCTATTGCTCAACATCCTCTGTGTTGTTCTTCTCCATGTCTTCTTTGGTCTACCCTTACTTCTGTTCCCCTATGACGTAATTCTGTCAGTTACTAAGACAAACTGTCTTTCACAAACAAAACAAAAAATGAAATTAAAAACTTGGAACCTCTCTGCGCTTCATAAACTTTCGGATTACGGGACAATCCAAACAAACAAAACAAACAAACAAACAAACAAACAAAACAAAAAATGATTTAAATTTCCTCAGTAAACCATAGCAACTTTGGATAAACATATATATACCATAGGACCTCTGGATAAATATATACACCATAGGAAAACTTTGGATAAACATATATACCATAGGAACTCTGGATAAATATATACACCATAGGAACTCTGTATAAATATATACACCACAGGACTCTGGATAAATATATACACCATGGGAACTCTGTATACATATATACACCATAGGAACTTTGTATAAATATTTACAACATAGGAACTCTGTATAAATATATACACCATAGGAACTCTGGATAAATATATACACCATAGTAACTCTGTATAAATATCTACACCATAGGAACTCTGTATAAATATATACACCATAGGAACTCTGTATAAATATATACACCATAGGAACTTTGTATAAATATTTACAACATAGTAACTCTGTATAAATATCTACACCATAGGAACTCTGTATAAATATATACACCATGGGAACTCTGTATAAATATCTACACCATAGTAACTCTGTATAAATATCTACACCATAGGAACTCTGTATAAATATATACACCATAGTAACTCTGTATAAATATCTACACCATGGGAACTCTGTATAAATATCTACACCATAGTAACTCTGTATAAATATCTACACCATAGGAACTCTGTATAATATATACACCATAGGAACTCTGGATATATATATATAAGGTAGAAACTATGGATAAGTTTACATACAGAATCAGAAAATATTCTTAATTTAACACAAACAAACATGAATAAAGTGACCCATGCTGGCGTCAGGGTTGTCGAACCATAAGTGATCAAGACCCTGTCCTTCCTCTCCGTCGGTACCCGCCAGTAACAGACCTCGCCCGGCTAGCAGGACAGAGATCATCATAGTCCCCACGGTGGTGGAGTCTGCTAAGAAGTATTGCTTTTTAGCCCCACTTAGCACAGACACGATGCTGTACCTCAACATCTTCTCCGCATCAGTCGCAAACAACACTAGCTCGTAGTTCTAGGTAGACAGAAGAAGAAGAAGACAGAACAATACAGATACACTAAAAAGACCCATCACATCTGTACGAGGTAGTGCTTCAACTCGGAAAACGCACAAGAGAAATCTAAATTAGGACTCTGATTAAAAACTTGCACGGATGCATTCAGAAACGAGTAAAATAAGAAATTATTGGAGGATTGATTACAGTCAGTAATATTTACAAGGGCGTCCGAGTGGCGAGGTGATTAGTGCATAGTCTCTCATGGCAAAGGTCGGGGGCGGGGAGTTGGGTTCGAATCCGGCCGGAGGCGCCCCAGTCACCCAGCTATAGAAATGGGTACCTGACTTATTCTGGAGTTGGAGGAAGGTAAGTCGACCAGGCGTGATGCCTGAGCACATCGTTCTCCAGCGTGCTGGCAGGTCAAGGATAATATGGGCACTAACACCATATCCGTTATGTGCCTCTAAGACATGGCAAGGTATTCTTTTAACTTAAAAAAAATTTTTTTGTACAAATTAGGGATTTAAAATTTGACGTAACAATTCTTTAAGTTTAAAATACCCCAACACAAGAGAGCTTCACCTACGTACGTGAAAGATTGTCTGCTTATGATAAGATTAAAATAGCAATCATTTCGCCCTGACAAAGTAGTTCAAGAAACTCATAATTATTCACAAGCTTAGTAAGTGCACAAAACTGTATCATTGCTTTGTCTTATCTCCTTCCTCTGAAACCTTTCAGTGTTGAGGAGACAAATAGACGTTTTGGTATGGCCCGGGGATTTACTTCTTATAATGGGATATTTAAGGTTTCCGTAAATTTCTTTCTTCATCTCTTGGGTATGCGCTCTCTCTCTCTCTCTCTCTCTCTCTCTCTCTGACTGAATGAAAGTTGTATGATGAAGGGCAGAATGGTAGACGGGCCTGCGTGCCTAATTTTTAACTCTTCAAAAATCTATTCTTTCTGTTTTTTTTTCTCTCTGTCTATCTGTCTGTGTTTGTCTGTTTCCTACAATTATTAATGTGAATTTTTTTGTGGTATAGTGTCCGGTGGAAGTCGTATAATATTGTTAAAGCATTTGACTTTCTGTTTCTGGATGCAATGTAATACTTATATATGTAATATTTTTAAAAGTAATACTTATGTTACTACATCTGGAAAAATATATATATCTGTATGTAGCAAGTGGTGAAAAAAAAGGTCGCTGAACAACTCCGAAAGTTTAGAAATGTTCACAAATTTTTAACTTCACTTACCATGTTCTGGTCATTATAAACACACACATACACACACATATATTTCCATAGAACTCATCAAATGTTCAGATGAACCGAAACAAACATTTCTTCTAACGAAACTGGCACACTTTTTCTTTGTTTTTGTTTTCTCTACAAACCACAACCCTCGACTACTGCCCGAAGAGTCTTGGAGACTCCAAGTAGTGTCCCAGACACTTCTACGTCGGTGGGGGTGGGGGGGATCCCAGCTTCGCTCGCCCAGGAGTCTCATACCAGGCTATCGGTGGCACTGACAGATTAAGTCAGCCTTGATATGAAGTCTTAGTTAATCCATCACTCGCGTACTGATACGCTTGTTATCACAAAGATAACATGTCTTCCCCACCACGCGTCGCCAAGTTCTGGCATATCGTTTCACCCGGTCTTGGAATTCTAACACAGACAGCTAATTCCGACTTTTATAATCCTTCCGATCTATTAGTTTTGTTTCGTTTCTTTTTCCTCTAACACACAAATTGCTGTAAACACGTTTTTAAATAAACTAAACTAGATGTTAGAAATGTAGTTCACTCAATCATATTTACAAAATCAGCACTTTATTGTCACGAACAAATACCTGAAAAGATATAAATGATGAATGGATGAAAAGATATTGACCAAACGGATGAGGGATTCGGAGTCTAACTTTAAAAAAAAAAAAAAAAAACTGCAGGCGCTGAAATATTGAAAATGTTCTTATCGATTGTAAAAGAAAGCTCTGATGGAGATTAGCACGATATAACCCACTAAAAAAAAAAATACACACACACAAAAATAAAAAAAAACAACGGCGTACTCATTTCCACGAGGCGGGCGTAGAAGCTCAGCAGAATGGTCTCGCTCACGCTTTGAACTTACCCATAGGAAACGGCGAAAACATTTGGCGGTAAGTCGGTAGCGGGTTTTTGCCGCCGTGGCGCGGGATACAGCACGGCTGTGGCTGCGAAGGCTGCCGTAGAGATTGCCGGGGCACCTTGTGTTGACTGAATCTCACGCCGCGAATTTCGCGTGATTCGAAGTCCTCAAGATCCTTCCTTCAAGAGAGAGAAGGAAAAAAAAAAAAAAGGAAATTGGTGAAGGTATTTCCATCCTCCTCCCCACAGACTTTCTCAAATTTCTTTACCTTCGGCTGAACAAGCGGCATCGGAAGAGTGGAACATCCCGTGCGAGAGAGAGAGAGTTTGCGTCACTTCCTAGCACGGACATTGCAGCCGGCCTTAACATCTTTTTATTTTAAATGCTGCTCTTTCAACTTCCAAAAAACAAAAACAAAAAAAAAATGTGCTGGGAAAGAGCTGGCAGAGCGTCGAACATCTGATCCGTAAAATCATCCACCACCCAGCCTGCCGCACACTCAAAACACTTAAAGGTTGTTGTTGTTGTTGTTGTTTTCCTTTTTAAAACAATCTTCACATGTTCGACGCTGCGTTTCTTTTCTGTTTTTAGATCACACCGTGATAAAAGATTGATTTTCTTGTGTCATTGCTATCTTGTGACTGTAATAGAGATGACTTTCTTATGTCATTGCTATCTTTTGACCGTAATGAAGATTGTTTTTCTTGTGTCATTGCTATATTTTGATTATAATATAGATGTTTTTCTCGAGTCATTGCTATCTTGTGACTGTAATAGAGATGATTTTCTTGTGTCATTGCTATCTTTTGATTGTAATAGAAATGATTTTCTTGTGTCATTGCTATCTTGTAACTGTAATAGAGATGATTTTATTGTATAATTGCTATCTTTTGATTGTAATATGAATGACTTTCTTGTGTTATTGCTTTCTTTTAACTGTAATAATTAGAGATGACTTTCTTGTGCTATAGCTATTTTTTTACTGTGATAGAGATGACTTTCTTGTGATATTACTGTCTTTTGACTGTTATAGAGATGTATTTCTTGTGCTAGTGGTATCTTTTTACTGTAATAGAGATGACTTTATTGTGCCATTGCTATCTTTGGATTGTAATAGAAATGACTTTCTTGTGCTGTTGCTATGTTTGATGTAACGGAGATGTTTCCTCGGGATCTGTTAGTCTTCTTGAGTTTCTGATCCTTAAATATTGTGTGATCTTGTACGCGATTATCTCGCAATTTATGTATTCGTCATCAGGTGCCGTGCCGACTGGCGTTGGCTATTAGCTCCTCCAGAGTACACGATCCTACATGCAGGCTATTAGCTCATTTGGTGATCTCCTCTCACACCATCTCGTCGACTGTCCAGTATCATTTCTCTTGGTCTTCCCCTGGCTCTTGTTCCCTCTATTTTTTCTGTTGTTATAATATTTTCAATGCCTTCTTTTCTCATGGCATGTCCTATGAAAGTCCGTTGTCTCTCTCGTATTTTTTTTCTGACAATATTTTTTTGTCTCTCCAGCTCTTCTCAAACATTTTCCGTTAGTTATTTTTGCTGTCCAGGGAATTCGCAACATTCTTCTTATAAACCACATTTCTGCTGCTTCCAATGATTTTTGTGCAGACCTGCATATTGTCCATGATTCACGTCCAGATAACAAGATAGGCTCAATATAGCATTTTAGGGATCGTTTTCTAACATTCATTGATAAGGATGTGTTGCATAATATGTTTCTCATTCTCTGAAATGCAGTCTTTGCTTGGCCTATTCTGTTCTTAATTTCTGTTTTCTTTTAAATATATTCAGGTGTTATAAATGGTAAATAACGAGGCTTTCGTAGGGTAAAGTCTCACTAAAGTGCTTTGTCTACGATTTTATGGAGGTCTGATCTTACAAAACTGTGTTCTCTTACTTTACCGTACATTTTATGTAGGCTTTGATCACCAGTATCTTGGAATCTTGTACCAGAAACTATCTTTGATTACTGAACCACAAACTATCTTGGATTATTTTACCACAAAATATCTTGTATTACTGTACCACAAACTATCTTGAATTATTTCACCACAAAATATCTTGTATTACTGTACCACAAACTATCTTGGATTATTTTACCACAAAATATCTTGTATTACTGTACCACAAACTATCTTGGATTATTTTACCACAAAATATCTTATATTACTGTACCACAAACTATCTTGGAATCTTGTACCACAAACTATCTTGGATTATTATGCCACACATATTTTGGATTTCTGTACCACAAATATCTTGGATTCTTGTATCACAAATATCTTGGAATCTCGTACCACCAACATCTATTTTTCTAATTCCATTGATTTGTTGGATTCCTGTATTACACATATATCTAATTCTTATATACATCACCAATATCTCATATACCTGTGGCAGAAATATACTGAATTCATCTAACGTCTTTGACTCTTGTCTGACCAGTACCCTGTGTTCTGAACTTCATTTTAAAAAAAAATATAACACATAAGGTGCAGTATTGCCTTTTTATTATTTATACTTATTCCTTTTCGTCGGCCACGTTGATTTAATAGTAATAGTAGTAGTCGTAAGTGTGTTACTATAGGGAAGTGAATGTTGGAAAACCACAAGAACTATAGAAAACAAACCGGATTCTTGTCAGACTAAATGTTTACGTAGGATTAGACGAATATTTCGGCCAAACAACCTAGGAAATAGCATCTTGCTGGCAGAAATGCAGATGAAGCCACTGACTTCGATTACTGAGGAAAGACTCTGGCGATAACGGGGTTGTGTAGTTCGGATGACTGGCGACTCATTAACAGAAATATCTTTGAAATGGACACCTCAATGAAACAGGAGTAAGGGTAGATCAAAGAAGACATGGAGGAGAGCAACAGAGAGGATGTTGAGTAGCAGAGGGCTCACGCTGAGCAAGAGCAGGGGAAAAAAAGGCGTTTGTGGAAAACCTTTGCGGAAGCCCCATGTGCCCTGGGCAATTAAAGGTTCAGAGATTAGTGACGATGACATCAGAGATGTAAAACTGTCAGCTGTCACCATCATGATATTGTCTTTTACTCATCTTTCTTGTTGTTATTTTCATTGCTGTTGTTGTTGATGTAAATGTTACTGCAACTGCCATGTTTGTTATTATTCTACAATAAATAAACTTTTTTGTTTCTTCTTCGTACGCATAACATTTAATTAGCGATAATGCGTGGTACCCTGATCTTTGCGATGCGCCTTCTGGCCGGGCACCTCCGACTTCAGCACCTTTCCTTGCTAGGGCAGACTGAGGTCTTGCTCGGACTGCCATGAACACAGTGGTGTAGGCTGGCCTGGCCAAAACTTTGTTTACCAGCCTCTGTTGGCCGTACTTAAGCCCCTTCTCTACGTCAGACCCAACGTGCAAGGCTGGCTGGCCAGACGGCTTTGAGACAGTTCCAAAGAGACGCTCCGACTTTGGGATGAGGAATCCGATGAGTTCTTCAACGATTTCCATTCCCCGCCATCTAAAGTCTGCTGGCTCTGTTTTTGTTTATCTAATTCTGACAGTCATTGTTGTAGACGCCCATAGGCTTGTCGCTTCCTGGCTTCAGTGGTTTCGCACCAGATTTTCCTTATCCCCGTCGGCGATCTCCATGTCCCCATCCGTCCACCAACCTGACATTACATTTTACCAGAATAACAATTACAATTAGTGTTGATAGCTACAGGTTTCTGGGCTACAGAAGTAGGTCAGAGTTCGTAAAGCAAACAGATCTATGTTCCCTGTCTCACAAAGACTATGTTAAGATAGATGTGTTCTTACCACAGTTGTTCCCCGGTGGGACAACAGATAATAAAATAACAGTGACCCCCCCCCCCCCCGTAGCTGCTCTCTCAGAGGACGCCATCAAACTGAGAAGGCAGTTCACTCTTAGGAGCAGTATCCCGGCTCTCAGATGTTTACTGTGTGCAACGTTCACAGCCGTGGATGAGATAGAAGCTTAGGAAAGAGTTAAGATGGATCGACAATGAGACAGACTAACAAGACAGCTCCCCCCCCCGATAGTGTCTCTGCACTATCGAAGTGAGGGGGGGGGGATTTTGCGTGCTCCGATGGTTCCAACGCCACCTGTGCTACCTGAAAGGTCAACCGTTCCTAGGAGGTCAACGGAGAGGAGACAGACAAAAAGAGGCACCCTGGTCCTCCAGGTTGGGGGGGGGGGTGGTTGACGTTGGGCCAGTGCCTTACCAAATTTTTTTTAATGCTACAGAAACTAGCGTAGTGGTTAGAGCACTCGTCTACCAACTGAATGATAGAGGGTTCGAATCCTCAGCTGAGCGGTGATTTTTTTTTTAACGGCCAATATGGACCCCGAGGTCGACCCAGCCTAGTAAAATTGGTACCAAAGAAAATCTGGGAAGGAAAGGCACAGAGGAAAGGTACTGGCCACCCTACCTCGTACGCTGATGGTCCAGCATAATGAGGTCTCTAAAGCTTCACCATCTACCCCCAGACTACGGCATTTGCTATGGGACTACCTTTACGTTTTGTTTTTTTTTTTAAACAGAAGCACCAACAAGAGAGAGTCAACGTGCCAAGTCTTGGCGGAGCAGCGAAGGGATGCGGCGGTGATACCACCAACGACGAGCAGGGAGGAAAGCCGCGAGGAACTAAAGGAAGCGAGGAAAGACATGGTTTGAGGTATCCCGGCTTGCTCAAGACAGGAATGGCTGGAGGACCTTTTGTTGATGCCTTAATGTTCCACTAGAAGTACACAGGACTGATGATGCTGACGAGTGAGAGAAAAGACTTTTCGTTTTTTCAAATGCGCCCTCATAGTAGCGCAAGAGTACATGCAGTTGAGTCTCATGACGGATGTAGCAATCTCTCCATTATGGAAGTCTCCAGCGCCACAGTGCCTACACGAGCATGTCTAGCTGACTTGTCTTCTATTAGCAACCCTAAAGCATCGCGGATTACTTCCTGCACAGAACGGAATATCGATTCCTATGCCCGAGAGTACTTCCTTCACCACCACTAAAAATAGCAGAGAACTTCGGCGTCGATTAAAGCACTATTTCCTGTCCGACCAAAGCTCGATAACCACCATCGAAGATTCTGGTAGACGCGTTTTTGTGGCCTGTGATGAATATAGTTTTTAAAAGCCGTGGAGGAACCAGAAATTCCTTTCACTTTTGTTCATGACTTGTCTGCGCTAAAGACACTAAAAAAAAATGTTTCCAGCTCGAAAAGTGATAATGAGATGAAAAAAAAAAAATCAGTAAATTTGTCACCTCAAAAAAACTGAAGACGCTGTCCAAGATAGCCGTCCACATTTGACTGCTTGAGTTAGGGTTGGCAAATCATAACCGATCAAGACCTTGCCCCCCCCCCCCCCAGTAATCCATTGATCATCATCAGTCCTCTGTACTCCGAACAGAGCATAAGGGATTAATAAAGGTTCTCCAGCCAATCCTGTCTTCAGCAAGTCGGGATACCTCAAGCCAGAACTTTCCAATGGCCTGCACTGTTTCTTTTACCCTGAGGTGTCCAAGTCAAGGTGGTAGAGGGGTGTCTTGTTTTGTTTTGTTTTGTTTTTCCATTCGTAGTATGTGGCCCAGCCATTTCCATCTTCGTCTTCTTACCCATTTAGTAATGCTCTCAGTGCCTGGTCGGTTTGCTATTTCCTCGTTTGTCATACGTTATTCCCAGTGTATTCTTACAACTTTCTTGAGGCATCCACCTTCAAATCCTCTCAGTCTAGTTTTAGGTTCTCTGATTGGTTCTCCATATTTCGGGTGCATATAATAAAATGGAGCATACACTGGATTTATGGATTCTGAACTTGAGGCTCATATGGAGAATGGGAGATTTCCGTATGTTTTTGCTAATTTCTTAAAGGCTTAAGATGGCTGTCCAGTTCTTGTGGAGATTTCATTCTGAGCATTGCTGTGTGCTAAAATGAGGCTTCCAAGCTATTTGAAGTGTTTAACTTCTTCAGCTTCTCTTGTCCCAACTTCTTCAGCTTCTCTTGTCCCAACTTCTTCAGCTTCTCTTGTCCCAACTTCTTCAGCTTCTCTTGTCCCAACTTCTTCAACTTCTCTTGTCCCAACTTCTTCAGCTTTTCTTGTCCCAAATTCTTCAACTTCTCTTATCCCAACTTCTTCAACTTCTCTTGTCCCAACTTCTCTCTCCATTGATACCCCCATGAAAGGCTCAGCCTGGCTGACACAAGGATCACTGTGGTCCCCATGTTGATGGACCGCTTCTTTTTTTTTCCTGCTTTTTAGCTCCACAAAAATTATTACCACCATAACCCACTCCCCATCCGGATGCAAAGACCATCCTACTCACAGTTCCTGATCAAGTATAACAAGTATTACAAACTACAGATCACGAAAGCAGCCCCACCCCCACCCCCCCCCCCACATCTGGCAATCTTGATTACCGATAGAAACCACCAGACCAAAAATCCCAAGACTACACAAGCAAGTGTGTAATAAACACACCAGCTATGATTTTTTCTTAATCATTTGTACTGACGAAAATTATGGGAAACCCATATGGGAGCATGGGTTTTATTTGCAATATTTAAAAAAAAACATTTACGCGGCTTATAGTTGGGAGACAGAAAGTCAAATCTTTGATGTATAAAGAGAGTGGAGAGTATAGAGTTTAGAGTGTAAGGAGAGCGGAGAGCATAGAGTTTAGAGTGTAAGGAGAGCGGAGAGCATAGAGTTTAGAGTGTAAGGAGAGCGGACAGCATAGAGTTTAGAGTGTAAGGAGAGCGGAGGACATAGAGATTAAATAGATTGGAGAGTTTAAAGTGTAAGGAAAATGGAGAGCACAGAGTTTAGAGTGTAAGAAGAGTGGAGAACATACAGTTTAGAGTGTAAGGAGAGTGGAGAGCATAGAGTTTAAGTGTAAGGAGAGTGGAGAGCATAGAGTTTAAAGAGAGTGGAGAGCATAGAGTTTAGAGTGTAAGGAGAGTGGAGAGCATAGAGTTTAAGTGTAAGGAGAGTGGAGAGCACAGAGTTTAGAGTGTAAGAAGAGTGGAGAACATAAAGTTTAGAGTGTAAGGAGAGTGGAGAGCATAGAGTTTAAGTGTAAGGAGAGTGGAGAGCATAGAGTTTAGAGTGTAAGAAGAGTGGAGAACATAGAGTTTAAGTGTAAGGAGAGTGGAGAGCATAGAGTTTAAGTGTAAGGAGAGTGGAGAGCATAGAGTTTAAAGAGAGTGGAGAGCATAGAGTTTAGAGTGTAAGGAGAGTGGAGAGCATAGAGTTTAAGTGTAAGGAGAGTGGAGAGCATAGAGTTTAAAGAGAGTGGAGAGCATAGAGTTTAGAGTGTAAGGAGTGGAGAGCATAGAGTTTAAAGAGAGTGGAGAGCATAGAGTTTAGAGTGTAAGGAGAGTGGAGAGCATAGAGTTTAAGTGTAAGGAGAGTGGAGAGCATAGAATTTAAAGAGAGTGGAGAGCATAGAGTTTAGAGTGTAAGGAGAGTGGAGAGCATAGAGTTTAAGTGTAAGGAGAGTGGAGAGCATAGAGTTTAAAGAGAGTGGAGAACATAGAGTTTAAAGAGAGTGGAGAACATAGAGTTTAAAGAGAGTGGAGAGCATAGAGTTTAAAGAGAGTGGAGAACATAGAGTTTAGAGTGTAAGGAGAGTGGAGAGCATAGAGTTTAAAGAGAGTGGAGAGCATAGAGTTTAGAGTGTAAGGAGAGTGGAGAGCATAGAGTTTAAAGAGAGTGGAGAGCATAGAGTTTAAAGAGAGTGGAGAACATAGAGTTTAGAGTGTAAGGAGAGTGGAGAGCATAGAGTTTAAGTGTAAGGAGAGTGGAGAGCATAGAGTTTAAAGAGAGTGGAGAGCATAGAGTTTAGAGTGTAAGGAGAGTGGAGAGCATAGAGTTTAAAGAGAGTGGAGAGCATAGAGTTTAGAGTGTAAGGAGAGTGGAGAGCATAGAGTTTAAGTGTAAGGAGAGTGGAGAGCATAGAATTTAAAGAGAGTGGAGAGCATAGAGTTTAGAGTGTAAGGAGAGTGGAGAACGTAGATTTTAGAGTGAAAAGAGAGTGGATAGCGTAGAGTAGAGTTTAAGGAGTCAATAAGGAGAAAATCAGTTTTTTTTTAGTTTTGTAACAAGTAAAGAAGTCTCCAGAATCGAAAGATTTCTAGCATTGCTATAGTGCAGTAGAGTGTAAAGCGTTTTCTGATGACAATCGAAATTTACGTCTTACGTCTTATGTCCTTCCCCTGTCGTGTGAAACGTCACATAGGGCTCGCTTGGTAGTTCGCCAAGTTTTCCTGTTTTAGGTGAGCTTTTCAACCTCATCAAGGGCTTTTATGCCTAATAAATCCCCTACGTTTTATAAGACAGGTTTTAAATAAGACAGATGTTATCTGTCCTCTGTTTTACTGAGAATAGTTCTACCGAAACAGCTTTTCTCAAGGCAGATTCTACAACTGTAGAATATTGATATTGTCTACATGCAAAATATACCCAATGATCAAAATCTACAACTAAGTATAAAATATGGAGAAAAATCAAACAACGCAAATCAATATTTTTCAGTGTCGTAAACCTTTAACAATCTTCAGTCAATATTGTCAGTGCTTTAAACTTTTAACAATCTTCAGTCTATATTTCCAGTGCTGTAAACCTTTAACAATCTTCGATCAATATTTCCAATGCTGTAAACCTTTAACAATCTTCGATCAATATTTCCAATGCTGTAAACCTTTAACAATCTTCAATCAATATTTCCAATGCTGTAAACCTTTAACAATCTTCAATCAATATTTCCAATGCTGTAAACCTTTAACAATCTTCAATCAATATTTCCAATGCTGTAAACCTTTAACAATCTTCAATCAATATTTCCAATGCTGTAAACCTTTAACAATCTTCAATCAATATTTCCAATGCTGTAAACCTTTAATTATCTTCTTATACCCTTCATGTGCCGTCATTCAGGGCTGGCTGGCAACGTGTCTCGCCGTGAGATTTTCAACAATTAAGCAAGAAATTTTTTAACAAAAGATCAAGTTTAACAGTCATATAATCCACTATTACACAGTGAAGTATTTGATAGTTTTGGTGTTTAGCATCTAGTATTACAAGTACCCCCTCCCCCCACTTATTCAACTCGTTAGCAAAAGCAACACGGTCGAACACTGGAATTGGTCGAAAAGTGGAGTCCAGTCTATTTCTGTGCGTTAGCTTTCAGTTGTATTTGTGCATCGCAAAAAAGCAAATAAACTTCTAAATAAATTACTTACAAACGCGTGCGATAGATCAGTTAATCAGTCAGTCAGTCATCTGAATGTTCCTTACAGAACTTTGCCTCCCTAACAGCTCTCCTGCAGGCCTCTCAGTTGTAAGCAAGATGCCCTGCTGCTGATGCGTTCATTCGCAAATCATCAACGATGTCTTGTAGCCATCTTCGCCTTGGTCTTCCTCTCTTTCATTTTCCCATTATGTACCCTTCCAAAATATTTAGGTTTACTCTGTTTACATCTTCCTTTCTACCCAATCATCTTCAATATTAAGTTCTTGTAGTATGGATCTCTCTCTCTCTCTCTCTCTGAACCTTAAATGCCCAGGGCACATGGGGCTTCCTCAAGGGTTTTCCACAAGTGCCTGTCCTTTGCCTTTTCTTCTGCTCTTGCCCGGTTGAGCCCTCTATTGCTCAACATCCTTTCTGTTGTTCTTCTCCATGTCTCTTTTGGTCTACCCTTACTTCCTTACCCTGTGATGTCCATCTTAGTGCTATTTTTGGTAGTGAGTTGTCAGTCATTCGGAGCACATGTCCCAACCATCGCCAGCGTCTTTCCTCAAGTATGGATATATTTGTTCTTTTATGTGTCCAAGATATTTGAAGAAGTGGTAATAGTAGTGGTGGTAATAATAGTGGTAGTAATAACAGTAGTAATAATAACCGTAGTAGTTGTGATATTTGAAGAACTCTTCTATAGCATTTACATTCAAAGGCATTTATGTTTTTCTCGGCTGTTTTGTCAAGTGTCCAGGTCTCACAGGCATATGTTGCAATGGGAAAGATGCATGCCCTTAAAAATCTTATTTTTGTGGTTCTGTCTGTTCCTCTCCACAACTTCTTTAGTTGTTTTATTTTTTGAAGAGCGATAGACGTCCTCCTTTTAATTTCGCTCATTGTATCTCCATTACTAGTTAGTAATTATCCAAGATATTAAAAATTTCCACCTCTTCCAATTTTTCCTCATTGATATATATTTCAGCTGCCTTGTTTGTTTTGTCAGTTGTCATCAATTTAGTTTTCTTCACTGTTGTTACGGACTGACATAATTAGCTTTTCCATTCCTTTTTGTGTTGTGGACAGTAATACTGTGTGCGAAAGATAAAAAAAAGGAAAATCTCTCTCTCTCTCTCTCTCTCTTTCTCTCTCAAGATCCTTGTCCATCCATAACTCTCAATCCCTTGCACATCTCAAATGTCCTGTCAATGAGCATTTCCCATGCTAGGGTGGCAGTCAGTCAAACATCTTTTCTCTCTGTCTACCTCTGACTCTTCTACTTTCGATCTTACCTGTTGCCATTCACGTGTTCTAGGCCCGACTCTCCTCGAGACAAATCTAAATCGTCGTTTTCTAATGTGTGTTATAATCTTTCTTGTTTGTTGTGTCTCTTTCAGAACTTCCTCGTTCTATTTTCTCGCTGTCAGTAAAAGAAGAAAAAGAGGTCGACCACGTGAAACTCTAAAGAGGTCATTGTTTAAAAGAGGCCAAATTAGTAGGCATAAAATCCCTTGATGAGGTTGAAAAGCTCGCCGAAGACAGGAAAACTTGGCTAACTACCCTGTGAGCCCTATGTAACGTTTAACGGCACGGGAAGGAGGTAAGATGTAAGATAAACTGAAGTAATAAGCAGTAATAAGTATTATGAGCACAAATATAAGAATAGTATTAGCACGAACAGAAAAGATCGACTATGAGCAACTTTTGAAAACAGACCGATGGCGCCGAGTCCAGCGTGACAGAAGCGTTTGACTGTTCAAAGTAGAAGGAAACTGAAGGCGGGTGAAGTCGGTCGAAATAGTTGATCACGCGATTGAATGTGTGAGTTCTGGGTTATAAATGGAAAACGATCGAGAGACCGGACAATAGAAGACCCCCCCCCCCCCCCCGGGGGCGAGATCTGTATGAAGACCGCACTCTGTGCAACACAACTGCTTTTCCAGGAGACAACTTCTTTCCATGTGTTTATGTGAGCCAGCAGAGCTCTATCATCACTGAGCTGCAGGTACGTTTCTTGATTATCCGTTGTCATTCCCAATCTTCCCAATGCTCAATACCTGCCTGACTGACCAGCAGCAGATTTTCCATTAAGCTCAAAAGGCTTAGGACTAGGGGCCCGGAGAAGGCCCCCTATGCAGAAAAATTTCTCCAAATTCCGATTATCGTTTTATGAATTTTATATGAGGAGAGGGTGCCCTTACAAAGTTTATCTTGAGACCAAGGCAGTGGTTAATCGGTCATTTATATATATATATATATATATGTGTATATGTATATATATCTATATATATCTATGTATGTATATGTATATATATCTATATATATCTATGTATGTATATATATGTATATGTATATATATCTATATATATCTATGTATGTATATGTATATATATATCTATATATCTATGTATGTATATGTATATATATCGGTTTACAGGAGAAGACAACAATATTTACGAAGTAGCCAGATCAGCAGGTCTAAATATACAACCCAGACAAGACTAAGATCATGAGTATCAGTGGAAAAAATAATACGGAAAGAATCTCAGTTGAGACAAGTGAAGCTGAAGAATAGAACACACGAAGTACCTTGGAAGCTTTATTTCAGCAGACATCAACACTGAGAAGGAAATATTCACAAGAATGGAATAGGCATATCAGATCTTTAACAAATTAGCGAACATATAGAAATATCCCATTCTCTTACACGAATCTCAAACTTGGAATCTACGTGAGTTAGTGTTCCTTTCTTTGAATGCTAAGCTGTACAATTGTAAGCAGTTGCTGGCTTAACTGCAACACTAAGACTCAGAAACGTTACATAGGTATACATCGTGTAACTGTATACTAACCCAGGTGAACAATAACAAGACCACTATACCGTCAGCAATACTAACATGACAGGTCTAACATGAGTGACAACTCAGTCCAGATATCACAGAAGGCAGAATTTGCAATAGCATCGAAAAGTTTTAATGGGAAACTAAGCGTTTGTATGAATGATTGCAAAATGGAAGTATGAGAATGGAAACTGATGATGATGAAATCAACAAATGTACACACAAACCATCCCGGCGAGTTGCGTCGCCATAGGAATCTAACGAACACGCTGAAACAATCAAAAGCATACTGACCTCGATCATTCCGCAAAAATCCATGCACAACCTTCCAACAAGAATCACATTTGTCCTAAAAAAGGACAACCGAACTTCCTAAAAACACTAAATAATGATTTCACAACATTTGTCCTTAAAAGGACAACCAAACTTACAAAAACACTATATAATGATTCAGCTAACACGATCAACGATCCGAGCTCCAAAAAAAAACAAAAAAAACGACTTCCCTCTCTCACATCTCAAGCAGAAGAACCGTCACGCGCAAAAGGAACCCCAGACCCCGTGACCAAGAGGCCAATGGGAACACGGAGATATATTTGCTTCGTACTCGCAAAATCGCCTAAGCAGCGGCCAACAACTTTGACCAAAAATAATTAAGTTACATCCCCTGTTCTGTTATACTATATATCCAATGTACGCTCCGTTCCATTATATGCAGCCGAAACATGAAAAGTCAGTCAGAGAATAGCAAGTAGATTAAGAGGATTTGAAGGAAAATGCCTTAGGAACAGTTTAAGAATACGCTGGGAAAAAACATGTGACAAACAGAGAAATAGTCGAATGAATAGACATAAAGAATATTACTAAATAGATCAGAAGACGAAGATGGAAGTGACTGGGCCATATACTACGAATGGACAAAAAAAAAAAAAAAGCACACTCCTATACCGCCTTGACTTGGAGACTTCAAATAAAAAGAAAGAGTGGCAGGCCATTGAGGACATGGAGACCCACAACACAGGAAGAATTAAAGGAAGTGGGAAAGACATGGTCTGAGGTGTCCCGACATGTTCAAGATAGGACTGGCTGGGGAACCTTTCTTGATGCCTTATGCTCCTTGAGAGTACAGAGGACATGATGATGATGATGATGATGATGATGATGATGACGATGATGATGGTATCTTCTTTCTAAACAAAGAATATTCCTGCAAAGTGGTGTCAAAGATTTCCGTCGACGCGTATTTTGTGGGAAGAAAATCTATTATTGCCAGCCAAAGCGTCCATGGTTCCCAGCACATCCGCATCCGGTTATGCCATCTCCGAGCTCTAATCACATCCGGTGATCCTCCTAAATTCTAAGTTTTACTGAAAGATAAAGTAACGTTGACCTTTGACCTCTCAAAAAAAAAATGGCAGAAATAAGAGAGCGAAGGAAAAGAACAAAAAAATAACCCTTGAATCAGGAGATTTGAACTGGAATACGGGGGGACATGAGGGGTTTCAGGGTTTGGGGTATCGGAAAGGAAGGAAAATAAAAAAAAAAACATAAGGGATTATGTACGTTGGTGTGTTTCTGTGTGTTTGTGAATCTGACTTCTTGCCAGAAGCTAAGCTATGCCTGATCACTAGCTCGGAAGCAAAGCAGTGAAAGAAAGAGAGAAACGAGTAGGGAGGGGGAGAGAGAGAGAGAGAGAGAGAGAGAGAGAGAGAAGGAAAGAAAAGATGATTTCTACGTTTCTTTTCTTTTTTCCCTCTAGTTTCATTTAATGAGGGCAAATCGATAAGAAATCATGAAATTAGCGGCCGGACCCCCGGCCGAACGAGGGCTAGATTTGACCACTTCAACTGATCCTTAATTCACGATTTGCCAGCATGAATTCTAAAACCTCTAGCCGGTGTTTTTTTTTCCTGTCGTTTCTTTTCTTTTTTTTTTCCTTTCCATTATCTTCTTCTTGTTTCTTGGCCAAACTTCTGATACCCGCTTAAAGCGATGTAGAAGAGGAAAAAAAATGTGTAGCCTGTGTCGCGCTAGCCTCAATCTGGTTTCTTGTTGATGAGTCCTGTAAGAGAACAGCCCCCCGTCTAGGAAACTTTGTGAAGTGATAGGGAAAAGTGTTAATGTTGTTAAGCCTTGGAGACATCGTAGTACCATACAGCACTGCGGTCTGTCACTTTAATGTGCTGTCGTTTTTTTTTTGGCTGTCCTCTGTCATTTTGCTGTGCTCTGTCACTGTACTACGCTCTGCTTCTTTGCTATGCTGTCACTTTACTATGCTGTCGTTTTTGGGGGGTTTTTTTTTGTTTGTTTTTTGCTGTCCTCTGTCATTTTGCTGTGCTCTGTCACTTTACTGCGCTCTGCTGCTTTACTGTGCTGTCACTTTACTGTGTTCTGTCACATTTTTATGCTCTGTAACTTTACTGCGCTATATCAGTTTAATGTGGTCTGCCACTTAATTGTTCTCTATCATTTTTCTGTGCTCTGTCGTTTTACTGTGCTCTGTCGTTTTACTGTGGTATGCCGCTTTACTGTGCATTGTCACTTTACTGTCACGTGTCACTTTACAGCACATTGTCGCTTTACTGTCCTGTTCACTTTACTGTGCTTCATCACTTTACTTTCATGTATCACTTGACTGTGCATTGTCACATTACTGTCCTGTATCACTTTAAAGTGCATTGTCGCTTTAGTGTCCTGTTCACATTATAGTGCACTGTCACCTTACTCTCCTGTATAACGTTACAGTGCACTGTCGCTTTACTGTCCTGTATCACTTTATTATGCTTCGTCACTTTACTGTCCTGTATCACGTTACAGTGCACTGTCACTTTACTGTGGTCTGTCGCTTCACTGTATGAAAGCCTCTTTGTTTTACGTTTGTAAAGCTGTTTGATAGTCCCTCTGTAACCTGCTTTAATTAGGGCTCTTTACAGTGGGATGGCTTTATTACACAAAACACAAAAGTTACCATGTTTGATAGACTCTTTTCAGACACAAGGTTCGAAAACTCAGTCAGTCATTTGCATGTCCCTTGCGGAACTTTGCCTCGCTAACAGCTCTCCTGTAGGCCTCTCGGTTGTAAACAAGATGCCTTACTGCTGATGCGTCCATTTGTAGATTATCAAAGATGTCTTGCAGCCATCTTCGCCTCGGTCTTCCTCTCTTTCTTTTTTCCTATTATGTACCCTTCAAAGACGGTCTTCTCTAAAATTCTCGTGACAAACTCTCACCGGGAAATAATGTATACATCAGACATTCAAAGACTCACGAGGGCTGCTGGCTGAGTTGACATTAGCACACTTAAAGTAAAGCACATGATGATGATGATGATGATACGATGTGGAACGAAGATGCCAAGTTGCACATTAAAATGATCTGGACGACATCACGGGTACAAGCTCCTGTGGCAGTGCCATAGCTATAACCACAGCCACCAGGTCGCCAGGAATCTCGAGCAGACAAAGACACATTACAAAGTCTTTCACTCCGACGACAAAATGTGACTGCATTGGTCCTAGGATGTGAAGAAAAGTTGAGAATCGCTGGTCTAATTGTTCTTTCCGCTCAGTAGTTTTAGATGCTTTCGCCCAGTCGGCTACTCCTCTGCTCAGTCAGTCAGTCAAGCAGTCAGTCAGTCAGTCAACCAGTCAGTCATTTGCATGTCCCTGGCGGAACTTTGCCTCCCTAACAGCTCTCCTGTATAACTCTCGGTTGTAAGCAAGATGCCCTGCTGCTGATTATGCATCCATTAGCAGATCATCAACGACGTCTAGCAGCCAATGGAAGTATACGTTTTGTATCTTAAGATGTTCTGGACGAGGGAGTTGTCTGTTCCAATACTCAGTTCCGGGAGTTTTATATTTCTTTACGTGTCTTTCCCTGTAAATAAATTCTTACCTCCCTTTCTCTCTTCCTGGGGTCAGATGACCAACTCAAACCCCCCCCCCCCACCTTTTTTGTGGGTTGGGCAAAGCTCGTTTTGAAGGTAAGATAAAACACGTGAAAGTTTATCTTCGGTGTAAACCGGACCCTCCCGTCTTGTATTCATCTTGCCCGGTGTTCCGCCAGTTTCTTTCACCCAATAATTTCTCATCAGCGCTGGAATTCAGCTTCCATAGTATTGTCCCTGCGAAAACTCCCAAAGGGAGGCTATACATGTGGCACAATCATAACGGGAAAAAAAATTGTGAACGAAGACAGAAAAAAGGGGAACACATTAAAAAAAAAAAAGAAATCCCCCAAAAGAAATGCGACAAGGCGACACTCCCCCTTGTATTCCCTTTGTGTGATTAATATTGTACACAGATCGATAGATGGAAATTCTACAGACAAACTTGAAACATTGTCTCCCTTTGTAGAAGTAATGTCCCTTTGCATTCAGATCTTTAGAGAGCCCACTGAAATTTGCTGGAAACTAAAATGAACGCGCATTGTAAATAAAGAAAAGCGAGAACAAGGCGATGACAGCAAAGATTGGATTTATGCTATGTCAAATGCAAAGCTATCAAGACTTGGGCATGTATAAATAAGAAAATTATTCAGACCTGCAGGCGGCCATAGGGCCCCTAAAATGGTGGACAAGAAAGTGATAAAGTTACCAGAGGAAAATCGTATCTAGATTGCTGTATCGCATTGTGCGGTATCGATCCAGCTTCTGAGAAGGACGCGATACAAGAAGAAAGCGCGCGATTGGCTTGAAATAAAGTTTCGTGTCACGTGTGAGGAACAAAAAAAAAAGTGTATGATGGGAAGAGAAGACTTCCTGTTGACATGATAATGTGACAGGGATAGAATTTGAGATTTATTATTATTTTTTTTTCTTTGGGGGGGGGGGGGTTGAGGTACTGAAGGGTAATAAAGGAGATATAATACACGATGAAGTGCTACGTTACGTTGCATAAACATATAAAAGGAATTCTTGTTAGAATATCTGATAGGAGAATTCTTCTGAAGATGTATGTGTACCTCTGTCATGACTGTGTTATGGGGACATTTGTTAAGCCGGTGTTGTGCCTTGATGCGCACGATGATTCTGATTTGTACATTCTCTTGAAGCCGTGTTTTCTGTGTGTTACTGTATTAGTTAATCACTGTCTCCAGCCATCAACTTCACGTTTCTGGATTAGTTAATCACTGTCTCCAGCCATCAACTTCAAGTTTCTGGATTAGTTACTCACTGTCTCCAGCCATCAACTTCACGTTTCTGGATTAGTTAATCACTGTCTCCAGCCATCAACTTCACGTTTCTGGATTAGTTAATCACTGTCTTCAGCCATCAACTTCACGTTTCTGGATTAGTTAATCACTGTCTTCAGCCATCAACTTCAAGTTTCTGGATTAGTTAATCACTGTCTCCAGCCATTCTTCACTCCCAGGCTCTTTCAAACCTAAGGTTAGCAACACACTGATACGGAAGTCAAGCCAGTCCTGCATGACAATTGATATGAGGATTTATTGATGGAATAGATGAAAATGCAGATGGTGATGACGATAATCTGACCGTCGGCAGGTTTGCCCTGCCACATGGCGAGTCCATTCATACTTGCAAAATTCACCTCAAACTAGTCAGAAAGACTTACAGAAATACAGGCAGATTAACAGACATATTTTGTTATCACTTTAATTACCAGTGTACATAATTATCTCGTTATCTTGAAAATGTTTCCTACTTGCCGCTGGTGATATATTAAGTAAGAGTGTGAGACGCACATATATAGAGACAGACAGACAAAGAGAAAAACAGATGGAGAGATGTTAAGGAGAGAAAGACAGAAAGGCAGGCAAAAGGAACGAAAACATGACATTTATTTTCAAAGGCCGAAGAATATAGACAGACAGACAGACAGACAGAGAGGCAGGCGAGCAGACTGATAGATAGATAGATAGATAGATAGATAGATAGATAGATAGATAGATAGATAGATAGACAGAGAGGCAGGCGAGCAGACTGATAGATAGATAGATAGATAGATAGATAGATTGATAGATAGATAGATAGATAGATAGATAGATAGATAGATAGATAGATAGACAGACAGAGAGGCAGGCGAGCAGACTGATAGATAGATAGATAGATAGATAGATAGATAGATAGATAGACAGAGAGGCAGGCGAGCAGACTGATAGATAGATAGATAGATAGATAGATAGATAGATAGATAGATAGATAGATAGATAGATAGACAGACAGAGAGACAGAGAGGCAGGCGAGCAGACTGATAGATAGATAGATAGATAGATAGATAGATAGATAGATAGATAGATAGATAGATAGATAGATAGACAGAGAGGCAGGCGAGCAGACTGATAGATAGATAGATAGATAGATAGATAGATAGATAGATAGATAGATAGATAGATAGATAGATAGAGAGGCAGGCGAGCAGACTGATAGATAGATAGATAGATAGATAGATAGATAGATAGATAGATAGATAGACAGAGAGGCAGGCGAGCAGACTGATAGATAGATAGATAGATAGATAGATAGATAGATAGATAGATAGATAGATAGATAGATAGATAGATAGATAGATAGATAGATAGATAGATAGATAGATAGATACCCTCTGCCCCGGAACTGAAACCCCAGAAAATCCACCACGAAAATGGGCCCCCGGGCGCTTTGAGCATCTATGTGCCCCCCAACACCCTTTCTGAGCTGGTAATTAGAACTGTGGGGGCCTAACAGAGATGAGAATATCCTGACTTGCGGAGAAGCCATTTTGCCAACAACGAACAAAGGAAATGCTAAATATACGGGCATTATTATCTGTAGAAATACAGCCAAATACAGCGCTCGTGAGGTTTTCTAAACTATAAGGATTGCAAGCGTAATTAAACAGTTCAACGATATAATCTGGTAGATAGAAAGATATAAAGAGGTGTAAAGAGCGCACAGCATGAAGGGGCATTCAGCGAATCAGCGGCATCGGAGTGCCGGCATCACCACAGCGTACGAAGGGGGTAACCGAGCTGTGTTGTGAATGCCTACCCATGCGTGCGTGTTTCCTGCGGGGACGCGTGAGGACACATCCACGAGTGAACGGCGATCGCTCATAATTAATCTTCTTATCCACATCAAGCCCAGGACATTTAGCAAGAGTCAATTAAGAACTAGTATAGAAGCCCGTGAACTGGACGAGGGTAGTTGCCAGTTGATGACCGCTGATTTAATCCTCGGTCATTAATCATGGACAGCTGAGATGAAGTGTGATCCTAGATCTAGGAGGGGGTGAGAAGGGTGGAGATCCAGAGTTTTCATGCGGGGAAAACACATCAGTCAACTTGATATAAATGGAACGGGCATTTGATCTATTGCAATGGCGTTTGATCCACGTTTGGATACAGCGGTCAATTTCTGTTTTTTAGGGGGCCAGAAGAGTTCATTTTAGGCTTTGGACCTTGGCGCCGCTGTGGTGCATGGGTCAGTGATCAAAAGCTTTTAATTATTTCCATCTCCTTCTCTCTCTCTCTCTCTCTCTCTCTCTGCCAAAGCCTCTCTTTTATAATTCTTTCACTGCTTCTCTTCGGTTTTGGTTGTGCTTGATCGTGGACGATGCACAGCAAAAGTTTTTAGCCGGTTGTATCCAAACACTTTGGGGTTATGGGAGACGAAATGATTGGGGTACGAGAACAAAATGAGAAGGGAGTGTAAGAGCGGAATGAAATGATTGGGCTAATGGAACACACTCACGGAGATTTGGTAGCAAAGTGATGGGGGGCATGAGAACAAAATGATGGAGACACGGGAACAAAATGATGAGGCCATGAGAACAAATGATGTGGAAATGGAAACAACATGTTGGGGACATGGGAACATAATGATTGGGGCATGGGAACAAATGATGTGGACACAGGAACAACATGTTGGGGACATGAGAACAAAATGATGGAGACACGGGAACAAAATGATGAGGCCATGAGAACAAATGATGTGGAAATGGAAACAACATGTTGGGGACATGGGAACAAAATGATTGGGGCATGGGAACAAACGATGTGGACACAGGAACAACATGTTGGGGACATGGGAACAAAATGATTGTTACATGAGAATAAAATGATTTGGACATAGGAACACCGTGTTGGGAACATGGGAAGAAAATGATTGGGACATGGAAACAAAATGATGAGGCCATGAGAACAAATGATGTGGACATAGGAACAAAACAATGGAGACACGGGAAAAGAATGATGAGGCCATGAGAACAGATAATATGGACATGGGGACAAAATGATGGAGACACGGGAACAAAATGATGAGGCCATGAAAAGAAAATGATGTGGACATGGGAACAGCATTTTGGGAACATGGAAACACAATGATGAGGATATGGGAACAAAATGATGTGAACATCTGAACAAAATGATGAGGACATGGGAACAAAATGATGTGAACATCTGAACAAAATGATGAGGACATGGGAACAAAATGATGGAGACATGGGAATAAAATGATTGGAACATGGAAACAAAATGATTGAGATATGGAACAAAATGACGGGGACATGGGAACAAAATGATGGAGATACAGTAACAGAATGACGAGGTCATGAGAACAGATGATGCGGACATCGGAACAAAATGATGGGGACATGGGAACAAAATAATAGGGACATGAAACAAAATGATGAGGCCATGGAAACAAAATGATGAGGACATTGGAATAAAATGAGAACAAAATGATGGGAAAATGAGAAAAAAAAAAACAATAAGGAAATGAGAACAAAATGATATGGGCATGAGAACAAAGTGATGTATGCATAGGAACAACATGATGAGGTCACGGGAACAAAGTGATGGGGACAATGGAACAAAATGACGAATCTGTAAGAACAAAATGATGAAACTATGAGAACAAAATTATGGTGACATGAGAACAAAATGATAGAGACATAAGAACAAAATAATGAAGACATGAGAACAAAATGATGGGCATATGAGAATGAAATAACGCGAGTAAGAAACACAATGACGAAAACATGAGAACAAAAGGATGGATTAACTAGACTTCGTCTCTGAACTATCTTTCAACTGTTCTGGTCCAAGCTTTCTATATGCACATTAAAACTACGCCATTTGACACTTTCTGGAGGACATACTGATAATTAATAGAACTGATGATGATGATGATGATGATGATCATGATGTTGATGATGATGATCTGGTCAAGGTGATGGTATGGGGAAATATTGGGCAATCAAATGAAGGTGTGGAATCGTAAAATGTTTCAGAACCGCTGGTCTAAAGATGACTCTTATCTTTCGCTGCAGGACGCAATGCATGAAAGCAAAGACAATTATGTCCTTGACAAGAAGCAGTTGTCAGATGTAGGAAGCTGGAGTTGTCTATCTTACATTTTTATGTCGTTTTAAAACATGTTGTTTGCTCCTGCAGCCATGCGTGGATGGATGGATGGATGGATGGATGGATGGATGGATGGACTGATGGATGGATGATGGATGGTGTGGGTGGGTGGGGGTGGGAGGGTGGATGCGTTGGCGGATAGATAGAACGATAAAAGCATGGATGAGTTAATAGATGGGTTGATGAGTGGATGGATGGATAAGGTGGGTTGGTGGTTGTGTGTGTGTGTGTGTGACAAGGTGGATGAGTGGTGGATGGATAGGTTAGTTGGTGGGTGTGACAAGGTGGATGAGTAGTGGATTTATACAACGACGGATGACTGAATGGATGTGTGAGTGGGTGGTGAGATGGATGAATGAAATAAACTCATGGATGGATGGATGGATGGATGGATGGATGGATGGATGGATGGATAGCGGACGTATAGGTGGCTGGATGTATATGTGAGAGAGTGATGAGTAATGGATAGAAGAGCAGGTGTTCGGGAGGGTGGATGGATAGAACGATGGATGAGTGAATGGATAGGTGATGGATTAATAGATGGTTGGGGGCTGAACAAAACAGCCGCCATAATCCGCACCCCCCGCGCCGATACAACGCTGCCCCTCAACGCCTTCACAGCATCGGCTGCATAGAACCATCATCTCGCAGTTTAAGGGAGACAGAAAACGAGACAAGCGAAGGTTTTGAAGCATAGCATCGATGGTTCCTGAGCGAAACTAAAAAAGCAGGGGTGGGGGGTGGGGTGGGTGGGCGGGTGTGCTAATACTTCTTCAACAGACTCCACCACCGTGTCGACTATAGCGATCCCTGCCCCATTAGCCAAACTGGCCCTGATACTGGGGGTTTACCAAAGAATCTCTGGGACAGGGTCTTGGCCAACTATAGTTCGTCAACCCTGACGAAAACATGCCAACTATGCCTCAACGACTGCCAAAATGGGCAACATCTTTGACCCTTCCCGAAAATGAACAGGGAACATTTCTGTATAATGCACAGCAAAACTTGATTCAAACCTTGGGAAAAACAACAGATTCAGCCAAATCAATAACATCCTGACAACCACATTTATAAATACAACGGCAATGAGTTCAACAACAAAGGAAGGGGGGGGGGGAATATATATATATAGCAAAACTGCACCCGGTCTAAAATGTCAGTGCTTTTCCGAGCATTAATCAGCCATGCGAACCAACTGCGTGCATTAGTCACTGGAGATAGCTATCATCGTTTGAGATGCAGACCATTAGCTTTTGTGTTTGAAACTCGCTTGGTCTCCCTCACGATAATCGTGGAAATTACTGGGGGGCAGAGTGCGTAAAAAATGTGATATGTGGCTTATGTATTCTGTGAATCTAAGCTCATAAGACCGAGAATCATCTTATGTGTTTATTAAAAAAAAAAGTTTTTTAAAGATGTAATGTTACAGAAGAGTTATCAGAGTATACTGAGAATCATATCTTTTTTTTTTTTCTTTTTAGATAGGAAGTTACAGAAGAGCCATCAGAGTATAGTGAGAATCATATCTTTTTTTTTTGTTTGAGAAATTACAGAAGAGCCATTAGAGTATAGTGAGAATCATATCTTTTTTTTTTTTAGATGGGAAGTTACAAACGACCCATCAGAGTATAGTGAGAATCATATTTTTTTTAGATGGGAAGTTACAGAAGAGCTATCAGAGTATAGTGAGAATCATATCTTTTTTCGAGATGAGAAGTTACAGAAGAGCTGTCATGGTGAGAAAGAAGTCATATTTAAATGTTAGAAAAATCAAATATGCACGTTTTTGGAAAGTATGTTTTTTTTTCTAGTTTTGTAGAGAACTACTACTATTACTACTACAACTTCTTCTTTTCCAAGCATTTGTTGATTTTCGTTTTCAAGGGTGAACAAAAACTACGAAGATAGAAAAATAGATGGACAGACAGGCAAACATGCAGACAAAAAGACATACAAACAGGTATTCAGATAGACATATAGACAGACAGAAATAGAGATATATATTCAACCAGACAGACAGACAGATAGACAGATAGATAGATAGATAGATAGATAGATAGATAGATAGATAGATAGATAGATAGATAGACAGATAGATAGATAGATAGATAGATAGATAGATAGATAGATAGATAGACAGATAGATAGATAGATAGATAGATAGATAGATAGATTCTGAAGCTAAGGTATCCTTAATTTCTTAAAAATTATTTCGCACATTATTAGTATTAATATTCTCATATGCCTGTGAGACCTGGACACTTAACAAAACAGCTGAGAAACTCATAAATGCCTTTGAATGTAAATGCTACAGAAGATTTCTCCAAATATCATGGACACAAAAAAGAACAAGTATATCTATACTACAAGAGCTTAATATTGAAGAAGGCTGGCTAGTAAAGAGGATTAAAGAGAGAAAACTTAAATATTTTGGACACATTAAACGTCATGATAATTTATAGAAGACCGTATTGGAAGGATACATAATGGGAAAAAGAAAAAGAGGACGACCAAAACGAAGATGGCTGCAAGAAATCGTTGACAATCTGCAAATGGACGCAGCAGCAGCAGGCCATCTTGCTCACAACCGAGAGGCCTACAAGAGTGTTGTTTGGGAGGCAAAGTTCCGCAAGGGACATGCAAATGAATGAATGAATGAGTATTATTATTTGTCCCAAGTATCTGACATACGACATACATAAGAAGATCACTAGGTGTTCTAAAAGTGAGATTCCAGGATATTTATAAATGACTAAGGAGCAATTTTTGTCCGGTCAACCATGAGGATGAACTGGCAGGAAACCGTGTTATATGGAGACTGACACATTAGGAGCAGCAGTACTAAAAGTGGTAGTGGTAGTAATAGTGGTGATAGTAATAGAAGTAGTAGTTGCAGTAGCACTAGTAAAAATAGTAGTTATAGTAGCAGTAGCAGTAGTAAAAATAGTAGTAGTAGTAGTAGTGGTGGTGGTGGTAGTATTAGTAGTATTAGTAGTAGTAGCAGTAGTAAAAATAGTAGTAGTAGTAGCAGCAGTAGTAAAAATAGTAGTAGTAGTAGTAGTGGTGGTGGTGGTAGTATTAGTAGTATTAGTAGTAGTAGCAGTAGTAAAAATAGTAGTAGTAGTAGCAGCAGTAGTAAAAATAGTAGTAGTAGTAGTAGTAGCAGCAGTAGTAAAAATAGTATTAATAGTAGTAGTAGCAGCAGTAGTAAAAATAGTAGTAGTAGTAGTAGTGTTAAAAGTGGTAGCAGTAGTAGTAGTGGTGGTGGTGGTAGTATTAGTAGTATTAGTAGTAGTAGCAGTAGTCATCATCATCATCATCATGTGCCGTGCCGACTGGCGTTGGCTATTATGCTTCTCCAGAGTACCCGATCCTTCATGCAGGCCATCAGTTCAGTTGGTGATCTCCTCTCACACCATCCTGTCAGACTGTCCAGTATCATTTCTCTTGGTCTTCCTCTTGATCTTCTTCCTTCTATTTTTCCTGTTGTTATAATATTTTCAATGCCCCCTCTTCTCATTGCATGTCCTATGAAAGTACATTGTCTCTCTCTTATCTTTTTGACAATATTTTTTGTCTCTCCAGCTCTTCTCATACATTCTTCATTAGTTATTTTTGCTGTCCAGGGGATTCGCAACATTCTTCTAATAAACCACATTTCTGCTGCTTCCAATGAGTAGCAGTAGTAGTAGCAGTAATATAAGTAGAAGTAGTAGTAGGGTGGTGGTAATAGTAGTAGTAGTAGTAGTAGTAAAAGTGGTAGTAGTAGTAGTGGTGATGTGAATAGTAGTAGCAGTAGGAATAGTAAAAGTAATAGTACTAGTAGTAGTGGTAGTAGGAGTAGCAGCAGTAGCAGTAGCAAAACCAGTAGTAGTAGTGGTGTAGTAGTAGTACTACTACTACTAGTAGTAGTAGTAGTAGTAGTAGAAGTTGAAAAAAAAGAAACAACACTTATACTGCTAATACACGTAACAGCTTTGTATACAGTCACACTCCCCGTATCACAAATTCTTCACTCCCAAGTCCTCGTTAATTTCTGGCAACAGATTGAAACCAAGCCCGGCAACCGCGCACACAGAGAGTTGCTCTGCGCATGACAGGAAGTGTGTAAAGCAGAGAAACTCACGATAAAAGAATAAGAAATATTACTTCCTAAATATGTCCACCACCGCCCCTACCCCTACCCCCAACCCCCGTCATATCTTCCAACATGAGGTTGTAGAAAAGTGTGTCGTGTTGAGGTTTTGCTCTTTCAAACACGATTAGATCTGACACTCGGGACGGGGAGGAACTCTTTTTTTGAAAAACAAACATTTACAACTACCTCTCGGTTTGAATTTCGACTTCCTCCCCGTCCTGGTCTATGCGACCTTGCCTCCCTCCCTCCCTCCCTCCCTCAGAGCATAAATCACTAATGAGATTACATCAAGGCCCCTCCTCTGCTCTGAGCTGCACGTGCAGGATTGACAGGAAAATTGTTCTGTGAATGAGTGCTTCCTTCTCCGGCAGGGGCGGATAATTCTTTCAGTCTATCCGTCCTTTTATGTTTCTCTCCCTTGATCAGATTCTTCGTTGACCATTTTGTTGTTGTTTTTTTTTTTTCTTCTAATTAATTTTCGCGCGCCCTTTTTCGCGATAGTTTGATGTATATGCGAGCATATGTGCATAGGATATATGTACTTTTTTACGTTAATGTGCCAAGCATGTGCTTACATGGACAGGCGAATGTGTGTTCGTATGTGTGGTGTGTATGTGTGAAGTTACAAACCAGACAATGTTTACGTGCCCAGGACATGTTCGCTAAGCTGTACGAAACTGAAACACGTCTGAAGGTCAGTACTGCGGCCGTCAGAGGTCTGCGACCCCTCCTCGCTGTTGCCTTGTTGGCCTAAAGGTTTCACTGGACCCGTGTGAATGTAAATGTATTTAATAATAAATATATATATATACATACATACATACATATATATGCACATTGCAATCGCACTGGTTAGATTATACCTCGACCATCGCAAATGTGAATGTATTCTGAGGTCAGTCAATCATTTGCATGTCCCTCGCGGAACTTTGCCTCCCTAACAGCTCTCCTGTAGGCCCCCTCGGTTGTAAGCAAGATGGCCTGCTGCTGATGCATCCATCCGCAGATTATCAACGATGCCTTGCAGCCATCTTCGCCTTGGTCTTCCTCTCTTTCTTTTTTCCCCATTATGTACCCTTCCAAGACGGTCTTCTCTAGATTATCATGATGTTTAATGTGTCCAAAAATTTAAGTTTTCTCTCTTTAATCCTCTTTACTAGATTCTGAGGTATCGCTTAAAAATAAAGTGAGGGGAACCTCGTGAACCACATTGGCAATAAATGATTCAAAGAAGGAACATACGGAACAACATTCACTGAAGATTTCTCGTTTTCCGGAACGTCATCTCATGGAGAAGAACCAAACTTAGGCTTTTCAGTACAAACGTGGAGATTGTCCTGCTATATGCTTCCGAGACATGGGTTATCTTCTTCTTCTTCTTCTTCGTTCGTTTCTACCACCAAGACTGCCCCGTGATCCTACTGAATTTACGCCTGTGGTCTTCGATATGTCCGTGGTCACCTGAAGTCCCGGAAAGGACCACACGAGATCTCCGAGAGGACCACAAGAGGTTCAGAGTACCGCAGGGCTTGAGCCTGTATTCTTTGTGGGTCTCAGGAGCGGGATTGCGTGACACCGTGGTTTTCGTTGCACCAGTTTAATCTAGAGTTGGACTTTCTCACTGGAAAACCTCGACGTGTTTTGGACATTAATATATATATATATATATATATATATATATATATTATATATATATATATTATATATATATATATGGATTCCCGTGTATTCCCGCAGGGTGAGCCGTGGTTGCCCATCTAATCCAGCGTTGGACTTTCTCACCGGAAAACCTCAGCGTAATTAGGGTACGCATACATCCCTGCTGGGTGAAAGGTGGTTGCCTATCTAGACTGCACTGATCCAGTGTCTCTGACTTCAGCATTTTGTGGTTGTGGCCGCTTCCCTTCCTAGTTGTGACCAGGACGGAGCTTTTGTCTAGGAGAACGAATCCTCGCCACTAGTAAGTTTCACCCCTGGTGTGAGCCGGTTTAGGCAAAATTCACCAGTACGGGTGTATATCAGGCGTGACCGACCTCTAGAGCGGAGGTGGCATGACATGTCTAGCTATCAAGTTCCACCCCTGGTGTGTGCCGGTTTAGGCATATTTCACCAATATGGGTGTATATCATACGTGGCCAGCCTCTAGAGCAGAGGTGTTGTGGTATGAGTAGCTCTCGCCGCGAGACCACTGGACGTACCGACTAAGCTTCACTTTATCCTTTCCATCACCTTTTCACAGCAGCGCCGCGCGGCAACCCTAATTTCTTTTTCACATTTTCTTCATTGGCCGGGAGGAGTTTCACTTCACGCGCGGCATCCGAAGAGTCTTGCCAGCGGCGTCTTAACACCAAGGTTAAACTGGTTCAGGCATTTCGCCCGATATGAGTGCACTTAGGACGTGGTCGACTCCCAGACCAGAGGTGCCGTGATTTGAGCTGTCATGACCTCGAGACAACTATTTACTTCACTTAATCCTTTCTTTCATCTTTTCCACAATGGCGCCGCGAGGCAACCCCATTCGCACCTTTCCTCACTGGCCGAGAGGAGCCCCACTCCACGCACGGCAGGTGAAGAATCTCCCAGCAGCGGTAGATGAGCTACCAAACATGACTCACATCTACCCGAAGCGCCTGGTTTTCATGCGCCAGATTTTCACCTTCGCCCCTTCTCTTGTCAGTTTGAACAATTCTGCCACGAGAAGGCCAGGAGCTGGACTTGACTGTCAGATGCTATTTGAGACGCACGCCTTGGAGACATTTCATTGGAGTGGAGAGCGTATCCCCCACCCCACCTCCGGCTATAACAATCCTCATAACTACATTGGTTATGACCAAGATAATAGAACAGAGGATACAAACATTCATAAACTACTGCTTGTTGAGGATTTTAAACATTAAATGGCAAGACAAGATCAGGAACGAGGAGGTCTGGAAAAGGGCAGGATAAGAATCTGTGAACCTACAAATCACGTCAAAGAAACAGAGGTGGATTGGCCACATTCTGAGGAAACCGAACACCATCACAACATAGCAAGACAGGCACTGACATGGATGTATAAACTAGGGAACATGTAGGCATACAAACGTCAGCCAAAGCTTAAGGACATCCTCGTCCACAGCCACTTGAAGCAGAGCCCTACATATGTTGACACCAGAAAATGTAACCACCCCCGCTGCGTTACCTGCCCGGTAGTCTGGGAAACGAAAACGATCACCTTTCCCAAAACTATCCTCACTCTTCATGAGGGATTCACATGCGAGTCCCGTAATGTGATACGTTTGCAAAAGATGCAGGATAACGGATATTGGTGAGACAGGCCTCAGATTAGGGGATAACATGCAAAAACATCTGTACGACATCGCCCAGCATGCTTTAATACCATTCCCAAATCATTTCAATGGCCCCAACCACAGAGACAAATATGATTTTCTGGTAACAGCCATCAAACAATGTCACGCAGATGACACAAGCCGCCTGACGCTTGAGAACCGCTGCATTCAATATTATGGGACGCTGGAGCCACATGGGTTAAACTCGCTGTTCAGCTACACTTAACATTCTCTTCAATCATTATAGTACCTCTCCACTAAGCTCCACCACTTCTTATTTGTCAAACCTCCTCACAGCATCACTTTGCAACCCCTCTTCCCTAATCATCTATTTAAACTTCTGGCTAGGTTAACATTGTATCACTCTCTCTCCCCTCCCCGGTTCCCCATCCACCACCCCCAGTTACAACCCACCGACAGCATGTCACAGGTCTCCATTTAAACAGTCTCCACGTTCTACTAAATCCATTCCTGACACACACCGCCGGACAAGCCACACCTTACAATTTACAGCTAAGTACTCTATTCAATTTTAAAATTTTTGTTTTAATAGTATTCATGTGAATCTATACTTTACCTCCTCTCTGTATTTCTTCGTCCTGAATGTTTTTGTACGATTAAGATTCAGGCCGAAACGTCACAACTTTGTAGCTGTTAAGTAATAAAGTTGTTCCTACATTTTTCCTAGTTTATACATTTTGGTATCACAGCTTTACTACAGTGCTTCGTGTATAGTTATATGGTTATGCACTAATTATTGTGTGGCACTGACATGGAATTCTCAAGGAAACAGAACACGAGGAAGACATAGACTTACTTGGGGAAGAGAAATTAAGACAGTGTTCAGAGACAAGGGATACACATGTAATGAAGCAGACAATAATTCCAAGAACAGGAATGACTGGAGAGTCTTTATCTGTGGCCTATGCTCCCAAGGGAGTGAAAGGCGGTGATGATGATGATGACGACGATGATGATGATGATGATGATTGAGAAGACTTAAGACGATAACAAACAGAAGAGCAGATCTTAGAACACCGAGTTTGAACACACAAAGAGAACAAGGGGCAATGTTTTCTGATTGAAAAAACCATAACGTATGCGCAGCACAACACTTCCGGTGCGAAGTCCAGCTGCTAGTCTTCTAAGCAAGGGAATGTATAAAGTTCCAGACATGCGCAGTGAAAATAGAGCACCGACATAAGAAATTCCAGGCATATGAATCTTGTTGGCCTTGACTCAATGACTCATTCATATTTTAAATTGTAGCCAAATATGAAAGTAACAAATATCCATTTCCTGTAGAGAAACCGGCTAGCGTAGTGGTTAGAGCACTCGTCTAGCAACCGAATGGTCGAGGGTTCGAATCTCTCCAGCTGAGAATCTGTTGTAGTCTTGACTAAATTCACACTGAAAGTTTCCACGCACCTCTGCGGCTTTCCTAATACCAGGATCCGTCACTGCATTAGAACTTTAGATCCTCGCAGGTACCTCAAGGGATGGATTGAACTCGGGAAGGTTCCTTGCTGTGCAACATTGAGTAAATTTATGTTAGAGAATGGGCAAACCTGCCGTGTCACTAAATGACATTTTGATGACGACTACTACTACTACTGGGTGTCTGAGTGGCGAAGTGGTTAGTGCACTGGTCTCTCATGGCGAAGGTCGGGGGTTCGCTTCCGGCCGGAGGCACCCCAGTCACCAAGGTGTAGAAATGGGTACCCTTCTTCTGGAGTTGTGGAAGGAAAGGCGACCAGGCGTGATACTGACCATATCACCCTCTAGTATGCTGACAGGTCAAGGAAAATATGGGACTAACACCATATCCCTATGTGCCTCTAAGGTATGACAGGATTACCTTTACCTTTTTTTTACTTTTTTACTACTACTACTACTACTCTACTACTACTACTACTCTACTACTACTACTACTACTACTACTCTACTACCACTACTACTACTGCTACTACTACTGCTACTACTGCTGCTACTACTACTACTACTACTACTACTACTGCTGCTGCTGCTGCTGCTGCTGCTGCTGCCGCTTACTAGTCCATACAATACACCAGTTGTTAACGTTAGCATTTTGCAAATAGAGGTGAGAAGGAAATGCAGCCCGGATTGACCTGTTCCGCATTCAGCCCCAAGGCCAGATATTCTCCCATCAAGCTTAATTTCACAATCTACGTTGATTCAGCGTACAAAAATGCCATGAACTTAAAACACGAAATTGACAAGCAGAAAAAAAAAACACCCATACACCCACACACCCACCCAGAGTTAAACTATTAAAAGCACACGACTGCACTATTCTCAGTTGCCCGGCCGCTGTGACCTCCACAAGATCAAGGCACCAGGCGATCAAAGCCTAAAGCTCTCCAATAATGGAGGTCGCCCCCGGTACGTGGCCGCCGAGGGCTCCTGTTTATTTGCCAAAGCTTAATGAGCCAGGTGCAGTACCCCTCGTGAGCACGTGGGAAAGTCGCGTCCATTTGGTTAAACACTTGAAGTTACTTCCCCTTTTATTCCAATTACTTGCACGACCAGGCATGAGAAGATAAGTTCTTTCCCCTTTTGATAATTTACATAATTAACTTACCACCAAAGGGCCGCTATCCAGGGAGTTGGGGAAAAGACAAAACAATAATTCATATCCATGAGGAAATAATACAGGAAAATTTAAAGGAAAACTAAAATACCTCCCTGTACGGGAACCTGTATATAGACATACATTTCTGTTCTAAAATGTTTTTGTCTTTAAAAGATATTAGAATCTTAGACAAAGTGGGAAGAACTTTATAAACAGAATCTTGGAGAAAGTTGCAAAGACGGTTATATTTTGAGTAAAACTCACAAGAAAATGCCAAGAAGTCTCTATTAGAATATCAGATAAGGTGGTGCAAGAAACATTTTATTACAATATCAGAGAAAGCCACAAGACGAATCTCAGGGAAAGGGACAAGAGGTTTGTAAGAGAATCTCAAAGTGTCAAAGACGCTTGCATTAGACCTCAGAGTAAGTGGCAAGAAATTTACTTTAGAATCTCGGAGAAAGTGACAAGACATTTATATTAGAATCTCAGAGAAAGTGACAAGATATTTATATTAGAATCTCAGAGAAAGAGACAAGACCTACATATTAGAATCTCAGAGAAAGAGACAAGACCTACATATTAGAATCTCAGAGAAAGTGTCAAGACCTATAATATATAGAATCTCAGAGAAAGTGACAAGACATTTATATTAAAATCTCAGAGAAAGTGACAAGACATTTATATTAGAATCTCAGAGAAAGTGACAAGACATTTATATTAGAATCTCAGAGAAAGAGACAATACCTATATATTAGAATCTCAGAGAAAGTGACAAGACATTTATATTAAAATCTCAGAGAAAGAGACAAGACCTATATATTAGAATCTCAGAGAAAGTGACAAGACATTTAAATTAGAATCTCTGAGAATGTGACGAGTCGTTTATATTAAAATTTCAGAGAAAGGTATGTTTTCTTTGCAAATCGAGAGTAAAAAAAGCCAGACATAAACGTGGAATTCTTGCAAGATGCGCTACGTGGTCGAGTGGTTAGAGCATTATATGTTAGTGGCCAGTGGAAGACTTTTGTTATGGAATGCGCTGTGTTTGATTTACAGACTTAGTACTCTCATCTTTCCTTCTTTCAGATCTAATGAATTGTCTGAACCGATAGAGATGTTAACGGCAGCACTGTTCTGTATCATCATCATCATCGACTTTCACTCCCTTGGGATTATAGACCACGAATAAGGGCTCTCCAGTCATCCCTGTTCTTGGAATTATTCTCCGCTTCCTTCCATGTGTATCCCTTGTCTCTGAGCACTCTCATAATTTCTCTTCTCTAAGTAAGTCTAGTTCTTCCTCGATTTCTATTTGTTCTATGCTACTGATGCACATATGAACGAGATATTGTTAGTGCCCATATGCAGTATTTTTTTGTCATTTCTCTCTCTCTCTCTCTCTCTCTCTCTCTCTCTCTGAACCTTAAGTGCCCAGGGCACATGGGGCTTCCGCAAGGATTTTCCACAAATGCCTGTCCTTTGCCTTTTATTCCACTCTTGCTCAGGTGAGCTCTCTATTGCTCAACTTCCTCTCTTTTGTTCTTCTCCATGTCTCTTTTGGTCTACCCTTACTTCTGTTCCCCTGTGGTGTCCATCTTAGTGCTATTTTTGGTAGTGAGTTGTCAGTCATTCGGAGCACATGTCCCAACCATCGCCAGCGCTTGTCATTCCAGTACGCGAGAATCCAAAGTGAGCAGCATGATGCTAGGAGTCCATTTTCTATCCCTGAGCCAATAGGAGCCAGGAAAAGCTTTGAGGCCCCCACTCAAGCCTGGAGAAGACGGCCGACTTCGTCAGCGCCACAGGGCTGCAGATTTAGCGTAACCAAACTTCCTCAAACGCTGAAGAAGAAGAAGAAGAAGAAGAAGAGCCAGAAACCAAAAATTCTGCATGTGAGTGGACTGTGGTTTATCTTGCCACCATCAAACCATCCACCTTCGCCGTGACAGTCCAGAGAGTTATCAACGTCATCACGCAAGCGTCCTTGATAAAGACATGGGCAAATTCGGCAACAAGAAGATAAAACAGTCAGTCAGTACCTTGCATGCCCCTTGCGGAACTTTTCCTCCCTAACAGCTCTCCTGTAGGCCTCTCGGTTGTAAGCAAGATGCCCTGTTGCTGTTGCATCCATTTACAGAATATCAACAATGTCTTGCAGCCATCTTCGCCGTGGTGTTCTTCTTTCTTTTTCCAATTATTTACCATTCCAAGACGGTATTCTCTAAAATATCATGACGTTTAATGTGTCCAAAATATCATCATCATCATCATGTGCCGTGCCGACTGGCGTTGGCTATTATGCTTCTCCAGAGTACCCGATCCTTCATGCAGGCCATCAGTTCAGTTAGTGATCTCCTCTCACACCATCCCGTCAGACTGTCCAGTATCATTTTTCTTGGTCTTCCTTTTGATCTTCTTCCTTCTATTTTTCCTGTTGTTATAATATTTTCAATGCCCCCTCTTCTCATTGCATGTCCTATGAAAGTACATTGTCTCTCTCTTATCTTTTTGACAATGTTTTTTGTCTCTCCAGCTCTTCTCATACATTCTTCATTAGTTATTTTTGCTGTCCAGGGAATTCGCAACATTCTTCTAATAAATATACTGTCCAAAAAAGAAACGCATAACTACTGATGACCTTATTTTAGCCATACATTTGACATTCTATAGCTTTTTAAATTGAAGGAATAAAATGTTCAAATTGCACACAATTATACCTAATGGTCTAAACACTCACTTGACATTTTCTTGCATCTGTGTGACGAGAATTTGTTAGTCCCAGGGGTTCTCAAGTTAGTATGGTGTGTGGCCTCCGCTTGCATCGATCAGCGACTGGCATCTCCTGGGCATAGATGCGATCAGATGTCTGATATGTGCCTGTGGGATGGTTGCCCACTCTTCCTGGTGTGCTTGCCACAGATCACGAAGATTGGATGGAGAAATGTTTCGGCGACAAACACGCCTTTGCAGCTCATCCCATAGGTGCTCGATTGGATTCATGTCTGGACACAGGGATGGCCAGGGAAGGGTGAGAATGTTGTTGGCAGTCAGTAGCTATGTGGTGAACCGTGCAGAATGGGGTCTGGCGTTGTCCTGTTGAAACACTGACCTTTGCGCAGCTAAAAATGGAAGGACATGGGGTTCGAAGAATTTCAATGACGTATCGTTGCGCATTCAAGCCTCCTTCATTCTGCACCACTGGATTCCTATCGTTGAAATTGATCATTCCCCATACCACTACACCTCCACCACCGTGCAGCGGAGCTTCATCAACGCAATTTTGGGCAAAACGTTCATTTGGCCTACGGTAGACACTTCTCCGCATATCATGGCGGTGCAACAAAAAGGAAGATTCGTCACTAAACCAGATACGTCTCCACTGATTTGTCAATTGTCCAGGGCCAATGCTGGTTGGCCCAAACAAGTCGATTTTGACAATGGCGTCTCGTTAAGACATGACTTTTGTGAGGTCGTCGTGTCACCAGTCCAGCTTCATGCAGTCTATTCCGGACAATTTGATCAGACACACGACATCCTGCAAGCAATGACTGGGCACGAGGAAGCTGTTGTAAACCTGTTTCTGAGGTGATGAACTAGAATAAAGCGATCATCAGCTGCTGTTGTCACTCTGGGTCGTCCACTGCGGTGCCGGTCTTCAGCTGAGCCAGTGGCTTGGAAACGGTGCCAAAGTCGACTGATTGTACTCTGCTGCACGTTTAAATGCCTGGCATCCTGACCGACTTTCGCCTACTTACAGGCAACCAACAGCAATATTTCGTAAATTTTGCAACAGACGCGCCAGAATTGTCTGCTTGAAAATTAACTGAATTTGTTGTGTAACCTCATCCTTTTATACGGTTTTATTTGCGTGGGAAGTGAGTTGTGCTCACCACAAAAATCACTTTCCCATAAACGCAACGTGAGTTATGGTAAAGAAATGCGTGATTAGCAAGGGCAGCTACTGCGTTCTGACTATACATGAGAATAACAAAATTCACGCTAAATCATGGACCTGATATCTTGGTGACAATTTTTGGTTTGGTGTGAGATACCCGGGAAAAAATGTTTGTCATAACATATAGAACAAAGACGTTTACGTAAGCTACGCGTTTCTTTTTTTTTTTTGGACAGTATATTTAAGTTTTTTCGGTTTAATTATCCTTCGTAGTCAACCTTCTTCAGTATTAAGTTCTTGTAGTATGGATATATTTGTTCTTTTGTGTGTCCATGATATTTGAAGAATTCTTCTGTAGCATTTACATTCAAAAGCATTTATGTGTTTTTCAGATGTTTTTATTAAGCGTCCAGGTCTCACAGGCATACGTTGTGATGGGAAAAGATGCATGCCGTTAAAAGTCTTATTTTTGTCGTTCTGTCTGTTCCTCTCCACAGCTTCTTTAGCTGTTTTACTAAAAAGATAAATAGAGGTTTGTAATCTGATTGTAATCTAACGTATTACGTTAACAAAAATAAAGAAAAGGCAATCATCATCTGCTGGGCATGTTTTGCATCGAGAGAAACTGAAAAACATCTGCAAAACTGAGGGCAGAAGAGGCAGAGAATGACCGAGGGAGCAGATGTTAGAAGTCCTGACGCTGGGGCATGGAGAGAAATCAGCAACAGATTTACTCAGAAACGTCAAGGACCGAGATTTGTGGAGGAGTACTACAGGAACTGATAACTTAAACTTGTGCAACATAGCATCGAAACTTCTGCATTATCTCTCCTAAACAAAAGAAACGATGTAAAAAAACACACACACACACACCCAAAACCACCCATTGATATCAGTTCAGATCTTCTTTTCGTATAAGAACTGCCCGACCAGTGATGGTTTAGTGATCTTTGATAAGAAAGAAATCTCCTTAGGGATAACTGAATGAAAGAGCGATAAGAACTCCTTTGATCTGGGACCTCCATTGTTGTCTATGCGACTCATAAATTTATCGATGGATTTATGTTACCGGGCACCAACTCTTCTGTTGCTGAGCACACGAGAAGCATAAATTTCATGTCAGGATTTGGGGGTGGGGTGGGGTGGGGTGGGGTCATCATCATCATCATTATCATGTGCCCCGCCGACTGGCGTTGGCTATTATGCTTCTCCAGAGTACGCGATCCTTCATGCAGGCCATCAGTTCAGTTGGTGATCTCCTCTCACACCATCCCGTCAGATGTCCAGTATCATTTCTCTTGGTCTTCCTCTTGATCTTCTTCCTTCTATTTTTCCTGTTGTTATAATATTTTCGATGCCCCCTCTTCTCATTGCATGTCCTATGAAAGTACATTGTCTCTCTCTTATCTTTCTGACAAGGTTTTTTGTGTCTCTCCAGCTCTTCTCATACATTCTTCATTAGTTATTTTTGCTGTCCAGGGGATTCGCAACATTCTTCTAATAAACCACATTTCTGCTGCTTCCAATGATTTTTGTGCAGACTTGCCTATTGACCATGATTCACTTCCATATAACAAGATAGGTCCAATATAGCATTTTAGGACTCGTTTTCTAACATTCATTGATAAAGGGGTGGGGTGGGGGGTATAATTCTTATGATACTGAGCATCTTTCATCTCAATGTTTCCTCTGTCCTCTAAGGTAATGATGTTGGACGCACGTGAATGAGTAGATAATATATACCTGCAAGGCAAGGAGCACCAGAATACACTCTTACTCGCTGTCAGTTAACAAATCAGTGTACATTAATTGAGTTTGAAAAAAAAATAATCCGTCCGATATCCCGTTTATTGAGTCCACATTTGAGACGGGAGTGAGCTAATTCGATTGTTTTTGCCTTGTCTTGTCTCATTCCCCATCTCAGTGTTGAGGGGGACAGACGTCTTGACAGAGCTCGCGATGTGCTTCATATAATGAGAAATGTAAGGTTTCTGTAATTTTCTCTCTCCATCTCTTGCACTGACGGGCCCTGCCTGTCCACTTGAAAGATATGGCAGGTAACAGAGAAAGGGGCCGAAATTCGATTCAAAATTTTTTTTTTAAAGTTGAACAGAAAATAAACGAAAAAAAGAAGCACCTAAAAAATTAATGTAGTCTCCCTAAACTAGTTCCACCAGCCATTGGCCAGGAACTGGCCATTGTGCTACACGCTACACCAATCATTTACACACAGCACGTGATCCAGACAGGAAGTGGAAACTACTTCCGAAGTCCCATTGCAAGAGGTTCTATTTGGGGCTGCCAGACTCAAAAAAAAAAAAACAACAGAAAAATCAGAACTTACACTCAAACGCAGGTCTTTGAGAGGAAGTTTGTAAGACTAGGGCAAAAGCATTTCTCTCCTTCTTTATGTCTTATGTTCAGCCATTTTATTTTCTTCCACGAAATCTCCAACCTTATAACAGAGGAAGCCCGTCTTCCGCATCTGCCCGACCCCCCTCCCCCCCCCCCCAAACCACCACCACCTTTCTTGGACCTGCACTCACTTTTGATCTAACCGCACCTGAAGTCTAACCAAGCGTCACGCCCCAGCAGTACCTGGACGAGATCCAAGAGCTGATATTGCCTTCCTCGTTCCCACGAACATCGACATCAATCTCTCTCACAGACTCCGGCAGTTCGTTTCGGGTTTTCAGCGTCACCGTAGGGCTCCTCTTATAGGCGGGTCTGGGGTCTTGCTAGGGTCCTTTGCCTGAATGGATGCGGTTGTGTAGCCGGCAGCTCTGGATGATGTGACATGGAGTCTGTTGCTCTTTTCCACAGATATGTGGGTCCTTTTGGTCAGTTTTCAGCTTCTGGTGCAGATGGTGTCTCAACCCTCAATGCCATGTTCTCGGTTGGAAGACTTGGTCATTCACTGCGTGTTTATAATATTCGATAGTCTCGTCTAATTCACTGCGTGTTTATAATATTCGATAGTCTCGTCTAATTCACTGCGTGTTTATAATATTCGATAGTCTCATCTAATTCACTGCATATTTATAATATTCGATAGTCTCATCTAATTCACTGCACGTTTATAATATTCGATAGTCTCATCTAATTCACTGCATGTTTATAATATTCGATAGTCTCGTCTAATTCACTCCAATCCAGACGGGCGTTAAAAAAATCACTTCTTATAAATTATTTCTAAATTATTTTATGTATATTTCCATGTATAACGCATTATTATCTTCTAGTTCCATGTATAACGCATTATTATCTTCTAGTTCCATGTATAACGCATTATTATCTTCTAGCTCCATGTATAACGCATTATTATCTTCTAGTTCCTCGTAAAGCGCATAAAACTATGCCTTATCATATTATAAAATGCTTTTTTTTTTCAACAAGAACACTTCAGGACAGAGAATGGCACAAACATTCTTACAGTCAGACTAAGACGGGAAAAATACCGAAAGCTCTGAATCCAGCATTTATGGACTCTCACTTCCACATACATTGTCTGCATCGTGCGAGTACATTGTCTGCATCGTGCGAGTACATTGTCTGCATCGTGCGAGTATATCTCCCTTCAACATGCTAGTCAAATATCAGAACAAGATTCCATATTTATAATGTTCTGAATGCCCATACAAAGTTTACATCCACATCCATGACCATATCCAGCAGCATATGCCTGGTAAGACGGGGGTGTGAAGTGTTACTGCCTTCACATTTCTAGGCCACTACAGTGTTTTCAGGTAGGGATGCCAGCACCTACCCTCTCTGCCTTCTGTTTTCCTAGGCAAACCGCAGGAACCAATTTCTTGAGGCTCTATTGACCCCGATGCCAATCCGCCCGATTTAAATTCCGCCTCAAGTGTGAAATTGAACCGGAGACATTCTGATCGACAGGCAAGTGCATTAACCACTACACCATCAGGGTATTACCAGTTCACAGGACACAAGAATACATTTATATAAAGAAAGCTTAACGAAATCCACAGGGCAAGCAACAAGGAACATTGGTAAGTCAGAGACGTGAACATCCAAGTACTATCTTCAGCCTCATGAACCGGTTATAAACCAACAACTCACAGACCTCTAGGAGTCATACCTAACGGTTATAAACCAACATCTCACAGACCTCTAGGAGTCATACCTAACGGTTATAAACCAACAACTCACAGACCTCTAGGAGTCATACCTAACGGTTATAAACCAACATCTCACAGACCTCTAGGAGTCATACCTAACGGTTATAAACCAACAACTCACAGACCTCTAGGAGTCATACCTAACGGTTATAAACCAACAACTCACAGACCTCTAGGAGTCATACCTAACGGTTATAAACCAACAACTCACAGACCTCTATGAGTCATACCTAACGGTTATAAACCAACAACTCACAGACCTCTATGAGTCATACCTAACGGTTATAAACCAACAACTCACAGACCTCTAGGAGTCATACCTAACAGTTATAAACCAACATCTCACAGACCTCTAGGAGTCATACCTAACGGTTATAAACCAACAACTCACAGACCTCTTAGAGTCATCCCTAACAGTTATAAACCAATAACTCACAGACCTCTAGGAGTCATGACTCAGGCGAGCCCCCCCCCCCCCCAACCTCAGCTTAGAACGTCAGAAATGCTTGCATAAAGGAGAGGTGTGGGTGGTTCTTCTCTGATGATTTGAGGAGTTGTGTTGTTGTTTTGTTCTCTACAACAGACCTTCCTGGCTATCAATTTCCTGCCGTTAACAGAACTCAGACTTCAATCCGAAAACGGCGTACACTGAGCATGTCTCTAAATCTGACACACACAAAAACTTACACTAATCAACACTTCTTTGGAGTATGACAATCAACTGCCAACATATCGCCTTTGAAGAGACTGCTTGTTTCTTTCTAAATTTAAATTTGCGCTCGCTTTCAAAAGGTTTTAAACATAACCGGAAATTGTCCAGCATCCGGAATGGAAACCTATTTATATCATATTACCTCTACTTCTAAAAATAGCAGAATCCTCTCTGAGGTGGCAATGCTCTGAAGGCAATAAGAAACACGTGCTAGATTAATGGCAATGGCTGATATTAACGTTCATTTGACGTTTGTGCGGGCGGAGGAACATGGAGGTGCTTCGGTTATTAAGGAATTGCGCGAGGAATATTCAAATTTCCAAATGAAATATTCATCCGAGTCGCGACCTAGTTTGTCAAAGATTGACAACATCTTGAAAGATTAATACGTTATGTAATTGCCAGGTTGTATCCAGGAAACAGGAATGTGTTTATTGATGATACATCTTGTCCGCAAGGAAATTTGTCGAAAAGAAAAACAAAACAAGGAAGTAATTTGGAATATTTAAGGATCGTTTTCATCTCTTAAATATAATACTTTTATTTTGGTTGTTAGAATCTTCAGCTGAACTAAATATATAACCAATATTTACGGCATGTTACGCGGCAAATGATAACGAAATGTTGCAGCTTCTAAAACAGCGGTTCTCATATTGGGCAGTATCGTCCCCCTAAGGTCGATGAGAAGATCCTAGAGGACGGTAAAGGAAATGAAAACGGAAAAGGGACATTAGAACCAGCTGAGTGAGATAAGTTTGTGGGACGCTCTGGAAGCTGTCTGGGAAGGAAAGGGACAGTAAGAAAGGAACTCGGTTTAATAATTGATATGTGGTACTGGTTTTGAAAAGTTGCCTGATTTTCTTTGAAGGAAGTGTTTAGTTAAAAGGTTTATTGAACTGTACCCGAAGACAGAGTGCCGGAGAAAGCGGAACGGTTAGAGCGCCGGTGTTTTACGGAAAGATTTGTGGTTCAGGTCTGACCGAAGGTGTGCCAGTCACTTTAACTGTACAACGAGAGAGGCAGAGAGAGAGAGAGAGAGAGAGAAATGAAACGATATGCGAAAAGAAGAATGGAAAGTTATACTATATAAAGAATGGAAAGCTGTGTTATATAAAGAATGGAAAGCTGTGCTATATAAAGAATGGAAAGCTGTGCTATATAAAGAATGGAAAGCTGTGTTATATAAAGAATGGAAAGCTGTGCTATATAAAGAATGGAAAGCTGTGTTATATAAAGAATGGAAAGCTGTGCTATATAAAGAATGGAAAGCTGTGTTATGTAAAGAATGGAAAGCTGTGATGTATAAAGAATGGAAAGATATGCTATATAAAGAATGGAAAGATATGCTATATAAAGAATGGAAAGATATGCTATATAAGGAATGGAAAAAAATGCAATATAAAGAATGGAAAGATATGCTATATAAAGAATGGAAAGATATGCTATATAAAGAATAGAAAGCTGTGTCTTCTTCTGTCTCTCTCTCTTTCTTTCCCCCCATTATCACTCTATTTAAACCAGCGGTTCTCAACCAGGGGAGACTTTCCCCCCTCCCCTGGGCTTATTTTACAGGTGGGCGGGAGCGGGTTGGGACTCACAGACTGACAGACTCAGACTATTGGAATACTGATATAAAATTGTAGAAAGTCAGTGTTTCAACAGTTTGAGTCTGCTAGTATGTGGCCCCAATCTGGAAATGCTAAACTTCTCCTTTGGTAAGCGAGGGGAGGTTGAAGGGGCGGCGGCTGGGTGGGGAGGGGGAGGGGAGATTCCTCACAGGCGGAGACACCCCTGCTTTAAGCTGTTGCGTTGTTCAGCTTACAACAACTACTACAGCTTTCATTTCTGGGAGGAGCTCCGGCGGCAGCTGTCATCCACATCCACTTCTTCAAAGATTTTCTCGAAGCTCCTCTTATTTTTTTTTTCTCTTCCCACCATATTCTGAGAGCCCTTCTATAACATGCCATCTGAAACAAAACAAACAAAAAAATCTTTCTTATGTCACTAAGGGTTGTTCACAAAGTTATGAATGGAATAGATAACTGTATGTCATCAGAGTAATGGGCATTTTGGTAACTGAAACACTTAACCATTTATTATAGCAGTTCCCAGCTCAGTGCTCGCCTTTCCGTCACTGAGCGAGCCGCAGCCTTCGTTCCAGCGACAGCAGAGCGGTTTCTAGAATATGTTTCAAAGAAAGGATACGTTTTTTTTTAGGACAGACATTTTGCTATATGAAGGTTTCAGTTTTGTTAGCTGAACTGTTGGGCGTTCGGTTTAATAATCTAGTTGTAACGGGTTCAAATCCCAGTCGTGTATTTTCTTTTTTTTTAATCTGGTACCACCACACCAAAAAAGCCCTGGGGTCCACCTAGGCTCTATAACCCGGTACCAGAGAAGTCTGGGGAAGGTAGATGCGGGCCAGGCTAGATACGGACCACATCACGCTTTCACGTGTCGATGGAAATACGAGGCTAGCACCGTATCCCCCAGCGTACCTTAATAGCACGGAAACGGGGATTTTACCTTTTCCCTTAAGAATTACAGTTGATTACGTGCAAGTAAGAGGTGGCTGCGTAGTCTTCGGGGGGGGGGGGGGGGGGGGTAAAACTTCGCATACATAAGTTGTCGGGGATCGCGGTTTGAATCCCACCAGACGTGGCACGGATCTCTTTTCGTGAATCATCCAATAATAAATTATCTAGGTCTCTAAATAAATCTGCGTGCACTGTCTCGCACGTTTAAAAGCCTTTGGCAGTTGGGAATCTAAAAAACAAAAAAACAAAAAACCCAAAAAAACCCAACCCAGTAGGCCAGACTGCCGCTGTCAAAGGGCAAAAGTCCTAGGAAAATTACAGCAGAAACTGGGGCTGATTTTGGCAGTGTCTTTGTTGATTACTACACCCGCTCTGACATAGTAACCGAAAGAGCCAGGCAGTCATTTTCATGTCCCTTGCCACTGCTGGCGATATTCTTCGGATGCCGCTCGTGGAGTGAAACTCCTCCCGGTCAATGAAGAAAATGTGAAACAGCGATTAGGGTTGCCGTGCGTCGCCGATGTGAAAAGGATAAAGTGCAGCTTTATCGGTATGTCCAGTAGTCTCGCGGTGAGCGCTACTCCTATCACGGCACCTCTGCTCTAGAGGCTGGCCACGTCTGATATACACCCATACTGGTGAAATATGCCTAAACCGGCTAGACCAGGGATGAAACTTGATGGTTACTCATGTGACGGTACCTCTGCTCTAGAGGTCAGTCACGTCCTAAACACGCCCATACTGGGATAATACGCCTAAACTGGCTCAACCCAGAGGTGAAACTTAATAATGGCGAGGATTCGTCCTCCTGAACAAAAGCTCTGTTCTTGTCACAACTAGGAAGGGTAGCGGCCACGACAACAAAATGCTGAAGTCGGACCAGTGCAGTCTAGATAGGCAACCACCTCTCACCCGGCGGAGATGTATGCGTATCCTAATCACGCTGAGGTTTTCCGGTGAGAAAGTCCAACGCTGGACTGAATGGGCAACCACCTCTCACCCGGCGGGGATATGCTGATATCCAAAACATGTCGAGGCTTTCCGGTGAGAAAGTCCAACTCTATATTAAACTGGTGCAACGAAAACCACGGTGTCACGCAAATTCAGGCCCAAGCTCGCGATACTATGAACCTCTTGTGATCCTCTCGGGGATCTCTTGTGGGCCCCTTGGGAACCACAGGGGAAACCACATGACACATCGAGGACCACAGGAGTAAAATCAGCAGGATCACGGGGCGAGCTTGGTGGTAGAAGCGAACGAAAAAATGAAGAAGAAGAAGAAGATAGATGTCCCTTACAGAACTTCGCCTCTCTAACAGCTCTCATGTAGGCCTCTTGGTTGTAAGCAAAATGCCTTGCTACTGATGCTAATCAGGATTAGATCCTACAGGATTGTGACACCAGAAAGGAAGTTAGAATTTGAATTGTAAAACCAACAATGACATTCAAGAATCTTGAGAACATATGGCATTCAAAAGTTATAAGCACAAAAACTAAGTTAAGATTATTCACTTCAAATGTAATGCTCACGCTAATTTATGCATGCAAAAGCTGGAAAACAACTAAAGAAATATTTTAAAAAAATTAGGCTGTATTGAAAACAAATGCTTAAGGAAATTACTGGGTATAAAGTGGAACGAATTCAAGAACAACGCAGAGATTAGACAGATGAGTAAACAACAACTTGTCTCATGGGTGATCAGAAAAAGAAGAAGGACGTACGAGTATGTCGGTCACGTGATAAGAAGAAACGATAAGAGAATCCCAAAATAAGCTATCAAGTGGAACACACAATGTCGAAGAAAAAGAGATCGACAACGCGAAATTCTAAAGAGGGCATTATTAAGAGAGGCCGATTTAGTGGGAATAACATCCCTTGATGAGGTTGAAAAGCTCGCCGAAAACAGGAAAACAGAAAATCTTGGCAAGCTACCATGCGAGCCCTATGTGACGTTTAACGGTGCGGGAAGGATGTAAGGATGTGAATTATAAGAATCCTACAAAACTGTGATCTTCCAGGAACAAATCCAGAGAAGCGAAAAGTGTTGAGTTCCAGGGCACCAGATACAAGATTAAATGGAAAAATTAAATCTAGGGGCAGAGAAGAAAAATAGATGACAAGTTCTGCTTTTGCAACAAAGAATATGATAACGTGGGCAAGACAGGAGATAAAACCTTGAAATGATGCACTGAACTGCCAACTCCTCTAGCAATAAATTAATTCCGGAATATTTGGTAAAAGTACTGGGTTTATTTGTGCGTTGTTGTTGTTGTCTTTTTTTTCTCTCTCTAAAAAAAAACTGGACTGTTCTAAGGGAATGTAATAACGATGTCACAAACATCAGGGACTCCAGGAGTCCCCGCTGGATATCGCTGAATGGAGAGATAAAAAAATCCCCAGAGTAAATAAATCTTTCAAGAAGTCCCGGTAATCACGAATTTTTGCGTCTTAAAGATGTATCATATGTCATGCTTTCATGTTTTTGATTTATCGAGAAAAAAAATAAAATATTCGGAATGCTGAATTCCAGAGATTTCCCATTTTCAGGGTTAACATGAATATCAAAACTCCCTCCCAATCAAGATTTCACCTGTCAACAAATTCAATTTAATTTCGACAGGGCAAAATATTTTTTTTGTGAGTCTTGTCTTTATTATTATCATCGGGGGTGGCAACTTCCTGTGGAACTGTGGGTAGAAACATCTCATTGGTCTGGAAGGAGGACAGCGTTCAGAGCGAGGCTGAAACTCTTCTTCGTGTTATTATTTCGTTATTTCACTTCTTGGCCCGGCCTGTCAGTTTTTCCAATACGGAAGAAGGCTTGGGGATGTTAATGGAGGATTTTCTTGTTCGTCTTTCTCTGAAGTTGCGTGTTATGTCTCGTTTATCTTTCTCTGAAGTTGCGTGTTATGTCTCGTTTATATTTCTCCGAAGTTGCGTGTTATGTCTCGTTTATCTTTCTCTGAAGTTGCGTGTCATTTCTCGTTTATTATCGTTTTTTCCTCATTAAAAAAAATTATATAATTATATACATATTTTTTAGTGTTCTACTTTTCTATACTTAAGATCTCCGAGCAGTTTTCTATACGTAAGATCTCCGAGCAGTTTTCTATACGTAAGATCTCCGAGCAGTTTTCTATACGTAAGATCTCCGAGCAGTTTTCTATACGTAAGATCTCCGAGCAGTTTTCTATACGTAAGATCTCCGAGCAGTTTTCTATACGTAAGACCGAGTGAAATGCTGTAATCCGTCGCAGAACTCTCTCTTCGTTTCTTCTCTCTCTCTCTCTCTCTCTCTCTCTCTCTCTCTCTCTTTCTCACACCCACCTCCACAGTATCTGTTTTCGGCCACCCTTAAAAAACGTGCCCCCTCTCCCGACCGAAGCCCTCAAAGTTTACTCTTAATAGAGGGAATACCCTCGGGCTCTGGAGAGATGCACCGGTTACCCTCCCCCCTCTCCTCCCATAGTTTCTCCTAGGGGCTCTGTCTACATGGAGCTTTCATGTGCCTCTCTACGCATTTCATTTACCACCGTATACATCTTTATACATACATCTTCTTGCTTATTACATATTTTATATTTTAAACTTTTCTGTGCCAATTGTTACAAATATGACTATTAACACTAAAATTTGTTTGCAAGAAGCAACATTGGCATTTCGGAAGTCACTGTGAAACTCAGAGGGCGAAAAGGAAAGAGAAGACAACAAATTGACTGAGTGGCAGTGGGAAAGAGAGAAGCTAACAGACTGGTGGAAATGGGATAAACCAAACGGCAATCGAAAAGAGAGAAGCCAACAGACTGGTCGAATGAGCTGAACCAAATGACAATGGAAAAGAAAGAAGCCAACAGAACTGGTCGAATGAGCTAACCAAGTGGCAATGGAAAAGAAAGAAGCCAACAGACTGGTCGAATGAGCTAACCAAATGGCAATGGAAAAGAAAGAAGCCAACAGACTGGTCGAATGAGCTGAACAAAATGACAATGGAAAAGAAAGAAGCCAACAGACTGGTCGAATGAGCTGAACCAAACGGCAATGGAAAAGAAAGAAGCCAACAGACTGGTCGAATGAGCTGAACCAAACGCCAATGGAAAAGAAAGAAGCCAACAGACTGGTCGAATGAGCTGAACCAAACGGCAATGGAAAAGAAAGAAGCCAACAGACTGATTGAATGAGCTGAACCAAATGGCAATCGAAAAGAGAGAAGCCAACAGATTGATGGAAATGGGCTGACCCAAATGGCAACGGTAAAGAGAGACAACTGAGTTGAATGGAAACTCCATGGAAAAGCATATAACTTGTTTAGTAAAAGAAAAATTATTATATTTGCGTTTCCACATTAGTCCAACCTCTTCCGTTTCATCTTTTAACTTACTTACATCAGGTATCATAACTCTGGCCCCTAGATGCAGATAAGCATTAAGTATATCAGTTCACGTGTGCCCCGTAAGTCTAACAGATGAAAACCACTAGCAAGTGTCTTATCATGGGGGCTTCCGTGAGATAAGCTGGTAAGTTAAAACAGGCAGGTTTAAAACAAGTAAGACAGAGCAGGTGCGATAAACAGGTACATTAAGCAGGTGTGGGAAAAGGGGTAAGAAAAGCAGGTAAGTTAACCGTGCAAAATAAACAAGTAAGTTTAAGCAGCGAGGTTAAACAGGTACGGCAAACAGGGGTAAATAGGTACGGGAAACGGGTAAATTGTACAAGTAAATTAAACGTATGACATAAAATAGGTAAAGTAAACCTGTTTATATTCTCCTTAAAGGGGGGTAGGGGGTAGGGTGATGACGCTGTCCGATTAGGCATTCATCGACCCATTGCTGACCAAGACCCTGTCCCAGCTCTCCGTTGGTACCACCAGTAACAACACTAGCCTGGCTAACGGGGACAGAGATCGCCTTAGTCCCCATGGTGGTGGAGTCTGCTAAAGAAGCACTGCATACTCCCCTGGCTTTTTAGCTGTACTCCGGGACTGAAAAAGTAGCCGCCATAACCCGCTCCCTCACCGATACGATGTTCTGCCTCAACACCTCCACAGCATCGGCTGCACAGAACACCAGTTCGCTGTACAGGGAGATAGCACAAGACAATGAATGAGTGAATGAATAATCTTTATTTTTAAAGGGTAAAGAATTGGGCACGCAGGCCTGTCTTACATTCTGCCCTTAAACAAGATAAGACAAGACACAACAAGGTAAGATAAGATAAAAAAGACAACATGAGACAAGACAAGACAATCTCCCTATTTCTCCCTGCTGTTTCTCTTTGTAGCTGCAGCCGTGATGATACTTTATTAAACACAGCCACCGTGTCGCACTCACGGCTGGGGAGGCGGTGAATACCGGAAGTGAGCCTTGTGACCCAATCCCAGACCAGTCCTGGCACCGCGAGCCACTCAGGCTAGATTCAAAAATAAAGTTAGGCAAAGTAAAAGGCCGCCCTACTTGGGCCAACGCTGCCATAACTCGTATCTAAAGTTCAAAGAGAAACCAGGGCCTACAACTCAGTGGCTGGGGCACCTCAGACGGGATTTCAACCACCTCCCCCACACACCTCGCGGAGCCAACCACTTTGCCACTCAAACACCTGCAGGCTGTATCAGGCATTAGGTTATTTTCACAAAGATGGCGCTCCGGTTCGCCTTGTAAACAGCTTACCAAAACTGGTAGAGCAACAGCCACAAAAGTGTTACAGTCAGCCCTCAGCTTTCTCTCTTACAGATTCCTCCACGTCAGATCTTATTTAGTAAGTCAATGGATATTGAGACTACGGTCAGGTAAACTGATTTAAAAATAGCAGACAAGAGAAAGCAGACAGAAGAACACATCCAAAAGAACACATAAAGAAGAACAAATCCAGAAGAACACATAAATAAGAACACAGCCAGAAAAACAGATCCAGAAACACATCAGTAAGAACACATCCAGAAAACACATCCATAAGAACACATCCAGGAGAACACAGCCAGATGAACACATCCAGAAAAACAGATCCAGAAACACATCAATAAGAACACATCTAGAAAACACATCCATAAGAACACATCCAGGAGAACACAGCCAAATGAACACATCCAGAAAAACAGATCCAGAAACACATCAATAAGAACACATCCAGAAAACACATCCATAAGAACATATCCATGAGAACATAGCCAGAAGAACACATCCAGAAGAATACAGCCAGAAGAACACATCAAGGAGAACATAGAGGAACACAGCCAGGAGAATATTTCTAATTCTGACTGCGTGGTTCTGGTGAATTCAATCAGTGTCTGTATGGAACAGTTGTCTATACTCCCAGTAATTTTAAATTGGAATAGCCGCTAATTCACTATTAAAAATTGTAAATTGGAATAGCCGCTGAAGAGATTTTCGCGCCTACCAAGTGTAAATTGGAAAAGCAGCTAAAGAGATCTTCTTGAAATTTTAAGTAAATGCAAATTGGAATAGCCATTAAAGAGATCTTCTCTACTAGCAAGTGCAAACTGGAATAGCCGCTAATGAGATCTTCACTACCCCAAGAAATGTGATCTGGAATAGCCGCTAAATAGATTGTCGATTCTAATAAATGTAAAGTGGAATAAGCGCTGAAAGAGGTCTTCACTATGGACTTCAGTGAATAGAAGCAGCAGTTAATGTGGGCTTTTATGTGTGCCTAAGAAGAGAATACCATCGTGGTTGTGATGATGATGATGATGGTGATGATGATGATGATGATGATGATAATGATGATGACGATGATGTTGGTGGTGGTTATGATGATGATGATGATGAACAACACCCAGACTATAGTAAAACATCAAGTGAACTTTGGTCACCTGGAAGCAAACCTCCCAGCGTCAGAAAAAAAAAGTCTTCCCATAAAAAAAAAACCGCATCACTCAACTCGCACGAACCTTTGGTATCACAAACATTTTTTTTCTCTTCTGATACTCGTACAAAACATTCATTTCGAGGCTCGTGAAGAACGACAACTCATGCTGTGAGAACCAGCGGGCGGTACCCGCATGCTTCTATTCCCGGGCGGCAGCCATTTTTCTCCATGTCTTCACAAAACTGGTCCGACTGTCATACCGGGGGTAAGATTTAAACTGGTATTAAATATCTTTTTTCCTTAATCCGCTGGAAGTTCTGGAAAACGCCGAAAACCTGCTCTGGGTGGTGCCAGCTCTCGAAATTCTCGGCATTTTTAAACGGTGCTTCATCCTGCAGGATTTGTTTGGTCTGGAAACGTGAAATACAAAAATAACAGAAACAAATATATGGCACTCGTGAGAGACAGATGATCACATAAGATACAGGATGATGAGGACGACGACGACGACGACGACGACCTGGGTACAGGGTCTTCCAGGTTGTGTTCTGAATTAAGAAGCGTGTGCAAATTTGAGTACAAATTGTTTCTTTGTTAAACTGGTTTTTTAAAATCAATTTCTAAATTAATCGTGTCTTGGAGTAGGAGCTCTCAAGCAGTAGGGAATTTCTCCTCTCTCCTCTCTCCCCCTCCCCTCCTCTCCCCAACCTGGGGTGGAATTTTAGGTTTTCAGGAAGGGGGATGGTGTCGAATGGAATTAGGATGACAGACTGAAACTTGTGGAACGCAACTTTTAAATCAGGCAATCATAGAAAATGGGGTGATGCGCGTGCGCGCGCGCGTGTGTGATGACATTCTGACATATGTTGCAAAAGAAAAAGAGTGCATTGAGCAAAATATGTTGAGAACCGTTGTTCTAAAGAGTCTGTATTCGCGTGTCTCCATTTTGTGCCCGTCTTTTGTTATCTCCTCCTTATATTTGCGACTTATCTATGTTTATCTGTGAGCTTTAATTGCAGCCCTTTGTGACGTTTAACGGCATGGGGAGGATGTAAGATGTAAGTACTGAGTTCAAGCCCCAGCATCGAGGTCCACCCCAGCCTCTAAAAAAAGGGGTACAAGAGAAATGTAGGAAGGTAAGTGCTGCCAGGCGCGATATTGCCCACATCAAACTTCCAGGTGTGTCTTGGAAATACGGGCCTAACACCTTATCCTCAGTATGCCTTAGTAACATGGAAACGTGAATTTTACCTTTTACCTTTTACCTTTTTTTAAAAAAATCTTTCTCTATAACCTTCATCTCTCAAGCGGAGGTCAATGATTCATGTCCAGCTTGGAGCCGCCTCAGTCAACCAAGCGTGAAAACGGGTACCCGGCACATCTTGGAGTTGGGGAAGTAGAAGACGACCAGGAATGGAGGTGAGAGCTTCATCTTGGCAGTGTGTCGACAGGTCAAGGAAGGTACTGGGCATCAACGGCATATCTCTGAGCGCCTCCATATGGTAGTAGGGTTATATGTGTTTTCTTCTTTTAAAGGGTAAACCATTGTCGTCTTCCGTATCTGTCTTACTTGCTTGTCTTGATGTTCAGATCGGCCGAGACAGTGAATTACTTTTGGTTCCTTGCAGTCTTTTCTCTGCCCTCCACTGTCTTTTGCCATTTATCTTTCAGGTGGAGGAGGAGGGGCAGACATGTCAGAACAGCCTGACCGCATGGCTTGGCAGAGCAGGAAAATAGTCGAACTGATTCGAGACACATTGGACCGAGCCTATTGACATGTCACTATCTGGTCTGAGATCTGATCTGATTCGATTCCTATAGTCCTGTGCCACTCTCTTTATTAATCGCTCTTGGGTTGCTACTCTATCAGATGATGGTTTGTTCCAAGATGCTCTGTTAACTGGCAGTTTATTCGAAGATACACCGTTAATTGTGTTGGTTTATTCCAGAATACGCCGTTAACTGTGTTAAGTTATTCTAGGACACACCGATAATTGTTAGTTTATTCGAGGATACGTTAAACTGTGTTAATTTATTCCACAATGTTCTGTTAATTATTAGTTTATTCCACGAACACCATTAATTATGTTCATTTAATCCAGAATGTAGTGTTAATTGTTAGTTTATTCCACAATGCACCATTAACTGTGTTAGTTTATCCCAGAATACACCATTAATTGTTAGTTTATTCTTCATATCGCGAATTACCTAATTTTTTGTCTCTCCTGTTTCTCCATCTGATGTCCGCTCTCCCTTCGCTTTGAAAATCGTGGCAAATCTTTGAATGTTGTATGAGATTAATAAACACAGAGGGGGGGGGGGGGGGGGAGGTTTACAAGAAATTTAGAGAGTTATAATTATATTGCTATTGCTGCAATTTCGGGAGTATAATTATTATCTTAGCTAGCGAGAAAGCGAGAAATGGTTTTAAAAAAGTATACACTGAGGTTGATGACTAAGATAAATGATGATAACTGGAGACACAAGGAAGTAATAAATAATGATTTGACCAGGAGAGTTAGGGCGTGGAAGCTTCGAAAATGTATATTAAGAAATTGATATTTTGATGTTTGTAAAATAGACAGGTTTAAAAAAAAGTGTCATAATATGCTTCTAAACTGAAAAAACGTTTGGGAGAAAATATGGTGGATCTTAAAAAGAAGCAGTCTTCCCAGGACATGTCCGCCCCCAAACGCGAAAGATGCCATAGACATACTAAACAAGCGCGAACAAGCCATCATATTCCAAACTAGGAGCAAGACACATACCCCCTGAATTCACACATACTCCCGGACAAGGACCGATGAAGCACTCATATGTCTACTATGTGATAATAACCAAGAAACAGTCAGACACTATCTACTAGGATATCCAGTACTCCAAAAAATGTATGACAGAAATATTTGTCTGAATATCCAGATATGGAAAATACATTATATACAAAGTTGATACAAGTAAATAAGACCCGTGGATACTTTGTCGTGACTTCGTACTGAAGAACAGATGCTGGATGGGAGAAGTGAAATGAAACCACACCTTAAAGCAGCACAAAACAAATCTGATTTATAGATAAGAAAAAAAAAGTTAAATCAAACATCTTTTATACGTCGGGATTAAGCAAAGAATTTTTTAAAAAGCTAAATCAAACATGTTTTATATGTCGGGATTAAGCAAAGAATTTTTTTTAAGTTAAATCAAAAATGTTTTATACGTCGGGATTAAGTACATAATGGGAAAAAAAGGCCTTGAATCTATAAATCGGTGGCCCCATCCCAATTCCTCTACCTGTTTCTTATTATGAACCCCTGTATGTGACTCTAAATTTTAATATAAAAGGCTTTAACGAGGAGCCGTTCGTAAGTACGGTTTATACGTAAATCAGACGTTCGTAACTCGGGGAACTGCCTTCAGAAACTAACGGAAAAACTACGTGGACGAAATTAAGAGGAAACGTCGATTCCGTGACGTTATCTCACCTGTAAGTGAAAAAAAAACACCCGCATAAAAACTCTCCCCCTCGAAGCATGGAGACTGAAGTGGAACGCACTGAAGCGGTTAAACCATTTACATTACTTCATAGGTACTTCTGAAATACAGCAGGCCAGGATCCGTGATGGATCCACTTGAAGACAAAGATTAGATAAAGCGGAAAAGATCGTGGTACTATCTGGGCCAGTAAAAGCTGGTAGCACCGGGCGTCCCCATAATATGAGCTTTCCATCGCTTGGAAAGATACGTAGATTCACCAGCCGGAATGAAAATGAACTAAGATGATGGTACATTAACAGCTTCAAGATTTAGCCAATTTTTTTATAATCTTCGGATCGCTTACGCTGGAACAGAGGAGGGGAAGGGGAGTTAATTCCCCTCCAGTTAATATTTTAACGCGCAGTGTCTAACTTCTTGTTTGCCCGCGCTTGATAGTTTGACCATGAAGTATATCTGGCGAAGCAAGCTATATAATACTTGAAGTACGCGGCGTTTAACAGATTTTTCAAACAGCGAAATTGATTCTCTTATAGGCTGTTATCATTTAAAACACATTTCTAAGCTCCCATGTGAGAGTTTAATCTCCCATTTGAAGGGAGAGCTGGTCCTCCCGCTGCAGATCGCAGAGCTACATGTATTTGTCCGAAGATGTTTTCTCTAAAACTTCCCGTCGCCACCTGCACTTGGGTCTTTTTTTTTCCCCAGCTTGGCACAACAAATCCCAGATTGATGTTAGCTAGCTCTTTACAGAAAGCCGAGTGAAGCTATTAAATAAAAAACCATATACTTTAACCAGTACATCATGCCTGGCCAAAGTACTGTGAATTCACTTACGTTATTTAACACGTCGGGGCAGTCATCTGCTTCGTGCATTAACAGAAATGGCAGGAGAGATGATACTTCTACGCCTTACAGCTCTGATACTTTAAGAAAAAAGCTACCAGGGTTGACCTTTTGTGGCCTATTTAGACGGCCACGACTGTAACTTAGTAATGCACCTGCAAATGGTTTGTTTTTTTTTTTACTCTAAAAGGTGTTACATGAAAAATTTACGCTCAGAATTCCTGGAGGGAATATACAGACAGTCCCCGGATAACGAAATGTCCGACTTACGCACATCGCGTACTTAAGAAGTGCCGAGGGTCCTGGAAATACGGGCTTAATATCGCATCCCAGCATGCATTCATGTCATGGAAACGAGGATTTTACCTCTACCGTTTAAATTACACATAATGTTTCAGAACTCATTCTTCTGTAATCTGTATCTTTCGAAGATGTCATGAATTTTCCATTATTAAAACATGGGAAAAAAATCGATCCGAATTAGTATTCGGTTGAATAATTACGAAATGTCAGTATTTTCTGGTGAATGAATCAGCCCTGGTCTAAATTACGGACAAAGCCAGGTAGTAGAATTTATTATTATTATCATTGTTATTATTATTATAAAATTCTTTAGATGAGTAATATATGCTATGCTGTTTTAAACACAGTCCCTTAGTTACGAACGCCCGACTTAAGTACACACTGTTGTGACGAGCGATCCCTCTCACAGCCTATTATATTAAAAATTCCAGTTACATGCAACGGCTGGTGATAACAAACAAGGCGCTACTTTGCGGTGCGCATCAAAACATTGCGCGTCTACAGCGACTAGTGCACTAGAAAGGCGCACTGTTTACTATATGTTGACGTTAGATATGAACCATGATCAGCTATACCTACATACGTATAAATTCGACTTACGAACAGATTTAAGAACAGAAACATATCCGTAAGTCGGGGACTGCTTGTACCTATTTTCAAACACTGACGCTTCCCCCCCCCCCCCCCTTCTTTTTTTACACACGTACCAAAGAAAATCGACCCTGAGATCTCGCCTGGGATTACCATTTAGGTCATGGTCAGTCCCATTTTGGTTGCCGACTGCTCTCGATTTGGTTGACTGGTTTCGCCTGTTTCTGGCTGGTCTCGCTTGGGTTGCTTTGGGTCATTACCGTCAAGCACCGACAAACTTTCCAGCAGTGAAAAAACAAATCATGAACTCTTTGATTCCAAGAGAACACTTTCAGAAATGCTAGATCTTGCACGCCTATGCTAGTCAGTGCTCAGAGAAGTTTTCAGGTAAAGTCTAAATAAAATGATAAACCAGCACATTTCTAACCCAACATATATCTTAAAAAAAAAAAACTACAGGAACTTCCTTCCAGCTCCTTTCTATCCACATTTCTCATCAAAATTTCTTCTGGCCGAGTATGAAAATTAATTCACGAGTGAAGTTATAGACAGGAAAGGGGATAATAGGCGGGCGATAACAAGATTGTAGATGGAGAGGCAATCTGAACAACTTGACATCAGTTATAGGTTACTGTAGAAGATGGATCTTATCAAAGGGTACAAGAACATATCAGATTCTAATTGTCTTCAGGTTGGCTGATTTTGTAATCAGTGTTGATGTGAATACCGAGGTGTTGGAACTGAGATCGAGATAAACCACAAGAAAGATATAACAACAACAACAACAAAAAACCAAACAAACAAACGGCTCAGCATCATCTTTGAACGAAAGTGAGAAAGCTGTGGTACGCACTGGGTTTGAAGTCAGGAACACAATCGAAGAGAACGTTACCACAACAACTTACATCTTACATCCTTCCCGTGCCGTAGAGCTCGCATGCCAGCTCGCCAAGTTTTCCTGTTTTCGGCAAGCTTTTCAACCTCATCAAAGGATAATATGCCCACTATTTTGGCCTCTCTTTACAATGTCCTCTTTAGAGTTTCACGTGGTCGACCTCTTTTTCTTCGGGCTGTTGTGTTCCACTTGATAGCTAGTTTTGGAACTCTCTGTTTCTTCTCATCACGTGACCGACATATGTTAATTTCCTGTTACTGATCACTCATGAGACAGATTGTTGTTCACTCATCTGCTTTGTCTCTGCGTTGTTCTTGAATTCGTTCCACTTTATGCCACCACATTATACTAATTTATACCACCACTTTATCCTACTTTACGCAACAAGTTTGTATTACTTTATGCCACCACTTAATACTACTTTATGCCACCATTTTATACTAAATTATACCACTACTTTATACTACTTTACGACACCACTGTGTACTACGTTATACCACCATTTCATATTACTTTACAACACTACTTTATACTACTTTATGCCACCACTTTATACTACTTTATGCCACCACTTTATACTACTTTATGCCACCACTTTATACTACTTTATGCCACCACTTTATACTACTTTATGCCACCACTTTATACTACTTTATGCCACCAATTTATACTACTTTATGCCACCACTTTATACTACTTTATGCCACCACTTTATACAAATTTATACCACCACTAGCGGCGGCAAAGCCATGAACAACTGTCACAAAGAAAAAGAAAATACTTCCCTGAGGGAATTAGGACTACAGACTGAGAAACAGCTGGAATATTATATAGATAATATTTGAAACGCACTTTTCGAGGCAGACAATGCTGGAAAAAAAGATGGGGTGGGGGGATGGCATTCTGACATATGTAGAAAAGGGTGCATGGGACAAAAATAAGCTGAGAACCACTGTATTAGAAAGGAAAAAAAAAAACTATAGTCCTGAGTTCCACACACTATTTTCATATTGAAAAAGAGAAGATCGTTGAGCAAGTAAAGAGATATCGCGGTTGAGAAATCTGAGCTGATAGAATGTATCAAGGATCTGTAAAATATGAAGCGAAGAATGATTGATAAAGATGTTAGTTGCAGAAGTATTTGAGGTTTGACTTTTCATACCACTTGATGGTGTTGCTCATGTTTGCTGTGAAGTGTTCGAGTCTTAACTTTTCATATCACCAGATGTTGGTTGCCAAATGATTCTGTCTTGACTTTTCATACCACCTGATGTTGGTTGCCAAATGATTCTGTCTTGACTTTTTATACCACCTAATGTTGGTTGCCAAATGATTCTGTCTTGACTTTTTATACCACCTAATGTTGGTTGCCAAATGATTCTGTCTTGACTTTTTATACCACCTGATGTTGGTTGCCAAATGATTCTGTCTTGACTTCTCATATCACTGATGTTGGTTGCCAAATGATTTTGTCTTGACTTTTCATACCACCTGATGTTGGTTGCCAAATTATCATGTCTTGACTTTTTATACCACCTGATGTTGGTTGCTAAATGATCCTGTCTTGACTTTTTATACCACCTGATGTTGGTTGCCAAAAGATTCTGTCTTGACATTTCATACCACCTGATGTTGGTTGCCAAATGATCCTGTCTTGACTTTTTATACCACCTAATGTTGGTTGCCAAGTGATTCTGTCTTGACTTTTCATACCACCTGATGTTGGTTGCCAAATGATCCTGTCTTGACTTTTTATACCACTTGATGTTGGTTGCCAAGTGTTCAAGTCTTGACTTTCCATACCACCAGATGTTGGTCGCTAAGTGTTCAAGTCTTGACTTTTCATACCACCTGACATTGGTTGGCAAGTGTTCAAATCTTGACTTTTCAACGCTCAGCTTCCACAGGTACAATATGTCCACGGTCAGAAATTCTGTTTTCCCCCACAGAACAGAAATTTCAGATACCCATAATCCACGGAACACCCTGGATCATTACTAATAAATAATGGGAATATAATGAGGGATATTAAGAGGAGGACATCTATCGCTCGTGAAAAAGGTAAAACAACTAAAGAAGCTGAGGAGAGGAACAGACAGAACTACAAAAATAAGATTTTTAAGGGCATGCATCTTTCCCATCGCAACATATGCAAGTGGATGCATCAGCAGCAGGGCATCTTGCTTACAACCGAGAGGCCTACAGGAGAGATGTTAGGGAGGCAAAGATCCGCAAGGAACAGGCAAATGACTGACTGATAATCCAGTTGGCCTAACTAAAATAGACCGATGGTCAAGCTATGAATCAATGCATTAGCATAGGGGTTCTTAACGGGGCGTATCCATGTACCAAATGATCGAGTTATGGTACTTGATTTCTAAATTTTTTTTTTGTGCAATTGCTGGGGGGGGGGGGGGGGGGTGGGGGGTGAAGACACCTGATAAGGTTTACAGTGACCCATAGCTAACCAAGACCCTGTCCCACCTCACCGTGGAAGGTTTACAGTGACCCATAGCTAACCAAGACCCTGTCCCACCTCACCGTGGTACCCCCAGTAACAGGCCTAGCCTGGCTAACAGGGCAGGGATCGCCATAGTCCCCCATGGTGGTGAAGTCTGCTAAAGAAGCATTCTCTGCTTTTTAGCTCTACTCCGGGACTGAAAAAGTAGCCGCCATAACCCGCTCCCACGCCGATACGATGCTGTGCCTCAACATCTCTACAGCATCGGCTGCGAAGAACAACAGCTCGCAGTTACAAGGAGTTCGTACAAGTAAAGTTTAATTGCAACATTAGGACTTTCTTTCGACCTTCCTGTTGTTAGTAATATATAGGTGACGGTCTGGTTGGCTCAATTGTTAGAGCCTCAGTCTACTAATCATATAGTACCGGGTTCAAGTCCCAGCATTGGAGGTTATTTTCTGGTACCACCACACCAAAAACGGCCCCAGGGTGCAGCGGGCTTCCAAAATTGGGTACCAGAAAAATGTGGGAGGGTAAATGAGGCCAGGCGTGATGTTGACCACGTGACACTTTCATGTGGCAATGATCTTGGAAATGCGGGTATAACACGGTATCCTCAATATGCCTTGATGATATGGAAAGAGGAATTTTATCTTTTATCTTCTTCAGCTGTCTATATGTAAGGGAAAACAAGCTAATGAAATATTTGTACGTTATGCTGGTACCTAATATGAACCGTGATGATGATGATGATGATGATGATGATGATGATGATGATGATGATGATGATGATGAAGGAGATATGGGTATATGCATGGCAAATAAAAAGGGGGTACCTTAATTTTGAATAGACTTAAAGATATAGTGAATACTGCAATGAGAGAAGAACATGCAGATTTCGAAAAGGGAGAAGCTGTCTCGACCAGATCTTTACTCTCAGAATAATACTTGAAGAACATATTGAAAAGCAGAAACCATTAATACTGAACTTCATAGACTTTAAAAAGGCATTTGATAGCATACACAGAGATTCACTGTGGAGAATTTTAAGTCTATATAGAATACCATCTAAAATTGTCAACATCATTAAGGACCTCTACAATGGATATGTTTGTGCAGTCAAAACAGAAGAAGAGATGAGCGAATGGCTCCAGATTGAAACAGGCGTGAAACAAGGATGTATACTGTCTCCTTTGCTTTTTGGAATTGCAATAGACTTCATAACGAAAAAATGTTGCACAGGTAACACAGGTATTGACTGGATAAATGGGATCCAATTAGAAGATCTTAATTTTGCTGATGACACAACTCTTATGTGAATTCCTTGCAAGAAAAAAAAACAGATAGCCTGTCTTCACTGGCTAGCAAAATAGGACTTGAAATTAACAAAGACAAAACAAAAATAATTAAACTTCTCATTAATCAAAATGGAAAAATACAAGTAGAAGGGACAGATATTGAAGAAGTCAATCAATTTGCATACCTTGCCAGCTACATAGACCAGGATGGTGACATCAGAAGGGAAGTCAGGATCAGAATCGCAAAAGCAGCATCGATCTTCAAGAATCTTGAGAACATATGGAATTCAAAAGTTATAAGCACAAAAACCAAGTTAAGATTATTCAGTTCAAATATAATATCCACCCTCATTTATGCATGCGAACGCTGGAAAAGAATTAAAGAAACGGACAATAAATTAGACTCTTAAGAAAACAAATGCCTAAGGAAAATATTCGACGTCAAGTGGAACGAATTCAAGAACAATGCAGAGATAAAACAGATGAGCGAACAACAAACATTCTCACAGGTGATTAGGAAAAGGAGATGAACATATTTTGGTCACGTGATGAGAAGAAACGATCAGAGAATCCCAAAACAAGCTATAAGTAGAACACAACAGGCCAAAGAAAAAGAGGCAGACCGCGTGAAACTCTGAAGAGGACATTGTTAAGAGAGGTCAAATTAACAGGCATAAAATCTTTTGATGAGGTTGAAAGAAAGACTCGCCGACGACAGGAAAAATTGACGAACTACTTTGCGAGTCCTATGTGACGTTTAACGGCAGGGGAAGGATATAATGTAAGATCTTGTTATGAAAAAGGTTTAAGAACCCCTGCTTAAACATGGCGTAGTCTTTTAACCACTTATTTGTGTGGCCGCCGTTGTGGTGTAGTGGTTAGTTCACACTCCTGCCAATCAGAGCTCCCAGGCTGGATTCCTCTGTCGGGCGGGAATCTTTTTCCGATATGGTACCTGGGGCTTCCATGGGAAAACAAAAGGCAGCCAGGACATCTACTGCCATCCCTTCCTTTGATCCTGTAGTGGCCTAGAAATATGAAGGCAGTAACACTTCACACCCCATACGTACGGTACGCAAAAGATAGGGGACTTAGTTGTGAAATCGTCAGTTCACGCATGTCTTTTTGTTCTTAATATCTCCTTGGACGTCAGTTAGCATGTCCCTTGCGGAACTTTGCCTCCCTAACAGCTCCCCTGTAGGCCTCTCGGTTGTGAGCAAGATGGCCTGCTGATGCATCCATTGCAGATCATCAACGATGTCTTGTAGCCATCTTCGCCTTGGTCTTCCTCTCTTTCTTTTTCCAGTTATGAACCTTCCAAGACGGTGTTCTTTAAATTATCATGACGTTTAATATATCCAAAATATGTAAGTTTTCTCTGTTTAATCTTTACTAGCCGTCCTTCTTTAATATTAACTTCTTGTAGCATATATATATATATATATTACTTTTTTTGTTCATGATATTTGAAGAACTCTTACGTAGCATTCAAATGAATTCATATTTCTCAGCTGTTTTGTTAAGTGTTCATGTATCATAGGCATATGTTGTGATGGGAAAGATGCATGCCCTTAAAAATCTTATTTTTGTAGTTTTGTTCACAGTTTCTTTAGGTGTTTTACTTTCTGAAGAGCGATAGACGTCCTCGTTTTAATTTCCCTCATTGTATCTCCATTATTAGTAGTGATCCAATATATTCAAAACTCTGCACTTCTTCCAAATTTTCCTCATTGATACATATTTCAGCTGTCTTATTGGTGTCTAGAGGGAGCTGTATGAAAGTAAATAGTTTCGAATACATGCGCTGGCGAAAATGGTTGAAAACCTGAAGGCAAATACTTGATATTAAGCGTAGGCCCTAGCTGCAAATGACCTGGTCGATCGAGCTTTTTTTTTTTTACGCACGAGTAATTTGTGATGTTAAATGCTCGGTTAATTAGCTGGGGCAAATCTGGTAGTCGCAAGAGATTGATGACGCTCAGAAATGTCAGAAATTCTAAATGTCATCTCCGGAGGCACCGGTTCTCTCACTGGCGTGACCGCCTGTCATTTGTGCGAGCGCTCACGTACGTGATGTTTGTGCTAGCACCGCAGGGGGGAGGTTTCGCCGCTGTTAATTACGGCAGGTTGACAAATGTCATCCCTTGGCGTTTCGTGCCTAACGAGGTTTGATGGACTTTCAATTGTCCGTCAGAAAGTTTTTTTTTCTAACACAGCGTCCATTGTTTGAGGCATGTGAACGTTGTATTTATGTCCCGTATTTACTGGTCTGTGGTGACCTCCAGTGATGACAGCGGTTACAGTGATACAGGTTTTTGTGCACTGTAGCGGAGGAGACAAATTATACAGGAGAATAATAGGAAAACCGTGTCCAAAATTTCTATCTTATGAGAAGAAAACTAAACTGATGACAATTGACAAAACAAACAAGGCAGCTGAAATATTTATCAATGAGGAAAAATTTGAAGAAGTGAAGAGTTTTTAATATATCGGACCATTACTAACTAATAATGGAGTTACAATGAGGGAAATTAAAAGGAGAACATCTATCGCTCTTCAAAAAAAAACACCTAAAGAGGCTGTGGAAAGGAACAGACAGAACTACAAAAATAAGATTTTTGAGGGCATACATCTTTCCCATCACACCATATGCCTGTGAGACCTGGACACTTAATAAAACAGCTGAGAAACACATAAAAGCCTTTGAATGTAAATGCTACAGAAGAGTTCTTCAAATATCATGGACACAAAAAAGAACAATTATATCCATACTACAAGAACTTAATATTGAAGAAGGCTGGCTAGTTAAGAGGATAATTAGAAAAAAACATAAACATTTTGGACACATTAAAAATCAAGAGAATTTAGAGAAGACCGTCTTGGAAGGTATTTAATGGAAAAAAGAAAGAGAGGAAGACCAAGGCGAAGATGGCTGCAAGATTTCGTTGACAATCTGCAAATGGATGCATCAGCAACAGGGCATCTTGCTTACAGCCGAGAGGCCTACAAGGAGACCTGTTAGGGAGGCAAAGTTCCACAAGGGAGATGCAAATGACTTACTGAGACACCATTACACGAAAATTCATATATTAAGTTCCCCCAGATGGAAATATATGTGCAAGTAAATATATTTTCCCATAAAGCTTCAGTATGTTGCTTACTCTGTCTGTCTTAGTCGTCCAGGCCTTAATTCAGAACACGTTATAGCACGTGACGTGAACTTCGGTCATTTTGGTCGTGTGAATGAGTCGTTATTTAACTTTGTCATGAGAGGGGATTTTGGCAGGATTTGGGGAGGGAATGGGGGTGAGGGAGAGAAAGTGGATGGACGTATGGAAAGTATACGGGGTTTCCATGTGCCCACGTGACTGCTGAGAAAGTAATTACAACATGAAGCAGCCTATGTGCTCGTATGTGATATATTGAAGCTGGACTTAAGCTTGGACTTGTTCTTCAATGTGGGCGCCGTTCTTGATCAGCGGTCACAAGTCGGCGTGAAGTGTTCGCGCGTGTTTTGATGTTACTGCATGTTGAGCTGTCACTACACTCGTACTTGCACTACGCGTGTACTCATCCGCTGCCAGATCACGCAGTCTCGTAATGAGGGGCATGTGTGTAACGTTAAATACGTGAATACGTGAAAAAATTATTACACTTATTTTAAAATGCTAGCAGAAGCTTTATTCATTAACTCTTTCACTCCTGAATTACTTTCCGTGCTTTTGTTGGTATAAATTTTGGATGAGAAAAGTTAGTGGAAGGAAATTGGGGGGGGGGGGGGGGGGAAAGTTGCCTTATACTTTATAGATATGAGCTGGGGCAGAAATGTGCTACTTTTTTTATTGTATTTAACCTTTGGAGAAATTTCGCTCTGAGAATTGATTCTCACAGGTGTGTAAGATCTGCCCTACTGGTAATGTTCTTTTGGGATGAAAGAGTTAACAGAACGCACAGCTGCAACGTTTCGATTTTCTCTTTATCCATAAAAAAAAAAAAAAAACACAGAGCGAAGAAATACAGAAAGGAAGATAACGTCTAAATTTTCGCGTGTGATGTATTGTACTTGTACTTGTACGAACTCCTTGTAACTGCGAGCTGGTGTTCTTTGCAGCCGATGCTGTAGAGATGTTGAGGCACAGTATCGTATGGGCGTGGGAGCGGGTTAAGGCGGCTACTTTTTCCAGTCCCGGAGTACAGCTAGAAAGCAGGGGGTGTGCAATGCTTCTTTAGCAGACTCCACCACCATGGGGACTATGGCGATCTCTGCCCCGTTAGCCAGGCCTGCTACTGTGGGTACCATGATGGGAAAGGGTCTTGGTTAGCTATGGGTGGCTAACCCTGACGCTAGCATGTCAGCTATGGGCCGATGATTACCTTATCGGTCATGGAGAGACATGGTCTCTGATACCCCCCCCCCCCCGGCCATGGCACATGATGATGAGGAGTCTGGAAAGCGAAATGCGCGAATATTTTTATGCTTCTAAAGCATGACAGAATTATCTTTACTTTAGTTTTATTTTAAGCTAAATTATCAGTGATCTCAATATTATATTGTGCAGTAAGAACACAAAATGGACAACTGGTCAGTGGAGAAAGAGAAAAAATTGAAAGATGGAGGGAACACTTTAACACCCTACTAAACAGAACACAAGCAGCACAAGCAATAGATATACCTGAAGCAAAAGCGAAACTAAACATCAATACAGGACCAATAACAATAAATGAAGTAAAAGAGGCGATAAAGATGCTAAAATCAGACAGGGCACCAGGTGAAGATGAAGTGACTGCTGAGATGTTGAAAGCAGAAGAAACAGAAACACCAAAACAACTTTGCCGGATATTACAACAAATTTGGGATTTAGAAAAAGCCCCAGAGGAGTGGAAAACTGGTCTTATAGTAAAACTACCAAAGAAGGGTGACCTCAGAGATTGCGGGAACTGGAGAGGCATTACCCTACTGCCACTCACTAGTAAAGTATTTTGCAGAATAATCATCAACAGAATTGTACCAACACTTGAGGAAAAACTTCGGAAAGAGCAGGCAGGATTTAGGAAAGGAAGATCATGCATAGACCATATATTTGTACTTAGACAAATATTAGAACAGGCAAATGAGTGGCATAGCACAACATATGCATTATTCATAGATTTTGAGAAAGCCTTTGACAGTGTCAACAGAGATGCACTGTGGAAAATCCTAAGATGGCATGGCCTCCCCCATAAAATAGTTAATGTAATCAAAGCCCTATACGAGGGTTTTCAGTGCAAAGTTATCTGTGGAGAACATACCTCCAGCAGATTTAGGGTACAAACAGGAGTGAAACAGGGATGTGTACTATCACCAACATTATTTATCTTGGCAGTAGACTGGTTAATGAAGGAGGCAACATCAGACAAACGCAGAGGATTACAATGGACCCTTGACACAGTGCTGGAGGACCTTGACTTTGCGGACGACATTTGTCTATTATCAAGCAGTCACAAAGATATGCAAGATAAAATAAACAAGTTAACCCAGAATGCAAACAACATAGGACTAAAGATCAATGTAGGAAAGACAAAGTTAATGAAGCAAAATGTGAACAACAGAAATGTACTCAGAGTAGATAACAAGTTAGTGGAGGAGGTCAACGAATTTGTATACCTTGGCAGCAGAGTAGTAGAAAATGGAGACAGCACAGAGGACATCAACAGCAGACTTACTAGAGCAAACCAGGCTTTTGCAATGCTACAGAATATATGGAAATCAAATAAACTAAGCATAAATATGAAAATCAGGATATTTAAGAGTAATGTTCTAAGTGTACTACTCTATGGAAGTGAGTGCTGGAAAATCACCAAAACCATAGAAAACAAGTTGAATTCTTTCCAGACTAAATGTTTACGTAGAATTAAAAAAATATTTTGGCCAAACACCATAAGAAATAACATTTTATTGGCAGAAATGCAGATGAAACCACTGACAACAATTATTGAGGAAAGACGCTGGCGATGGTTGGGACATGTGCTCCGAATGACAGACAACTCACTACCAAAAATAGCACTAAGATGGACACCACAGGGGAGCAGAAGTAAGGGTAGACCAAAAGAGACATGGAGAAGAACAACAGAAAGGATGTTGAGCAATAGAGGGCTCACCTGGGCAAGAGCAGAAAAAAAGGCGAAAGACAGGCATTTGTGGAAAACCCTTGCGGAAGCCCCATGTGCCCTGGGCACTTAAGGTTCAGAGAGAGATTTGGAACGCACTTTTCGAGGCAGACAATGCTGGAAAAAAAGATGGGGTGGGGGGATGGCATTCTGACATATGTAGAAAAGGGTGCATGGGACAAAAATAAGCTGAGAACCACTGTATTAGAAAGGAAAAAAAACTGTAGTCCTGAGTTCCACACACTATTTTCATATTGAAAAAGAGAAGATCGTTGAGCAAGTAAAGAGATATCGCGGTTGAGAAATCTGAGCTGATAGAATGTATCAAGGATCTGTAAAATATGAAGCGAAGAATGATTGATAAAGATGTTAGTTGCAGAAGTATTTGAGGTTTGACTTTTCATACCACTTGATGGTGTTGCTCATGTTTGCTGTGAAGTGTTCGAGTCTTAACTTTTCATATCACCAGATGTTGGTTGCCAAATGATTCTGTCTTGACTTTTTATACCACCTAATGTTGGTTGCCAAATGATTCTGTCTTGACTTTTTATACCACCTAATGTTGGTTGCCAAATGATTCTGTCTTGACTTTTTATACCACCTAATGTTGGTTGCCAAATGATTCTGTCTTGACTTTTTATACCACCTAATGTTGGTTGCCAAATGATTCTGTCTTGACTTTTTATACCACCTAATGTTGGTTGCCAAATGATTCTGTCTTGACTTTTTATACCACCTGATGTTGGTTGCCAAATGATTCTGTCTTGACTTCTCATATCACTGATGTTGGTTGCCAAATGATTTTGTCTTGACTTTTCATACCACCTGATGTTGGTTGCCAAATTATCATGTCTTGACTTTTTATACCACCTGATGTTGGTTGCCAAATGATCCTGTCTTGACTTTTTATACCACCTGATGTTGGTTGCCAAGTGATTCTGTCTTGACTTTTCATACCACCAGATGTTGGTTGCCAAGTGTTCAAGTCTTGACTTTCCATACCACCAGATGTTGGTCGCTAAGTGTTCAAGTCTTGACTTTTCATACCACCTGACATTGGTTGGCAAGTGTTCAAATCTTGACTTTTCAACGCTCAGCTTCCACAGGTACAATATGTCCAGGGTCAGAAATTCTGTTTTCCCCCCACAGAACAGAAATTTCAGATACCCATAATCCACGGAACACCCTGGATCATTACTAATAAATAATGGGAATATAATGAGGGATATTAAGAGGAGGACATCTATCGCTCGTGAAAAAGGTAAAACAACTAAAGAAGCTGAGGAGAGGAACACACAGAACTACAAAAATAAGATTTTTAAGGGCATGCATCTTTCCCATCGCAACATATGCAAGTGGATGCATCAGCAGCAGGGCATCTTGCTTACAACCGAGAGGCCTACAGGAGAGATGTTAGGGAGGCAAAGATCCGCAAGGAACAGGCAAATGACTGACTGATAATCCAGTTGGCCTAACTAAAATAGACCGATGGTCAAGCTATGAATCAATGCATTAGCATAGGGGTTCTTAACGGGGCGTATCCATGTACCAAATGATCGAGTTATGGTACTTGATTTCTAAATGTTTTTTTTGTGCAATTGCTGGGGGGGGGGGGGGTGGGGGGTGAAGACACCTGATAAGGTTTACAGTGACCCATAGCTAACCAAGACCCTGTCCCACCTCACCGTGGTACCCCCAGTAACAGGCCTAGCCTGGCTAACGGGGCAGGGATCGCCATAGTCCCCCATGGTGGTGAAGTCTGCTAAAGAAGCACTCTCTGCTTTTTAGCTCTACTCCGGGACTGAAAAAGTAGCCGCCATAACCCGCTCCCACGCCGATACGATGCTGTGCCTCAACATCTCTACAGCATCGGCTGCGAAGAACAACAGCTCGCAGTTACAAGGAGTTCGTACAAGTAAAGTTTAATTGCAACATTAGGACTTTCTTTCGACCTTCCTGTTGTTAGTAATATATAGGTGACGGTCTGGTTGGCTCAATTGTTAGAGCCTCAGTCTACTAATCATATAGTACTGGGTTCAAGTCCCAGCATTGGAGGTTATTTTCTGGTACCACCACACCAAAAACCAGGGTGCAGCGGGCTTCCAAAATTGGGTACCAGAAAAATGTGGGAGGGTAAATGCGGCCAGGCGTGATGTTGACCACGTGACACTTTCATGTGGCAATGATCTTGGAAATGCGGGTATAACACGGTATCCTCAATATGCCTTGATGATATGGAAAGAGGAATTTTATCTTTTATCTTCTTCAGCTGTCTATATGTAAGGGAAAACAAGCTAATGAAATATTTGTACGTTATGCTGGTACCTAATATGAACCGTGATGATGATGATGATGATGATGATGATCAAGGAGATATGGGTATATGCATGGCAAATAAAATGGGGGTACCTTAATTTTGAATAGACTTAAAGATATAGTGAATACTGCAATGAGAGAAGAACATGCAGATTTCGAAAAGGGAGAAGCTGTCTCGACCAGATCTTTACTCTCAGAATAATACTTGAAGAACATATTGAAAAGCAGAAACCATTAATACTGAACTTCATAGACTTTAAAAAGGCATTTGATAGCATACACAGAGATTCACTGTAGAGAATTTTAAGTCTATATAGAATACCATCTAAAATTGTCAACATCATTAAGGACCTCTACAATGGATATGTTTGTGCAGTCAAAACAGAAGAAGAGATGAGCGAATGGCTCCAGATTGAAACAGGCGTGAAACAAGGATGTATACTGTCTCCTTTGCTTTTTGGAATTGCAATAGACTTCATAATGAAAAAATGTTGCACAGGTAACACAGGTATTGACTGGATAAATGGGATCCAATTAGAAGATCTTAATTTTGCTGATGACACAACTCTTATGTGAATTCCTTGCAAGAAAAAAAAAACAGATAGCCTGTCTTCACTGGCTAGCAAAATAGCACTTGAAATTAACAAAGACAAAACAAAAATAATTAAACTTCCCATTAATCAAAATGGAAAAATACAAGTAGAAGGGACAGATATTGAAGAATTCAATCAATTTGCATACCTTGGCAGCTACATAGACCAGGATGGTGACATCAGAAGGGAAGTTAGAATTAGAATCGCAAAAGCAGCATCGATCTTCAAGAATCTTGAGAACATATGGAATTCAAAAGTTATAAGCACAAAAACCAAGTTAAGATTATTCAATTCAAATATAATATCCACCCTCATTTATGCATGCGAAAGCGGGAATGAATTAAAGAAAGAGACAATAAATTAGACTCTAAAGAAAACAAATCCCTAAGGAAAATACTCGACATCAAGTGGAACGAATTCAAGAACAATGCAGAGATAAAACAGATGAGCGAACAACAAACAGTCTCATGGGTGATCAGGAAAAGGAGATGAACATATTTTGGTCACGTGATGAGAAGAAACGATCAGACAATCCCAAAACAAGCTATAAGTAGAACACAACAGGCCAAAGAAAAAGAGGCAGACCGCGTGAAACTCTGAAGAGGACATTGTTAAGAGAGGTCAAATTAACAGGCATAAAATCTTTTGATGAGGTTGAAAGACTCGCCGATGACAGGAAAAACTGGCGAACTACTTTGTGAGTCCTATGTGACGTTTAACGGCACGGGAAGGATATAATGTAAGATCTTGTTATGAAAAAGGTTTAAGAACCCTTGCCTAAACATGGCGTAGTCTTTTAACCACTTATTTGTCTGGTCGCCGTTGTGGTGTAGTGGTTAGTTCACACTCCTGCCAATCAGAGCTCCCAGGCTGGATTCCTCTGTCGGGCGGGAATCTTTTTCCGATATGGTATCTGGGGCTTCCATGGGAAAACAAAAGGTAGCCAGGACAGCTACTGCCATCCCTTCCTTTGATCCTGTAGTGGCCTAGAAATATGAAGGCGGTAACACTTCACAACCCATACGTACGGTACGCAAAAGATACGGGACTTAGTTGTGAAATCGTCAGTTCACGCATTTCTTTTTGTTCTTAATATCTCCTTGGACGTCAATTAGCATGTCCCTTGCGGAACTTTGACTCCCTAACAGCTCCCCTGTAGGCCTCTCGGTTGTGAGCAAGATGGCCTGCTGCTGATGCATCTATTGCAGATCATCAACGATGTCTTGCAGCCATCTTCGCCTTGGTCTTCCTCTCTTTCTTTTTCCAGTTATGAACCTTCCAAGACGGTGTTCTCTAAATTATCATGACGTTTAATATACCCAAAATATGTAAGTTTTCTCTGTTTAATCTTCTTTATTAGCCGTCCTTCTTTAATATTAACTTCTTGTAGCATATATATATATATATATATATATATATATATATATATATATTATATATATAATATATAATATATATATATATACTTTTTTTGTTCATGATATTTGAAGAACTCTTATATAGCATTTACATTTCAAATGAATTCATATTTCTCAGCTGTTTTGTTAAGTGTTCATGTATCATAGGCATATGTTGTGATGGGAAAGATGCATGCCCTTAAAAATGTTATTTTTGTAGTTTTGTTCACAGTTTCTTTAGGTGTTTTACTTTCTGAAGAGCGATAGACGTCCTCGTTTTAATTTCCCTCATTGTATCTCCATTATTAGTAGTGATCCAATATATTCAAAACTCTGCACTTCTTCCAAATTTTCCTCATTGATACATATTTCAGCTGCCTTATTGGTGTCTAGAGGCAGCTGTATGAAAGTAAATAGTTTCGAATACATGCGCTGGCGAAAATGGTTGAAAACCTGAAGGCAAATACTTGATATTAAGCGTAGGCCCTAGCTGCAAATGACCTGGTCGATCGAGCTTTTTTTTTTTTACGCACGAGTAATTTGTGATGTTAAATGCTCGGTTAATTAGCTGGGGCAAATCTGGTAGTCGCAAGAGATTGATGACGCTCAGAAATGTCAGAAATTCTAAATGTCATCTCCGGAGGCACCGGTTCTCTCACTGGCGTGACCGCCTGTCATTTGTGCGAGCGCTCACGTACGTGATGTTTGTGCTAGCACCGCAGGGGGGAGGTTTCGCCGCTGTTAATTACGGCAGGTTGACAAATGTCATCCCTTGGCGTTTCGTGCCTAACGAGGTTTGATGGACTTTCAATTGTCCGTCAGAAAGTTTTTTTTTTCTAACACAGCGTCCATTGTTTGAGGCATGTGAACGTTGTATTTATGTCCCGTATTTACTGGTCTGTGGTGACCTCCAGTGATGACAGCGGTTACAGTGATACAGGTTTTTGTGCACTGTAGCGGAGGAGACAAATTATACAGGAGAATAATAGGAAAACCGTGTCCAAAATTTCTATCTTATGAGAAGAAAACTAAACTGATGACAATTGACAAAACAAACAAGGCAGCTGAAATATTTATCAATGAGGAAAAATTTGAAGAAGTGAAGAGTTTTTAATATATCGGACCATTACTAACTAATAATGGAGTTACAATGAGGGAAATTAAAAGGAGAACATCTATCGCTCTTCAAAAAATAAAACACCTAAAGAGGCTGTGGAAAGGAACAGACAGAACTACAAAAATAAGATTTTTGAGGGCATACATCTTTCCCATCACACCATATGCCTGTGAGACCTGGACACTTAATAAAACAGCTGAGAAACACATAAAAACCTTTGAATGTAAATGCTACAGAAGAGTTCTTCAAATATCATGGACACAAAAAAGAACAATTATATCCATACTACAAGAACTTAATATTGAAGAAGGCTGGCTAGTTAAGAGGATAATTAGAAAAAAACATAAACATTTTGGACACATTAAAAATCAAGAGAATTTAGAGAAGACCGTCTTGGAAGGTATTTAATGGAAAAAAGAAAGAGAGGAAGACCAAGGCGAAGATGGCTGCAAGATTTCGTTGACAATCTGCAAATGGATGCATCAGCAACAGGGCATCTTGCTTACAGCCGAGAGGCCTACAAGGAGACCTGTTAGGGAGGCAAAGTTCCACAAGGGAGATGCAAATGACTTACTGAGACACCATTACACGAAAATTCATATATTAAGTTCCCCCAGATGGAAATATATGTGCAAGTAAATATATTTTCCCATAAAGCTTCAGTATGTTGCTTACTCTGTCTGTCTTAGTCGTCCAGGCCTTAATTCAGAACACGTTATAGCAAATGACGTGAACTTCGGTCATTTTGGTCGTGTGAATGAGTCGTTATTTAACTTTGTCATGAGAGGGGATTTTGGCAGGATTTGGGGAGGGAATGGGGGTGAGGGAGAGAAAGTGGATGGACGTATGGAAAGTATACGGGGTTTCCATATGCCCACGTGACTGCTGAGAAAGTAATTACAACATGAAGCAGCCTACGTGCTCGTATGTGATATATTGAAGCTGGACTTAAGCTTGGACTTGTTCTTCAATGTGGGCGCCGTTCTTGATCAGCGGTCACAAGTCGGCGTGAAGTGTCCGCGCGTGTTTTGATGTTACTGCGTGTTGAGCTGTCACTACACTCGTACTTGCACTACGCGTGTACTCATCCGCTGCCAGATCACGCAGTCTCGTAATGAGGGGCACGTGTGTAACGTTAAATACGTGAATACGTGAAAAAATTATTACACTTATTTTAAAATGCTAGCAGAAGCTTTATTCATTAACTCTTTCACTCCTGAATTACTTTCCGTGCTTTTGTTAGTATAAATTTTGGATGAGAAAAGTTAGTGGAAGGAAATTGGGGGGGGGGGGGGGGGGGGGAAGTTGCCTTATACTTTATAGATATGAGCTGGGGCAGAAATGTGCTACTTTTTTTTATTGTATTTAACCTTTGGAGAAATTTCGCTCTGAGAATTGATTCTCACAGGTGTGTAAGATCTGCCCTACTGGTAATGTTCTTTTGGGATGAAAGAGTTAACAGAACGCACAGCTGCAACGTTTCGATTTTCTCTTTATCCAAAAAACAAAAAAAAACACAGAGCGAAGAAATACAGAAAGGAAGATAACGTCTAAATTTTCGCGTGTGATGTATTGTACTTGTACTTGTACGAACTCCCTGTAACTGCGAGCTGGTGTTCTTTCCAGCCGATGCTGTAGAGATGTTGAGGCACAGCATCGTATCGGCGTGGGAGCGGGTTATGGCAGCTACTTTTTCCAGTCCCGGAGTACAGCTAAAACGCAGGGGGCGTGCAGTGCTTCTTTAGCAGACTCCACCACCATGGGGACTATGGCGATCTCTGCCCCGTTAGCCAGGCCTGCTACTGTGGGTACCATGATGGGAAAGGGTCTTGGTTAGCTATGGGTGGCTAACCCTGACGCTAGCGTGTCAGCTATGGGCCGTTGATTACCTTATCGGTCATGGAAAGACATGGTCTCTGATACCTCCCCCCCCCCCTGCCATGGCACATGATGATGAGGAGTCTGGAAAGCGAAATGCGCGAATATTTTTATGCTTCTAAAGCATAAGGAAAATACTCGGCATCAAGTGGAATGAATTCAAGAACAATGCAGAGATAAGACAGATGACTGAACAACAACCAGTCTCATGGGTGATCAGGAAAAGGAGATGGACATATGTTGGTCACTTGATGAGAAGAAATGATCAGAGAATCCCAAAACAAGCTATCAAGTGGAACACAACAGGCCGAAGAAAAAGAGACAGACCGCGTGAAACTCTGAAGAGGACATTATTAAGAGAGGCCAAGTTAACAGGCATAAAATCCTTTGATGAGGTTGAAAGACTCGCTGAAGACAGGAAAAATTGGCGAACTACTTTGCGAGCCCTATGTGACGTCTAACGGCACGGGAAGGATATAAGATATAAGATAAGAAGAAAGCATGACAGAATTATCTCTACTTTAGTTTTATTTTAAGCTAAATTATCAGTGATCTCAATATTATATCTCATTCAGTGCCCGTGAGTACAATTTTACCACTTCAGGTTTGTCCGTCGAGTGCCGTTTGGTAAAATTTTACCAATTCTTTCGTTTCTAAATAAACGGTGTAATTTTTTAATTGTACACGTTTTATTTGCGCATGTCCAGTGAACTTTCGGAGTTCAATCCAAAGCGTGACTAACAGCCGGGTGAAAATGTTTTTTTTTTTTTTAGAAATTTCAATATTTTGTGTGGTTTCTGAGGCATACGGACAAGCCCTACGACCAGATCACTGTTCTTAAATGTGCCCCAAATCGTTTTTGACCTATAAAACGCTTTAGAACAGACTGAAGAAGTAGTTAGAAGGTTATTTCGGACATTCTTTTAGCGAGACTAGTACAAGACAACATCGACAAGTCGATCTAGAAATCTCATATAATAAGTAGTGTGGATCTACTGTGGATCTAGTATGGATATAGACCTAGCCGATTGTAAGAACTGTGGATCTAGTGTGAATCTAGTTTGGGTCTAGTGTGGATCTAGTGTAGATATAGTGTGCATCTAGTGTGGATCTAGGCCTAGCCGATGGTAAGTAATTATGGATCTAGTGTGGATCTAGACATAGCCTATGGTAAGTAGTGTGGATCTATTGTGGATCTAGACCTAGCCGATGGTAAGTAGGACAAAATTATTGTCCAAAAAAAAACATCACATTACTTCTTTTTTCCTAAAAAAAAAATTCTGCATTTATGAAATCTTCATAGATTTACAGCTATTTCTATACATAAAATGTATACTTCTAATGTGGGATACTTTGTTACATTCACTTTTACAACTATACCCCCCCTGTACAGATCAAGACCCGCGATTTTAATCTTTCACAAAACGGAACGTCCGTGTTTTTCTCTGCGGCAAGACATGTGATATGCCTCATGCTTCCATTACATCACATGCAGGTCGAAACTCTTAAAGCACGGTTCGTATCTAACGTCAGTTATATAGTAAATAGTATACAGTTTACCATTCTATGCATAAAAGGCAATAAAGAAATCGACGAACCGCTGTAGGCGCGCAATGTTTCTCTACGCGCCGCAAAAGTAGTTCCCTTTTGTTGCTACCAACCGCTATATGCAATTGGAATTGTTAATATAGTAATATTTACGACAGTCATTTCTAACTACAGATTACAACTACGTACGTCGGGCGGTCATAATTCGGGAACTGTCTGTAGAAACTAACAGAAAGCACCAAATGACAAGCTTTGTCAAGTTCAAGAGAACGTCTCGCTCAGCTGTTGGCTATGAATGAAGCGTAGAGACAAGTTCGTCACAACAAAACAACCAACAAAACCAAAATTGTTTTTTTTAGAGTGAATTTTAAAGAAAAAAAAGTGTACCCGGTTTCGATATCCACCCACCTCAGTGACGGTCAAACAGTGGCTCGCAGAAGGATCCAAAAAAAAAAAAAAGAAAAAAAGATCCTGGAGTTCACACAGTCTCAAGGAAAAAAAAAATGGGTACCAGGGTTAACTCTCCGGGAAGGAAGAGGAATGACGCCGCTAGCTACGGAGTTCGTGCTGACGGTGACCACTAGTTTCTGGTCAACTTATGAAGAAGAAGAAGAAGAAGAAGAAGCTTCTGGTCAGGTTAAGAAGAAGAAGAAGACGAAGAAGAAGAAGAAGAAGAAGAAGAAGATGAAGAAGTAGAAGTAGCTTCTGATCAAGTGAAGAAGAAGAAGAAAAAGAAGAAGAAGAAGATGAAGAAGAAGAAGTAGCTTCTGATCAAGTGAAGAAGAAGAAGAAGTTTCTGATCATTTTATGAAGAAAAAGATGAAGAAGAATAATAAGAAGAAGTTGTTTCTGGTTCTGGTCAAGTTATGGTTTGACTGTATGCAATGACACTGGATCGCAACTCATATTTTTACCTTTAAAGAAAACAAAACAACGGAAGCGTAGTTGATTGTTCACACAAAAGATACGTAGAGATGTGACATCCACAGCTTGTAATTTTACATTAAAATAACGGCCAGTGGGAAATAGTTGCCGTTTTTAACAAGCGCCGATGATATGGCCGAAACTATCTGAAACCAAAGCAGAATTTTGTGATAGACAAAAGATGAAATACTTCACGACAGCTTCTGTATATTCGTCATTGCCAATGGTCTTCTTCTTCTTCTTCTTTTCTCCTTCTCGTCGTCCTCTTTCTCCTTTTCCACTTCCTCCTTTTCCTCCTCCTCTTCTTCTTCTTCTTATTCTCGTCGTCCTCCTTCTCCTTTTCCAACTTCTCCTTCTCATTCTTCTTCTTCTTCTTCTTCTCCTTGTTCTTCTTTTCGACCTTCTCCTACTCCTCCTCCTTTTCCTCATTCTTCTTTTCTCCTCGTCGTTCTCCTCCTTTTCCTCTTCCTGCTCCTTCTTCTCCTTTTTATCCTCCTCCTCCTTCTTCTTCTTCTCTTTTTCCTCGTACCTATTTTCTCTTTCTCCTCGTCGTTCTCCACCTTTTCCTCCTCCTTCTTCTCCTCTTCCTCTTCCTTCTTTTTCTCCTCCGTCTTCTCCTGCTTCTTCTTCTTTGAGCTTGATATTCTTCTCACTTCATCTACATAAACAGACTGCTTGCATGAACTATCAGCAGGAACTCTTAATTCTCTGCTGAGAACGCCTGTCTGCAAGGATTCGCCCACGAAGCCGGGTGGGGGTGGGGGTGGGAGAGGGGAGGGGCTTGTTCTGTTCTGGCACGTAACACATAATGGGATCCGACCCGGCCACAGCTTAATTAGATGGGCCTGCACACTGCAGCGTCCCTGTTTGGTGCCTGAAAGATGTCAGGCGAGTTTTATTTGATACAAGTGTGACATAATGCGCTGGGCTCATCAGTACAACGCTGCGGTTACCGACAAGTTTATGGGCCACTGTTTACTGCACAATCACGCCTACGTGTGGCCCCTTTCCTAGCGCTCAGAATCTAGCAACGTCAGCGAGATCCTATGAATCGTTATGGCCAAGTGCTGGGCTTTTCATTAACCAGAGAAAATATTTCTCGCCCCGAATTATGGCTTCGTTATTGTTTCATTACTATTTTTTTTTGTTCAGAGGGCACAACTGTAAATGTTTATATTAATATCCCGTGATAGCGCTGTCTAGGAAATTAGGTTTTATATTGTTTAGGTCGGAGATTCAGTTTTGGAGTACGAGGTTCCAGGCGCCCAGAGTTTTTCGCTGATCTCCCATTTCAAACGTGCATAGCAGTGTATGGGGACCAGCTAGTGTAGTGGTTAGAGCACTCGTCTAGCAACAGAATGGACGAGCGTTCGAATCTCCAGCTCTTTCTCTCTCTCTCTCTCTCTCTCTCTCTGAACATTAAGTGCCCATGGCACATGGGGCTTCCGCAAAGGTTTTCCACAAATGCCTGTCCTTTGCCTTTTTTCTGCTCTTGCTCAGGTGAGCCCTCTGTTGCTCAGTATCCTTTCTGTTGTTCTTCTCCATGCCTCTTTTGGTCTACTCTTACTTCTGTTCCCCTGTGGTGTCCATCTTAGTTACTGTCAGTGGAATCTCCAGCTGAGCGAGGATTTTTTTTTTTTCGACCAATATGGTCCCGAGGTCGACCTAGCCTTGTAAAAAAAGAAATCTGCGAAGGAAAGGCAGCGAGGAAAGGAACTGGTCATCCTACCTCGTACGTTGATGGTCCAGCATAATGAGGTCTCTAACGCTTCATCCCCTACGGAATTTGCTATGGGATTACCATCATCATAGCAGTGAATGGCTCGGGCCTTACTATAACACACGTTTAAACGAGAGACGATGCTGGTCATGCTACTACACTGTTATCGAATTTGGTCGCGAGAAGGTGGTTTTTTTTTGGGGGGGGGGCAGGAATTTTGGAGAGAGAACAGCCGTGTGGAAGTTTAGATGTCTCTGTCTGTCTACATGAGTGATGAGAAGGTAATTAAACATATATGCGAGGTCTTGGAGTTTTTGACTTATGCTTGGACCTGTTCTTTAGTGTTGAGGTTGTTCTTGAGTCGCAGTCAAAATCAACGACAAGTGTTCATTTGTTTTGGATATTTCTGTATGCTGAGCTGTCACTGCTTACAAAAAGAGTCGTCACACATACACCACATCCATCATTAGGTCACAATAATACACTTATGAAGGGCAAACGAGTTCAAGTGGTTGTAGAACTCACATTCCCCAATAACAGAAAGGAGCAGCCGGTGCATCGCTTTAGGGCCCGCGAGGCTAAGAGGGTTAGAGAGTAAGGAGGACTCGGAAACTATGGGGTTCCAGAATCAAAGCGCGGAATAGGGTAGGCGGCCTAAGAAGTAGTTCAGAAGCAAAGCGCGGAATAGGGTAGGCGGCCTAAGAAGTAGTTCAGAATCAAAGCGCGGAATAGGGTAGGCGGCCTAAGAAGTAGTTCAGAATCAAAGCGCGGAATAGGGTAGGCGGCCTAAGAAGTAGTTCAGAATCAAAGCGGGAATAGGGTAGGCGGCCTAAGAAGTAGTTCAGAATCAAAGCGCGGAATAAGGTAGGCGGCCTAAGAAGTAGTTCAGAAACAAAGCGCAGATTAGAGTAGACGGCCCGAGAAGTAGTTCATAAGCAAAGCGCGGAATAGGGTAGGCGGTGCACAAAGTAGTTCATCTAACAGATTCCTTCGCACAAGTCCTGCGACCCATGACCTATTCCACTGGGTCCACCCCCCCCCTCCCAAAAAAAAAAACAAACTATTTCAGACTGCGCTCTTAACGTCGGATACACTCTTGTGCAGTTAGCCATATATTTAGCATTTTCAAAGTATTCGCAGTACACTGACTACACGCGGAAAACATCACAATAGAAAGTACTGAAGACAAAAGCAAGAAAACAATACGGTTCATTCGTTCATTCACACGTTCACTATATTCTCTTCCTCTCTCTTCCTTCCTCCCTTCCTCTCTCTCCCTCTCTCTATCCTTCCTTCTCTCTATCCCTCTCCCTCTCGCTCTCTCCTCCTCCCTCCCTCTCTCTTTTCCACTGTCTCTCCCTCCCTCTCTCTTTCTCTCCCTCCTTCTCTCTCCCTCTCTCCCTCCCTCTTTCGCTCTCTCTTCCTCTCTCCCTCTCTCTCTCTCCCTCTCTCTTTCCCTCTCTCTCTCTATCCTTTTTTTTTTCAGCGTGATTCTGGTCCTCTCTGGTTTCCTGCCTGGCCAGGTAATAAATCTCTGGCCAGTTCATCTCACCCGGAACCTGGACCCAGTGACCGTCGCCAGGGACTCTCGAAACCATTAGAATTTTGTGTTACTTGTCAATCACCTTGCATGAAGACACACATTACAAACGCCTAATGTAATATTAAACACACATTACAAACGCCTAATGTGATATTAAACATACTTTACAAATATCTAATGTAGTATTAAACACATTTTACAAACATCTAACGTGATATTAAACATACCTTACAAACATCTAATGTAATATTAAATATACTCTACAAACATCAGCAGGAATAAAATGTGTCTGTCCGCTTCCTTTCTCTTATTTTAATTTGTGGCAAGATTTACTATTTACAAAACGCTCACAAACTGAACCAATGTCAAAACTGGCTGATTCTCTTCCTTTCTCTCTCTCTATCTCTGTCCATTTCTCTCTCCCTCTCTTTCTCTCTCTCCCTCCCGCCCTCTCTCTCTATTTCTCTCTCCATTTCTCTCTCCCTATCTTTCTCTCTCCCTCTCTTTCTCTCTCTCCCTCCCGCCCTCTCTCTCTATTTCTCTCTCCATTTCTCTCTCCCTATCTTTCTCTCTCTCTTTCTCTCTCCCTCTCTTTCTCTCTCTCCCTCCCTCTCTCTGTCACCATTTCTCTCTCCCTCTCTTTCTCTCTCTCCCTCTCTTTCTCTGTCTCCCTCTCTCCCTCTCCACCCTCTTTCCCCCTTCCCCCCAATTTATTAACTGAGCATCATCAGCCTACTGGCCCCTATTATCCCCGAATTTATTTTCTTTGGTTGCTTTTTTTATTATGTTTTTTTTTTAAAATAATATAAGCCGGTTACGGTAACCGAGGACCTCCAAAAGTTAAGGTATTTCTCCCCTTCTTTTTTTTTTTATCGGTAATTTACAGATAATTGTCGCTTAATGCGATAACTGTGGGACTAATAACTAAATTGCTGTGAATTCTCTACGTGGCATGTATTTATCGTATAAATAAGCAAAAATGCGCTGTAATTTGGTCCAAAAAATATTTTGCTCTAAAAATTTGGGCGAAAACACCTTCAGCTCTCTCGCTGCACACCGCTATGCCGCAGCACACATTCATGAAGAGCTATGACCAATTCAACTTCTTGTCAGAAGATTAACCCTGCACATTTTCAGAAAGTCGACAATCGATCTGGCTTATTCGGAATTTTTCTGAGCGAAATTTGAACTCCATGCGCAAATGGTGGTTATACCAGATTTTGACAGATCAAGTGTAACAGTACTTATCTTGTGCCGTTTATGATGATGGGCGAGTGATTTCTCAAGCTTATAAGTTTTGTACGGAATATCACATATACGTATCTGAATGGAAAAGCAACTGAAATGCAACAACTAACCAGATCCAATACACCAACTACAAAGACATCAGCAAACCATCCTCCTTCGCCTAAAGACAGGCCACTGCAGCCTACTGAGCCACCTACATCGATTTAAAATATCTCACGCAGACGAGTGTCCACGTACCAGTGGAGTCCAGACCCCAGAACATATCCTTCGAGAGTGCCCAAACCATGCCGACCTGAGACGAGAGACATGACCAGAGGACACAAAGCTTGAGGCAAAAGCTTTGGAGGCTCCTATTAGGAACTGGAGAAGACTGTGGGCTTTGCCATTTCGACAGGGATCAGGATCTGATGTGACCAACAACCTCGAACGAAGAAGAAGAAGACATCTGCCTAGGAATTGTATGAATTTATTGCATTTCATATGTAGTTAATATCACTACAGGGAAGCAAAGTTCCGCAATGACTGACTGACTGACTGAGATGCGGTTAATTCTGATATTAAATGTTTCTGATACTGGCTGTGTGTTATGTCTTTGGCAAGTGGCTCTTATCTTTTGTGCAATGGTATATATGAAAAACACAGACAAAAAAAAAAAGATAATGAAAAGTAATAGTGCAAAGAATAGCTTCATGGTATTTGAGGGAGTGCCAGTTGAGGAAGTAGAGTATTTCACATATTTAGACAGTATAGTGGATAAATACAGTGGAACGGAAAAGAATGTTAAAGCTAGAATAACCAAGGCCAGGACAGCATTTATCCAACTTAACAAAATATGGTTATCTAAGAACATTAAAACAAGAACCAAACTTACGCTTTTCAATACAAATGTAAAGACTGTCCTGCTATATGGTTCGGAAACATGTGTTATGACCAAAACAATACAACAGAGGACACAAACATTCATGAACTACTGCTTGAGGAGGATTTTAAACATTAAATGGCAGGACAAGATCAGGGACGAGGAGGTCTGGGAAAGGGCAGGACAAGAACCTATGAACCTACAAATCATGTCTAGAAAGTGGAAGTGGAATGGCCACACTCTGAGGAAACCTGACACCAGCATAGCAAGACAGGCACTGACATGGAATCCTCAAGAAAATAGAAAACCAGGTGGACCTAGACTTACTTGGAGAAGAAAAACTGTGACAGTGCTTAGAGACAAGGGGTACACATGGAAGGAAGCTGAGAATAATCCCAAGAACAGGGATGGCTGGAGAGCCTTTATCCGTGGCCTATTGTCTCAAAGGAGTGAAAGGCGATGATGATGATGATGATGATATTTGAAAAACAAATTTTTTTTCTTGTCCACTCAGTTGTTATGATTCATTTGAAGGGGTCTTTCATAATGTTCTGTTGTAGCATCCGTATCTTGTCTTGTGGTATCTCCTTGTAGCTGCGAGCTGTTAGTCTTTGCAGACGATGCTATGAAGATGTCGAGACACAACATCGTATCGGCGTGGGAGCGGGTTATGGCAGCTACTTTTTCAGTCCCGAAGTACAGCTAAAATGCAGGGGGTGTGCAATGCTTCTTTAGCAGAATCCACCACCAAGGGGACTATGGCGATCCCTGCCCCATTACCCAGGCTAGATCTGTTACGGGGGGGGGGGCACCAACGGAGAGGTGGGACAGGGTCTTAGTCAGACGCTAGCATGTCAGCTACGGGTCGCTGAATGCCTATTCTACTCAGCAGAACTCGACACTTTTTTATACTAAATCGCTACAGATGGGGTCCTCTGCTGTCTTATCATGCACCACAGTCGTCCATTCACCCTTCCCCCACACCCCCTTCACCTCTCCCTCTTTTAAAACTATTCCAGCCCACACTCCCACTCAAACCCCTTCCTAGATCTGCATACCCCCTCCTCCCCTCCCCTCCTCCAAACCCTACCCTATGAATACAGTGGCGAGTTTTTGTGGCGATTTCTGATAAACTGTAAAAAAAGATTTACATTTATCGCCCTCTCATATGTGTTTAATCAAGACCCTCGTTAAAAAATAAAAAATCCCATCGGGGGCAGGGACTCAACCTGTCCGAACTGGGACATATTTAAAATTTAGCTCCCCCCCCCTTTCATTGCGCATGCGCCAGACGTTTAGCTAAACAAAGACTGGTACCTTCTGTATGTCTACAGATAATCTAGACCACGTGGCCGGACTGAAATGACTTTTTTTTTAGTGGGGGGAGGGGGAGGGGGAGGAAACCCGAAACCGCCGTTGGCTTTTCCAAATATTAAATTTCGGAACGGTTACAGGCGCGATGAAAGATGGAAGGTCATGCGAGTCCTCTGGATTGATAAGGTCAGCGGATGAAGAAGATGTACTTCTGATAACGCCATCTAGACTAGTACGGCGCGCGCGCGCATACCGCTCGTGTGTATATGGGTGGGAAAGGGGGTGGGGTGTTTGATTTCGCTGGGGTCCGTAAGGCCAGCACTAAACCCCGGTTTACGACTTTCCCTCCCCGGACGGAGTATGTTTATGGTCTCTTTCTTCCGGACAAAGATTCCCCAGTTTGCTAATGGAGATGAAGACAGAGTGCTTCGGAAGGTCAAGAGTTCAAGGTTCAGGGTTCATTTTCTGTATTTGTTTCGGTTTCCACGTGCTAAAATAAGCAGTACAGGAAATTACCTGAAATTGGCCTTCCACGAGGCGGCTGTCTACGTGGATCTGTCTTGTTTTTTTTTTTTTTTATTTTATGTTAGAAGAGAGACAGTAAAAGGTGCTTTCCTGGAAGAAGGCCGAAATCAGCCGAGATGTGGTTCTCACGAAGAATGCTGAAGGTGCCATGGACGGTGATAAAATCAAACGAGGAAAAAAGGTGCAAGAAACAAGGAAAATTATAATGAAGATCAGAAAAAGAGAATCTAAATTGTGCGGGGGGGGGGGGGGGGGCATGTTTAGAGGAGAGTAGGGTAAAAGTACCAGATAGCAACAGTAAAGTAAGAGAACGCGGTTCTCTAGAATTCTTATCTTATATCTTATATCCTTCCCGTGCCGTTAGACGTCACATAGGGCTCGCAAAGTAGTTCGCCAATTTTTCCTGTCTTCGGCGAGTCTTTCAACCTCATCAAAGGATTTTATGCCTGTTAACTTGGCCTTAGAATTAGATTTCGAAAAAAACGTAGACAAAGCACTTTGGTGAGACGTGAGAAAAAGAAAAATCACAAGAGAATTACTTGGGATTTGAACCACGGACTCCAGTAGGCTGTGCAGCCGCCTAGCCACGAAAGAGCAGCGTATGATAACGAACAGCGCTATCTAGCACCTCCCTTGTAGTCCGCGGTTCGAATCCCAGGTAATTCTCTTGCGATTTTTCTTTCTCCCACGTCTCATTGAAGTGCTTTGTCTACGACTCTTTCGAGGTCCAATCCTACAAAACTGTGTTCTCTTATTTCACCGTACGACAGCCTCGTTGTTTCTTATTTATAAAAAAAATGTCCCTGGCCTCAACATGAAAGACTGAAGGTAGACGAGGCAGAGGTAGAGAGAGAAAAAAATGTTTGATGGTTTGGCATCCCGCCACGGGATATGCTCTGTGACAAATCTGTTGAGATGCACAAGGGATCGAGGGTTATGGAAGGACGTGATATCCTACGCCTGTCGGCAAAGACATTGAGAGAGAGAGATAGAGAGAGAAGGGAGAGGGAAGAGAGAGAGGTAGAAAGAAGTTTTGAGAGCGAGGTAGAGGTAGAGAGAGTAGGGAGAGGGAAAATAGAGAGGTAGAAAGAAGTTTTGAGAGAGAGAGAGAGCGAGGTTGAGGTAGAGAGAGAAAAATAGAGGTAGAGAGAGAAAGGTAGAGAGACAGATAGAGAGAGAAAGAGAGAGAGGTGGAGATAAAGAGAGAAAGTAGAGAGAGAAAGAAGGAGAGGTAGAAAGAAAGAGAGAGAAAGGTTGAGAGAGAAAGAGAGACAGAGAAAGAGAGAGAGGTAGAGAGAGGTTGAGGTAAAGAGAGAGGTAGAGAGAGGTTGAGGTAGAGAGAGAGGTAAAGAGAGAGGTAGAGAGAGGTAAAAAAGAGATAGAGAGAGAAAGAGAGAGAGGTAGAGAGTAGAGAGGTGTAGAGAGAGAGAAAGAAAGAGGTAGAAAGAGAAATAGAGTAATATAGAGAAAGGAAGAAAGAGAGACAAGTAATGAGAGAGGTAGAGAGATTATGCAGATATTTTTTAGTATCTGTTTAAGACGTATCTGTTGCAGACAACACACCGATGGCAAAATATTTTCGAACTATTCACAGTTCCGTTATCACGTCGGAAATGAAACGTCTAAAGAGAACACTAACAAGAAGAAACTAAATCAGAAATGACACCATCAAGATAAGGGCCGGAGTAACACCAGTATTACACAGCATCCAGAAACAGCAAGTCAAATGATTTGGCCATGTTACACGGTTATCACAAGACAGCAAAACACAGAAAACATTCATGCTAAGAAAGACAGAAAACAGAGAAAGAGGCTGCCCAAGGCAGGAGATGGATGGAGGAAATTACAGAAGCCTTAAATATCCCATTATATAAAGCACACCGCCAAATCCTATCAAGAAGTCTATTTGTCCCCTCAACGTCGAGAGGTATATGAGGAAGGAGACAAGATAAGACAGCTAAAGATAAGATAAGACAAGATAAGACATGACAAGATAAGATAAGACAAAATAAGAGAAGACAAGACAGGACGGGATAAAATAAGACAAGACAAAATAAGATAAGACACGACAATACAAGATAAAATAAGACAAGATAAGACAAGATAGGACACGACAAGACAAGATAAGACGAAGCAATGTAAGATAATTCAAGACAAGACAATATACAGATTCAATAACGCAGACAAGGATCACATGATAATACTCCGACAATCAAATGTGACCCTCCAGATCATACGTTGGCAAAGGTTGTTGTAGAGAAATGAGGTCTAGACAGATCCTTTTATTCTGAAGTTTGTCAGTAGCATTCGTAAATCTATTAGCTGTCTGTCAAGTTACGTGACGCTTAAATTTGTAGGATGTTCGAGTTACGTGACGGTTAACTTTGTTATATTATAACAAATTATAAAGTCAAGTTACACGACGCTTAACTCTGTGGGAAGTTCAAGTTACGTGACGATAAAGTTTTTGTTACACTTGTATTACAACAAATTATAAAGTCAAGTTAAGTGAAATTAATTCTGTTATATAATAAAAAGGTCAAGTTACTCGACGGTTAACTTTATGGGAAATTCGAGTTACGTGACGGTTAACTTTGTAGGAAATTCGAGTTATATGACGGTTAACTTTGTGGGAAATTCGAGTTATATGACGGTTAACTTTGTGGGAAATTCGAGCTATATGACGGTTAACTGTGTGGGAAATTCGAGTTATATGACGGTTAACTTTGTGGAAAGATCAAGTTATGGGACGGTTAACTTCGTTAATTATAAAGTCAAGTTACGCGACGTTTAACTCTGTGCGAAGTTCAAGTTACGCGACTCTTATTTTAACAAAATTAACCGTCACATAACTTAACTCTACTTCCACGGAATCGCTTTCAGATTCTCTAAAATCCTTTAGAAATTGACCTTGTATAACATATATTCTAACTATATATATATATATAAAATGACAGACTTCACTGTTAATGAAAGGCAACGAAGTTCCCAAACTGCCCATTGTTTTCTGTGAAAAATTTTAGTAATTGCCCTGCATTCCATATATCGCTGTTTTTTTTTTTTTGGAAGGGGGGGGGGGGGGAGTCAATTAGAGTAGATGCCTGGTGTACAGATAATCTAGACCACGTGTTGGGTGGACTGAAAGATTTCTTGGGAAAATCCAAAGTGTGGAGAGTTGTTAATTACTGTTTGTGACAGTGGTTCCGAAACTAGGTGCGGGGGTCTATAAAGACTTTCTTTTAGGGGAGGGGAGGGGGGGTCTATAAAGACTTTCTTTTAGGGGAGGGGAGGGGGGGTCTATAAAGACTTTCTTTTGGAGGGGGGGGGGGAGGCGCATCTTAGCCCAGAAAGAGAATCCACAGCTTAAAACAGCTGCATGAGAATATATATTGACCATGCGCATTTACATATATATTATGTTTATGTGTACTTTTTGTGTTTAATGCAATGTATGCGATTACATAAGCATTCCGCCAAAGCTTAGGGAGATTCGATCGTTTGCCTTTCTCAACCCCAGTATGTTCACTGATTGCTGAACCAGCAATGTGTTTCGCTACGTGGTCTCCAAATCTTAACAGGGAGAAAGATTCAAATAATCTGGGCACATATTATACACCAGAATCCACTTGGTTAAAGATTATACATCAGAATCCACTTAGTTAAAGATTATAAATCAGACTTGGTAAAGATTATACATCAGAATCCACGTAGTTAAATGTTATATATCACACATGGTAAAGATTATACATCAGAATCCTCTTGGTTAAAGATTACATATCAGAATCCACTTGGATAAAGATATAATCAGAATTCACTTAGTTAATAATTACATTTCAGATTCCAGGACTTGAAATTAACAAGGACAAAACAAAAATAATGAAACTCCCCGTTAATCAAAATGGAAAAATACACGTAGAAGGGACAGATACTGAAGAAGTCAATCAATTTGCATACCTTGGCAGCTACATAGACCAGGTTGGTGATACTAGAAAGGAAGTTAGAATTGCAAAAGCAGCATCGATTTTCCAGAATCTTGAGAACACATGGAATTCAAAAGTTATAAAGAAAAAAAAAACCAAGTTAAGACTATTCAGTTCAAATGTAATATCCACCCTCATTTATGCATGCGAAAGCTGGAAAACAACTAAAGAAATAGACAAGAAATTAGACTTTTGTGAAAACAAATGCCTAAGGAAAATACTCGGCATCAAGTGAAACGAATTCAAGAACAGTGCAGAGATAAACCTGAACAACAACCAGTCTCATGTGTGATTAGGAAAAGGAGATGGACATATGTTGGTCACGTGATGAGAAGAAACGATCAGAGAATCCCAAAACAAGCTATCAAGTGGAACACAACAGGCAAAAGAAAAAGAGGCAGACCGCGTGACTCTCTAAAGAGGACACTGTTAAGAGAAGCCAAATTAATAGGCATAAAATCCCTTGATGAGGTTGAAAGGCTCGCCGAAAACAGGAGAAATTGGCGAACTACCATGTGAGCCCCATGTGACGTTTAACGGCACGGGAAAGATATAAGATATAAGAATCAATCAAGGGCCGTGCCGGTTGGCATAGGCGATAATTTCTCTCCACAATTCCCTGTCTTTAGACTTGATTATGAGATCCGCCAGTGAATTTCTTCCTAACCATAGCCCATCCACTAATTTCTCTCTCTGCCTTCCTCTGCCTCTTCTTATATGTATATGTATATATATATATATATATTTCGTATTTTTATTGTTCTCGTATCAACATCAACTTTCTTAAGAACAGATGTATTTTGTCAGTTCCACTCTTCCTGTCTGTTTAGTCACTTTGCATTGTCAAAGTTACCCGGCAAGAACATGATGATCAGCTTGTAAATCATAAAATAAAAGTTTATTTAAACTCGGCTTGACGAGCGCCCGAGTACATTGTTGAACATAATAGGCTGTACGGCGAGAGCACTGACGAATGAAAGCAATCACACACTGAGAGATGGCACTAAGCTGACGATCTGTCCGAAGGAGGTTTTCATTAACCCCTAGTGAAATACCCAGGCTTCATGTACGATGTTTATTTTTCTGCCCTCGGTGTAAATCCACCCCAGTCGTCAACGGTTACCTTCCCCTACTCGACTTCAAGCTTGTCTGCCGGGAAGCTGGTCAGTAGGATGACTTGTTTAAATTCTGACCTTCCCAAATGAGGGGAATATCAGGTACTTTTAAACTCCCCTTGATGTAGATGTCAAGGTTTGATCTAAGATGAAAAGACTTTGACTTTGGGGCTCTGTCCGAAAACTTCCCTTTGACTTGGCAGTGTTACAGATACACGTAAAACGCTAGTTAAAACAGCAGAAAAAGGCAGTGAAAAATAACACGCAGTGAGAAGATAAATCAGAAAACGTAGCACACATTTGCCCTTCACACATGTATGGTATGATCTAGTAGTAGTGTATGAGTGCATGTGTGACCGCGACTCAGGAACGACCTCCACATTAAAGAACAGATCCAAGCATGAGCCCAGCTCCAAGATCTCACATATATACGCAATGTGTAAATAACTTTCTCAGAATTTATGCAGACAGATAAAGACATTGAATACTTTCATACATCTGTCCTCTGACTTTCACACAACAGTTCTCTCACCAAAAGCCCAGTTATAGAAAGGGACCCTTTCACGACAAAATTCAAACTAACTCAATCACATGACTAAAAGACCAACATTCGCATGACAGCTTTCTTAAATGTGAATTGTAGCAAGACCTGAACAGCTATGACATACCTGGTATCCCATTTACTTCTAAAACCTGGCATTCCTAGGAAAACTCAAAGGAAAAAAGAACCAAAGTTCAAAATTCAGACTCCGGCTTCACTGCGTTCGGGACAATCCTATATATGCTCCGCTGCATGCCGCAGCATCCACCCAAGAGTATGTTCGCTAATAGTTCCTGTCAAATGTTGGTTGTTTTCGATCCGTTTTCTGCCACACAGTTCGGATTTCCTGGCAGCACCTTCAGTTTGTCCTAGCTCCAGCAATCTCTTCACAGCTACATTGTTCTTCCATTCCTGCTCTTCATTCTCCCGCAGTCGGTACAATACAGCCTTAGCAATGTCCTCCTTGTCCATTGTCAGTCTGCCATTTATTTTTGCTTGTCCAACCAGTCTGTCTGCCACATCATTGCCATGTACTCCCGCATGCCCTGGACAGTAAAGCCACGTTAGGCTTGTCACATTTTGCCTAGCATAACAGATGTACCCATTCTTCTCGAAGCAAATTCTTCTCAGTCTTACGAAGCATGCTATGGTAATCAAAAGAAGTGAATAAAAGTAGAGAGATGTTAAAACTTATGTAGCAAATGAATTAGCACAAGAAATACAGTAAAGACGATTACAAATATCAAGGATTGCACAAACTGGCAAAGAACGATAACTAAAACTTATCAAAGCAGAATAAATGATAAATGAAAAATAAACAACCTTAAAAAAATCCTGTTTCTACGTGGTTATAGGCATAAGAATAAGGCAGCTGAAATAGATCTCAAGGATGAAAAATTGGAAGAAGTGGAGAGTTTTGAATATCTTGGATCACTGCTAACTAATAATAGAGATAGAGTGAGGGAAATTAAAAGGATCCATCTATCGCTCTTCAGAAAGTAAAACAACTAAACAATCTGTGGAGAGGAACAGACAGAACTACAAAAATAAGATTTTTAAGTGCATGCATCTTTCCCATCACAACATATGCCTGTGAGACGTGGACACTTAACAAAAAACAGCTGAGAAACACATAAATGCCTTTGAATGTAAATGCTACGGAAGAGTCCTCCAAATATCAAGGACACAAAAAAGAAGAAATATATATCCACACTACAAGAACTTAGTACTGAGGAAGTCTGGCTGGTAAAAAGGATTAAACAGAGAAAACGTAAATAATTTGGACACATGAAACGTCATGACAGTTTAGAGAAGGAAATCTTGGAAGGATACATAATGGGAAAAAGAAAGAGAGGAAGACCAAGGCGAAGATGGCTGCAGGACATCGTTGATGATCTGCAAATGGATGCATCAGCATCAGGAGCGTCTTGCTCACAACCGAGAGGCTAACAGGAGTGCTGTTAGGGAGTCAAAGCTCCACAAGGGACATGCTGACTGACTGCCTGCCACTAAAGGCATATTGTGGATACTGTGTTGGGTTCGTATTTCCAAGACCATGAACGTGTCATGTGATCAATATCACGCCTGGCTGCATTTACCTTCCCAGATTTCTCTAGTACCCATTTCTGGAGGCTGAGTGGACCCCCTGGGCCATTTTTGGTGTGGTGGTACCAGAGAAAAAAAATCCCCACAGTCGGGACTTGAACCTGGTATCACTGGATTAGTAAGCCCGAACTTTTTGTAACCGCAATAAAATAAGTACTCACACTTGACTTTATTCGTGGTCCAGGGAAGAACCAGTTTAAAAGTAAGTGGGCCAAGCAACACTGCTCTGTGAGGCCTCACGCCGGACGTCTGAAACACGTGAAGACTTCAAAGGCTGGCCTGGTTTAACCAGAGAGGGTTTTAAAAAAAAGCGATTTAATGTTTCCGCTTTGTTGACTGAATTCAGACCATCAGACATTTTAATGGCTCTAGCAATCTGTGGAGAAGTTGCTGGCTGGAGTGTATCATATTTCAGGTGTGGACGCATATGGTTGCTGTCAAGGGTTAAAGATGGAGATGTTCCCTGGAAGTCTTGTGTGACATACAAGAGAGCTGGGCCTGGTTATTTAAATGCGATGTCCTGTAGTCTGTTTTATCGTCGTTTTCTTTCTTTCTTTCTTTCTTTTTTTCTTTCTTTCTTTTTTCTTTCTTTTTTTCTTTCTTTCTTTCTTTCCTTTTTTCTTTCTTTCTTTCTTTCTTTCTTTCTTTCCTTCGGGTTAAAAGTAAATGCACACATATGGAGCTGGTTTATGTAATGCTGGATGGAACACAAGGTATTCTTGACACATTCCTGACACACACCGCTGGACAAGTCATACCTTACAATTTACAGCTAAGTACTTACAAAATTGTTTTTAAAAATAGTATTCATGTGAATCTAAACTTTATCTCCTCTCTCTATTTCTTCGTCCTGTATGTTTTTGCATGAATAAGGCTCACGCCGAAACGTCACAACTTTGTAGTGGTTAAGTAATAAAGCTGCTCCTACTTTTTCTTAGTTTATATATTCTGGAACACAAGGTAAAGTTTTAGAGAGAAAGAACAAAACCGATAGGTAATCAAAACGTTGCTGTTTCTTCTTCTTCTTCTTCTTCTCGTCCTCCTTCTTCTTCTCCTTCTCGTCCTCTTCCTTCTCCTCTTCTTCTTCTTCTATTTCTCGTCGTCTTCCTCCTCCTCTTCTTTTTCTTCTCTTCTTCTTCTTCTTCTCGTCCTCCTCCTCTTCCTCTTCTCCTTCTCGTCCTCTTCCTCTTCTTCTCCTTCTCGTCGTCTTCCTCCTCCTCTTCTACTTCTTCTCTTCTTCTTCTTCTCGTCCTCCTCCTCTTCCTCTTCTCCTTCTCGTCCTCCTCCTCTTCTTCTTCTCCTTCTCGTTCTCGTCTTCTTCTTCTTCTCTTTCTCGTCTTCGTCCTCTTCTTCTTTACCTTCTTGTCGCCTTCTTCGTCCTCTTCTTCTTCTCCTTCTCGTCCTCCTCCTCTTCCTCCTTCTTCACCTTCTCCTTCTCGTCGTCCTTCTCCTCCTCCTTCTGCTTCTTCTTCTTCCTCTTATTATTATTATATTATACGAGAGACATTTTGTACTGCACACTCTAACATACTTCACTTCATTCCCTCCATGACTTTTATCGCAGAATACTGTGACCTGTCACTTCTCCCAGGTCTTTCTCTCCCAGCCCCACAGCCCAATAACCTTCACTCCGGCAGCAGCCAAGAAACAAAGTGACTATCGACCAGAAGCGGGCCACCGGACCTTCGAACAAGGCCTGGATCTGTGACTGTGGCACACCAAAGAGAACTGAAGGTCACTGGTAATAGAATTGGTTCTCCGCTGTAGCTTGTCATAGCTCCGTCGATGATCGCCTTTCCCCCCCCCTGCTTTGGGGCACTGCAAGAAGCGGTCGACATTTTTAGTAGATTTTTCTAAGAAAAAAAGATTGTAACGTAATGCACACTCTGGAAGCGTTTTAATAATGAATACTTAAAATGACATCATCATCATCATCATCATCATCATCTTCTTCTTCTTCATCTTCATCATCATCATCATCATCATCATCATCATCATCATCATCATCTTCTTCTTCTTCTTCTTCTCCTTCTTCTTCATCATCATCATCATCATCATCATCATCATCATCATCTTCTTCTTCTTCTTCTCCTTCTTCTTCATCATCATCATCATCATCATCATCATCTTCTTCTTCTTCTTCTTCTCCTTCTTCATCATCATCATCATCATCATCATCATTATCATCACCATCACCATCACCATCACCAATAATCATCATCATCATCATCGTCAACTTCTTCTTCTTTCCTAGAACTGAGAACTAGTGACCTTGTCACCCGATACGATGAAGATGTTGAAGGACAGCACCGTGTCTGATGGGAGCTGGTTATGGCGGCTGTCTTTGTTCCCAGTCCCTGCCCGGAGACACGGAAAAGGATGTGGACGATGCTTCTTTAGCAGACTCCACCACCGTGGTGGGGGGGGGAAGGGGGAATCTTTGGCGATTCCTAGCCCGTTAGCCAGGCTAGGCTTGTTAGTTGATTACTTGATTGATTGATTGATTGATGATCTTTATTTCAAAAGGGTTAAGAATTGGGCACGCAGGAGTTGATTACTTGATTGATTGATTGATTGATTGATGATCTTTATTTCAAAAGGGTTAAGAATTGGGCACGCAGGCCCGTCTGACATTCTGCCCTTTATCATACATCTTTCACTCTATTCCAGACATTCTACAAATATGCTGTTCATATAACAAACATAACTAACATTGAAGCTGAGAGACATAAAATAAAATATAACATTTACGTTTCACTCTTAAACATTCACTCAGTACAGAACTAACTACATACATTATAAATCACTATCTACTAAACAAAATTTTCGGGACTATTCAGAAAACAATTAATTGTGTTCGGTGTCTGTAAGAGCAGTTTAATATAACTTTTTAAGTTTTATAATTCATGGAGGCATGTAGTCGACATCAAATAGATATTGGGAAAGCTTGTAGTTGTAGGAAGGAGAATAATTTATATTTTTTATACAGGATGGGAGGGTATTCCAAAGATGAGCAGCAGAATAACTAAAGCTTTTCTTGTAAAGATCAAGTCTAGGTTTTGGAAGACATGTTGTTCAAGCGTTGGCTGCACTTTGGGCTAAATTTAAACAGGTTCCGTAGATAAGGCGGGGCATGCCGTGAAAGAATTTGATGTACTAACTTGGCTTTGTTGAAGAGGAACCTGTTCTTAAGAGGCAGTATTTTGATACGTTTGTGATGATTAGTTGTTTGTGCTTGATCTTTGTCACTAATAAGCTTTACTGCTCGCTTTTGGAGTGAGCAAAGCCTCTTTGTATTTGATACTGAGCAACCATCCCAAACTGTTGAGCAATAGTCTAGATGTGTTTGTATATGAGATATATTTGTATATGAGATTGGGGAGGGGGAGAGGGATTAGGAGAGGTGAGATAGGGGCTTGATCAGCTGATTCTCCAACCCTGACACTATCATGTCAGCTTTGCGTCGCTGACTGGCAAATCGAGCAGCTTCTTTCTACTCACCCTCCCCCCCCCTCAACCATCCACATCTCTACCTCTCTCTCTCTCCTCTCTCTATCTCCATCTCTCTTTCCTCGCTCTCTCCCTTTTTCTCTATTTCTCTCTCTCTCCTCCCTCCCTCTCTCTCTCTCCTTCTCCTTCTCACTCTCCCTCCCTCTCTCCCCCTCTCTCCCTCGCTCTCCCTCTCCCTCTCTCTCACTCTCTCTCTCTCTCTCTGTTTCTTTCCCTTCCTTTAACCTCAAACATTTTTTCAGTACTTGCATGACTTTGATTATACGGTCCCTTAAGACCTTTGCTTTCCTTGAGACTTTGCTATTCTAGAAATTATCGTGTGCGTACACCATATCCCTATGTGCCTTTAATGCATGACAGGATTACCTTTACTTTACTTTTTACAATTTACCACAAATAACTGAATTTATAAAAAAAATGTTTATAATTTGACTGCAATTAAGGTAAGCGAATATAAACTTAAGGTAAAGGTAATCCTGTCATGCCTTAGAGGCACGTAGGGGATATTGTGTAAGTGCCCATATTTTCCTTGACCTGTCAGCACACTAGAGGGTGATGTGGTCAGCGTCACGCCTGGATGCCTTTTACTTTCCCCCAAAGCTCTATAAGAAGTCAGGGTACCCAATTCTACAGCTGGTAACTGGGGCGCCTCCGCCCAGATTCGAACCCCTGACCTTCGCCATGAGAGACCAGTGCACTAACCACTTCGCCACTAAGACGCCCGAATGTAGAATGTAAAATAGCTGCAGTCTAATGTTTTACTTTCATATTACACTTTCCAGAGCTTGTATTTATACGAAGTCCCTGTAACCGCGAGCTGCTGTTCTTTTTTCAGCCGATGCTGTGGAGATGTTGAGGCGCAGCATCTTATCGGCGTGGGAGCGGGTTATGACGGCTACTTTTTCAGTCCCGTAGTACAGCTAAAAAGCAGGGGAGAGTACAATGCTTCGTTGGCAGACTCCACCACCATGGGGACTATGACGATCCCTGCCCTATTAGCCAGGCTAGGCCTGTTACTGGGGGTACCACGGAGAGGTGGGACAGGGTCTTGATCAGCTATGGGTCACTGAGTGCCTCATGGGACAAGCGTCTTCACCCCCACACCCCCCCCCCATCCCATTGCTTGGATAAAGGGCCGTACGTCACAGCTGATCATTTCCTTACGCGTATATAATGTGCGACATGGTTTATAATGTGCGGCCTGGTTTATAATGGGCATCCTGGTTAGTTGAATGGTTAGGCCCTTGGTTTACTACACCGATGGACAGGGTTCAAGTCCAAGCAGTGGGGATACGTTTTTCTGGTACCACCACACCAAAAAAAAGCGCCTCGGGGACCACCCAGCCTCTAAAACTGGGTACCCAGAGAAATCTGGGAAGCTAAATGGGGCCAGGTGTGATACTGACCACATCAAACTTTCATGTCCCGAGGGTCTTGGAAATACGAGCCCTAACAATCTCTCTCTCTCTGTGAACCTTAAGTGCCCAGGGCACATGGGGCTTCCACAAGGGTTTTCCACAAATGCCTGTCCTTCGCCTTTTTTTCTGCTCTTGCCCAGGTGAGCCCTCTATTGCTCAACATCCTTTCTGTTGTTCTTCTGCATGTCTCTTTTGGTCTACCCTTACTTCTGTTCCCCTGTGGTGTCCATCTTAGTGCTATTTTTGGTAGTGAGTTGTCAGTCATTCGGAGCGCATGTCCCAACCATCGCCAGCGTCTTTCCTCAATAATTGTTGTCACTGGCTTCATCTGCATTTCTGCCAATAAGATGTTATTTCTTATGGTGTTTGGCCAGAATATTTTCCTAATTCTACGTAAACGTTTAGTCAGGTAAGAATTCAACTTGTTTTCTATGGTTTTGGTGATTTTCCAGCATTCACTTCCATAGAGTAGTACACTTAGAACATTACTCTTAAATATCCTGATTTTCATATTTATGCTTAGTTTTTGCCCTAACAATGTAACCCAAATATGCCTCAATGTCGTGGAAACAGGGATGTGTATGTAATATGGAAATTGATATTGAGTGAGTCCATTATAATAAAAGATGTTAGAATGTGAGACAGTCCTACGAGTCCATTTCTTCGTTTGAAAATAAAAAAAAAGTTTGTTCTTTCTTTGCCCACATAAATAGTTATCATCATCATAATCATCATCATGATGTGCCATGTCGACTGTCGTTGTCTATTATGTTTCTTCATAGTACCCGGTCCTTCGACCAGCCATCAGTTCATTTGGTGGTCTCATCTCACACCATCTCGTCAGGCTGTCCAGCATCATTTTTCTCGGCCTTCCCCTGGAACTTCTCCCTTCTGTTTTTCCTGTTGTTACAACATTTTAAATGGTCTTTCCTCTCATTGCATGTCCTATGAAAGTACATTGTCTATCTCGTATTGTTTCTGACAAGATTTTTTTTTTTTGGTCTCTCCAACTCTTCTCACACATTTTGTATTAGTAATCTTTGCTGTCCAGGGAATTCGCAACATTCTTCTGATGATAAACTACATTTCTATTGCTTCCTATGATCTTCGTACGGGGATGCCTATTGTCCAGGTCCATGAGGGTAAAGTTAAACGTAACCTTGGGATGCCTTATAGCAGTAGTTCCCAATATTTTTTTCCGCTGGCGTATCTCTTGGCAGCTCATTTCTATAAACTGTACCTCCTTCATATTACTAAAACTGTTTGTTACTGTTACAGTTGCTGTTGTTTATCTCTTTTCCGCTGTTGTCCAACTTCTTCTCGCGTACCCCTAAACGTCCTGCCGCGTGACCTCCTGGACTACACGTACCCTAGGTTGGGAACCACTGCCTTAGAGGCACATAGGGGGATACGGTGTTAGTGCCCATATTTTCCATGACCTACCAACACACTAGAAGATGATGATGTCCGCATCACGCCTGGAAACCCTTTCTTCCCCAACTCCAGGAGAAGTCGGGGTGACTTGGCCTTTCGCTATGAGAGACCAGCGCACTAACCACTTTGTCGCCGAGGCTCCCACGTCCATGAACCTTAGTAGTAAAAGATTTCAAATTTGAAGACAAGAAATATTAAAAAGTCCTGAGAACCGAGATTCGAACAAAGAAACGAGAAAGGAATTGTGAAGAAAAAGAAAGAAGAACATGAACATTACTGCCTATCATCTTCTAATGGAAAGAAATTAGGAAATGAAGAAATGAAGACAAGACACACACCTACACAGAATTTCTTACAAATCTCTACTCCGTCCTTGACACATTTAATATTACTGAAATTGACAATTGCTTCTTCGTTTCCCTCATTCTGCTGCCTGTAATGCACTTTCAACAAAGATTATTTACTGGAATAACAATTTTAACATTCACGAAAATAACAAACAAAATGTTCCGCATTATAACCATCAAGACCGGAGCTTATATAAACAAATCTCATTGAATTATGCGCACTCTTCGCAATTTCCAGCTTTCAAAGAAAATCTTTTTCTCTTTCTCCGGCGTATTTTCTTCCCAGCTTTCTGGACCAGAAAGAAAGGCACTCGAGCTGAGCTTGAATAAACTTTCCATGATTTAGAACGAGAATTGCCTCAAGTTGCTGCAGATTTACGGTTTTTAGTGTGTTATCTAACTGAAGTTACCGCAGATTTACGGGTTTTAGTGTGTTATCTAACTGAAGTTGCTGCAGATTTACGGTTTTTAGTGTGTTATCTAACTGAAGTTGCTGCAGATTTACGGGTTTTAGTGTGTTATCTAACTGAAGTTACCGCAGATTTACGGGTTTTAGTGTGTTATCTAACTGAAGTTACCGCAGATTTACGGGTTTTAGTGTGTTATCTAACTGAAGTTACCGCAGATTTACGGGTTTTAGTGTGTTATCTAACTGAAGTTGCTGCAGATTTATGGGTTTTAGTGTGTTATCTAACTGAAGTTGCTGCAGATTTACGGGTTTTAGCATGTTATTTAACTGAAGTTGCTGTCCATTTACTACATCTTCTGTGATGTCTTTAATATGAATTTTTTTTTTGTTAAAGAGAAGGACGAATGTAAAGGATCATATGAAAGCCCTTATGTAGGTTTAAAATGTTAATATTTCATGTCTGCTTATTGATAACAAATATAATCCAAATGCTTAAAATATAATCCAAATGCTTAAAAAAATGCTTAAAATATAATCCAAATGCTTAAATAAAATAACTTATATTAAAATATTAACTTTGCTAATACGTGGATATGACTCCCCCCCCCTCCCCCGGCACACTTTTGAAGTTCTACAAACTCACGACACTTTTTGGTTTCTTGTAAAACAGTAACTCTTAGCCCACCGAACACGAACATTATTTTCTTATCATTCATCATGGCGCCATGTTTAAGCGAGAAATAAACAAACACACACATACACACACACACAAAGCAAGGCCTGGTTTTAGCATATACTGTAAATTGGAATTACGACCTACCAGCTATGAAACAAAAGATCTTTTTTTATCTGTTTTTTTTTTCTTTTAGAATGAAAGCAAGATGACAAATTCAAGTATTTGAGAACACTAAGGGAGAAGAGAATCCGAAACAAGGAACAGAATAGCTCAGGCCAAATCGGCGTTTATGAAAATGAAAAACATAATATGCAATAATGCTCAGTCAACGGACATCAGAAAGAGAGTTATTCCGCTTTACTGGGACAGTATGACTAAGGGACAGTGAAAGCTCAGTCACCTGACATGAGAAAGAGAGTTATTCAGCGTTACTGTAGACAGTATGACTAAGGGACAGGGAAAGCTCAGTCAACGGACATCAGAAAGAGAGTTATTCAGCGTTACTGTGATAGTATGACTAAGGGACAGGGAAAGCTCAGGCAACGGACATGAGAAAGAGAGTTATTCCGCTTTACTGGGACAGGATGACTAAGGGACAGGGAAAGCTCAGGCACCTGACATGAGAAAGAGAGTTATTCAGCGTTACTGTAGACAGTATGACTAAGGGACAGGGAAAGCTCAGTCAACGGACATCAGAAAGAGAGTTATTCAGTGTTACTGGGACAGCATGACTAAGGGACAGGGGAGTCTACTGAAAAAGGGAGATACAGAATAGTGCGCCGAACATTAGTCAGGGAAGCGGGAGTTGTAGATCGCGCGCCAGTTAGTCTGTCAGTGAAAGAGAACATGTCATGTGAGGACAGGGAGCACGGCTTAGATCTGGGGACACTTTGAGACAAAATCTTGAGGGTGACGAGGGAACCATAACTCCGGGAAGAAGTTTGAGACTAAGCACAAACTGAAAGAGGAATAACGAGACCAAAGGACAGAGAAAACGGACGAGAAAGAAACATAAACGAGACGAAGAGGGATCGACGACAAATTGGTTTATTTCATTTAATGAAAAGAGATGATGAAAAATTGCGAAGACATAGCCACAATGGTCAGTTGGAAAATAAACACTGACGGCGCTGATCACTGCGCTTTAGGGAGTCATATGAGTTAACTCAGTTGGATCATTATTAAAGTGGCTTGAGTTCGAATTGTGGTGGCTGACATCGTCTTAAGTTGGATATGTCCAAGAAAGTAAGACTTGGAGTTCGAGTTCGGAAAGGGAACATCACACTGAGCTGAATATGTTCGAGAGTTCAGTGTTACTATCTTGGGCTACCTGCTGACTCCTGCCCAAAGGAAGGCAGGGAACCGGTGATAGTTACATCGAACCCATATTATTATGTGGATTAGAAGCATGGACAGTAGCCAAGAGCACCCAAAATCTAATGGAAGCAACAGAGATGTGTTTCATAAGAAGAATGATGAGAATACCATGGGAAACAAACGAAGAGCTTCTAAGCGAGGCTGGGCAAGACAGAGAGAAACTATGGCAACATTCGGAACACGACAACCAAGATTTGTAGAACATGTTTTCAGACGGGCAGACTCGAGCAACTAGTGACAACGGGAAAACTGGAGAGACAAAAGGATATAGGAAGACAAAGAAGTAAGATACATGGGGGACTAAAAGGGTGGCACAGAGAACTGTCCCACACATATCTTATAGGAAGGAGGAAAGGGTAGATGGCTGTGAAAATCAATGACGACGAACGACAAGAAAAGACATAGATAAAGGGAATGGAGAGCAGATACAACGAATGAGAAAGAAAGAAAGAAAGAAGAAAAGAAAGAAAGAAGAAAAGAAAGAAAGAAAGAAAGAAAGAAAGAAAGAAAGAAGGAAAGAAAGAAAGAATTTAACGTTTAATAACGTTGGGTGGGTGAACCATGTCGATACAACTATGGACATAAACCACGTGACAGATTTTCAAAGTTCTAGAAATCTGACGGAAGTTGCTTCCTCTCCAAGAATTTCACGAAATCCAACACTCCACCGCCGGCAGAAGACCGGAAATGTTTGTCCTTCTTAATTAGAGCAAACATCCTGGGACGCCCTGACCCAAGTGGGACGTGACCGGACAATAAACATTCGCCCAAAGACGCATGTCCCGCTGGCTCTCTGATGGGACTTGGGACGTGTTTTACGTGGTTTCTTTTGTCTTAAAGTTTTGCGGAAATAAAACAATATATTCATGTTTTGTGCTTTCTCGTGAATTTCATGAAAGGGGCTGTTTTCCGCTGGGAGTCTTAAACTGGGAATTGGGGGATATGCTCAACAGGCAGGAAGGTCTCAGGCAGGGAAAAGGAACAGATAAAAGATGCGTCCCTTTTACGTCCCTTGAGTGCTGAAACAATGCTGCTCATTGGCTGAAGTTTGAATACGGTTATCATAAGGCAGGAAAAACGTGAAGCGTAGACGCTGTCGTGTTAAAGTGTAGCATGATATACAAAATAATGTCGTTACATAACAAGTATCTCTCTCTGTCTCTCTCTGTGTCTCTCTCTGTCTCTCTCTGTCTCTCTCTGTCTCTCTCTGTCTCTCTCTGTCTCTCTCTGTGTCTCTCTCTGTCTCTCTGTCTCTCTCTGTGTCTCTCTCTGTCTCTCTCTGTGTCTCTCTCTGTCTCTCTGTGTCTCTCTGTCTCTCTCTGTGTCTCTCTCTGTCTCTCTGTGTCTCTCTCTGTGTCTCTGTGTCTCTCTCTGTGTCTCTCTCTGTCTCTCTCTGTCTCTCTCTGTGTCTCTCTGTGTCTCTCTCTCTGTCTCTCTGTCTCTCTCTGTGTCTCTCTCTGTCTCTCTCTGTGTGTCTCTCTGTGTGTCTCTCTCTGTCTCTCTGTGTGTCTCTCTCTGTGTGTCTCTCTCTCTGTCTCTCTCTCTGTCTCTCTCTCTCTCTTTGTAGTCAATGCCAATAAGACGTTGGCAGCCAACGACTTCCACGTCTATCCTTCGCTCTTTCTCTAAGACGTATGTTGGACCGAGCTCCATGCTATTCCTTTTTCTCCGTCAATTATCTTGCTTCTCTCTCTCTTTTTGTGTCTTTATGTCTCTGCCTCTTTCTCTCTCTCTCTCTGTCTCCGTCTCTGTATCTCTCTCTCTGTATCTCTGTGTCACTTTCTGTGTGTTCGTCTATCTGCGTATTTCTCTCTGTTTCTCCCTGTCACTCTATGTATCTCTCTGTGTGTCCCTCTGTGTCTTACTCTGTCTCTCTTTCTTTGTGTCTGTCTCTCTCTATGTGTCTCTT